>JAUIMM010001025.1:3377500-3977500 GCA_031769625.1 Taudactylus pleione
TTTTTAATTTTCTAATACAGCACATTTAAAATAAAATAGCAAATATCTGATTCTTTGGTGTAAGTCCTGGAAACTTTTACCTGTGTACCAATGTTAATTACTTCCATGCAGCGACGGATCTTACCTAGGGGCTGCGAGGCTGCAGCCCACCCCCCAGTAAAATCCGCCACTTCAGTGAGCACTGGCTTCACTGTGACTGGAGGTGGTTTCCCCCATTGGAAGCGCCACCTTCCAGTCACGCTGAAGACAGGCAGCCAGGGGGAGGTGTTGCCAGTCCGGGCTTGCGATCAGCAGAGAGGCGCTGCTCTGCCTTTTGGGCAGCCCTACAGTGCTTCTCGGGGCTGCAAACAATGCAGCCCCGAGAAGCTGGTGTTAAGCATGCACATGCGCGCCGCCATCACCGCTCCCGATGCCTGCCAGATTAATTGAGCATGCGCCGGGACCCAAGCCAGCAACAGCGGCAGCCCCCCTCAGGTAAGAGGGCAGGAGCTGCTGCTGCCTCCTTGTCTATGGTTTAACTTAATTAACTGATTTTTTTGGCCTTAACTATGGAAAACTAAAACTGAGCAACTCGATATACTGCAAATATATATATATTTTTTTCAACAAAACACTTCTACCTATACCAGTGGTTCCCAAACCCGGTGCCGCGGGGTCCTTACAACGTGTTGGTGGTCCAGGACCAGATCAAATTATTTATGGTCAGTGTGATAGGCAAACCCAGTGCTGGTAGCTGCCAATGATAAATAAATGTGGACACACAAGCGCAACCCTGTCCTCCACCACATAACTGAGCCTACGCATAACATAAACACAACTTAAGCTGGTGCACATCCACTACTAGATGCGGGGGCGGCGGCACGATTATGACATAGTAATCGCGCTGTCATCCCCCTAGGGGTGAAGTGCATACAGACGTTCAGTGTATGCAGATCAATCATCCCCAAACATGGCAACCTGACGGCGGTCGTCAGGTTGACAGTCATGTTCGGGAGATGATAGATGTTAAAAACGACCAGCTGGGCGCGCGCATCGCTGGTCGTTTTTAACACTTTCTGACCGATTTGCGGCCGATTACCAAGCGATTGAGCGATAACGACGGCCGTTATCGCTCAATCACTAGGTTTAATCGCCTAGTGGATGGGCAGCTTTACTTAAAGTACTAATTTTGGCTGAATTTCTCAATAAGGAACTTTTGGCCTAGGGGTGCAGTAAAAGAAATGCCGATACTCTAGTACAGGGATGGGGAACCTCAGGCCCGGGGGCCGTATAAGGCCCTCAGAATCATTTGGTCTGGCCCTCTGAGCTTTTTTCCTGCTAGCCTCATCTGGCTAGCAGGGTGCCTAGAATGGCAAACTGCAGCCAGAATGAATGCAGCAGAGCGTCCTTAGGATGCTTCAGACGGTCACACCGCTGCCCTTACAGCTCCCCGGAGCATCCTCAGGATGCTCCGGGTATTGCTGTAATCTCCGGCAATTGTGGCCCCGTCCCCGTGTGACATCACATGAAGGGGGCGTGGCCTGCACCGGGCCCGCAAATAATGTTATATTTATCATAATGGCCCTCGGCAGGAAAAGGTTCCCCACCCCTGCTCTAGGGCCCTGTGATTCAGGAAAGTTTGGGAACCACTGACCTATAACCATGGTTTACAAAGCAAACAACAAAGGATATTTGCTTAGAGGAGAAAAAAAAAGTACATCTAAGAATTATACAAAACAAAGCAAGATAGGAATCAAGTTTTGCTCATATAAGCAGATGTGAATCAGCATAAACCAGCGAGGAGAGGAAAGTTAATGCACCAGTTATACTAGTGGGACATGGGAGAATGAATACACAGTATTTACGCAATTGTGTTATGCTGCATATAAATAAATTATTTGTAAGACACCACAAAGCTCCACAGCGCTGTATAGACACGTACACATATTATCTATCTATATATAATATTGTGCTTCAATCCTTTCTGACCAAAATATTGAAGATAAGATATATGCCATCAATTTAAAAAAACAAAAAAACAAAAACAAATGCACATTTCTGATCAATAGAGGCTGAAACTTCCATCTACTGCGAAACTGGCCAAGATAGAGATTTATAACCATGTAATAATTACTCCAGGGAAAAATATGAGATATGGTAAGAACTTACCCTTGTTATCTCTATTTCTACGAAGTCCATAGGGTTCCACAGGATACCTTGGGGTATAGGTGTGACGTCAGTCGCAGGGCACCAAAGAGTTAAGCTTTCAGCCTCCCAGGATGCACTAGGTCCCCCTCCTATACCCCGCCCCCAGGCCAAGGCACCTCAGTTAGTTACCAAGCCATAGGCCGGAGGAGGAGAAGGAAGAGAGAGAACAAAGATCTGGACACATACAAGAATCACATTCTCACCAGAGGGAGACGGAAAACCGGTGACCAGAGCAAAGCCCATCTGCAGCACAGGTGCGACAGGGCGGGAGTCCTGTGGAACCCTATGGACTTCGTAGAAATAGAGATAACAAGGGTAAGTTCTTACCATATCTCATATTTTCTACTTCAGGGTCCATAGGGTATCCACAGGATACCTTGGGGATGTCCCAAAGCAGTATCTTTTAAGGGTGGGGACGCTCCTGTGCAGAAAGGAGAATCCGCCGCCCGAAGGAAGCATCCTGAGAGGCGAAGGTGTCAAACCTGTAATACCTCACGAAGGTATGGACAGAAGACCACGTAGCAGCCTTGCAGATCTGAACTGCCGAGGCACCACGTCAAGCTGCCCACGAAGGACCCACAGACCTAGTGGAATGAGCCTTCAGAGAAGGAGGGACCGGTAGGCCTTCATGAAGATAAGCTTCAGAAATAGCCATACGGATCCAGGCTGCCAAAGTTTGCTTTGAAGCAGGCCAACCCTTTTTACAGAAGCCATAGAGGACAACAAAGCGTCCGACTTCCTAAACAAAGAAGTGCGGTCCACATAAGTCCTTAAGGCCCGCACAACATCCAAAGAGGCCTCACCCACGGAAAGACCCGGTGAGTTAAAGGCCGGAACAACTATTTCCTCGTTAACATGAAACTGGGAAACAACTTTGGGAAGAAACTTGGGCCGAGTGCGGAGCACTGCCCTGTTCCCATGAAAAACCAAGAAAGGGGGTCTACAAGAAAGAGCCCCTAACTCAGAAACACGTCTGGCTGAAGCAACGGCCAGAAGGAAAACAGTCTTAGCTGTTAGCCATTTAATATCCACTGAGCCCAGTGGTTCAAACGGCGGTCCTTGGAGAGCCCTCAGGACCACAGCCAAATCCCAAGGCGCCACAGGTGGAACAAAGGGCGGCTGAATACGGAGAACACCTTGCATAAAGGTGCGCACATCCGGGATTGTAGCAATCCTACGGTGAAACCAGACAGATAGGGCCGAAACCTGTACCTTCAAAGAAACAAGGCGAAGCCCATGATCTAGTCCCGCTTGCAGGAAGGCGAGAATCCGAGACAGACGAAACTCCCGCGGTGCATAACCTCTCGGTCGACACCACTGGAAGAACATATGCCACACGCGATGGTATATCCTCGCGGAAGACGGTTTCCGAGCTCGTAACATGGTACGCACCACAGAGCTGGAAAACCCCCGGGACCTCAGCATGGCCGTCTCAATAGCCACGCCGCCAAAGACAGCCGAGTCAGGTCCGGGTGAAGACAAGGACCCTGAGACAGAATGTCCGGTCGTAGCGGCAACCGCAGAGGACAGTCCACGGACAGACCCTGAAGGTCTGAGAACCAGTGCCGTCTGGGCCACGCGGGAGCTATCAACAGGAGCATCCCTCCTTCCTGTTTGAATTTCCGGACTACCCGTGGAAGAAGGGAGACCGGAGGGAACAGGTATGTGAACCTGAACGTCCACCGGACGGACAGAGCATCCACCAGAGACGCCCCTTCGTCTCTTGTGCGAGACCCGTACACCGGCAACTTGTTGTTGTGCCGGGACGCCATGAGGTCGATTTCTGGAAGACCCCACCTGTCCACCAGTAGTTGAAAAACGTCCGGGTGCAGGGACCATTCCCCTGGATGAACGTCCTGGTGACTTAGAAAGTCCGCCTGCCAATTTAGCACTCCCGGGAGGAAGACCGCTGATATGGCCGGAAGATTGCGCTCCGCCCAAACCAGGATCCGAGACACCTCTACGAGAGCCTCCCGACTGCGAGTTCCTCCTTGCCTGTTTATGTAGGCCACGGTGGTAGCATTGTCCGACTGGACCTGCACCGGGTGACCCTGGAGAAACCGCTGTGCCTGCAGGAGAGCATTGAAGACCGCACGGAGTTCCAAGATATTTATTGGAAGCTCCGCTTCTGTCGGCGTCCACCTGCCCTGGAACAAGTGTGGACCCGAAACTGCTCCCCAGCCCCGAAGACTGGCGTCCGTTGTCAACAGGACCCAATTTGGAACCCAGAACGGACGTCCCTTGTTGAGGTGGGTCGTCTTTAACCACCACGCAAGGGACAGGCGAACCTCCGGGGTGAGCACAATCGTCTGGAACTTCAGAGACTGAGGCAGCCCGTTCCACTTGGACAGGATCAGGTGCTGCAGAGGTCTGGAGTGAAACAGGGCGTATTCCACCATGTCGAACACCGACACCATGGAGCCCAGTAACCTCATCGCCGAGTGTAAGGACACCCGGCGGCTGTGCAGACAACTGCGCACCCTTGACTGTAAAGCAGAGATCTTGTCCTCCGTCACGAAGATCCTTTGCTGTCCCGAGTTCAATAAGGCTCCAAGATGCAGAATCCTCCGAGACGGGATTAGAGTGGACTTCTGCCAGTTGATTAGCCAGCCGTGCCGTTGCAGCAGTGCAATGGTCAGGTCCAAGTGGTGTAACAGGAGCTCTGGAGATCCTGTCACCAATAACAGGTCGTCCAAGTACGGCAACATGCGGACTCCTTGCAGCCGCAGAGAAGCCGCCATGACCGTCATCACCTTGGTGAAACACGTGGTGCTGTCGCCAGGCCAAAAGGTAACGCCCGAAACTGGAAATGGTCGCTGCGGTTGCAAACCGAAAGAACTCTTGATGGCGCAAAAGAATAGGGACATGCAGGTAAGCGTCCTGTATGTCCAATGACACCATGTAGTCCCCAAGTTCCAGCGCCAGAATGATGGACCGTAGGGTCTCCATCCGAAACTTCGGGACCCGCAAAGACTTGTTGAGTGCTTTGAGGTTGAGAATCGGACAATATGACCCATTGGGTTTCTGTACCAAAAATAGATTTGAATAGAAACCCTGGCCCCTCTGGGAGAATGGAACAGGCACTATAACTCCAGCCTGGAGCATAGTGTGCAATACCTTCCGCAGCTCCGTAGCCTTGTTCCGGTCTGATGGTAGACCCGTGGTGAAGAATCGAGCCGGGGGTCTGTGCCGGAAGGAGAGGGCGTACCCGTGAGAGACCACCTCCAGAACCCAAGTGTCTGTCGTAGTGAACGACCAACACCGGGAGAACTGCAGCAGGCGGCCTCCCACCCTGGGATCCCCCCAAGGGGAGACCCGGACCCTCAGGCCGCAGGCTTGTCATCTGGCTTGGGGGCCGGACGTCTGGTACTCCATGCCTGTTTCCGGGGCTTGCCCGATTTCTTAGGGCCAGCCTGTCGAGGAAACGACTGTGGTTTGGGCCTGCCCTGGGCCCTAGATTACCAAAAGGACGATGGTCCAGAACCAGAAGGAGCAGCGGCCGACGGGAGACAAGCAGATTTGGCTGCCGCCAGCGTGGCCACAATCTTATCCAGATCCGGACCGAAGAGAACTTCTCCGGTAAACGGCAACGCTTCCAGACCTTTCTTGGATCTGCGTCCGCCTTCCAGGATCGCAGCCACAAGGTGCGACGAGCAGCTACCGCTGCTGAAGAAATTCTAGACACCAGAGTACTAATGTCTAGAGCCGCCTCGTTGATGTAGGTGGCCGAATCACGGAGATTGCCAATCAACTCCGCTTGTTCGGCCGGACAGTCGGATTCAAAAGAAGCCTCTAATGAATCCGCCCAGCGCTCCATCGCTCTGGCAACCCAGCAAATGGCCATAGCCGGCCGTGCTGCCCCCCCTGCAAGGGAATAAGCGGACTTCAGGCAGATTTCTACCTTGCGGTCCGTAGCATCCTTAAGGGAGGACATGGATGGCATCGGCAATGTGGCACTACGGACAAGACGGGTCACGTGAGAATCCACCTGTGGAGGGGATTCACACTTAGCAAAATAATTATCCGCGAACGGATAAGCCACCGCCAGGCGTCTCTGCGGCTGGTATCTTTTGCCAGGTTGTTTCCACGCCTCCTCTAAATGGTCCACCAACTGACCCGAAAGAGGAAAGACTGTGGCATCGCCCTTCACATCTTTGAAAAAGGCATACTTAGATTTAGCCGCTGGGGGAACTTCGTCCTCAATCACCAAGGCTGTGCGGACCGCCCGAATAAGTCCAGGAATATATACTTTGGACTTAGCATCAGCGTCCTTAGTATGGAAAGGTTCCTGATCGTAAGGATCCAGAATCTCCCCATCATCAGACGTCCCTTCGTCATCCTCATAAGGAGCGGACAGAGACGCCACCGGCCTTTTATGAGGCCGCATCACAGACTCCCCTTGCAATACATCCGACAAGTGCTGTAAAGAACTCGTCAGGGAGTTAACCCACGCTGGCTCCTGAGAACCCGGGTGCGGGGAAATAGGGAGACTGTGGGGTACCACCAATTGTCGTGGGAACCCCTGCATGGGTGACGACACCACAGACTGCTGGGACAAACCCATCGGAGTAAACGCGGGCTGCGGAGCTAACTGGCCCACTAAAGCTGTTAACGCCTGAGCGAAACAAGCCCAGGGCGGCTCCTGTACCGGTGCTGTAACCGTAATAGGCCGCGCCATGGACAACACTGCCGGCAAAGGCCCTCCACGCTACCCTCCCCCTCCGCTAACGGTACTTTGCACGTGGTACACTGTAGCCGGAGGGGAAAATCACTTTCAGACATGATGGCACCACGTATGTGACCTCTCTCACCAATTAAGTATTAAATAGGCGAGAGACCACCCTGCAGCACCGCACCGCAAGGGCTTTAGCAGAAAGAACAGGGACAGTAATAAAGCTGACAGTTTAGTGAAGAATAGTTACAGGCAGCGCTAGCACAGTCACATACAATGCAGAGAAATAACAATTCCTGCACTAACAGCGCTGATCACTCAACTACACAGACACAGGGCCTGGTAGGACACAGCGCTGCATACACAGACCTGAGCCACAGCGGAGGAGAGGTATGCGGGGGGACCCAGACCACGATGCTTCCTTCCAGACTTCCAGCAGCGTTCACCATGCGTTGCAGAGAAGATGGCCGCCGAGGAGCAGAGAGAAGCTGGCCTGGGGGAGGAGCGCTGACACAGGACCAGTCAGCACAGTGCAGAGAGGGCTGTGTGCAGCGGGGGAGGCGCCGGCTGTGAGACAGGGAAGGCGCGCTCCCCTGGCATGCATTTAACCCCTGGGACGCCGCAGCGCTACCGCTCTGCTGCGGTCCGCTGTCCCAGGGGGTAGTGGAAGCGCAGGTTGGTCGCCTGGCTCCACGCTGCAGCCAGTCCCCAGGGAGCCCCCTGCCTGGGGACTTAGGACCATGTGATCAGCGGGGACCCACCGCGGGACCCCGCTGCTTACCTCTGTCCCCCTTGAATCCGGCCATGGTCCGGAGCATCTGGGGTCACCGCTAGCTGTGACCCCAGACGCCCACCAGCATCCCCGGATCAGTACCGGCGTTCTGGTACCGGCGGGGTGTAGGGAAGACAGCATGGACGTCAGGACTGACTGTCCATGCTGTTCATCCAGATGTGCAGCCACAGCTGCATGAAGAAAAAGCTTCAGGGGCTCTTCTAGCCCCCACTCCAACAGGTGCACCCGACTCCGGCCGGGCACCAAACTAAACTGAGGTGCCTTGGCCTGGGGGCGGGGTATAGGAGGGGGACCTAGTGCATCCTGGGAGGCTGAAAGCTTAACTCTTTGGTGCCCTGCGACTGACGTCACACCTATACCCCAAGGTATCCTGTGGATACCCTATGGACCCTGAAGTAGAAAAAAAACTACTGGACCATGGGTGGCTAAACGTCAGGATGGATTATGTGGTTCATTATCCAATCTTCTAAATTTCTTACCTATAAAATGATTGTAACCTATCTTGTAACATGACTCCCCTATTTTGGGCATGTTTTTTTGGGGAAAAGCCCAAGCGCAACAGGGTAAGGAAGCCAAGATGCTGGGCAGAGACTGGCAGATCCCTGGTGCAGAAATAAACTGGCTCCCCAAAATGTTTGAGAAGGGTCTTTAGTTTCTTTATAAATACAAGCACAGTACCCCCCCTCCCAGTGAGATAAAGCATTATGGCAGCCTGCAGTATAACTGACATATGCTATACAGAATACAGATTTATTAATAGTGTTATGTTCGGTTTCAGTGCCATGTTATCCTTGTATCCCACTCAGCGCCTGCATTTTCTATCCACTATTTTCATAAACCCTCTTTATGTCCTTATTATTACAGTGCAGAGTTATAACAAAGCTGTCTAATAAATAAGAGTTGGTGCAAAGCATTTGGGAAATGGAGCAAATGGCCATAACCAAGACCTATTGCAAGCAATGCTGGCATGCCTCACATGTGACGCTGCCTGTGGGATTACCCCTAGTTATTGACTGAATCGGTAAAAAATACAGACAGCTTGGATCCTGGCGGCCAGAATCCCGACGCCGGGATCCGGACAGGGTTAACATACCGACACTTGTTGGTCGGTATGCTAATCCTCCCCCTCATCCCTACCCTAACCCTCCCTCCCTGGTGCCTGAACCTAACCTCCCCCCCCTAGTGCCTGAACCTAACCTCCCCCTCCCCTAAACCTAACCCTCCCCCCTTAGTGCCTAACCCTCCCCCAACCCTGTTACTTACCTTCGGCATCCCGACCGCCGTGATACCAAACGCAAACCGTTGTTGACAATAACAGGGAAAGAAGCTAAATGCACAAAGTAAAGGGGCCTATCCACTAGGCAACCTGAAAGACTGAACGTCTAGCGTTCAGACCTTCAGGTCGCCAAGGTGCGGTGACCGCACTGAACGGCGTTCACTGAACGTCATTCAATACAGGAGCCCGACCTCCTATCTCTGAACATGCCGAACCTGACGAGCGTTGTCAGGTTGACGAGCATGTTCAGTAGACAGTCGGGGACGGCAAGGACCCAGCATGCACTGGTCCTTGCCGGCTATCCATTACCCGACTTTGTGAACAATGCGGGTGGGATTTTTCACAAAGTCTGGTAATGGATAGACCCCAGTAGACACCATTTTCAGTGTTTTTTCTTTTCCTCTATGCTGTAGGGTAGAGTGTAGGGTTCATTGAAGTAGAATATTTATAACACTGCACTGTAATGTCCAATGATAACATCTAGTCTATACAATTTCTCTACTGCTCATAAAAGTTGTTTGCTATGCAAAAAGGTTTGGAAACCCGATGTAGATGGACTATTTGTCCCATTTTCCAGCAGTTACAAAGCAAAAAAAAAAGTGACCGCAATGAGAGCAGTGAGACGTCGCTGCTGACTTACTACATAAACAGAACCCGCAGTGAGATTCCATACGTGGACGTAATGGAAAAACAATACATTACATTTAATAATCCCATAGTACATGCATATTTTCTTACACAGACTATGGAATATCTCTCACACCAGAGTAAGCAGACTGCGATGTGAATTACACTATATGATGAAAGGTTTACATTTTCACGCCACCCTGCTCACTATACGTCCACAAATCACACGCGGTATCCTCCTCTTTGTACTGCATTAATAATACTGTATACATTTAACTATTTAACCTGTTTACTCAGCAGTGGTCAGACTTGGTACACCCATATAGGAATACATCCATCTACCCGTGTCTGAGGTACAGGGGCAGGACAATATGTTGGCCTGAGGGGCATTTATGGGAAAACTTCCACAGGTAACTACCGTATGCAGAAACCTAGATGTTGCCATAGTGACAAATCATATACTTACATTTTTATAGCAGTTCAACTAGTGCAAATGTCTGATTGGGCAATATGGTTTACTCCAACCTTTCAGTACAATTACCCAAGCGGATGTTTTTTTTTAAATGTCATTGTTTCACACTTATTTGCTGTTTATTTGTTTAACAGAAAATGTAACAACTAGACGCACATTTATTCACTGTCATTTGAAAGATTAAATAGGAAGCAGCACGGCATTCACACGTAGGGATAAGTGTAGCGTGTAGACGGGATTGCGGGCTATTCTGAGGGGATCGCATGCCCGGCGGTTCTAATGCAGACGCTGGAAGACCGGCGGTTCTAATCCTGACAGGCAAGTATTTTCCTATTTACTGACGTAACTCCCCCCTCCCCCCTTAACCCTACCTTAGGGGTGCCAAACCCTAATCTCCCCCAAGTGCCTAAACCTAACCCCCTCTTCCCCACAGCCTAAACCTAAGTCTCCCAGGGGGGCGCTAACCCTAACCTCCCCCCGGAGGTGCCTAATCCTAACCCCACCTTCCCCTAGCCTAACCCTCCCAGGGGGCTGCCTAACCCTAAGTCCCCCCCGGGAGCCCCTAACCTAACACTTCCCCCACCCGTGCGGCTACCCGCGTCCGGCTTACCTTCGATCGGTATGCCGGGCGTCGGGCTCCCGGCGTAGGTAAAATGTCAGGATTCGGGATCTCGACGCCTGTCATTAGACCCTTCCCGAGATTAGACAGTTGGGATGCCGACAGTCGGCATTAGACCGTCGGCATCCCGACTGCGTACCATTCTGAGGCAAGCGTACGCAGACATGCGGCTCATTTCAGACAAATCTTCTGCAACAAAAGACAAGGCTGGTGCAAATGTGGGTTATTGATGCAGATTGCTACTTACAGAACCTGATGTACCATTAAAATAAATTTCCACCCAATATTGCCTGTTAATATCCAAGATGCAAAACACGAATACAATGTATCAAAACTTCAAAAGAGAGAAGTAGACAAGTGGAGAAGTTATTTAGAGCAACCAATCAGCTTCTAGGTAGCATTTATCAAGTACATTCTACAAAATGATAGGTAGGAGCTGATTGGTTGCTATGGGCAACTTCTCCACTCATTAGATGGTTTGATACATCTCCCCCTATGTCTTGGTACAAGAGTGCAAACATGTATGAAATGCATTTATTACTGTTAAAGAAAGACGAACTCATGATCTTACCTGTCCCATGGTACAGAGGTCTCAAATGACTCGCCTAACAAATAGTAGTCCATGCCAAGGTCCTACAAACACAAGACAGACAAAGTGCACATTACACACATAATTCATAGGAAAATGCCGATCACTTGGATATCATTATCACTGATATGTAAGGAGATAGGACTGGAAAGCAGGGTAATAAAGGAATAAACCTTACATGGAAGGAACGGCTAAGAATGAGTGTGTAAGATGTCCGTATAGGGGTATGCATGATGTGTAGCAGTGTATATATGTGTTACTATCTCACTGTGCACTTTACGGACTATTGCAGAGAGAAGCCAAGTGTCCTACACTCATTACTATTATCAATCATGGTAATGTCTAAATCCCCTTCACGGAGAGAACCCTGATGTCATCAGCCAGTGTCCACCGTCATTCCCTACCATCCAAGTGGGCATATAACCTTGTGGCGAGCGCAGCGAGCCCGCGAGGGGACAACTTTCTCCTTTAGGTGGGGACAACTTTCGGTACTTGTATACGTAAAGTACACAAGTATCATTTAAAACATTCATTGGGTTCTCTATGCAATGAGTCCGTACTGTACACAGGTACCGTGGTTTCTTTTAATACGAACGATGTTTTTAACCTAAATATATCCCCTATTGTTAATATCTAAATCAATATTGATGCAGTTTATGATACACAAAACAGGACAACAAAGGGCCTGATTTTTTTTTTTGCATGCAGGGCAAATACTGGCAGCTTCTGCATGTAGCCCACAAATGCTGGACAGCTTTATTTTTACACTGCAATTTAGATTTCACATTAAAACACACCATTCCCAAAATCTAATCTCTCTGCACATTTTACATCTGCCCCACCTGCAGTGCAACATGGTTCTACCAAGATGCACAGTTACTTGCTCTTTCTTACTCTATGTCCAACTCTGTATCAGGCCCAAAGTGCAATTAAGTTAAGGGTTAGGCACCCCCTGGGAGGTTAAGTTTAGGCTAGGGGAAGGGGGGGTTAGCGTTAGGCACTTAGAGGGGGGGGTTAGGTTTAGGCACTTAGAGGGGGGATTAGGGATAGGCACCCCTAAGGGGTTGCATGGAGTGGGTACGCAAGCTGCGTAAGCAATCGCAGTCGCTAATTTACACACGCCCAGGAAACAACGTTCAAACGGACAGGCGCATCTGCGTTTTTTCTGACCACTCCCCCGTCTCCACCCCCAAATGCTGACAGCCTGTCACTCACTCTGCGATGGATTCCTTTGTGCGTCCGTAATCGCAACGCGATCGCAGCGAACACGCCTTATGGCTTGTACGCATGTGCAACAGCGAACAATCGCTCGACTGCGTTTGATATCGCTAATGTGTATGGTGCTGAATCAGGCCCACTCCTAGTAGTTTCAAGGTGTGTTGAGATGTGGACATCTGTCTACTAACACTAGCAAAATGGTATAAATTCACTCTACTACTGAATGTCTTGCAAGCTCTACTTTTATTAATCTACCTTAATATCGTGGAAAGCCCTGAAGTGAAGAGACCTAGGTAGCTTCAGACGCCAGTAATAATATGATTACCAAGTGCAGGAAAACTAATTGTGCCCCTATACTGACCCCCCCCCCACTGGTTTTCTCTCATTCCTGCTCCGAGGAGAAACTACCCTCAAATGATTTATTACTATAAAATAAGGAGGTGACTGGTCCTCCATGAATATTATCTGACAACTGCATACAGTACAGGCAGCTATTTTATGGGATGAAAATATGGGATTGTTTCAACTAGGGGCAATGCCAGCTATGTGCCATTCTGGACGGGCACCTTACGTCCCGCTGCATTGCCTCTTCTACCTTGCACCCTATAAAATTGTACATCCCCCTTGCTCAATTGATCCCTAGATTTCTAACAGAGCACAGAAACTAAAGAGACCACAGAAACTCAGCGGATATACAAGTGCACTTAAACTCCAAAATATTAACAGTTACTAATGACGCTGTGTTATATTGAAATATGTGTAGTATTTGCACTGAGTGAGGCAATGAAGTATATGAAAAGACAGGACACAGTACACGACTTGAATGGGGTCTCTTACTGTTGCGATTGGATAACTACCAAATAACACACTGAGTTTTGCACCGATCACTTGGCATATTTATCCCGGCAACATCTGCACATCCTGATTTAAATAATCCTTTATGTGAATTATATGGAAAAGGGGAAAGCATGAAGAGCCGATGACAGCATCTGCTGGAGTAACCATGTGCAGCACATCTTAAAGACCCTCCTTTATACGGCTCTCTGTGTTCCTAAGGGTCAGAATATGTCAATATTCACACTGGTGACCAGACAAAGAGGGGAGGAAGAGAAGAGCGACCTACCCGAAGGTAAGCAATGACGAAGGTCAGCATGTAACCTCGCTGCCCGTTATCCTCGCCTGCTGCCAGACCGCTGCAATTGTAAAGATGGTCAATGATTAACTGGGTATTTATGCACAATCGTTACATGCTGCAGTCATAGTATTTCAATAGGGGGAAAGAAAAACACAATTACAAAGCTTAAAGCAATGTCGTCTGACTAAAAGAATTCAATGCCATTAATACAATGTAACAATATATGTAATTAGAATTCCAAATACTCCATTTTTAATCATGGTCACAGAGAAATCGGTCATGGTTCTGCTATAGATAAATGCATTGGGCCCTATCCTTACCGACAGTTCTGTATATCTGGTTAAAGAAATTCAGGCTTTAGATTTAGTGCAATAAAAGTATACATTTGTATTTTACTGTATACTGTGTGTACTGGGTATATTACCCAGTTAGCTTAGTCCTTCAACAGGGTAAACCTGAATTTGATTTGGTCTTCCAATACCATAGTTTCCAAACACAGCCAATTTATATTGAACCCATAACTTCCTACAGAATGTTTTGTAGCAGAATGTGCAATGCGTGAGTAGCGAGTGGTAAACCATCAGTTTACATTATTTGGACCATGCTGGATGTATCCTGTATATGCGCAAACTAGTCACCAGTTTCAACATTTTGTTATCAAACTGCATTCATTCACTAACAAACCAATCTTGGTGGCCAATCGCAGGCGATGAGGCTAAAGGACCAGAGCCACAGGATCATTGTTTCATTTGGTGATGCATGTGGGAGGCCAAATCAGATGTGGTTGGTCCATCTGGTTTCCCGTTTCATTGTAGTCTGACGATGAAGGTATGTGCCAGTAACAGTTGTCTTCTGATGGCATTTCCTTCCATCAGGCCCAAAAATGATCCCATTGTATTCATTAGAATCATTACCTGGCATCACAGCTGTTTTTAGGGCCCACACACTGCAATATAGGGCCAAATGCCGGCTGCGATATCATGTTCATATGAACATCTTGTGTTTTTAAGTTCAGTGGTCTTTCGTAAGAACAGTAGTGGTGATTTACCATACTGCGCTATTGGCTCTTTATAACAAAAACACAAGTTGGTTTATATGAAAGAGCTACTAATAAAAAGGTACAAATAAATATGTTACAGACGTTTATAGCCACAGAAGACAAGATTGTGATTACAGGAGGCAGCCAGGCCACTATTGGACATTAGAATCAGCCTTTTTGTTAGTGCACCTTTTGCAGATAATGGGCTTGAGATTCAGACGTGCGCGCTAATGCCAACTTGACATTTTACTCTGAGAAACTAGTTCTTTATGCTAACGCCGCAGCCGATGGAATTCGTACAGATGCGTCCACCGGCTGCGGAGCTCATCTGCAGATTTGCGTACAAAGTCCCACCAATGAACATTGCACCAGAACTAACGAGGCACAGAATGTCCATCTGAAAATATCCGCTGGAACCACTGCACACAAAGTCGCAGTTGCTGGTGGTAACGCGCCCACATCTGACTAGTCACTCCCCTATTACCTTCCAGGAATGCCCACGGAAATTGCCTCTCTCTGGATTTTTGCTGTGACTGCTGGTGGTAACCATCAAGAAGCATGCGCCGAACAACTCGGACGCGTGCGCACACTAAAGAATAAATTCACCCGCTTGCGTCCAACATCACCCCCGCGTCCACCACGGAATCAGAACAACAGATTGCGAAGCAATAATAAATACTGCAGAACGTGAAACACATGAAGGCCTGCTCTCCAGAAATAGGAGCTTTTATATAACCTCCAATTAGTAGCTCGAGACATATTGTGTTTTAAGTTTAGTGATCTTTTACATTTCTTACCAGAATTTGGACACTCTTGCTAGGTACATGTTATATATTTTAAAAACCTGACAATCCAGGAAAAAAAAAATCTGTACAATATTTTAAAAACCTGAAAAATATTAAAGACCTGCACAATCCAAGAAAACAAATGATACACAAACGCGCATTTGGAAAAAGAGAGAACTTTAAGCCAGCACGGATGCACCCCAATATCAAACATTGCTTTAATAAAATGGTGATTAAAATACAGTGATACTAAACGGAAAAAGGGAGGTTGATCTGTAGAATTTTATTAGTCAGATAGGGATGCAGTCAGGAAGCCAACGGTCGCATTGCCGACTGCCGGCTTCCCGACTGTCTAATCCCGGCAAGGTACAGATGACAGGCGTCGAAATCCTGACGCCTGTCATCAGACCTATGCCGGGAGCCCGACACCCGGCTTACCCATCAAAGGTAAGCCGGCGTCGACAGTCGCGCGGGGGGAGGGTTAGGTTAGGGTCTCCCCGGGGGGACTTAGGGATAGGCACCCCCCTGGGGGGTTAGGCGCCCCCAGGGGGAGGATAGGGTTAGGCACCCCCAGGGGGAGGATAGGGTTAAGCTAATGGGAAGGGGGGTTAGGGTTAGGCAACCCCGGGGGGAGGTTAGGGTTAGGCACCCCCCCCCCCCCCCCCAGGAGACTTAGGTTTAAGCTGCGTGGAATGGGGATTAGATTTAGGCACTTAGAAGGTGGTTAGGCATCCCTAAAGGAGGGTGTTAGGGTATAATAAAAGATTAGTTAATACTAACCTTTTGT
The DNA here is from genome assembly GCA_031769625.1 of Taudactylus pleione. Taxonomy (NCBI): domain Eukaryota; kingdom Metazoa; phylum Chordata; class Amphibia; order Anura; family Myobatrachidae; genus Taudactylus; species Taudactylus pleione. The sequence continues at coordinate 3,393,700 of JAUIMM010001025.1, forward strand.
AGCTTCGGGATCTTCACCCCTGCCGGGCTTCCGCTGTCGGGATTTGAACCGCCGGCCATGCGGTCATACTGATTCTGTCACATACTATGCGCAGTGTATAATGGGCTTCCACAAGCTAAAGTGAAGGCCACCTAGAAATTTGGAATTGTCCTTGCACCAACCCCCACATTGGGAACATCAGTGGCTGCTACTTAATGACCATCTCAAAGGCAGAGAGAAAGGTAATCAAATACAAGCAATAAACACTAGGGGGCATATTCAATTGGGGGTGAGGTTTAGCGAGGTAAAAAACCTTGCGCCCAATCTTGAATTACCGTGGGTGTGCGCGCGCTCCCGATACTTGCGGTATCCAGTAAAAAAAAAAAGTAGTTGTGGGGTTTTCAGAGCTGAATTAGTCATTAGGAGGGGCGCCACCGGGGTCCCAGAACATTTCCCGACCATTTTTCCTAAAAATATGGATTTTAGGAAAAATTGGTCATGCTCTGGGGCTGCTCAAGAAAACCCCCCTCAAAACGTAAAAAAAAAAAATCCTGCAGGTGCGTGATTTTTGCTGTTCTCGCACCAAATTGAATACTCCCCTAGGGGTGGTAAAAGTGATAGTAAAAAAATCAGAATGTCGACAAAATATCGACAGTCACAATGTCGACACTCAGCATATCGACAATGCGGTTGACGGCATGTCAACCACATTGTTGCTATGCTGAGTGTCGACATCATGAACGTATACCATAAATAAAATATCATACAGATGCGTCCTCATATACCTAGCCTCAATACGCCAAATGGCACAACACACCCAGTGCTCGGAGAGGTTTAAGCATCTTATTTGCATTGCAGATGCAGCAAAACACCATTCACAGTGTACTAGAGACACTGGGCTGTGACTTAAACCACACAGGAATTAGTTTTAAACATGTTCACAGTAACAAATGAAGCACAACGTGTGAGGCCTCTGCATCGTAGCACTTTGTTTACAGATTCAGACTCATTCATACACAGATGTACAAATGTCGCCAATTAAACTGATCTCAGAAATAAAAGTAGTTTTGTCACTTCCAGTCACTGACAGCTCCAGAGGAGCGAGCCACAGACTGGAGCCACACCAACTGCCACCCCAAACATAGCCAAACATCTCCATCTGGGACTCAGTGGCAGTTGGTGTGGCTCCCCTATTAGAATTTTAGACTGTGCTGCAGTGCCACCTCTGGAGTCGCTACTACTTCCAGTTGTTTTATGTGAGAATAAGACACACACTTTGAGCGAAAAGACGCTTAGTGCGGCCGAGTCACCCAAGACCTACCCAGAGGGACTGTTTGCCGCGACTGAAGCCACAGTGTATGAGGACACATCTGTAGTGTTAGATTCCCAAACAATGAGAAACATATATTTTGCTGTAAAACTGTAATACTTGTAGATATAAAATATTTTTCAGGCAGAGGGAAAAGCCAGATCGTATTTACTATGTTTTTCTTTAAAAAAAAAACAAAAACAAAACCACAAAAAGCTTAATTCCTTCAATCTAGTATGTAATTAACAATTGTGTTTGCAGCTACATCATGATCTATTTTAACAAAAATGAAGGGTAGATTTAGGAACAGTCAAGTAAACAGGGGTAGTTAAATAGATTTAATTATAGTCTTCTTTTTGCAGCCTCACAAAGTTGCCCTACAGGACTAAGATTATTTTAACCTGTTTATTATTTTTTCTTAAACAAAAATGCACAGTACTAAAGGTGAATATCCACTACACGAGTGTAGAAAGACTGTACGATTACAACATCGTAATCGTTCACCATCTTGTGCAGTGGATAATGTGCCCACACTGAACGATATGTCGTTCAGGCAGGCACCCTTCCTCATCCCCGAACATGCACAACCTGTCGATATGGACAGGTTGGCCTGCATGGTCAGGCGATGACAGATGCCGGTAACGACTAGCGGAAGCGCACATCGCTGCTCATTGCCGGCATATTCACTGCACGATTAATGAATGATTACGATGTCGTAATCGTTCAAACGTTAATTTTTATCGTGTAGTGAATATGCACCTTAAGTCTAATCACAATGACCCCATAATCCTCCCATTTGATACATGGCTCGAGATGGAATCAGTATGATATACCGCTGGCTGCATGGCCGACAGCGGAAGCCCGGCAGGGATGAAGATCCCGAAGCTAAAAAAGGTAAGTACAACTAACCCTATTCTACTCCCTAACCCTCCTTTAGGGGTGCCTAACCCTAACCTCCCCCCCAAGTGCCTAACCTCCCTTCCCCGCAGCCTAAAACTAAATCTCCCAGGGGGGTGCCGAACCCTAAGCTCCCCTCGGGGGTGCCTAACCCTAATCCCCCCTTTTCCCCTAGCCTAACCTCAACCCACTCGGGGTGGTGCCTAACCCTAAGTCCCCCCCAGGAGCCCCTAACCTAACGTGCCCCCCCCCAGCTTACCTTCGATCGGTATGACGTGTGTCAAGCTCCCGTAGGTCTAATGACAGGCGTTGGGATTTCGATGCCTGTCATTAGTACCTTGCCGGGATTAGACAATCGGGAAGAAGGCGGCTGGCATTGCGACCATCGGCTTCCTGACTGCATCCCCTCGAGATATTGAAAAATGCATAGCTCAAACGTATCAATAAAATATAATTTTTACAAATATTTACCCATAGTTTAATAAAATGTAGTTATACAACAATAAAAAAACAATTACAATTAAAAAACAATTCTTAATCCTGCTCCGCTGTACTATTCATACCTAGTCTAGCTTTACAATTTTGCATAAACTGAACTCCGTGATCAGAAACAGCCGCACAATAAACTCCCAGCAATATACTTCCTGAGCGACCGTGGACAAATTTATTGCATTTCTGGGAGTTATTGCCTTTTAATATATGATAGAGGCTATCTGAATTCTATGCGACTATTAGATTAAACAAAACTGGATACACTTAAAATCAGTTAGACACACTGTACAATTGCAATTTGGTTTTATGAGCAAGATTCTGAATGTTTTTTTAAAATGTGATTGTTTTTTATTGCTACATAACCATATTTAATTAGACTATGGGTAAATATTAGTAAAATTATATTTTATTTACACATTCGAGCCTCTGTGTTTTCACTAGAGAGCAGACTCTGGGCCTGATTCAGTAAGGATTGCTATTGCGATTACGCCCGCAGTCTCACCTCTGCGATCGCTATGCCATCGCAGCAGCACATAAGGACGCCCGCCTTACCTTACACACATCCGTAATGTTTAGCAAGACTGTGAAACCATCGGTAACATAGAGTATCATCGCAGCCTCACGCACACTTGCACAAGCTCTGACCTTACTCAGGAATAGCCAACCTCAGCGCACGCAGTGACAGCCCAAACTGCGTATGGCATCGCAATGCCTAATTTATGCACGCCCCTGCAACGGCATTCAAATCCACTGGCACGGCTGCATTTTGCCGACCACCCCCCCGTCACACCCCCAAAAGAGAAACCTTCCTGTCAATCACTCTGCGATGGGTCTGTGTAGTCGCTGTGATCGCAGTCAGTGGAGTGTTTGCGCACGTGCGATGCATATGCAGAACGCAACAATCGGCCGATTGCGTGCGTAATCGCAATAGCGATCCTTGCTGAAGCAGGCCCTGTATACTTCTATTAATATTGTTTATTAGCTGTGTGTATGTGTCTGTGTGTGTACATGTGATAGTGAACAGACTGTTGTTAGCTCCATTGGGGCAGGGACTGATGAGAATGGCCAAATATTATCTGTAAAGCGCTGCGGAATATGTGTGCGCTATATAAATAGCTGGTAATAAATAAAATATTTAAAATGACAGGAAACAAATAGCAGTTATTGTCGCGTATCCATTACAGCCGTTAGTAGGGTCAGTAGTATAGCGTGTAAATTCAATCCTGGGTTGGTTTAACTGCAACTTGATACACTCTGGGATTTTTATAAAAAAAATCTGACATTTCTAAAAAGATATGTACTTAGGGCCTGATTCAGAGCCGCTCGTAAGCGGCCGCTCGTTCGTTCCGAGCGATGTTTGCCCAACTGCGCATGTGTACGGATCGTAATACGTATGCGCGAACCAGTCAGTGCGGCCGAAAATAGTTTGTTCGCTAAATAGCGAATGCCTGCTATTTTGAGTGACAGGAGGAGGCGTATGTGGGTGTTAACAGGGGAAGGTACTTGAAAACGGGGAGTGGAGATCCGAACGCAGGCGTGCTTAAAGGTCAAATCGGGCGTTTTATGGGTGTGCATAAATTAATACAGCAGCGTCATTGACCACGTCACTGGGTTATTTTATAGTCAGAACTGCTCGCAAGATTGTGGTAGGAAAAACCAACCACAAGAATAGCGAGCAGTTCATACACTGGTCGATGTACTCGATTAATCTAATAAACAGCGGACATGACGTAGGATGCGAGCGGCCAGGGGGCGTAGTTATCCAAATAACGACCGCAAGTTTTGTTCGCTCGTTCAGACATAGAGGCGTGAACAGACCGCAAAGAGCGAACGGTTCATTTGAATAGCCACCCCTTTTTTCTGAACGAACGACCACAAATAGCGTCCGGCTCTGAATGAGGTCCTTAATTCCATCCTGCAGGTGTACATCATTCTCCTGATCTGGCCCATGTGCCCAAGATGACTATGGCACTAGAAAAGTGGGCATTCAGGATACCTGGACATCCTTTTCACTCAACATTATATACTTTAACAATACAATCACTAAGCCACCTAGCTAGGTTGCCATGGTTCTTGCTCATGAGTACTTTCCGAAAACACAGTGACATTGTCCTGTTCAGATTGTTCACTAAAAGCCCTTTCCTCAGGGGTTTTGGGAAAAAAAAGAGGAAAGTACCAGCTCATGATTAGCACGAAATTCAGAACACAAATTCAGAAATGACCAATGATTAGTTCTTAAAACAACTTTAACCTGCAATCTATTTAACCATATCTTAAGACGAATGATCAGTCCTCGCAACCCATAGTAACCGCCATCAGGATGAGAACTTTGAGTGTTTCCTGCCTAAACAGACTATCTGACAAAGCATTAAGATCCCAGAGAACGAGTGGTATCACCTGAGGTTTAATATTTTGGCATAACCAAGATTTTGCCCGTGCTGCTCCCTACCTTTGGAACTCTCTCCCTATCAGACTCTCCACCTCTCTACAAATCTTCAAATGGGTTCTCAAGACACACTACTTCATCAAGGCCTTCCAGCTCTCATGCTAACCCACCTCATGCTCTTTCCTCCCTATCTTCCCCTTCTGTGTCACGCCTGTCTGTCTGCCCCTCCCCTTTAGAATGTAAGCTCTCACGAGCAGGGACCTCTTCCCTCATGTGCTTCTCTTTACATTTTCTTCTACTCCCCACAAGGGCACCTAACACGTGACTGATAACTCCCTGCTGCTTATTGTGACTGCTATGTATATAAACCATGTCCTTGTCCTGCACTGGAATGTACTGTAAGTTACTCGTTTCTTGTTCACTTGTTATTTTATGTACTATGTAAGGCGTTGCGGAACACCTGTGGTGCCATATAAATAAAAGATAATAATAATATGCATATTGGCCAAAATAAATCTGGCTATAGACTAGTCCCAATCCAGGTGACTTTCTATCTTAGTGGTGAAACAAACTTTAATAGAATTTAGAACTAGACTTATATTTAACTCCCCTTACATGAAATCTAGAAACACATCTCACTGGCCTTTCCTACCGCCATATTTAGCACCAGAGAGAACCATGCTCCCCTTGGCCAAAACAGTAGTACTGACACCACTTTTGCAATTTCCTTATTGACTTTAAGTAGGGATTTTAGAGTTAAAGGATGCAGAGGGAAGACGTGTCCAGTCCGTACACTCAGGGCCTGGTCAGCACTCTCTCTCTGCTGCTGAAGACTTTGGGCCTGATACAGATGCGCACGCTATTTGCGTGCGCTCGCTCTGAATCAGGGTGTCCCTATTTTTTTTTCTGGCCTCCAGGCCGCTCACACAGCTGTGGGTGACCACCCACAGCTTGTGCGGGCGGCCTGGCGATGGTCGCGATTATCGCGACCATCAGGCTTGCGACGTAACCCTTGTGGTAAGGTCCCGTCCACCGCAAGCCCCAGTGAACTTCCTGCTCTAATAGTGCAGGAAGTTCACTACTGAAATCACGTGTGATGTCTGTAGGGCCGCCCACAAACGGCAGGCGTTCCTTCGGGAACACCTCCGTTTGCGCAGCCACCCCCCCGACCCTCCTACAAAACTGGGCGAGCTGTCGATCAACATTGACAGCTGCCCCGTTTTGTTGCGAGCCCCGAGCGAGTGAAGTTCTCACTCGCTCCGGGCCTCGCACGTGCGCACTGCCCGACCATCAACCCGCTTGCGAGCGCAATGCGCTCACGACCGGGTCTGAATCAGGCCCTTTATCCTTAGGAAGAAACCGGTCACATTTGGCATTTGTCATTGTGGCCATGAGGATTCCTTGAGGCTCCCTGTATTTGTGAATTATAAGCTGAAAACCTGCCCAATATAGTTACTATTCCTCTAGGTGCATCTTGCCCCTCTTCCCAGCCGCATGGTTTGCAGAGATTCAGATGTAGAGAGTTAAAATAAAAATGCTTTAGGGCTTATGCCAAAGAGGTGAGGAGTGCTTAAAGTTTACTCTCAATGACTACTAAACTTCCAATGAACAGAAGGCAGAAATAAACACAGACATTCAGCTTGCTCACATCTCAGCCCTCTCTGAAATGTATCAAGATTCTGGGGGAGACTCCTCAAACCTTCTGAAATGGAAAAGTTGAGGCGTTACCTATAGTAATCAGATTCTAGCAGTCGTTTATTTTGAACATTCTGCAACATGAAAGCTAGAATCTGATTCGTTGCTATGAGCAATACCTCCACCTTTAGAGAAGGTTTGCTAAATCTCCCCCTTTCTGTGAGCAACAGCTTTCTGCATTGGTTCTTACAGGGAACTGTATGTGGAGGCAGACATACCAACTGCTCTCCTGCTACAGGACCAGCCGCCATCCTGCAGCAAAGTATTACTACCCCTGGGCATGCCCTCCAACAGGAACACATTGCAGCCAGGAGTCAGCCTGCCTCTAACTAGACTAGAAAAAAGACAGGGAATTAGGAGATGGACTTATATACTTCTAGTGCACCCTTATTTCCTGCCTAGCTTTCATCAAGTGTGAGGATTAACCGTAACAGATGCCATGGAGGAATGAAATGGATCTCATAAATGGCAATTTGAATAATCTCCACTCCCCTTTTTTCTCCCTTTGGTGGATGATATAGAATTTCAGGATGGTGAGAGATTCTTTTCTTTCATGGCTTGGGACCGGATGCGACGGGGAATATGTGATGTTAGTCTGTTTGTCAATAGACTTTCCGGTAAACGGATTACCCTGTGCCATCACTCAATTGTCTCGACTGTTACATGCTCCTCACTATAGGGGGAACAGGAGCTCCGGCATCTCACAATGGCAGACTCATTCTCCTACCTTAGAGATTGAGGCAATCAATAGGGCAGGCCTGGCCAACCTGAGGCTCTCCAGCTTTTGTGAAACTACAAGTCCTGGCATGCCCTGCCACGGTTTTGCTATTAGGAAATGTTAAAACTGTGGCAGGGCATGCTGGAACTTGTAGTTTCACAATAGCTGGAGAGCCACAGATTCGCCAGGCCTGCACTAGGGCATTGCTTTAGATCAGTGGTTCTCAAACTCGGTCCTCAGGACCCCACATAATTAACATTTTCCAGGTCACCCAGCAGGAGCACAGGTGTATTCATTACTCACTGGACACATTTTAAAAAGATCCACAGGTGGATCTAATTATTTCAATTGTGAGTCTGTGAGGAGACCTGGAAAACATGCACTGTTTGAGGTCCTGATAACATGAGAACCTGTGCTTTATGTCAATAGAACCCTACCTTATACTATGTATCAAGAAAATACTTGTCTCCTTCTAGGGTATCTCTAGCGGGGCTACAGCCATCCCCTTCTTTTTTCAGAATCTAGCATAAACAACATGAATCCATGAATCTATCCCAGTGGTCTCCAACCTATAAGCTCGTGAGCTACCGGTAGCTTGCTGTCTTAATTTTGGTAGCTCACCTAGCTGCAGTACTGCCGAGTCAAGTAGGAGGAAGTGACCTCTGATGTGTGCTCCCCCGTGGCATCGACACCATGGGTGGAGCAACAGGGAAGTACGTCAGGTGATTGCCACAGCCTCTATAGCAATCACCTGACGTGCTTCCCCATGGTTCCACCCACAGCGTCTACGCTACGGCTGAGCAAGTGACTCCCACCTAGCTGAGCCAGAAAATCACACAGCAGCCCTGCCTATATCTTTTGTTCCTCTACTGCACGTACCTCCTTGGAGCTGGTAATTAACAGTGAAATGTCCCTGTGCTTACATTTTATTTACAAACTACAACAATATCACTGTAATACTTAAATGCATTGTTATTTTCTATGAAATTTTTTTTTTTTTCCATTTTCATTAAATGACCATCAATTGTTCGGTTATTACCCAGATTTTTTTTTTTCTAAAATTTTAGTAGCTCTTCATTTTTCTAAAGTAGCTCACACCTCAATTAAGGTTGGCGCCCACTGATCTATCCCGACTAGTGTCAAAGGTTTCATTCAGGCTGGTGCTTGTGGTACAATGCTCTGCGGAATGTTTTCTTGGCACCTATTAGACCCCTAATAGGGACATAACAGCATTGTTTAAATGTCACGGCAAAGCTGAATATTGTTGCTGACCATTGGCATCCCGTTATGGCCACAGTCTACCCTCTTCCAACTGGATACTTCCAATAGTTTAACAAGATATGGGCCCGTATTCAATTTGAGCCGAGCCGCGTTAAGTTAACGCGGCCTGGACTTAACGCCGACTTCGCCTGTTTTGTAGCCGTTAAAGTATCGCGCGCGTGCATGCTTTCCCCCGTATTCAATTAAAAGTAGGCGTAAACGGCACCCGCCGATACTGTAACAAGCGGAAAGTACTGTCATTTTTGTGGAAATCAGCCTGTCACCCCCCAAAAGATGCTCTGACATGGGGGTTCACTATGGCCCCCCCCCCCCCCCCCCCATTTGGCTCACTGAAGGTATTTGGTGTTTTTAAATGGGCTCAATAGCTGCTAAATAGTGTTTTTCTATATCTGATGCAGAATAGTATTCAGGAATATTTTTTCCAGAAAATAACTTATCCCATCAATTTGGGGTACTTGAAAATGGGGGTCAGCATATTTTAGAAGTTGCTAAAGTTAAGTTGAATAATCATGAAAAATCCACCTGCCGCAAGCACCTGCAATAAAAAAAAAACACTTGGGGCATACTTGGGGACCCCCCCCAGAGTTAAGTTCACTAGTTTTTAACTTTGTACCCCAACTTTTTTTTTTTTGCCCCTTTTTCAAAGTCAATTTTTGGGGTGTCCTTAAGTTTTTTTATTTTTTTTTGACACAGATTTCCTTTGGTGGGCTGTCTGAAGGCTGCAGAGGGGTTCCCAAAACGTTGCACCCCAAAACCCCAATTCTGCACTTTTTTCCGCCTGCCATTCATAGGCGATACTTTACCGCCCATTACATTGCATTGACTTTCCGCCTAGGCAGAAAGTATTTCAAATTGAATACGGAGGAAAACCAAAACAGGCGATAATGACGTCATAGGCAGTAACTTAACGCGGATCCGGACTTCCCGCTTCAAATTGAATACGGGCCTAAGACACAAAAGCACAGGGCATCTCACGCCTGTTCCACCAACATTACAATGAATTCAGTGTACTCCGATGGCCTCTATAGTCACCGGATCTTGATCCAATAGAGCACTGTTGGGATGTGGTGGCACGGGAGATTTGCAGCATGAATGTGCAGCAGTATCTCTAACAAATGTTTCCAGCATCTTGTTGGATCCATGCAATGAATAATTCAGGTTCTACTTGGGGCAAAAGAGGCATTATTAGCAGTACTTAAATGGGGTATCTAAGTAAAGTGGATAGAATATATTTATATATATATATATATATATTATATACACGCATAGTTGCAGCTAGAGTTTATGTACCATTTAGTATATACTTTAGTGTTCAAAAACAATTTACAGAAAACTCTCCAATGCTTTCAGGATCATCTAAATATATCCCACGATACTAGGAATGTCATCATAAAAGAACATAGTTGGTCAAGAATGTAGTGTGATCATGTGAAGTAAATATATGTATTAAAAAAAAAACAACAACAGATAATTATCTTAATTACTGTGGAAATGAGTGCGGTCTGTTCATGATTGATCTTACGTATAATTGCCTACCCGCAGCGCAGGCTTTCACCCTTAGTGACACAAAATGATTTCATGATGTACAAACGGCTACACATGAAGGATGGGAAGGACTGTGTATCAGTGCCACTGAGCCCAGATCCATCAACTCTCTCTTCTTCCACGTCCCATAATGATGGACCAAGGTACAAAAGTGAAATTAAACATAGAACCAGGTCTGGAACGCCATCAGCGCCCAGACAGAGTGTCAAATTTGGATACTCAATGGGAAATTGGGAAGGCAATATAAAAAGGCTGAGCAAATGCCATTTTATTTGCTGTTCTTTCCATCGATCAGCCGTGTAATCCATCAAAGGTGACGGACAGAAAACTCCCCGTCATTACTCAGCCTGTTACTGGAGTGAAATGTTTTCTGTCCCTTTGTAACAGCACAAAACAATTAGTGACAGGGGGTGGGCTATTGACTATTTATCAAATCTCCTTGATTACACTGTTTCCTTTTTAAAACACAAGTAGTCTAAGCTGCAGTCGCTACAAAAAATTAAATATTAACTTTCCTCCCTCTTTATCCGCACAAAAGAAAAATCAATGCGTGTTCATTTCTGATAAACCTATACACAACACAGCAATCAGTAAAAGGGAAAAAGGAATACGTAGTACTTAAATACTTAAACAATAATAATCTAAAAAATATGAAGACAAAATCAGTAATAAAAATGAGATTACGTCTGTATCCAGCAACACAATACTCCTCGTGCTCCAGTGATACAGCGTATATTTCAAAGAACATTTTATTTCATGCAAAACTAAACAAAAAAAAAAGGCAACGCGTGCCAAAAAGCAATAAAATATATCTAAATATCAGAAAAAAACAAAAAAACAAAACAGAAAATAAAAGTACAATATAAAGTACAAATGTCAGCAAAAAAAAACCAAAACAAAATAAATATTCCTTGCATACTTGTAATCACAATAACCTTGTTGATTGGGGACTACACTTTCTGAACGAGCTCAGCTACTGCCAATTAATATTCATTAGGCATTGCACAGTGTGTTCATTGCCAGCCTCAGCTGTACTCTCCACGGGGTAGGCGAGCTATATTTATGATATTAGGAGAGCTCCTCGCGCAGGCAGAAGAGACCGCGAGGTCACGACAGACCAATGAAATTATTTGCCCCAAGCAATGTCTCCCTGGAACTCTTTTACCTCTGATCTCGTGGTGTTGATTAATGAAGCAGTGGTGTCACTTAGACTGATATGCCGGAGCGACAAGAGAGAGTGAAAGCACTCACCCTTGTAACGCTGTATCTGACGCAGGACAAATGAATGTACATTTAATACATTTTCAAAGAATAGGCTCAGAAATCATGCCCTAAGCATTAGAACGCTTAACAGCAGGCAGTATGCATATTTCCAGATTCAGGAGCCCTAAGTAGAAACTGTGCTTTAGACAAGGCAATCATTAGAAAGCGCCATAGGAGTTCAATATACATTATGGATGCATTTTTCTGTAGTGAACTGTATGGAATTAGAATTTGATAAGGTTTTTCAATTGTACAGAAATCTTTTCATATAAAAAGGCATAAAGTCTACATATAGTATGTAACATTTTCTTGCACAAATTCCAGTATATTAGCATTCTGTAGAAGTCAGGACTGCTCTATTGCAGGGTTCTAATTTTATGGCACAGCCTGCATTGATGATATTTTGTAGATGTAGAAGTTTTGTGTGTAGATTAGGCTGTGTGTGTCCAGATCACCACAGTATGTCAAAGACTAGACTGCGTTGACCTCCACCATATGGCACAAATATTCGGAACCTGCCAAACACCATGATGTAAATAAACTGGAAATATAATCTTATCCATGTAATCAGCGAGTTCGGATGTCATCAATTAATAGATGCCACCTCAGATCCATGAGCTATTCGATATGATCAAGGAATAGTCCTTTAAAAGCAATCAGTCCCATTCACTACATGAAAAAGTGTCAACAGTGGTTAGAATTAAGACTGCACGCATAAAATTCTTAATTCATACTACCCATTTCTCTACAAGTTTAATATACCGGCATGGATTTTATTTACTCTGACCGATTACTTTTGACTTTTTAATTTGTTTGTGGAAGGTGTATTTTGCCCTCTACTAACAATCTAGGCACCTATATCCAATTACCAAGGAAAGGGAAAATTATAGTGCAATGCAGTCAAAATCATATTATGCTTGCCCCAAAAATGACGTGAAAGCTTAAAAACAAACAAAAAGCAAATAAACATACATACCCAAACTTTGCAGCTATGTCATACACCTGCTTTTCGTGTTGTAGGACCTTCTCGCGATCACCCTCGAACAACAAGGTCGCGACACAAAGCTGATTTGGATCAAAGCCTTTAAACTGCAAAATAACACAGTAGACATTGCACTGGCCGTAGATTATTAGATTGAACAAAAAAAAAAAAAATATTGCTAGTGAGGGCTACATAAATTTTGGTATTCCAGCTTAGATCGGGGCAATTGGCCTGATCTCGCAGTGTGGGTCGCCCAAAAAAAAGAAGCTTGATGGCTGATCAAATGAAATCAATCAGAACATTATTGTACCTGTAAATGTGGTAGAGAGATGGTGTAAAATGATGTTAGATGGAATCTGGCCTTTGGTTCTAGGGCATGATGGATTGAATCTCATCTACATTTGGCCAAGACAGACACCGGACCAGTTGCTGTCACATTACACAGAGTGGCAGGATTGACCCATATCTGGCCAGCTTAAAGCCTCATACCCGTGACATTAATTATATGTATTCTACTAGCATTTTAAGCATTTGTAAAATTCATATTAAACAGGTCTGGCAATAGAAACCACTGTTCCAAAAGTCCCCATAGTGTTTTACTAGTATCTAAATGCATTGCTATTTCTGTTGTGTTTTTGGGAAAGCATCTTGTTCTAACCATCTGTGTCCCCCGTGGGTAAAAGTATTGTGGCCTCCAAGGGCTAGTAGCAACTGTGTGTCACAGGCATTCTCTTTAACCCAACGCTTCAATTAGCAAGTCCCACAAAACACACTTTGATACGGTCTTTATAATGGTTACCAAACTATCTTTAGTGACTAAGAAAATGCCAAAATGAGAACGATATCATAAAATTCAATTTGCACATTGAACCACAATGATTTCATTCTATACCTATGAAAAACAACAAGGGTGCAGGGAGCCTCCAATGTGCTTAATTTCAGATCTCAGCCTACATAACATGAGGTCAAGTAATAAACAGTTTATTACTGCAGCATATAAGCTACATTGACTGAACCTTGCCATCAAATAAAATAAAGGAAGAACAACTTGAGTCCCCCTTCCCTATATGAACGGAGTTGTTACCCAACCTTTGTCTCTTTATTCATAACTAGTTTGTTCAGCTCCAAAGCCCAATATCTTTTGACTTCCCCTTTCTTGCATCCTATTGAGTCTCCGGTCAGGGAGTGGCATTTCCGAGTGGCACAGTTCGGGCACTATTCACTGTTTAAAAAAGTCATAGAGCAGACACATGTATGTAGTGTTGCCCCCTGGCTAGGAGGTCAGTGACCAGGATAAACTGATATCCCACAATAAGAACATACAGGTTTATGGAAGAGAGGGGAACAGGTGAGCGCAAGAACTTCAGAGTTCTATATACAAGTACAGAGACTGTAACAAGAAGTAAGTGTACCTGTAAAGTGTACCTTTCACCTGGTGGGTATCAATATTTTGGGCCGATCCTATATTCCATCTAGTGAGTGGAGGCATGGTGGAATATTGGTCGAGCCAATAAAACGGCTACCTACACTGTGTGCAGGCGATGGGTACACATAGGAGTAGATTTACTACAACTTCTAAACAAGAAAAGTGGAGGTGTTGTTGCAGCAACCAATCAGATTGTAGCTTTCATTTATCTTGTATATTCCAGAACCAGAGTGGGCACACTACAGCCTGCAGACAGCATGGGGCCCACCAGGTTATCATGTCCGACTGCCATGCCTCCCCCACCCCTCCACAAGCTGCATGCGCCTCTCCAAGTGCTCAATCCTAACTTGAAAGGCTGTAAATAACCTGACCTGCACCACCCTGGAAGTCCCCCACCACATCTGAGCCACGCTCTCCCACCGCACACCATGGAGGACTTCCTAGCATGCAGCTCAGATGTGACGCAGCGTACACTGGAGGACCCGGGAGCGCACGGCTGTGTAAGGGAGCTGGAGAGCAGTGCACAATGAAAACCCCCCATGTCAGAGCTGCGCGCTGCTCTTTACAGTTCACTTTATGTATTACAAATACAAAATACTTTGCATGCGGCCGGTAACAATTCACCAAAGCCTGGCAAGTGCCCCCCATTCCCCACCCAGAACAATTACCCACTCCTGTGCTACAATACGACAGGTAGAATCTAACCAGTTGTGTGGGCAACACCTCCACCTTTTTGGAAGTTTTATTAACTCTACCTCTAAGTCTTCACAATGCTACACAGTGGAAATGCAGCCAAGCACCGACAATAAACATGGAGTGCTACAGCCACACTTGCCGATGCCGGCAGCAACGCTCATCCGGCAGCATGCCCCTCGCTAACTATGTCGCCCATCGGACCTGCATGCATGCACACTAGACGATGTGCTCGATATGTCGACCGATCCGGCCAGATCAGACAACATATCGTCGTGTGTGTACCCGGAAGTTTTCTCCGTTATAAACTGCTCCATAAAACTATACAGTGTGTTATTAATGGGGGGGGGAAACAAGGAAGCACAGATTTGTGCCACGTATCCACTAAACTATTCGCACCATGAGCGATATCGCTTAGTGTCCCCGGCAGTGGTGTGCTCAATGTCAGTCGTTCACTATATCGTCCAGTGGATATGCCGTTAACGACCACCTGCAGCGTGCATCGCTGGTCGCTGACGGCATATCCACTGGACAATATAGTGAACGACAACGATATAGTTATCGTTCAGTTGTTCAAAATATCGTCTAGTTGATACGCCACTTTAGGGGTATATTTACTAAAGTGAGAGTTTTTAGAAGTGGAGAAGTTGCCCATAGCAACCAATAATTATCACCTTCTAGAAGATAATAGCTAGAATATGATTGGTTGCTATGGGCAATATCTCCCCTTCTAAAAACTCTCACTTTAGTAAATATACCCCCTAGTTTCAGTATTTAGAAGTGTTAATACATACCCAAATGTAAAATATTTAATAATTTCACCACTGACTTTTTGTTTGTAAAAACAACTATTAGACTAAATAAAACCTAAAATGGATAAAAAATACCCCCCCCAAAAAACAGGGTCAAGTTTCTCGAACAATGGTGAGGTCAGATTGGAGCACCTGCCGATTCTCAAGGTGGGACGAGTTTTCCATTGATACCTAATGTATTACTGAGCTAATAATGTTACCAGAAAATAACGGTTTATAATGAACTACAGCTGTCCCAGGCTCACTACTAGTGGGTGCGGAGAGTCTTTAGCACTCATCGTTTGGGAACGGCATGGGGAGAGTGAAGCGCACGGAACCCTAAGGCTTTATAAATCATAGAGCTTGGCTCCCACTATCAAGAAAGAAAACAGCCTCCTTCCAGCTTTTCAATGTGCCCTGCTGTCGTTCACGGACAACGTTTGTTTATTTGGGTAGTATATACCCTTCAGCGTAGTGCAAGTTGATGTTGTATTTTTCTGTGGTGCAGCTGTGCTCAATCACCTTTATTTCTAAACAGTATGGCAACTGGAAAAGTCCAATTAGAAATGAATGTGACCTCTAACCATTCATACATGAATGTTCAACTTTTTTTAAAAAAAAGTCAAACCTGGATGTATGTGGAGGGGAACGGATTCGAGCAACTATTCAAAGTAGCAAAAATAAATAAATAGAAAATAAACCTGAAACAAAACAAAAAAAGCTGGATTAGGTGCAGCTTGTGTACAATATTAAAAAACAAGATGACAATAAGCATAAGTAAAATAAACATCAGAACAGGGGTTTCCAAACTCAGCCAAATAATAGAAATTTATAAGCCGGTCTAATGGCTAGTTGGTGTATCCCATTTTAATTCCTGTACATGGAGAAGAGACATGGGGCGCAGATGCATGGACACAAGGGATCATTGAAGAGAGCACATACATATTATATATACATATATAAAAAAAAAAAATTCAAAAAATGTACCAGCTTTTACTTTCTTGATTCAGCATGTTCACATGTTACTGCCATACATAAAACAGGGAATTCCAAAGTATGCTAATGAAGCATTTTTTTTTTTTGAGCAGGGCCCTCCCTACCTAAAGCATTATTTATTTTTGAGCAGGGCCCTCCCTACCTAAAGCATTTTTTTTATTTATTTATTATTTTTTATTTATTTATTTATTTTTTTAGGTGGGGAGGGCCCTGCTCAAGAAAAAAAAAAAAAAGAGATAAGGTTTTACAGATCAATGATCCCTACAGCGTCTGCGTCTTTCTTGCTTCTTATTTTAGCGGAATAAAAAACGGGACACAGCAGGAATAGATTACGACTGCACGAGCCCTAAATACTATTTGGTATAAATAAAAAAGAAGGGCGTTGAGGCAATCCTGCAGTTCAGCGTTAGCCTTCGTTATAGCTAATCGGTAGTCTTTACTGCCTCTGCACGATAGATAATGAGGGCTCTGAAATGAAAGCTCAGGTGTCACTGGCAGCTTAATGCTGCTACAAAACAGTGACAAACTATAGAGACTTTCCCGAGACATGACTACAGACTTGTGGATCTGAGATTTTGATAAACCCCTGTTGGCATAATGAGCAGAACGTTCTAAACAGAAAATAAAACTGTACCTTTGTGATGTAGAATTTTTTTAACCCATCCAAAAATGAAGTAAAAATTGAGGCCACCTGAGGTTTAAGAGCATGCCCTGTAAAAAAAATAAATACGTGCACAAATAAATCAAATTTAAATGAGGAAGCGGCTGCAGTTAGCGCTGAATGAAACCATTTTGCAGCACAAGTGTACAATCTCTTAGGGGAGCGTATTATAAAGCAAATGGGTCTTCTCTCTTTCATTATCAGGCTGGCTAGTAACACACGGCACCATAAGCTGGCCAGGCTGATACGGAAAGGGTTAAACAGAAAGGATGCCATGCCAGCTATAAAGCCTCACCCCCCCACCCCACAGAATAAGGTAAGTACTGCACCTGGCACCCTGCTACAAATTGTCGTGGGGGGTCTTAAAACAGAAATAAAGTGCACTGGCGTGGATAACGGTCATTGCCCATATTACATATATACACTTAGGCAAAACGGAAAAACTGTCAGACATAATTATTCCTGGGCGTTGTACTATTATGTACATTACACCATATTATTTATTTCACACGCACTTACTATGGGTTATACACTCACTTTGAGCCAGCTGGACCAACTGTGATCTGTCAGCAGATAACATACAAAATCCAAATCACAGTTATGGTCTCTGCAGACTGTATTGTCCACCCTCCCCCAATTTACATCCTGCTCAGGTTTATCTGGATATTATCATCATCCTTTATTTATATGGCGACACAAGGGGTCCGCAGCGCCTTACAGAGTGCGTAAAAGAACAGTATGAACAAACCAAAAAAAAAAGTGACTTATGGTGCATACACACGGTCCAACCTAAAACAACGATATAAACGATATATCATTATCGTTTGATCGTTTATATCGTTCTTTTTTTTCAACCCCTCTAACGACCAAACGATGGTCGATATCGACCAAGTTGGCCTGTTTGTTCTAGTGACCCGCGATCGTTAAGTCGTTAGGGGGTTGGTGCATGTTGCTGGATGTTCGATATCGAACATCCAACACATGCAGGACGATCAGAAAACGATATCTGATCGTTGGCTGATCCTCCCGTGTGCACGGGCTATTACAGTAGAGAACAATGCAGGACATGAACAAGGGATTGTAGTAAGCCCTAATGTGCAGCTCTTCTAGGGCCAATATGGGCTAAAATTAATAAAGGGGAGGTTTACTAAGGCGTTGGCAAAGCCGCCAATCATCAGTGGATTTGGTGAATAGTTTTAAAATGGCAATAGGAATAAATGGTAAACCAGGCTAGAGTTGCAGTTTTTTTGGTAATATTCTCCTGATAATACTCAAACTTTGTGCGTTTACATGAGGACGCAGTGAAAAATGGGAGGGTGCAGAAGACGTGTGTGTGTGTGTGTGTGTGTGTGTGTGTGTGTGTGTGTGTGTGTATGTATACATACATACATACTCCTGCAGCTGCCCATTTCATCACTTCAATACACGAGTGGTGCTGATGCCATATACAATTAAATTGTTGAAGACGTTACGTACTACTTAACATTTCACTGTAAGCAACCCACCCTTGGTAAAATTATTTCCTTTAATGTATCATAATTAACAATGTCCTAATTTTTGCTCCTCTCTCAGCAAGCTCACGCTAGAAAGATACGGGCGTGTGGTAACTGCAACTCAGCAAAGTCATAACTGTTGTTTGTTTCAGTTATTTCTTACTAGTCCTGAATATTCTGACGTACAACCTTTTCCTCATAAACAAACACTTACATTCCCCAAAACCTGCAGCTGCAAAGAGTGCTCGGTGTACGAATATACAGTGGTGGGCAACTCTCCCTAAATTACAATGACAGTCAGCACATACTGTATATATTTATTATATTTTACAGTAATGACAAACTAAGTTTAAGATTTTGCAGTCAAATAGTTATAGAAAAGGAGAATATTAAACACAGAAAAAGCATAAGTGTACTCAATAAATGTGACAACTGATACATATCCTTTGGGCAGAGGATGGCACATAACTTGCATGGGTGTACAAGCTCCGTGACAGTGCCACTGGCAAATATATAACCATGTTGGCCTGCAGGCATAGAGCATGTAAACCAATCGCACTAAAAGATTTCAAAACCATTCAAAATTACATCAATTTGTCAATTCTGATCATATAGATTTCTGCCAATAAACGAACAAAAAAATGAAAAAAGACACAAACAAAAACAATCTTAAAACAAAAGACAGACATTAAATGGATGGTCAATCTAAACAAATTATTAAGTAGATCGTAATCGAATACTATATATATCTGTAGAATGCTGCGGAATATGTATGCGCTATATAAATAACTGGTAAAATATATAACATTTTATCACGATGTGTATTACTCTCCATGCTATCATCTCTACTTAGGGGTTTATGTATCAAACATCAAACAGTTGAGAAGTTGTCCATAGCAACCAATCAGCTTTGAGTAAGCATTTATCAAATACATTCTATAAAATAAGTAAAAGCTGATTGGTTGTCCACTGGTCCACTTCTCCACTCTCTTAACGGCTTGATACAATCCCATAATTTAGCAGGCAGACCCAAACGTCAGATCTAACTACTGGCCAGAGAGGCCTGCCCATCAGGTCTAAAGCTGCTGGCCAGGCAGGCCCAACCCACTTAGTTCTAGCTGCTGGCCTGGCAGGCCCACCCTCCAGGACTGCTGAGGTTCAAGTAGGCCCAGCCGCCCATGTGAAGCTGCAAGCCTGGCACGCCCAGCCTCCAAGGATGCTGCTGGCCTTTCCTGTCTGATAAAAAAACAAAACTATCCATCAACACATCTACGCTTTATGCAGACAAGTTAGTGTTGTCCAAAACAGTACATGCTTAATTCCCCTGAAGTCCATTTGTTTCTTCATTCACATACAGCACAGTGACTGTTCACTAATTAAGGTTTCAGTCCCTAACAGAAGGCTTCAGATAACTGGATGGCATATTAACAAGACATTCTGAGGGTTAAAATAATTACATATTGATTTGTATTGATTGTTAAACAAGTCTGCTAGTCTGATGTTATAATCCTGTTTCTACATTTTGCAGGCACATTAGAGGTCGGATATATGAGCTCGTTATGGAGTTACATTAGCGCAGGTTATCTATACTAAACAAAACTGTGAAATACTAACTCACCAAACTGAAACTGTGCATTGTCCATAAGGCGAATCGATGCTGGAGCACATCTCTGTAAGACAAAAACAATAAAGTCACTAAAACAAAGGTGCCACAAAATGGAATTATGTCAGGGAGGACGTGGATGAGAATACGGATGTGGATGAAAATACTGTAAAGATCTGCCGGTTTCAAGAAAAAGCGATAGCAGCCATTTTGAGACTATGAAGGAGATGTACGAAGCTAGGACCTAGTTACCTCAGCGACCTAGAGGGGAGATTTATCCAATCCTTAACAGGAAAGGTGGAGTTGTTGCCCATGGCAACCAATCAGATAGTAGCTATTATTTTAAAGAAAGTACTAGATAGGATACCTAGAATTTGATTGGATGCTACAGGATATACCTCCACTCTATTACAGCTGTTTTGTCAATCAATTCTTTACTAGGAGAACCTGTTTACTGCAGGTGATTAGTAAATGTTGTTGCACTCTGCTCCATACAACGAACAGTTTAAGAGGAATAGCCCCCAAAAAGGCTGTCATATCAAGAATATTGGATCAGTCCACAAAATGGCTGCCACGATGTATCTCAGCAATGTCACCGCTACCCAGAGCATTCATAGGCTTAAATTTCCGATCAGCATTTTCTCAATTCAAACAAAATGGATGTCTCTACTTTGCGTTTAAGGCAAGTGCAGTGCAAAGGAAATAATGTAATAAACATTTATGTTTGGGGGATATGTTTCAATAATAATACAAATAAACTAAAAGGCTCATGTTGAAGATGGAGTGGTGAAGCAGGAGAGTAGCATGTAGGGAACAGGTGTAGTAACATGTTTGGAAGCACGATCTGATAACTAGGTAACACGCTGTGAGACGCTGCATAATTCACCTAGAGGCCACGGTGCTGGTTATCAGCCTGCAGAGACGTTACATAAGAAGGGCAGACGTGAGCACGAGACCCGACTGAGACCATTATGGATTTTATTTTCTATGTTTCAGAACAAGGACGTAGAAACAAATAATAAAAGCTGCCAGTATAAATGATACAGTCCTTCAATTACACTGAGCAAAACTAGGATTGGATCACTTTACAAATGTATCTGATAAAACCTCTCCAAAAGTCACAATAACGTTCCCTTTATGTTAAATTAAATGCAAAGTGAATTTATATGTAGATATTAGTTAGATGTACATATCCTATATGTGGGATGTAGTCAGGAAGCAGACGGTCTAAATGCCGACCGCCGGCTTCCCGACTCTCTAAACCCGGCAAGGTACTAATGACAGGCGTCGAAAACTCAACGCCTGTCATTATCCATACTCTGGGAGCCCAACGCCCGGCATACCGAACGAAGGTAAGCTGGACGGCGGATGCGGACAGCCGCGGGGGGGAGGGTTAGGTTTTAGGGCTCCCGGGGGGACTTAGAGTTAGGCATCCCCTGGGAGGGTTAGGTTTAGGCTGCGGAGAAAGGGGGGGGGGGGGGTTAGGTTTAGGCACTTAGGGGGGATTAGGGTTAGGCACTTAGGGGGGAGGTTAGGGTTAGGCACCCCTAAGGGAGGGTTACGGTGTAGAAGTAGGTTAGTGAATACTTCCCTATTGACGATAGGGATTTTCACCCCTGCCGGGCTGCCGCTGTCCGGAATTGAACAGTCGGCCATGCGGCCGACGGTAATATCTACTACACCCCCTATAGGTGGGTCCATAATTATACCATGAAGTGTTGCACTATAATATGATAATTGCAGGTTAACGTGTACGATCTCAACCTAATGAACGCTCGGGAACTATCATGTATCAATAGGGCAAATCTTTTTTTATTATCACGTTAATGTAGAGTAAAGATTTCAGCATGCAGGTTGAGTACCCCATATAAAATACTGCCGCAGGAGGCGCCTGTAGGAAAAAGATGGGCTCACCATTGTGACTATTGTAATTCTAAGCTTACTCAGAATGGGCGACAGAACTCCTCTGCCTGGGCCAGGAAATCTGCGTCTGGAGACAGACACTGGCCTCATCACTGGATTTGCCTCTATTTGGGGGAACGGTCCCGCTCGTCGCCCATTGCCCTCCCTCAAAAACAGCCAGAGCAATGCGACCAGGATCGCAGTAGCACCGCTGGCGCCAACGCATGTGCAGTCCCCAAAACATTGGTCAATTGCGTCCAATAGAGGACTGCGCACGATTCTGAATGAAGTCCGCAGTGAGCAAGTGGTTTCCCAGTGGATGACACACCATGGGCATCTCAATATTCACATAACTACTCATTTCCACTGGTCTTCTGCTCTACAAATATCTGCCAGCTTGAAATACGTGTTAAATATATAAGTGGTCATGTCCTTGCTTTATAATTCTATCGCAAAATAAACTGAGTTATGGTCATGACTATACAGAAACTAAGACTATTAAGAGCGAAAGTTAAGTAACCCTGATGAGAAGCATTTTTCCATCCACACGTAACATACTGGCTAACGGGCCCAGGGCGGCATCCTGGCTAACGGGCCCAGGGCGGCATCCTGGCTAACGGGCCCAGGGCGGCATCCTGGCTAACGGGCCCAGGGCGGCATCCTGGCTAACGGGCCCAGGGCGGCATCCTGGCTAACGGGCCCAGGGCGGCATCCTGGCTAACGGGCCCAGGGCGGCATCCTGGCTAACGGGCCCAGGGCGGCATCCTGGCTAACGGGCCCAGGGCGGCATCCTGGCTAACGGGCCCAGGGCGGCATCCTGGCTAACGGGCCCAGGGCGGCATCCTGGCTAACGGGCCCAGGGCGGCACAGAGGAAATAATTTTTTAAAAAGGAAATTAGTGAAGAGATATGGAAACAGATGCGTATCTGCATATCATACATGGATAACTGGTGAATGGTGATGCCATCACACGTGATTTTTATAACAGACATCATATATGGTGACAGCCATGAGCGCTGTGGAAACTTTAATAAAAGTCTACAGCATCTATACATAAACATTAGTGAGCGACAGAGTAACACACAAGCTGCATCCTATAGCCCTGTGGTTTGTATAAAAAGGGGCTGATTCACAGTTTTGCAGAGCGCAGTTTTCCTGATATCTCATTGCCTGTGCACTGATAAGGGAGGCATGCGAGTACGGGTAATGCAGTGTCATATACATTGCTATCGCATCTACACTTGGGACCAAAGAGGCAGAATTGGGGTGTAACGGGATGGGGCACTCTCATATAAGTAGAGTTCGGTGATGTCGTATTCATGCAAAATACATGCAGGTGAATGAGAGACCTTTTGCAGATAGTAAAGATTAGGTATAGATAGGATGATGACTTGTAGCAAACCAGCCATATATGCTGAACACACTGTGCATAGCGCTATTAAGCAAATACATTCTATGGGGATTGTCTGGGATTACTGCAATGTTATCTAAAGGAATTCCTATATACTGAATATGCCCCCATGACGCCAACCAAATACTGTCACAGCACAACACTATGAAAATGTGTCTGAAGCCTGGTACACACTGTACGATCTCACTGACGATATGCCCGATTCCGACAAACCGGAAAGACATATCGTCCAAATTATGTAGTGTGTAGTGTTGCACGCTCCCGTAAGGTTATCAGCAGCATCGTCAGGTCGTCCCTACATGCGGCTCAACCTGACGATGCGACTGATGACTCCACGCAGCGGGATGCGGCAGGGGGAGATATATCGGGCAGTCGGGCACCGGATCGTCTAGTGTAAGGAAGCAAAAACGATTACGGTATACAACATACTGTAAAAATTTACAATTTACCATAAAACTTTATGGAGCAGATGGTATCACGTATAAAAAGTATACAATTACCCCCCAAGCCAGGGAATGTATAAACTACAATGTATTACCAGCCACACTGTTTACAATGGTACAAAGTCTGACCGAAAGTCAGGAAACCATCACTCAGAGATTGATGGGATAACACATCTGTTTTGCCAGCATTTACTCGCTAGTAATGACAACCTCTACCCAAACTAATATATACCACAGGCCATGGTGTACAAACACAGGAAGGAAAGTTAATGTCACCGGTGATTTATAGGCCTGGTGAGTGCGTGCTGCTTTTTTAAGTGCCACCAAACCAAACTTGGTAGTCACAGAGTCGGAGCTGGTAATTTAGGGCTCAGATGCTGTGACCCAGAGAGGTGCCCTGGTTCCTGTAATTATATAACACACGTAGCTGTAAAGAGGAAACAAAGCAATCTAATAAATCAGGAACTCTCCTAGACACTGAGAATAGAACACCAGAATTCACATTAGTGAACCGCTTTTACACCGGTTGTTGGAGCACTCGCATCCAGTAAATATGCTGCTGCTTCCATCCGGCCCCCCCCCCCCCCCCCCCCCCCCCGAGGGCCAGATGGAAGCAGCAGCATATTTACTGGATGCGAGTGCTCCAACAACCTGTGTAAAAGCGGTTCACTTAGAGCAGTGGTCAGGGAACGGGGGTAAAATTACCCAACATGGGGTAAAAATGAAATTCCCTGGGGGTAATGGACGGACAGCCGGGCATGCATATGAATCATTCTATAATATAGAATGATTCATATGCATGCACGGCTGTGCCGCAGGGAGGCTCTGAGCCGGACGCCTGCTGAGATGTTATTACCAGCGGGCGCCCGGCTCCTTCCCTGCAGCGCCGCGTTAGCCGGAGGCTAGAGTTCTCTTCTGAACTGCAGCTTCCGCCTCTCTCCATGCGCACTATGGGAGAGACGTCATGACGTCTTTCCCATAGTTGCGAGGAGCAGCCGGGCGGACAGGATGGTGGTGGATGCAGGACCGGGGTAAGGTAAGTGTTTCATTTGATTTTTTTTGTACAAGCGGCACTACAGGGGCACTACTACAGGGGCATTATATGGGGGCACTACTACAGGGACATTATATGGGGGCACTACTACAGGGGCACTATATGGGGGCACTACTACAGGGGCACTATACGGGGGCACTACTACAGGGGCATTATATGGTTATATGGGGGCACTACTACAGGGACATTATATGGGGGCATTACTACAGGGGCACTATATGGGGGCACTACTACAGGGGCATTATATGGAAGCACTAGTACATTGGCATATTATGGGGCACTACTATATGATTTCCTTCCTTTCAAATCAAGGGGGTAACGTTGGCGTATCTAAATATATTTTGGGGTAAAAGGTAAAAAAGTTCCCTTACCCCTTACTTGGAGGAACAATGGAATATAACACTGGCCATAGAGAAATGCAGCATAGACTGTACTTGACAATAAAAGAATACGAAGTGTGTGCAATATTGCATCTCTACATTTACATCATACACACCACAATCTATACATAGTAGAAAATAAAGTCCCTGGAAGGCGTCTGTCTGTCTGTTCGGGCTAATATCGAGAACCACTGGACGGATTTTGATGCAGTGACAATTTCAATGAAGTAAGACAATGAAAAAAACAGACATCTGAGTACTTCTTGGCTTACGCTGCCTAAACCGTTACAGATATATTACAACGATGGACTTTATTTTATACCATGTAGAGATTGCTACGTATTATCCGGTTTCTCCAGAACAAATTCCCTTTTTACCGTTCTTGTTTCATTTATGTGAAAAACAATTCTTTACTTTCAAACGAGTCCAATTCCCGATAAGAGTCGGCTTTGGCAGGACAATGAATAAAACACAGGGACAGACAATTAACGTGGCAGGAGTGACCTCAGTGGAGACTGTTTTGCTCATGAACAACTTTACGTGGTCCTTTTGCGTGTCACCTCAAAACTAAATCTCTTCGTGTTGACGTCAGGAGGAAGAACGACTAATGTCATCTACAAGGCAATCTTATAAGGCTGTCGCTTTAGATTAAAAATAGCTCCCATGCGAAGTCGGGGCAGGTCGCTAGAACAGAATGAATGTATGGACGGCACAGACAGTGTAAAGGTTAGCACATAGCCGGATTAAGGGGGGGGGGCACATTGCGCCAAGCCCCTCTCAGGGGGGCCCCCGGCCATTGATTACTGCAGCTGCAGTCATAGTGCATCAGGAGTCAGACTGTAGTTCCAGGGAGGGAGGCTAAAGGTGCATATCCACTACACAATAAAAATTGAACGATTACGGCAGTTATCGTTCATTAATCATGCAATGAATATGCCGGCAATAACCAGCGATGTGCGCTCCCGCTGGTCGCTGTTGGCATCTGTCATCGCCTGAACATGCAGGCCAACCTGCTGATATCGTTAGATTGTGCATGTTCAGGGATGAGGGAGGGTGCCTGCACTGAATGACATATCGTTCAGTGTGGGCACATTATCCACTGCACAGTATGATGAACGTTTGCGGTGTTGTAATCGTGCAGTCGTTCTACACTCGTGTAGTGGATACGAACCTTAACAGGGAGGTGGAGTCGGGACAGGGGCCGGGGCTACACGACACTCAGTCAGTGCCAGGCCAGCAGCATGAGAGAGAGGAGGGGACGCGGAAGAGCTACTTCTCTACAGAGTACTGCACCCGGCCTGTAAGGTGATAGAAAGGGAAGGGGGTGGGTCAGTGACTGTATGTATGTATGTATGTCTGTCTGACTGTGTGTATATTATATACACATAATATATATATATATATATATATATATAAATATATACACACACATACATACTGTAGGTCTGTGTATTAGTGTGTATAAGTGTGTGTATTAAGGTGTGACTGTGTATTAGCGAGTGACTGTATGACTGTGTGTATTAGTGTGTGACTGTGTGAATAAATATCTGTATGTATGCGTGTAACCATGTCTATATATATGTGTGACTGTATGTATGAGTATGTGACTATGGGTGGGATGAACTAACGGCAAAATGTGGTTAAAACTCTAAGATCTTTAGCCACATTCCCCATGTATCAAGTTCGAGCTTGTACCTGATAGACAACTATTCTATAGATGGTTGCTATAGAAGCCCCTTTTGTAGTGTTCCCCGCACTATCCCCATGTCCCAAATCATGCTCTTTATGCCCCCCCAGTATTAAGTGCCTCGGGCCCCCCAAAAACCTTCTTGCAGCTCTAGGTTAGCATTACTGCCTCACAGCACTGAGGGCCTGATTCAGAGCCGGACGCTCTGACCAGAGCGCTCGCTCTGAATCAGGGCCCTCCTACATGAAAATGGAGCAGCCTTATGGACGCTCGCATAGCTGTGGGTTACCACCCACAGCTTATGCGAGCGTCTATGATGATGGTCGCGATGGTCAAGACCATCGCGACCAACGGGCTTGCGACGGAGACCCTGCGGTAGGGTCTCGCTGCCGCAAGCCCTGGAGTGATTTTGGCTCTATCAGAGCCAAAATCACGGCCGGCTTCAGACGGTAGGCGTTCCCATGGGAACGCCTCCGTCTGGCAGCCACGCCCCCGGCACGCCCACCAAAGGGGGTGTGCTGTCAATCAACATCGATAGCATGCCCCCTTTGGTGCGAGACCCAGAGCGACGGAGAGCCCGTCGCTATCCGGGTCTCGCGCATGCGCACGGCGGAGCTCCCTCTGTCGTGCGCAGGCGGGCAACATCGAGCCGCTTGCGAGCATCCTACGCTCGCGAGCGGGTCTGAATGACCCCCTGAGGTCATGGGTTCGATACCCACTGTGGCCCTAACCGTGTGGAGTTTGTATATACTCCCGATGCATGTGTGGGTTTCCTCTGGGTGCTCCAGGTTTCCTCACACACCCCAAAAATTTACTGTTAGGTTAATTGGCCCCCAACAAAATTAACCCTAGTGTGTGAGCATGTTGTAGGGAATATAGATTGTAAGCTCCACTGGGGCAGGGACTGATGTGAATGGCCAAATATTCTCTGTAAAGCGCTGCGGAATATGTGCGGGCTATATAAATAACTGGTAATAAATAAATGATATGTAAAATATATCCTTATTTTATATTTGGAGTGTAGCAATGTCACATGACTCATTTAGAAAGTGCCCTGTGATACCACAATCACCTCATACAAGTAATGTTTGGGTGTTATAATTTATTACTTAGAAGACACCTCCGCGTTCCTTGACCAGTATAATGGTGCATACACACGGGACAATCATTGGCAATAACGATATCGCTGAACGATATCCCTGCACCTTCCCGGAGTGCCGAATGATCAATATCGATCATCCAGCACACCACCAACGCACCAATGACGGTCCCTACAGTAACCTGGTCGATATCAACCAAGTTGGCCTGCATGCACGGTCGATGGAAGATATCTTTACTGTCCATATGTGCCCGCGCATCACAGGTGGTTGGAGGCACCGAAAAATGCACGATATGAACGATAATGATATGATCGATATCGTTCATTGTTATTGTACAGTGTGTACGCACCATAACAATATATGACCACTGAATTCCTAACTATATTCCAGGCAGCATGGTCATGCAATGGTTAGCTTGCTGCCACACAGCACTGCAGTCTTGGGTTCAATAACCACCAAGGACCTATCTATCTGTGTGGCATTTGTATGCGCCCCCATGTTTGCATGGGTTTCCTCCCACAATACCAAAACATACTGGTATGTTGATTGCTGAACAAACAGAACTTAATCTTGGTGTCTGTACATGTGATACACACCTATCCATACACTTCTCAGATGAAGCAGGGGTGCTCACATTATAATGGAAACCACCACCCAATTACTTATGTTACTTGTGTATTAGATTTAGATAGAGGTACGATACTAAAAATTAAGTCTGGACCTCTAGTGCTATTGATATTGTAGATATTTTAGGCTCACAATTTATTTATGGTGTGTGAGGGGGCATTCCTTATGTCATCCACACTATGAGGCTTGGACCCCATATCCTGCATTGACCAGGATCAAGCAGCTTAAATAATGGATGTATAAGGGTCATTGGTGAACCACAGAAAATGTGGATCCACAATACTTCTATACAAGCACCAAATTCTCATCCAACCATATCTCAAGGGCCTCCGAAGAATGATACACCAGAGCATGCATATCAAGCTGCTTATCACTGGGAAATTGGTATGTAATACCGCCGGCCACATGGCCAGCAGTTCAAATCCCGGCAGCATCAGGCCGACAGAGGAAGAGATCCCGGCAGCGGGAGCCCGACAGCGCTGGAAATCCCCATCGTCCCCAGGTAAGTACTAACTAACCTAACCTCCCTCCCCCTAGCCTAACCCTAACCTCCCTCGGGGTGTCTAACCCTTAGTCACCCGCGGGAGTCCTAAAACATAACCCCCCCCCCCCCCGCGTGGCTGTCCGCTAGCGGAGCCCGGCATCCCTTCGATCGGGGTGACGTGCGCCGGTCTCCCGGTGTCGGTAAAATGAGCGGCGTCTACATCTAGACGCCGGTCATTTCACCCTAGCCGGGATATGACAGTCGGGAAGCCGGCTGTCGGTATAATGTTAGCCAGCTTCCCGATTGCATCCCATCACTGGCTTATATAGACACAGAGCTCCACAGGCACGTCTAACCCTCCGATTTTAGCAGTGTGGGAAGGGGAGGGGGAGTGTGTGTTTGTGTACACACACATTATAAATAAATATGTGTATATATATATATATATATATATATATATGTATATATATATATATATATATATATATATATATATATATACACACACACACTGATGAAGGTGTGTAATTTGCTGTGTGTTCTAATGAAAATGTCAACACATAAGTTGTACCAAGCGGATCATTGAGCACAGAGTCTGCTTAGAATAAGGTGAATGGGAGGTCCAGTGTTCCAATACAACGCAAGGCTACAGATACCTCTGGCTTCATGTAATTAGGCTTATAGCTCTAATTTATCACAATTAAATGCATAGTCACAAACAGTAGGTATTTTGTGCGTTTAGCTCGGTTAATATTATGGGCAAAGTAAAAAACCAATACATTAGCAATAAAATGGTGGTTTTGCTTCTTAGCCAAGCTATCTTTGTGGTGACTATACAGAGTACACGTTGAGAAAAGTGCATTTATTTGTTTCTGATGGAAGCGATCAGTACACAAAGCAGAAACTCTTCTCTTCCTCTGCCCAGTCTGTGCTTTATATTTTTAACATATAAAGCAAATACATGTTTATCAGCACTATCAAAGCTGTTCTTTCATTAAGGCCCTTGGGCCATTCATCACTGTCAGAGCAGCTTGGGAACAAGGGTGGGAAGAAACGTTTATCTGCAATCAACGTCGAAGCAATTAATCATCCGACGATACGCCCTTTTTTCTCCCATTTTGGTTTGAAATCAGCCTTTATTCTACATTTCTGCAGCGGCGAAGTAATAGGGACTTTTGTCTAAAATTATTTAAGTGATATGGGCTCTTTTACTTTGTGTATACAGCAAGATAGACCACGTATGGTGTATTCCCTATTTATAATCCATATGTGGGGGGTTGTAGAGGTTACAGAGTTGTCTTCATAGTGATTGACTAGGAACTGATGACATAACTGAGCCATGAATGAAAGCACAGCTTTAATACGCTGATAAACATATTTGCATTACATATGAAATAATGCCACCAGTTCCTAGTCAAAATTATACTGAAATCTTATTGGAGTGCTCCAGCCCACAAAATGGCTGCTTCCACTGTAGACAGTGGGATGGACCTCAAAGAGAAAACAAAAACTAAAAAATGTAAGGCTCAACTTAAAGAAAAGTATTACAAATTGATTCTATGTAACAATGGGAGGGGTGTATTTTTCACATTGCTTCAATAAAAGTATTGATACAAGACCTAATAAGTATTGATTTAAAGCTACAACAAATAGCCCTCCGGCTTCTGGATTTAACAACATACATATTAAGAACAGCTGAAAAACATGCTTGCCATTTAAATATTGGACTGGACACATTTAGGCAGCCATTTTGTGAGATGGAAAAAAAGCCTCATAAGGCGGCAGCCAGCCAATCAGCCGAGGCTACAGTAATAAATACCTACAGAGTAATGAATATAAAAAACTTAAATCGTACTTCACAATAAAGACCCTTGTTGACAATATATTATTATGGTATCTTTATTTCAGCGTGTCCTAAAACTTGTCATTATATTGTAGGACACAATCATTACTATGAAAATTGAATAAACAATGATCTATACCTCAGCTCCACTCCCCAAGTACCACCAACAGGTCATGTTTTGTGGATTGCTTTAATCATGCACATATGAGTTACTCTATTTTGCTGGGTCAGTAATTATCCCACCTGCTTCCACAGACAGAAATCCTCAAAATATGACCACTGATCTAGACCACAGGTTCTCAAACTCAGTCATTGGGACCCCAAGCAATGCATGTTTTCCAGTTCTCCTCACAGAATCACAAGTGAATTAACTCCACCTGTGAAATTTATTTAAAATGTGTCAGAGAGTAATGAATACACTTGTGCACCTGCTGGGTGACCTGGAAATCATGACCTGTGTGGGGCCATGAGGACTGAACCACTGATCTAGACTATATCGTATTTGATATTTTAAGACAAAATGCCCACATTTTTGTGGGCATGAGGGGGTTAAAAAAAAATTTGTTTATAAGCCAAACAAGCATCAAAACAAATATGGGGCTTTGTATATATACACACTTAGTTCATTGTGTAGGTGAGGCAGCCCAGCTATCATATAAGACTGTGTTCAGCTGCAATCATCACTGCTATATTTATTGCTTTTCTTTCTTGAGAAGAATTAACATGGGCATCCAGGACAAATTCCATAATTATATTGCCGCTAAAATTGTATTTACCACAAACAGATTTCTAATATTCCTGTGCGTTTGACCCTTGGTTAGTGTTTACCCAGAAGGTCCGCCATTTTGGATGCAGGGATCAATGACATCCAAAGACAGATGTGCATGAAAATGACAGAGAAGAATGACTAGCCAGGGCCCGAGGCATTACTGAGGATGGTGCTCTTCCTCAGCTATCAGTCAGTGGGGAGGCAGATGGCCCGGGCGTGTAATTGATTTACTCTGTTATCCATTGATCTGCCAAATTTACGGATTACAATTTGATCAGTCTTGTGCTGTGCAATAGCCGATAAACAGAAGGTTGGAAACACATACTGACCGGCTGTGTCCTTTCCTGTATAGTATCAACCCCATTAAAGACAGAGAACCAAAAATACAAACCTGATCTTATTAAGAAAGACAACTTATAACAGTCACAAATATATACATCGCATATAGGGTTGGGTATGTCAGGATGCCTACTGTCAAAATGCAGACAGCTGTATCCCGACAGGAGTCAGGTAAGTATACTAACCTACCCCCCTCCCCACCCTGCACCCTAATCCTCCCCGATAGTGCTGAAATCTAACCCTCCCTCCTTGGTGCCTAAACCTAACCCCCCCCTAGAGGTACCCAACCTTCCGCCCTCCCAAAGCCCAACCCTAAACCCACTGTGGTGTCAATTGATCGGCCAATATATCTGCCAGTGTGTACCCAGCATAAGAGCAATGTAATATAAACCAGAACTTTTATTTATGTCTTTGTAAATAGTAACCATTTTTTGGATTACTGATACATATAGCTTTTTATAACGGTGCAAATCCACTAGACAAGTGTAGAACGACTGTACAATTACAACATCGTACTTGTGTAATCGTTCATCATCCTGTGCAGTGGATATTGTGCCCACACTGAACGATATATCATTCAGTGCAGACACTCTCCTTCATCCCCAGACATGCACAAGCTGCGATCTCATCAGGTTGTCCTGCATGTTCAGGGGATGACAAATGCCGACAACGACCAGCGGGAGCGCACATCGCTGGTCGTTGCCGGCATAATTACTACACAATTAATGAACGATTGAACGATAACGATGTCGTTATAGTTCATTTTATTCGTGTAGTGGATGTGCACCTTGGATGTGCAGTTTTGGAGCTTCATCTTGATTCTGAAAAAACACATACAAAATAAAAAAAAATCCAATAGTATTCAATGCACAGCAAGTTCTAATTTACAGCGTGATCAAAAGTTTTGAGAATGACACTAGTATTGGTTTTCACAAAGTTTGTGGCTTCAATGTTTTTAGACCTTTTTGTCAGATGTTACTATGGTATACTGAAGTAACATTACAAGCATTTCATAAGTGTCAAAGGCTTTTATTGACAATCACATTAAGTTTATGCAGAGTCAATATTTGCAGTGTTGAACCTTCTTTTTCAAGACCTCTGCAATTCAACAGTAAAGCATCCTGAGACCATTCATGTGTGGGGTTGCTTCTCAGCCAAGGGAGTGGGCTCACTCACAATTTTGCCTAAGAACACAGCCATGAATAAAGAATGGTACCAAAACACCCTCCAAAGCAACTTCTCCCAACCATCGAAGAACAGTTTGGTGATGAACAATGCCTTTTCCAGCATGATGGAGAACCTTGCCATAAGGCAAAAGTGATAACAAAGTGGCTCGGGGAACAAAACATCGACATTTTGAGTCCATGGCCAGGAAACTCCAGACCTTAATCCTCAAGAGGCGGGTGGACAAACAAGAACCCACAAATTCTGACAAACTCCAAGCATTGATTAGGTAAGAATGGGCGGCCATCAGTCAGTATGTGGCCCAGAAGTTGATTGACAGCATGCCAGGGCGAATTGTAGAGGTATTGAAAAAAAAAGGGTCATGTCACAGCGCGCCGGACTCCGGCGCTGATCTGCAGAGGGGCAGCGTGAGATGCGACCGGTGTTCCCCGCTGTCCTCTGCCTCTCCCTCCCGACAGCTGCAGACGGCCACGTCTCCCTACGGGCACGTGCGCAGACCTGTTTAAGATTTAAAGGGCCATACACACACACTTTGCAACGTCACAGGAAGTGCCTGGGGTAGCCCTGCATATTTAAGGAAGACTCTTGGAGCACTCTAGTGCCAGAGTATAGGCTCATTTACCTTACTCCAGCGTTCCTGTGATAGACCATTACCTGTTTCTGACCCTGATATGGCCTGACCCCTGGTACTGCATCTGATATCTGGTTTTGACTTCGGCTATTCCCTGTGACCTGTTTACACCTGGTACAGTCTAGTCCGTTCGGTTCTGACCCGGCCTGTCGACTAAGCTATACGTCTTCTCCGCTTCATCCAGAGTTTACCAGCACCTGTATAAGGGAACCTATCCTGAGGGCCGCGACCTGTGTGTCGGACGCAGCCAAGCCCATACCTTCTTGCGAGGGTCCCTGGTGAACACCGCCGCCACATTAGACTCCGCACCTCAGGCATAGGTCTAGCCAACTCCCTAAATACGGGCCGCATCCATAATCTCTCCGAGACGTGTAACAGGTCAACACTGCAAATATTGACTCTTTGCATAAACTTAATGTAATTGTCAATAAAAGCCTTTGACACTTATGAAATGTTTGTAATGTTACTTCAGTATACCATAGTAACATCTGACAAAAAGGTCTAACAACACTGAAGCAGCAAACTTTGTGCAAGCCAATACTTGTGTCATTCTCAAAACTTTTGCCCATGACTGTACATGCTGCCCTCTTTATATAAATACTTTCTCATTTCTTATTTTGCCACCAAAATATAAGTTTAAACATGTTGTTAATCACAATGTTTTATACATTACATCATCATTTTTTATTTTGTTAATTAGATTTGCTGTATCTTATAGGTATTGGCCCAGTCAGTGTGGCCTGTTCAGCTTGTCAAGATCAAAATGCTGAGCAGCCAATCAGATAACAGAATTACTACAAGGGTAACATTCGTTTCCCTCAGCCAAGAGTCCAAACAAACTTCCTGAGTCACTGGCACAAATCTTATTTATTTTTCATGTTTTAATTAACCCCGGGAAAGGACTATTTTTAAAGACAAAGTTAAATATGCTTTGAACATTAACAGACAAAGTTTGGCTCCAGATTTAATGTATGTTACTACCAAAGAAAACACAAATAGAAGGAAATATGTTTATAGAAAAGAATATAATGAATGAGAGATGGCAGAACAAAAGAACAAGCGTTACCCAATTCTGGCAACACAAGACCCCGGCAAGATTCAACTCAGACATTTTTTTCCAAAGTACTATTGTCAAATTCCAGTATGTTCAAAACTTTTTACAAACAGATACTATCATGGCCATAGATCCGATCAGAACACAAAGCTGTGCATATGGATATAGGACTTCACAGATATTGGTAGGAAATGATGTCAGCATGCTGCTCCAAGGACCGACACAGTTAGGACTGTGGCATGACGTAGGCCTATCTGACTGATTTTATGTAGGGTTGTCACAAATCCAAGTGATGGCACCTTACTGACTGCAGGCTGCATTACCATTACACACAGACCACCTTACTGACTGCAGGCTGCATTACCATTACACACAGACCACCTTACTGACTGC
Organism: Taudactylus pleione; assembly: GCA_031769625.1. Lineage (NCBI taxonomy): Eukaryota > Metazoa > Chordata > Amphibia > Anura > Myobatrachidae > Taudactylus > Taudactylus pleione. The sequence continues at coordinate 3,429,212 of JAUIMM010001025.1, forward strand.
AGGCTGCATTACCATTACACACAGACCACCTTACTGACTGCAGGCTGCATTACCATTACACACAGACCACCTTACTGACTGCAGGCTGCATTACCATTACACACAGACCACCTTACTGACTGCAGGCTGCTTTACCATTACACACAGACCACCTTACTGACTGCAGGCTGCATTACCATTACACACAGACCACCTTACTGACTGCAGGCTGCTTTACCATTACACACAGACCACCTTACTGACTGCAGGCTGTTTTACCATTACACACAGAGACCACCTTACTGACTGCAGGCATCTTTACCATTACACACAGACCACCTTACTGACTGCAGGCATCTTTACCATTACACACAGACCACGTTACTGACTGCAGGCTGCTTTACCATTACACACAGACCACCTTACTGACTGCAGGCTGCATTACCATTACACACAGACCACCATACTGACTGCAGGCTGCATTACCATTACACACAGACCACCATACTGACTGCAGGCTGCATTACCATTACACACAGACCACCTTACTGACTGCAGGCTGCATTACCATTACACACAGACCACCATACTGACTGCAGGCTGCATTACCATTACACACAGACCACGTTACTGACTGCAGCCTGCTTTACCATTACACACAGACCACCTTACTGACTGCAGGCTGCATTACCATTACACACAGAGACCACCTTTACTGACTGCAGGCTGCTTTACCATTACACACACAGACCACCTTACTGACTGCAGGCTGCTTTACCATTACACACAGACCACGTTACTGACTGCAGGCTGCTTTACCATTACACACAGAGACCACCATACTGACTGCAGGCTGCTTTAAAATTACACACAGACCACCTTACTGACTGCAGGCTGCTTTACCATTACACACAGACCTCCTTACTGACTGCAGGCTGCTTTACCATTACACACAGAGACCACCTTACTACTGACTGCAGGCTGCTTTACCATTACACACAGAGACCACCTTACTGACTGCAGGCTGCTTTACCATTACACACAGACCACCTTACTGACTGCAGGCTGCTTTACCATTACACACAGAGACCACCTTACTGACTGCAGGCTGCTTTACCATTACACACAGAGACCACCTTACTGACTGCACACTTCTTTACCATTACACACAGAGACCACCTTACTGACTGCACCCTGCTTTACCATTACACACAGACCACCTTACTGACTGCACCCTGCTTTACCATTACACACAGACCACCTTACTGACTGCACCATGCTTTACCATTACACACATACCACGTTACTGACTGCACCATGCTTTACCATTACACACAGACCACCTTACTGACTGCACCATGCTTTACCATTACACACAGACCACCTTACTGACTGCACCATGCTTTACCATTACACACAGAGGGCCTGATTCAGAGCCGAACGCTCTGACCAGAGCGCTCGCTCTGAATCAGGGCCCTCCTCCATGAAAATGGAGCGTCCTCCGGGACGCTCGCATAGCTGTGGGTTGCCACCCACAGCTTATGCGAGCGTCCATAATGATGGTCGCGATGGTCAAGACCATCGGGCTTGCGACGGAGACCCTGCGGTAGGGCCTCGCTGCCGCAAGCCCTGGAGTGATTTTGGCTGTCAGAGCCAAAATCACTCCCACTGACATCACTAGTGATGTCAGTGGGGCCGGCTTCAGACGGTAGGCGTTCCCATGGAAACGCCTCCGTCTGGCAGCCACGCCCACCAAAGGGGGCGTGCTGTCAATCAACATCGACAGCACGCCCCCTTTGGTACGAGACCCGGAGCGACGGAGAGCCGGTCGCTATCCGGGTCTCGCGCATGCGCATGACGGAGCTCCCTCCGTCGTGCGCATGCGCAGTGGGGCAACATCGACCCGCTTGCGAGCGTCCTGCGCTCGCAAGCGAGTCTGAATGACCCCCAGACCTCCTTACTGACTGCCGGCTGCTTTACCATTACACACAGACCTCCTTACTGACTGCAGGCTGCTTTACCATTACACACAGAGACCACCTTACTGACTGCAGGCTGCTTTACCATTACACACATAGACCACCTTACTGACTGCAGGCTGCTTTACCATTACACACAGAGACCACCTTACTACTGACTGCAGGCTGCTTTACCATTACACACAGAGACCACCTTACTGACTGCAGGCTGCTTTACCATTACACACAGACCACCTTACTACTGACTGCAGGCTGCTTTACCATTACACACAGACCACCTTACTACTGACTGCAGGCTGCTTTACCATTACACACAGACCACCTTACTACTGACTGCAGGCTGCTTTACCATTACACACAGACCACCTTACTACTGACTGCAGGCTGCTTTACCATTACACACAGACCACCTTACTGACTGCAGGCTGCTTTACCATTACACACAGAGACCACCTTACTACTGACTGCAGGCTGCTTTACCATTACACACAGACCACCTTACTACTGACTGCAGGCTGCTTTACCATTACACACAGAGACCACCTTACTGACTGCAGGCTGCTTTACCATTACACACAGACCACCTTACTACTGACTGCAGGCTGCTTTACCATTACACACAGACCACCTTACTGACTGCAGGCAGCTTTACCATTACACACATAGACCACCTTACTGACTGCAGGCTGCTTTACCATTACACACAGAGACCACCTTACTACTGACTGCAGGCTGCTTTACCATTACACACAGACCACCTTACTACTGACTGCAGGCTGCTTTACCATTACACACAGAGACCACCTTACTACTGACTGCGGCTGCTTTACCATTACACACAGACCACCTTACTACTGACTGCAGGCTGCTTTACCATTACACACAGAGACCACCTTACTGACTGCAGGCTGCTTTACCATTACACACAGAGACCACCTTACTACTGACTGCAGGCTGCTTTACCATTACACACAGACTGATAGAACTGGTTAGTAAAATATGAGGGACTAGCTAAAGCAATTAAACAGTACCTAAGGGCTGACTCATTACGGACCGTAACTGCAATAGTGATTGCGCGCTGTCTCACTGCGATAGTATGCTAATCCATTGCGATCGCTATGCCGTTGCAGCACAACGTAAGGACGCCCACCTTACCTTACACATATCCGTAATCCTTAGCAAGACTGTGAAACCATCGGTACTATCGAGTACAAGCTCTGACCTTTCTCACTTGCTAACTTCATCACGCTGTAAGTACTCAAGCTGCGTACGGCATCGCTGTGAATAATTTATGCACGTCCATGCAACGGCGTTCAATCGCTGACCACCCCTCCTGTCACCACGCACAAATGGCACTTCCTGTCAGCCACTCTACGATGGGTCTGAGTGGCCACTGCGATCGCAGTCCCGATCGCAGTGGTCAGTTCGCGCACTACGATGCATACACACTACGCAACAATCAGCCGATTGCGTGCGTAATCGCAGTTTAAATTAACATGTGTAAATTAACAGTGCCTTTGGTGACATTTTCCTTTTATGCACTTTATCTGCATATATGCGACTGTTAGGAACTGCCGCAGCGTCTCACAGGTTCGGTGGGTCCTGGTCGTTGCTATGCGACTGGGACACTGCGTCACGCCAACCGTTGGTCCTGAAGGTTGCCAGGCATCCAGGAATATGCGGAGGCACTGCCTGTTGGTCTTGGCTGTAACTAACAGCCGGGACGCTTTCTTTGTACCTGCAGCTGCTAAGCTTGCAACGAGCCTGTGTCTGTTCTGGGGTTCTGCTCGGCTCACTGAACAGTCAAAGCACAGTCAGGGCCTTGGTGCATTGCCGGTTATAGCTTCTGTCCTACCAGAAGTTACCTGCCCTGCTGCAGTATTTGCTAGCCATTCTTGCATTTCTACTTGTCCCTACTTTTAGGAATCCCTGCCTGCACTCTGTCTTTGCCAGTCCTGCATATGACCTTCTGGACCTATTTCTGGGCCTGATTCAGAGCCGGACGCTATTTGCGCTCGCTCGTCCAGAAAAAGGGGCTGGCTATTTAAATTGACCGTTCGCTCTTTGCGGTCTGTTGACGCCTCTATGTCTGAACGAGCGAACAAAACATGCGGACGTTTTTTTGTAAAAAAAGCCCCCTGGCCGCTCGCATCATACGTCATCTCCGCTATTTATTAGATTAATCGAGTACATCAAAAGGCGAATGAACTGCTCGCTATTCATGTGGTTACATTTTCCTACCGCAATCATGCCAGCAGTTCTGGCTAAAAGACACCCAACTGATGTGGTCGATGACGCTGCTTTGTTAATTATGCACACCCTTAAAACGCCCGTTTTGACCTTTTGGCACGCCTGCGTTCGGATCTCCACTCCCCGTTTTCAAGCACCTTCCCCTGTTACCACCCACAAACGCCTCATCCTGTCACTCAAATTAGCAGGCATTCGCTATTTTGCGAGCACACGATTGTCGGCCGCACTGACTGGTTCGCGCATGCGTACTAAAACCCATACGCATGCGCAGATGTGCGAACATTGCTCGGAGCGAACGAGCGGCCGCTTACAAGCGGCTCTGAATCAGGCCCTCTGTTCCCATCTCAGCCCATTCATTGTGCTAAAATATGTTTTTATAATATCAAGAAGCGCTGTTAAGACTAATACTAATGCCTTACCAAGGAGAAAAGTAAAACTGCTTACTAATATTTACTAATATAAGAATCTTCCATTAGAACATATTGGAGATACAATAGCTTGGATATTACAACTGATAGCAGTCTTGTATATATAGCGGTTATTTTTATGTGTATTTATTATATGAATTTATATCTGAATTGATTTTTAGGTTATATTATGGCCATCTTTTAATAATTAAAATATATATTGAAAATATATTATGGTATTTATTTGAGCAACGCTTCTTGATATTATAAAAACTTATTTTGGTACTGTTAAGGTACAGGTACCAGTTTTAGAAGCAGCAGCCCAAATAAAGCTGACATTTAGTAATATAGGCACCTGGTGGGCGTGGTGTTTAATCCTAGTGCTGCCTAGTTTCCACATTGACTCTTTGGCCCTCATTCAGAGCCGTACGCTCTGAGCAGAGCGCACGCTCTGAATGAGGGCCGGCCTCCATAATTATGGAGCGTCCTCCTGGACGCTCGTATAGCTGTGGGTCACCACCCACAGCCTATACGAGCATGCAGTTTGATGGCCGCGATGGTCTTGACCATCGCCACTGCGAGCCTGAGCCTGTGGTTGAGGTTTTCAACCGCAAGGCCCGGAGTGATTTTGGCTCTATCAGAGCCAAAATCACTCCCACTGACATCACTAGTGATGTCAGTGGGCCGGCTTCTGACGGTAGGCGTTCCCTTGGGAACGCCCCCGTCAGGGAGGCACGCCCCCGGCACGCCCACCAAAGGGGGCGTGCTGTCAATCAACATCGACAGCACGCCCCCTTTGATCAGACAACGAGCGAAGGAAAGTCCTTCGCTCGTCGCGTCTGGCGCATGCGCACGACGGAGCTCCCGCCGTCGTGCGCATGCGCAGTGCACAACATCGACCCACTTGCGAGCGGACAGCCGCTTGCGAGTGGGTCTGAATCAGGCCCTTTGTACGACATCCTAGTACAGTGTAAACTTACTTCACCCGGAAAAAGCGCCTGTTATAGGTGAACACCATTATTAGTATTCAGGAATCATGTGGCGATCTAGGCGTGCATAACAGTGTTACGTTTTAATACAGATCAGGCTGAATGTCTGGAACAAAAAAATTGTGGCTAGTTCACCACTTTCAAGCTTCATGTTTTCCCCAGTCCCTTTGCCTCGAGTTCACATTTTAAAAAAGTGTCGGGGGCCAAAGAGTACATGATGCTTCCAGTCGCTTCTTATATATTTTAGTTTTCAGCACTGTAAATTTAAGTGGCTCCAAACACATGGGTAGCTTTTTTTTTTTTAATTCTGACAGTTTTAAAAAGTAGCATCAATTCTCCATACAGATTGGTGGATTCCTGCTCAGATTACAAATAACAAGAAAAGCAAACAAAAAAATTGGCAGATTTTGCTTGGAAAAAAAAAAAAAGAGCAAGATAATGGCTGTTTTTTTTTCTGGGATGCAAAATGTACAATTTTCACTTCTGTACAAAATACAATATATGGAAAAAAAAGAGGAAATCAGGCAAAAATGAGTGCATCAATGAATGTATTTGAAGGATGTTAAAGTGAGCCTGCTTTGAGTGTCGGAGGTGGACGTGGAAGTAGAACATCTCATAGCCAGGACTCGGGCAGTGGTGGCAGACATTGCTGGATTGCAGTTAATAGGAATAAGTGGCTACACTGCAGTAAGTGCAAAGTAGCGATCAGTCTCTGCTCTGCAGATGTGGAACTTCTTAACAAGGTGCCTTGTCTGTCAATGAGATAGGTCACCATAACCAGCAGCTCCTGAAAGGAAATGTCATCCATACGAAGGAAATTACGGAAGTCATCAGGATTATTATCCCCTATGTCTAGTGGGACATGGAGTCACTCTTCTGCAACCACTCCTTTGTTCAAAAGCGTCGAATACGGGATCGCTTTTTATGCTTTATCGCTTGTAGGGCTGCCACACAAGCAGAGGTAGCTTTTCTATTGAAGGGATCCATTTTTTGTCACAATAGCATTCTAAAGGGGCAATCCAATTAGCCTCGAGGGTGCGAGTTGCCGTTGCCATGGCGTTAAAACACAGACAATGGCACCAAATCTTGCACCCTGCTCCTAGCCCGAATTCGCAAATTTTTGCAGTTTTGAGCAAATTCAGGGCCTGATTCAGAGGCGCACGCTATTTGTGTGCGCTCGCTCTGAATCAGGGCGTCCCTATATTTTTTTTTGGACAGGCCTCCAGGCTGCTTGCACAGCTGTGGGTGACCACCCACAGCGTGTGCGTGCGGCCTGGCGATGGTCGCGATTGTCACGACCATCGGGCTTGCGGCGATACCCTTGTGGTAGGGTCTCAGGTCCTGCAAGCCTGAGTGGACTTCCTGCTCTAATAGAGCAGGAAGTCCACTACTGACATCACGAGTTATGTCAGTAGGGCCGCCCACAAACGGCAGGCGTTCCTCCGGGAACGCCTCCGTTTGTGCAGCCAGCCCCCCTCCCCCCATACAAAACGGGGCGAGCTGTCGATCAACATCGACAGCCGCCCCGTCTTGTAGTGAGCCCCAGAAGAAAGCACACACCGAGCTAAAAACAACTGTGCACAGGCTGCACACTGATCGGAGTGGTTATCTGATCTGCAAAGTGAGTACGCAGCTTAGAAAGGTTTGGTGGATACAGATGAAGTGAAGGACACCGTGAAATCCTGATACACAATGAGGGAAAATGTCACCTCTTCACATAATATTCACTTTAATTCCTAGATTACCATCTACAGACTTGCAGAGCACATCATGTTTGCATTCATTAGATATTTATATACAGATCATATATTGGAAGGGCTGCTGGATCTGGAAGTAAGCTGAATGTATTAGAAAAACAGCTGTTAAACCAATAATATAGTTAACAAAATCTCCACGCACCTCAATCCTAGGGTGCGTGTTAATTCTAATCTGGGTGTTCTGGGTGCAATAAACCTAGTACGTGTCAGCACTGAAGGTGTTAATCTGGCATACCACTAAACAAAGCCAGCTGCTTATCTACAAGCCGCAGGACGTACAACACCCGCAGGTGGTCGCAGAATGTTATATGGCTGCCATGACTTTGTGAACAGTTCAGCATCGGTGACAATTTTACAACTGTTCCCAAGTTGGTCCCTTGTCTATAGCACATTCAGGGCTTTAAATTCACATTGGACAACCCCATAAATCTAGTGGTTATTGGCCGTGCCGCTAGGAAGCCAAGTTAGGAACCCTTCCAGTGGCTTTATTTACTTACTCTAGCTGCACCTCTACTTAAATTAATTTAATACCTGCCTATTTTTGTTTTATCCCTCTGAATCTACAGATCAGAGCTGTAACCTCTCCAAACACTCCAGTTAATTAATGGACTGTTACCCCCCCCCCTCCTCCCAATAATAAATTGTCTCGCCACCATCAACGCTGAAGACTGCAGATATTTCTAAGCAGTCACCTAGACACAATACAAAGCACGCTGTGTATTGCACACCTATGGATCTCTATTGATTTAAAGATAAATTCATGTTTTCATTGGCAAACCATGGCATATTGGGGACGGGGTACTCCAGGAAAAACAGATTTGAAGGTTTTCGGGCAAAACAGAGACATTACTAGAGCTGACGGCTTCTATCTTACTGGAATGACATTCACAAAAACATAACTCGCAATCAACAATTCTAAAAACCATCATAACAGCATAAACAGTCAAATAAACTATGGAATAATAAATAACCTGCCAAAGCCATTGATGTGGGGCTCTATTGGACTGACCATCATCAGGTTCCATGCGTGTACAGTACATCAGTACAGTAGTCAGACAGGAGTAATTATAAGGAGATCAGTAAAAAAAAAAAAAGAAGCCTAAATAAGGAATTAACAACCGATAAACTGGAATGTCATCTATAGACCGGGGTTTTCCAAATCCAGTCCTCAGGGAATTCTAATGACGCTTTTCCACCAAGATCCCGGGACACTGAACACTGGTTTCAAGCTTTGTCATAGCGTCTTGGAGCCCATTTACACCGCAGACTGAACCCGGGATATTGCTGGGGTTACGGCTCTCCCTATGCTGTGAATGAGAGCCAGGTTGGATTACCCAGGATACCAGTTTCCACTGAGCCTTACCCAGGTCTTACCCACGTAAAACCCTGCCCGAGACCCGGGAGGAATGCCGGGTCTGCCGACCTGGGATTTTTTTCCTAGGAGCCTTATCCACTGAGCCCGGACCCGGATTGACATGGCACTAACCCAGGTTTCAGTGGCAGTGGAAAAGGAGTAATACAGTGCATGTTTCCCAGAGATTCACAAGTGAAATAATTAGAACCACCTTAGGATCTTTTCAAATGTGACAGTCAGTAAAGAACACACCTGTGCTCCAGCAAGGAGATATAGAAAACATGCACGGTCAGGGTTACCCGAGGACTGGAGTTGGGAATCACCAAGTTGGAGCTTTGAGAATCACCAAGTAATTCTTAACTTGAGACTGCAAACTTCTGACTCATACCTGGCTTTATTAAATCTGGCATGGAAAGAGGATACAGACTGTTTGCGGTTACACAAAATTACAGCTCAGTGTAGACAAAACAGAAAACCAGGACAACAAAAGGGTACACGGAGACCTATGAACAAATGTCTACTATATAGTTAATGCTTTCTGGGGAATCCCAAGAACATGTGTTTGACATACCAAAGATGGCTACATACATGGCAATATATGGTAATCATCTGCACTATATAGCCTGCTAAGAAATGAGATTATGGAACTAATGGAAAACATGGTATGCATCCAAGTTCCTTGCTATCAGATGCGTGAAATTAATGAACATACAAAATCTTTAATGTGATCCAATAGTTAAACATGCAATTCCAAAAACAAAATCAAGCACTTGCTCATCTATACCAGTGGTTCTCAATCTTAACCCTTAAGATTGCCAACAGGTCATGTTTTCAGGATTTCTGTCTGTGGAAGAAGAATACCTGTGCATGAATAAAGACAGCCACAAAACATGACCTGTTGGTGGTTCTTGAGGACTGGAGTTGAGAGCCCCTGCATTATACCACAATTTTTAAAGCTCACCTGTCTTGCAACTTCTCTTAAGCAGGCCACACCTCTCTCAAAGTTTGGGAAAACAACTGAGCCGTACTTCTGATATTCTGGGACAGGTCTAATTTTAATCGTGACTTCTGTTACCACTCCGAGAGTTCCTATGATTATAAAGAACAACAAGCAGTGTGTATGGTGACATTGCTGAAATCACTAGGTGCAAACCGGTCAGTAATGGTGATTAAGGGCGGAATTCAATTGTTTTCGCGGCCCGCATCTCCCGTCTAAAGTGACAGGAGATCGCGGGCCGCTATTCAATTGTGCCAGCTTTTCACGCTGATCGCACCCAAAGTGGTCGGGTTTAGCCGCGTAAATCGGCTAACCCCGACCAAAGTGCTGGGCGCGATCGCGAAAAGTGATGTTTGGGCGCCCAAACAGGACACTTTTCGCACATTTCAGCTCTCATCCCCCAGGGGCTGCGAGCTGAAATGTAGCACTTGGCACCAGATCGTGCCCGACAGGAGCAAGAATAGAATAGCTCCGTCAGGCGCGATAGGGGATGAGAAGAATTGAATTCCACCCTAAATGTTTCACAAAATTACAACTATGAATTGAAAACTTGCAGGATGAACGTTTAGTATTTACACATTATACGAAAACTGCGTGCCCACAAGTTACTATATATACCATATGCTAAGTATATAGAAACGGTGTGTGCTGCAACGAAAGGGAAAATAGTCAATGTACACGTGTCCTTACACAGGTTTGCTGCAGTCGCGCCAAAAAGCCACTCTCGGCGCGCCAGGTCTTCAGAGACTCTGCTGGCGTCAGGCATCTTTTTTTGCCAAAAGTGCGATTTCGACGATATAGCCGATACTTTAGTTTTAAAGCGCTAATTAGATTTAACCACAACCAAGCTTTAAAAAAACAAAAACAGAAATTGTCCCATTTTAGTGCAAAAGGAATTCCATGCTGGGGGGGGTTTCATGTAAAGGGCCGCTTGGATCTACTCCTGTTGGCTTGTAAGCATCAGAAATTCTTTAGACCTCACACATAAAACTGGTGTCTTTAATCTTTCTATAATCCTATTTCCTGTAAATTTTATTTGTTACGTTGCTTGCCTTGATATCACATTAGAGCAGTTACAAAGTGACAAATTAAAAGTAATCACAATGAGAGTCAACTTTATTGAGTGCGGTGTACAATTTATACTCATCAATTTTCCCCAGGAAGAGAATATTACAGGTGGAATTCACAATGATGTATGTGCTGAAGAATGCAGATTAATTTGATATATATACGTCTACAAAATACATAACGGTAAGAAACCTGCGGAGAGGAGCTAGTTTATCCTCGCAGCTGAAGCACCGAGTGCACATATTAAAAGCACTGAAGCTGAAGGGTTAAAAGGTTATGGTGACAATATTAAATGTTATCCGCAAGGTCAATGGGCTATAAATGCCACAGGAACTGTAAGGAGGATTTAAGGGGCTGTGAACATTATAACTATGCTGTAAGATATATAACTGATGTAATTGTATTATACTGCAATATAACTGTCAACGCCGTAAATCTGAACACTCTGCATTCTTAAATAAAAGAAAAAACGTATAACAAGTTTTGTCATAGAGATGCCTAAATTTGTTGTTTATTTTTTTTTTATTCATTCTCTTAATTCATCACCTCGAATGGTGGCTGCAGCAATTTGTAAAAATTATTGATATGTCCCAATTTGTCCTCTGGGGGAATAAAAACTTTAGTAAACAAATACTCTGCACTTTTTACATATCTTCATAAGAGTGGGTCCTTCAGGGAAAACGACCTTATAAATCCTGTACAATTTCCTTCTGTGCTACAAACGGTTTGGGATCTCTTTGTGCTAAATGTATCTCTTAACGGGTGTAAATGGTTATAGAGGTTTCTTTTTAATCTTCTTTCCTGGGGTAATATTGCGTAAATTGGATTAATCTGATTTCATGAATAAGAGCCCACTGCTTGTGTACTCACCGTCACTGAACGTTCATATTAGAGCATGCATGGCAGAATAATATCTCTATGCCAGAAACATCTTATCTGGAACAACCGAGACATCAGACAGGCTTTGAAGTTATAGAAGGGGGCGTGGTTAAGTGTTGGGGGCATGGCTGCACCCTATCTGCATAGAGGGTGCTTGTGAGGAATGTGTACTGAATGGGGGCCGTTGCTCTGCCTCCCAAGCTGACCCAGGTCCCCAACGCCCCTCCCAGACACGCCCAGGACAGAGTGATCCGTACCCCCTCCCCTCTCAGTAACCCCCTGGGGACAACCTTATAACTAGCATTGTGTGTAGTATACAGCCATGGCCAAAAGTTTTGAGAATGACAAGTATTGGTTTTCACAAAGTTTGTTGCTTCAGTGTTTTTAGACCTTTATGTCAGATGTTACTATGGTATATTGAAGTAAAATTACAAGCATTTCATAAGTGTCAAAGGCTTTTATTGACAATTACATTAAGTTATGCAAAGATGAATATTTTCAGTGATGACCCTTCTTGTTCAAGTCCTCTGTAATTCGCCCTGGCATGCTGTCAATCAACTTCTGGGCATACTGACTGATGGCCGCCCAAATATTGACTGTTTACATAACTTAATGTGATTGTCAATAAAAGCCTTTGACACTTATGAAATGCTTGTGATGTTACTATGCTATACTGAAGTAACATCTGACAAAAAGGTCTAACAACACTGAAGCAGCAAACTTTGTGAAAACCAATACATTTGTGTCATTCTCAAAACTTTTGCCCATGACTGTACATCTTTGAAACCTGGCACATATAGCAACTGGGTAATTTATACCTTTGATTTTTTTGGAGTTTATAGAATGATGTGCAGGGTTAGATGGGCGCTGATTGTACAAGAACTATCACACTAAACAAAACAGCCAGTACATGGGTTTTACAAAACAGAAGCAAGGCTCTTCTGTCATGTGCAGGCCCCATCCTGAGAACAAATCACCTCTGTAACTCATCAGCGTAGCTAACAATTATCCCCCACACTCCTCAGGCATAAGCAGGTGAGAACATTGGCACCATGACATGTACTCCTGAATCACTGGTGGCAATGGTAAGCATGGCAACACACAGACAGGTGGTCAGGAGACACAGAATTACATTTCATTTTTGACAGACAGGAGAAAACACACAACATTTTACACATTTCCCTTATTGCAAGTAGACAGACAGCTTCTGATCAGGTACAGACAGACCACTCACACTTTACCGCCGTCGTTGAACGAAACACCACATATTGCTGAACGCTTTATGCGGAAAGAGCGCTTTAGTGATAAAAGACAATTACAATAGGCAAGTACCTTCAGATCCCATAATGAAATGATAAATATCTGGTCCTGTTGACATCCGAGGCCCCTGGCAGCTTTTTTCAACGATGCCTTTAGGAGTCACCACTTTTAAGTGCACCACCTGCAAAAATATTACATACAGAAATGAGACCTGAATTAAATAAAAAACAAAATAAAGAAAAGTGTATAGAACAGGTAGGTATATAGATATTCACTATATATAAAATTGTGTAGTAAGTATGAATAAAGCTGACCACACACAGAGAATGCGCTCGATGAGCAACTGGTCTTATATTGCAGCATATGTGGCCTATAAACGACCATGATGCCCAATAGATCAGATCACTATCATGCACATTGGTAAACACCGTCTGAAGATGGCAGCCGACGTTCTGTTCGCAGTTGTCTCCTGAAAACATCAACAGGCCCAAACCATGGTAGAAGTGACACCCCCATATGGTCCAGGGAGTGCAAACCTTTTATCTCGGCCACAATGCCTGCTTAACTGCCATACGTAAGGATCAGCCTATCTGTGTCACCCCTGTCTGTCTGCCCCTCCCCTTTAGAATGTAATCTCTTAGAGCAGGGCCCTCTTCCCTCATGTGCTTCTCCTTCCCTTACTTATACCATCTACTCCATACTCCCTACACCAGCACCTAACCCTTTGTTACTGCCTCCCTGCTGCTTATGTGAGTGTTAGGACTGCTGATGCAGCAATGTGTTTAAACCATGTACTTGTCCTGCATTGTTCTGTACTGTAAGTCACTGTTTTCTTGTTTTTACTAATTTGTGTGCTTTGTTAGGTGCTGCGGAACCATTGTGGCGCCATATAAAAGGATAATAATAATAATTATAGTTATTGTAAGCAATAAATCACATTACCCCAAAGCCTGCCAATGCCTTTTGATGTGGGGGGAACCAGTGCTCTGTCTTGTGACTGCAGAACCTCTTTGTGCTCAAATTGCACTACAGCGCAGCACCGCAAGATTGGACATTGAAAGTGCAGGACAGAATGCAAAGATGACCATGGAGTGGATGTTCAAATCTGTGTTGAGTTGTTAGGGCTGCTCAGTAAAAGTTTGCATTTAATATAACGTATCCGCATGTACAGAGCCGTATCATACAATACGCAACTTAAGTTTCTACATAGGGCCCAGTTGGCACAAAGGGGCCCAAATTACTCTAAGGGGCATATTCAATTAGTTGCGAAAAGTAGAGTACTTTTTGCATGCCGGACTTTTCTCAATCAACGTTGGTTTTCCATGCAGAAAAGTATTGCGCGCGTCCCTGCTTTCGCCGTATTCAATTAGAAATCAACGAAAACGCACCCGGAGAATTCGGACCTGGCGAAAAGTACCGTCAAAAATGGGGAAAGCACTCTGTACCCCCCAAAAAGCTGCACTAACATAGGGGATCACTATAGGCGAGTCCTAGTACCCCTAATAAAGCAATTCTGGGTACTTTAGTTCTCTCAAGTGCTTGCCATTAGCTTCTTTGCATAAGTGGTGAAGAAATAACTAGTCCCAGCAAATTTGGGGTACATGAAAATGGGTGCTAGAATATTTAAAAGTTACTAATGTGAAGTTTAAAAAAAACGTTAAAAAAACAAATCACCTGCAATCCCAAAACCACCTGGCGCATACTTGGGGGACCCCCCTGGAATCTTTTCATTAGTTTTCAAGTTTGTCCCCCAACTTTGAGATTTTATCACCCCCAAAATGAAAGTGCTTTTTTGGGGTGTTCTTAAGTATTTTTTAAACTTTTTTTTGACATAGTTTACCTTTAGGGGGGCTGTCCCAAGAGTGCGGAGTGGTTTCCGGATGTCTGCAACCCAAAAATCCCAATTCTGAACTTTTTTTCCCAACTGCTATTCATAGGTGAAACTTTTTTGCCAGGTTCAATGCACTGACTTTCCGCACCGACGAAAAATCTCAACAATTGAATACGTGGATAAGTTTCCGCTGGCGAAATGACGTCATCAGCTAAACTTTTTCGCCGAAAACAGCTTTTCGCATCTAATTGAATACGGCCCTAAGGGGTAAATTGACTAAAGTGATCATTTTTAGAAGTAAGCTTTAGAAGAGATGTTGCCCATAGCAACCAATCAGATTCTAGCTATTATCTTCTAGAAGGTGCTAGTTAAATGTTAAGTAGAATCTGATTGGTTGCTATGGGCAGCATCTCTTCTAAAACTCACTTCTAAAAACACTCACTTTAGTAAATTTACCCCTATAACTTATTATGTTGAGATTTTTTGATAAACAGAGAGGAAGAAGGGGGCTTAAATTACTATCATGACTAGGGCATTATGGAGTGTTAATTATGCTCTGCTTGTGCATTATATTGGAACATAAATGCTTTAGTGAGGAAAACCCCCTAATAGTTAAAAGAAAAAAAAATGTAAATAAAATAACTTAAAAATATTAAGCATTCATTTGCAGATAAACGAGAACGCTGTCAGTCCATGCTACAAAGGAATCACAGTAAGTTCTTTCAGACTCTAGGAAGACACAGTAACCAGTTCCCGATATACAGTAACACTGCTGTCCCTTATTCAGTCATTCATCTGCCAAGCCATTCACTGCAAATTCCAAGATAAATTCAAAACTAGTAGAGCAGGCAACACATAGTTAATATATTTCATTTTAAAGATCGCTTCCATGGTATCCTCAATCATCTCTGCCAATTAAAAACATCTTCTCGCCCTGGAGACACAGCAATTGATTACTCATTTTTAACCTTCCTTAAATGAGTCCCTCTTTCAGGAAAACATCCAGATTCTAAATCCTCGATACATTTATCAGTGCCTGCACAATGACTTTAGAGCCTGTACAGAGTAGGTCTGGTGCACTGGGAAAACAGCGAACACATCCTTGTTAATCAATGCATCTACATTGTGTTAACCAGAGACCTTTTTTGCCATTTAAAATAAACTTGGAAAACGGTCTAGTGCCGAAGAAAAACTAAAAATGTCTATTAGAGAGGGAATGCCTCACCGAATGGCTTGGGTACAGATCACAAGACCTTTCTTGCGAAACCAATATATGCTATAACATGTCTGATAGAATATAAACAAAATGATTATTCCCTGAAAAACAGCGCTATTAACGTACAAACTAACGCACATCACCCTGGACTCTGACAAAGCACTAAATAACCTATTTGTAGTGGCACCTCCTATTTACTTCCTATTTGCTTTAGCCATACAGTAAAGCGCACACCGCTAAGGGCTTGCGTGTCTGACACATTGCTCTACTATATATGTATAGGCTAAATAAAATAATACCTGCGGTAGAAAAACAGATGCCCTATACTTACAACAGTAAGAACCTCTTCAAGGATACAAGCAAAATACGTGTCTGGGCACCTCAACGGAAATTGTACTTATAGCTTTTATAACCCTGTAGCAATATAGTGCACTTCTCTGTAGCTATTCTAATTTTTGGGGATTATTCATTACATGGTCTCCAGGGCATTTAAAATACGCAGATAGCCTTCCTAAGTTTACATCAGCTACAATATCTATTTGCAGGTGATCATGGGGTTATATAAAAGAAGATGATTTGGATACCTGAAAATGAAGCCATCATTCTATCCAGTACATCAGTATCATTCAAATGAAAGCTTGTCTTTCTTAAATACATCAGGGACTGCTATGATATCATATTAATGTGGAAATATAGACTACAAAACTGATCAGGCATTATGCTCTATATATAAGCTAACTAGGCATTATTTAGGCTTAATCCTTTCTGTATTTACTAGTATACTGTGGTTGTAATTGTTACATTGTATGGAACCTGTACACACAAATGTTTAAGAAGTATACAAGCTAAGCATTTTATGCAGCTATATTTGGTGACCCATTCTTAATAGCCAAGATGCAGGTAAAATGAAAAATGATAGGATACATGACAAAGCCCTTTGAGAGCAACTTAACCGAGTAAAGTGCTGCTGTGGTGTAAAGCGTCTGACTCTATAGCATGCCCTTATGTCCTCAGATCCTCAAAACAGCAATAAAACAACTTATGTGGGACACCGGCAATGAATACATCAGTAAACACAGGAGCCGGACAGGGAGATCAGGTCATACTGTCACCGTTACACAGGTGTTTACGGCAGGAAAAGGATGTTACTGCATTATCTTTGTATTTTAGCACAGGGCCTCCCTTTAATATATAATTCCTTAAAGGATTTCATTTAATAACATATATAGTGCTCAGAGTTCTAAACATTGGAGCAAGTTACTCTTGAACAGATGGCGAATGCGATCCACGCCGGCTTGATGTGCCCCCCTGACGGTGCCGCAGTAGCTCCTCCCACTGACATACACCTGGCACATCTTCAAGCAGGCATTGGGATTGCATGTCATGGAACAAGGATTAAGCGCTATCTGTATAAGTTTTACATTATTTGGGCAATATTTAATGTGTCCTGTATTGTTAGACCGTAACATTGGGCTAATCTGAATCTCAAGACTGCGGCCGTCACTTTAGGATTTCCATTTTGATGGACCTTTTTATGTTAAAATATAAAGTAATAAAATATGAATCATTTCTAGGAGCATAATGTCAATTTACTGTACAACATGTGAATTTTTTATTACATAACATCACAACTATAAACCAAGATGACAAGTCTGAGCAGCATTAATACTATGTATACATTGGAGATGGTGGCCTAACAGCCCCCCCTCCACCGAATAGATTGTATTATAGAACGCTCATAATACAGAGGTCTGCATGGAAATCGTATTTAGTACATCATTAGACATGGGAAAAGATCCCAAAGGAAGGAAATTCTGATGACTATATCCTCCAGACCACAATGAAGAAACAGTTGGTGCGTGTGAAAGCAAAAACAGCGGAACAACATTACCAGATCTTCAATGTTTCCGTAGATGTTCTTCTTCATGCCCGATGCCCGTGTAGCTACCCAGCCTCCCAACGTGCTGAACTCCATGGAGTCTGGCTCGTGACCCGTGCAGTATCCACGTTCCCCAAGCTGACAGTAGAAGAAATTAAAAGTATCAGACACTGGAAATAGAGATTACAAACTACTTTATAAAGGTGTCGCAACCTGTAACTTTGTGCTAGATGTTAGTGCACTGATAGGCAACAGGTGGACCTCCGAGCCTTCACCTGCGGCGCCAAACTCCTTCCGGCTCTGAGGTCAGGTTTGCTTGTTATAGCTTGTGACACTTGTTTATCTTACATTAAAATGCTAGGTGAAATATTACTCCATTCAATTTGTGGTTTTCTCTTAGTACAGATACAAACAATGATGTGAGGCCCTTTAGAAGGATAGGGGGTCACCCATACAGCCCCTGAAGCGTATCAAGTTGTCTATCATTGTGTCGGAATAAAAAAGCTGGAGTTGCAAGGTTTCCTATATGGTAAAGGAGAAGGAGGACGGGGAGGGGAAGGGGTGTTTAATAGTTCACATTATCAAAACAGAGACCCATACTAGAAATGTTGTTTTACGGAAGCTGCTTTGTTATCTGAAATCACATGATTCCTCGCAATTTTCTATTCTTAACGCATACAGATGTGTCCTCACTCGTCTTTGTTGCAGTGGTGCCAAACAGCCCCTCTTAGCGCACCTGGTCCTATGAGACTGCTAGTGCCAGGCATTTTGCAAAAATGCGTTTAAGTCGCAATGCGATGCAACTAGGATGCACCAGGAGACTGTACTGATTAATATTATATGTGACACTTGTATATATCTGTGTGTAACTGAGTCTCTGAACCAGCATGCAAAGTGCTACGATACAGCAGCCACTGCTTTTTTTCTAGGGGTGAGCGGGTTCGGTTCTACTCGGTTCCGTTCGGTTTTAAAAACAGAATCTTATTGGCTATCCAAAACTCGTGACAGCTCATAGCCAATAAGATTCGTTTTTTAAATCCGAACGGAACAGAGTAGAACCGAACCCGCTCACCCCTACTTTTTTCCACGCCAAGTTCGTTTACAGTCTCAGTCGCACACAGATGTACAACAGTCACATATCAAATTAATCAGTAGTCTCCTGATACTAGATGCATTGCGACTTGGATACATTTTCGGCAAAAAATAAAAAAAGCCAGACTTGATGGCGCATTCACACCAGGAATACCGCGTTGCATGGTGCATTGAGGCTGGATGAGCATGGACACATCTGTAAGTCGCTTGAGCACTTACAAAAGGGTGGCATGGAGGCAGCCGTCAGGTGCCACAATGCCATTTATCCAATTCTTACTCTTTAGGTTTCTCTCTAGACAGTGACTCCATGAGAACGAAACCTGCAGTGAAACTAGCAGCCCGGTTTTGGTAACTGTGGGGATAACAGAGGAAGAAACACTCTGCATATCTGTACACAAAGCACATGTCCTTGGGTTGTCATCCCCTTGCACCATATTTGAAATAAATAGACCTGTAAGAGATCATCACTAACAGAATTGCAAAAAAGTTTAACCAGAGTGCCTCCCCTTCAGCCTAATCTCCGGGATGAAAAATAAAGAGTTATGGTAGACTTACCTTTGTTAACTCTTTTTCTTCGAGGTCCACAGGGATACCATGGGGAAATGTGGTTGGAGTGATCCAGGCACCAAAGTGTTAAAGCATTCAGCTCCCAGGATGCCTCAGGTCCTCCTCCACATATACCCCGCCCCCAGCCATAGGCATTCAGTTTTGCAAACAAGCCCAAGGCAGGAGAAGGAGGGACAATATACACCAGAACCACTCCCACACAAAATGAGGGGATCCGTGATCGAAAGAAAAATTACCCAATGCAGTCAGGTGCATCAGGGTGGGTACCCTGTGGACCCCTATGGACCTCAAAGAAAAAGTTAACAAAGGTAAGTCTACAGTAACTATTATTTCTTCTTCAGGGTCCATAGGGGGTCCTCGGGGATACCATGGGGATGTCAAAGCAGTTCCCCTAAGGGTGGGGACGCTCCTGAGCAGAAAGGAGAATCCGCCGCCATAAGGAAGCATCCTGAGAGGCAAAGGTGCCAAAAGTGTAGAACCTAAGAAAAGTGTGGACAGAAGACCACGTGGCTGCCTTGAACAATTGTTCAGCAGAGGCAGCACAACGAAACGCCCACGATGGTCCCACAGACCGAGCAGAATGTGCTGTTGCCGTGTTTGGAACAGGGAGATCAGCCTGTGTGTAAGCCTGAGAGAGAGTCATATGCAATCATCAAGCCAGAGTTTGTTTGTTAGATAGCCAGCCTCGTTTGTGAGAACCATACAACACAAAAAGAGTGTCTGATTTTCTAAAAGAGGTTTGTACAATCCACATAGATACAGAGAGCACGAATCACATCCAGGGAGGCTTCACCTACAGAGAGGTCTGAAGACTGGAAAGCTGGAACCACAATCTCTTCATTCACATGAAAATGGACATTACCTTAGGAAGGTAACTCGCCCGTGTACGGAGGACAGCTCTACCCTGGTGAAAAATCAAAAGGGGAGTGACAAGAGAGCGTTGCCAAATCAGAGACTCTGCATGCAGAGGAGATAAGGAGGAGAAAAAGTGCCTTCGCTTTCAACCATTTCAAATCTACTGAGACCAGAGATTCAAATGGTGGACCAAACTGACAGCGCAGAAATCTGTAGTCGGGGTGGCCAGGCGGAGACAGAGGTCTAACCCAGCCTGGAGAAAAGCAAGTACCCGGGAAACCAAAAAAAACCTTAGGGTCATACTTTCTGTGGAAACACCATTTACCAAAAGAGTGCCAAACTCTGTAATAGATGCAGGAAGGTTTTCATGCTCTAAGCATCGTCTGAATCACATAGCTGGAGAAACATTTGGCTCTTAAGATGGAAGTCTCAAGAGCCACACCATCAAAGACAGACGAGGTGAGTCCGGATGCAGGCAGGGACCCTGCGCTAATAGATCTGGCCATAGAGGAAGAGGAAACTGAATGTCTATGGATAGATTCCTTTTGTCGGTGAACCAATGGCGCCTGGGCCAAGCAAGAGCTACCAGTATTACTGTGCCACCTTCTTGCTTGAATTTCCTGAGGACCCTTGGGAGGAGGGAAATCGGAGGAAAGAGGTACACCAGCTTGAAGTCCCCCAGCTCACTGCCAGAGCGTCTACTAAGGCGGCTGAGGGATCTCTGGCCCTGGACCTGTACCTGGGGACATTGTGGTTGTGACGTGAGGCCATAAGGTCTACGTCTGGTAGGCCCCATTTGATCACCAGGAGTCGAAAGACTCCCGGGTGGAGAGCCCACTCTCCGGCATGTATGTCCTGATGACTTAGGAAGTCCGCCTCCCAGTTGAAAACTCCTGGGATGAATATTGCCGAAATAGCCGGAAGATGACGTCCTGCCCAGATCAGAATGTTTGCCATTTCCCTCATGGCTGTCTGACTTAGTGTGCCTCCTTGATGTTTGAGATAGGCTACTGTGGTCACGTTGTCAGACTGGATCTGGACCCGCATGCCTTGGAGGTGGTCCTGTGCCAGAATAAGCGCTTTGTATACTGCACAAAGCTCCAGGATGTTTACGGGCAGGTGACTTTCCCGATTTGTCCATCTTCCCTGAAAGACATGATGACCTGTCATCGCCCCACATCCACGAAGACTGGCGTCCGTGGTGAGGAGCAGTCAATTTGGAATCCAAAATGGGCGACCCATGTCCAGAAGAGACTTTTGTAGCCACCATGAGAGAGAGAGAGCTAAACCTCCGGAGTGAGAAGGATCCTCTGGGACCGCATTAGATGATGCTGCCCGTTCCGCTGGGAGAGAATCAATTGTTGCAGAGGCTGGAGTGGGACGGAGCATATTCCACCATGTCGAAGGTGGATATCATTGACCCCAGGACCTGCACTGCTGATAGAATGTATACCCTTCGCTTGCGGAGTAAATTACACACTCGCAATAATAGAGCCAAAATCTTGTCCCCTGGCAGAAACACCCTTTGTGCCTGAGAATCCAGCAATGCCCCCCCCAGATGTAGCATCCGCTGTATTGGAGAAAGGGAGGACTTCTTACAATTGATGATCCAGCCGTGCGTCTGTAGGCAGGCAATGGTTAGTTGGAGATGGTGTTGTAAAACAGCTGGAGACTGTGCCAATATCAGGACGTTGTCCAAGTATGTCAGTATTCTGACTCCCTGAAGCCTGAGGTGGGCAGTCATAACCACCATTATTTTGGTGAAGACCCGACGGGCCATTGATAGACCAAAGGGCAATGTCTGGAATTGGTAATGCTGTTGCAGGACAGCAAACCATAGAAATTGTTGGTGAGATGGCGCAATAGGCACATGCAGATACGCATCCTGAATGTCCATGGAAGCCATAAAATCCCCAAGTGTCATCGCCAAAATAATTGACTGAAGAGTCTCCATATGGAACTTGGGTACACGAATAAACTTGTCGAGGGTTTTCAGATTTAGAATAGGGCAATGAGACCCATTTGGTTTCTAAAACAAAAACAGATTGGAATAATAACCCCTTCCTTGTTGAACCTAAGGGAACTGGGATTATCACCCCTGCCCGCAGCAGGGAGTAAATGGCCTCCTGTAGGGCCAAGGCCTTGATACAATCTGATGGGGGAGTTGTACAGAAAAAAAAAAAAAAAAAAACTTCTAGGGAGGATGCTTCTGGAAGGTGAGGGCATACCCCTGAGAGAACACTTCTCGGACCCAGGCGTCTGTTGTTGTTTGATGCCAGTAGTCCGCAAAATAAAGAAGTCTGCCTCCCACCCTGGGATCCCCCAGGAGGAAACCCACCCCATCAGGCAGAGGGTTTGTCGTCCGGCTTGGAGGTTGGACGTCTGACCGGCCAGGACCTCTTAGTTTGCTGCTTGGTGGTCCTGCGAGAGCTAGACGGTCTGGAGAAAGGCTGTCCTTTTGCTCTTCCGAGGGCGAAAGGACCGAAAAGAAGACTGCCTAGACTTTGATGTAGCTGTTGATGGCAGACCAGCAGATTTTGAGGCTGCCAGAGTAGCCACCATCTTATACAATTCTGCGCCAAAAAGTATGTTTCCATAAAAAGGCAAGGATTCCGATGCCTTCTTGGATCCAGCATCTGCTTTCCAGGACCTTAACCAAAGGGTTCTACTAGCAACAACGAAGCTGCCGATGCTTTAGAAGCCAGTAGCCCAGCGTCTATTGCAGCTTCTCCCAAATAGGAAGCCGCTTCCTGTATGTGGGAGATATAGGTCAGCTGTTCTCTGGTAGCATTTGGTAGAGTATCTTCCAATGCCCCCGTCCATTCTTCAACAGCCTTGGATACCCAGGTCGCAGCCATAGCAGGCCGAGTAACATCTCCAGACAATGAAAACACTAATTTAAGACATATTTTAATTCTTCTATCTGTAGGATCTTTAAGGGAAAATGCTGACAGTATAGGCAACGTAGCACTCCTGACTAAATGTGTCACATAAGCATCCACAGTTGGAGGGATTTTCCATTTAGTACATTCAGTAGCTGGGAAAGGATACAAATGTGCTAATCTTTTAGTAACATGGAACCATTTATCAGGGGTACTCCATGATTCCTCCATAAGTTCAGTGAGTTGCTCAGACTTAGGAAATTCAGCTTTTACCACCTTCTGGTATTTAAACACTGGAGCCTTAGGTTTAGGAGCTGTCTCATCATCCTCTGTATTTAGGATTGATTTGACCGCCCTCACTAAAGAAGGGACATCCACTGTAGAAGGATGGTCCTCCTCTCCTGATATAGACCCTTGAGAAGAACCCGGCACATCATCTGACTCATCTGAATCTAGATGCTGAGCAGACTGATAAAATGATATCATCCGCTTAGGCGCTTTAGTGGCTACCGGTCTGTTCGCCTGCAACATGCAGCAGCTGACTGAGCCATACTCTGACTTGAGTGGGCATAAACATCCATCCAGGAAGGATGTATAGGGGGAACAAACATAGCAGGCTGGAACTGCTGTTGGTATCCCATCATGGGAGGCAGCGTGGGAGTAGCCAAACTGTCCACTAGCTGCGTCATAACCTGAGACAAGGACGACACCCAAGATGGCTCCTGTACAGGAGCTCGTAGACTGGACTGGTGAGGTGGTTCTTTATAACAAATAGCACACAAACCATCCTGTATAAAATCCTGAGAGGACAAGCCCGCCAAACAGCTTTTACATGAAACCAGCACAGAGGCCTCAGGGCCTGATTCAGAGCCGGACGCTATTTGCGCTCGCTCGTTCAGAAAAAGGGGCCGGCT
This sequence comes from Taudactylus pleione, assembly GCA_031769625.1. Classification (NCBI taxonomy): domain Eukaryota; kingdom Metazoa; phylum Chordata; class Amphibia; order Anura; family Myobatrachidae; genus Taudactylus; species Taudactylus pleione. The sequence continues at coordinate 3,453,367 of JAUIMM010001025.1, forward strand.
ATTTAAATTGAGCGCTCGCTCTTTGCGGTCTGTTGACGCCTCTATGTCTGAGCGAGCGAACGAAACATGCGCTCGCTATTTTGAAAAGACGCCCCCAGGACGATCGCATCATACGTCATCTCCGCTATTTATTAGATTAATCGAGTACATCGAAAGGCGTCTGAACTGCTCGCAGTGCTTGTGGTTGGATTTTCCTACCGCAATCATGCGAGTTCAGGCTAAGAGACAACCAAGTGACATGGTCGATGACGCTGCTTTGTTAATTATGCACACCCTTAAAACGCCCGTTTTGACCGTTTGGCACGCCTGCGTTCGGATCTCCACTCCCCGTTTTCAAGCACCTTCCCCTGTTACCACCCACAAATGCCTCATCCTGTCACTCAAATTAGCAGGCACTCGCAATTTTGCGAACACACGTTTTCCGACCACACTGACTGGTTGGCGCATGCGCATTAGGACCCATATGCATGCGCAGATGTGCGAACATCGCTCTGAGCGAACGAGCGGCCACTTACGAGCGGCTCTGAATCAGGCCCTCAGTTTCCAGTTTACCCTTATTCTTAGACATAATAAATAAATGCAAATATGACTGCCTTCACAAACAATAAATATTAACTACAATTTGGGAAACAAAAAAATAAAATAAAAAATATTTCCCACACACCTGTAGCAAAAGGGTTAAGGAGAAATAGTAGTGATAGTTATACCTGGCAGTACATGAAAAATAATAGCAGTAAGGCAGTAAGCACACAGCAGAGCTAGCAAAAGTCACATACAATGCATATATAATATACTTACAATGGGCCCTGAATCAAACTACTCAAAACACAAGGCTTGGTAAAATTTTGAGCGCTGTATAACCTGGCCTCTGGGGAGAGGTATACAGGGAGACTAGACCCAAACCTCCTGAGACCAGCAGCTTCAGCACAACAATGATAGTGGTTGCTAGGCATCTCATATACAGAGGAGGGTAGGCAACCCAGTCGGGTTGAAAACCTCAGCTGGATCGACGTCTGGGCTGGGGGAGGGCCTGTCGGAGACAGCCTACCTCCCCTATGCTGTATTAACCCCCCAGGTGTGCTGGCCTTATAACATGGCCAACGCCACTGGCACCGACGCCAGACTGACTTGCCCCGGTGGTCTACTGGGGGAGCGGACGAAGCGGTCACTCCACTACAGCAACCTCTGGCAGGTCTCCAACCTCCGGAGGTACGGACTGCCATGTGGTTCCCCCCCGAGCAGGGAACCATCTATAGATCAGGCTACACCACAGGTTCTCAAACTCAGCCCTCAGGACCCCAAACAGTGCATGTTTTCCAAGTCTCCTCACAGAATCACAAATGAAATAATTAGCTCCACCTGTGGTTCTATTAAAATGTCTCAGTGAGTAATGAATACACCTGTGCACCTGCTGGGTGATCTGAAAAATGTGACCTGTGTGGGCTCCTGAGGACGGAGTTTGAGAACCACTGGGCTACACTGTCATGAACAGAGTGGTTTTAAAGAGGGTAGACAATTTATAGAAATACATTTTGGAAAAATATCATTCATATTACACAGATGCAAAACTTCTGGTTTAAAAAAAGAAAAAAAAAAGTGTAAAATGAAAATGCTGTATTGGGAATAGTTATACAATGGAGAATTATGCTATATGTCTGAACACCCACACAAAGCAAAAAGTGTGCATGCTCATGAATCTCTTATGTGGAATCTCCTGAGTAATCACTGTTTTTCGGAGAACAGTACCTAGCATCAATGTTTTACAACTAACTCTTCCTCCTTTCAATAACAGAACTGCGTAAGCCCTAGGGCAGTTTGTCATATACTTGTGCCGACATCTGCAACATCAACCAGGAGATGTATAGTGTTAACCCAGCTTTACACGATATATCTTCCAATCTTGCGATCCACGACAGATTGCAAAAACCATCGTATAGCATGTACGGGCAAATCCACTCAATTCATTGTCTGATGAATTGATAGGTCGCTTTTATCCATCTAATGTGCTGCACATCAGAGAGGACAATTCCGGGGACTATGACAGTATTGTTATATGAAGCATGTGATGATATATCGCACTACAACGGATCGTACAGTGTATACGGCGACGCAATGTATCGTTATGTTGCATTGCCGAGTCACATTGTTTAGTTGTGTACCCAGCTTAAGAGTAGTCTGCAGGTATGAGATGCTGTATTTGTCCATTGCATGTACTAAAGGATCAGTCTGCAAACCTGGATGAATAGCTTTTAAAACGCGCTGATGTTGTTACTAGTTTGGTGAAAGTGGGACAATTTAAAAATATATCCTCTATGCAAAATAAGTCTTTGAAACAGGGGGTTCAAACACAATTCTCACCATTACAATAATTAATATAACAAAGACTAAAATATCGATTTCACAACTATATTCTAGGCAAACCTACGAACAGCAAACCGTATGTTAAAAAGAACCACAAAACAATCCTGCTAACTCCATCTAAATCTTCCCAATAAATAAAGTCGTTAATCTCTTGTTCCCTTTCCTCTAATGTGATATGCAGCAGCCTTTACTAAAATGTGAGCAAATTGCCTGCACTTAATTCTCTCAAGGACTGATGTGTTTTAATGTACAGCCATCTGGTTGGGCTTCCTGTATGCAACAGCACCATCTATTAGTGATGCAGATCATGCATTCCTGTACATTAAATAGTCACTTGTTCCTCATTTTTCTATATTAGCTTGGCTTTGCCATCTGTACGGCACCTGAGTTGGAATAGACGCTCTTAAACTGTAAGAAAAGCGAGCAGTCCCACTGAAATCATTTTCGAAGCTCAGCAGTCTTGCATCAAATAGTACAGGCTCGGCCATCTGTGAATCTGGAGTTTACTGTATATTGGGTTATCAATCAGAAGTAATCAATTTTGGTTAGCGGAGAATTTCCGCTCTGGTAATAAGTCAATAAGAGATGTAAAATGTGTCAAGAGCGATTTTATTCATTTACACAGACCTTTGATAAGCAGACAAACTGGTGGTCTAAACGTTGGGTGGTATAGAGGCACAGTGATGTTTCTAGGACCTAGTGTACCTGTACGTTGTACTTTTATAAATATTGGTTTAGCCAACAAAATGGCTGCCTCAACAGGAAGTAGGCCAAAGGCGCACTGGACTGCAGAGAACTGTAAGAGCAGAAGTCTTGGGAACGACAGAGTGCACACTTTATACAAAATAGAGTTGTGTAGGTCCACCATATACAAACCTTATACCTGGACATAATGCACAAGTTGCTATACAAATTTAAAAAACATTCAAAACCAGACTGGGCTTTCCCTGACATGGTCGCATCTGATGCGACCAGCCAGACACCCAGTGGGCAGCTGCCAGAAGATAACTTTCCAGCAGCCGCCAATCTCGGAGGGACCTCCCAGTCCCTCTGCAACCTAGTATCCTACCTGTGTGCTGGAAGCAGTAATTGGGCAGAACGGCGTCGGTGGCAACCCCATCATGTGGCTGCAGAGAAGACTGAGTAGCTGCCAGGAGAATGGAAGCAAGCAGCACGCGGTCATCATCCCCGTTACATATAAACATCAGAGCCGTGACCTCAAGCTGACTCAATTTTTCGATATATCAGAAAATTTATATATATTATAACAAATTTTAATTTTTTTTTTTTTATATATATATAGTTATTATAGGTAATTTCATATGGCAGTCCCATATCAATCAAGACTCTCCAGTTAGGAATGGCATACCAGGGATGGCCACACACCATCGATGGTGTTCAAACCATTGGTGGGCTATGATTGATGACAAATGGTTTTGCTACCACTGATAGGCACCGATACCACACTATCAATGGCTTTATAACGAACTCCTTTTAGAACTTGCAGTTAAGCATTATAAAGAGGGAGCACTGTATAATAAGAACAGGTAGATTCGATTCATGGTGCCGTGTTCCCATTCCTCGCGCAAGATGCAATTCTCTATAACATTTGGAATATTGGATGGCTTACCGTTTGCAAGGCAGACTTTTGGGTTTATTTAACAAACTGCATTTTTCAAAACTTTTTGCTGCTGGATTTATAGCAGAAATAATATTGCATAGAAAAGACGATCGGTTTTAGATTTAATATTACTGCCACTTTGAATTTCCTAACAAAACCGCAGAAAGAGTAGCAGTTTTAGAAAACCCTGCTTAGTAAATAAACCCCCTTTAATCCTTCAGCCTATACATCATTGATCATCTTAGAAGACAGAGGGCCTGGTTCAGACCAGCTCGCTAAGATGCATACTATCGCTGTTGCCGATGGTATGCCGCGTGCGCAGTGCGCATAGCTTAGCGATAGTTCACAATGCACTCACTCGCTGCGCATAGACAGCCCAGCAGAGTGAATGACAGGGGAAGCCGTTTGTAGGTGGCAACAGGGGTTGGCCATTAAAAACAGGGGGGGGGGGGGGGGGGGATGGAGGTGCAAACGCAGTTGTGCCTGAGCATCTCAGCTGCGTTTTAGAGGTGCGCATAATTATAAGGCAGCGTCATGGTACACGTCACCTGGCTTGTTTTTACCCTGAAGTGCTCGCGGTGCTTGCGGCAGGGTATGGTCAACCTCAAGCGCTGCGATCGCATCATATGTACCGATGGTTGCATACACTTCCTGGACATGACGTGCACAAGTGGGCGTCTTAAGACTGTCTGGTGGGTGTCTGCATACACTATGTCATAGCCCTATAACAAATACTGGGCGTGCTAATGCATTGCTGTGCGATAGCAGTGCCTATGCAATTTGCATACACATCGTGCGAGCGGCTCTGAATCAGGCCCAGAGAACGGAAAATGCATCCTATCATTTCTGGACAATGTACTAAGACATTACTGAACAAGCAGAGAAAGTGGAGCGTTCACATATCTGGAAGGTAAATGAAAAGCTAGATAAATTAATGTTAGTTTTCTCCACCCCCAAACAAGCCGGTATCCCGATATTCTTTAGCAATGTGCAATAAATCGCACTGGAGAATTATAATTAGGGATGTGCAGGCTCGGATAGGTTCGAGTTTGCACGTGGAGTTCGGATTTTTCCCTCCAAAAAAACGGAACTCAGAAAGAGGCAAAACGTCATCTTACATGGACGAACATCATCATTCCTGGACTTGGAATGATGATGTTCGTCCATGTAAGATGACGTTTTGCCTCTTTCTGAGTTCCGTTTTTTTGGAGGGAAAAATCCGAACTCCACGTGCAAACTCGAACCTATCCGAGCCTGCACATCCCTAGTTATAATACACATATACAGGCCACTTTAGGTGGCCCCAGCATTCATTTACTATTCTGTTCACTCATTTCTATGGTCGTGCAGAGGCAGCAAGATTAAGACAAATGGTGCAATGTACCTCATAAAGGCAAAGGAAAAATGTGTATTAAATATTCCTCCTCCATCTGTATGTTAGTCTTCCCAGCTGGCACAAAGACTGAACAATGCATTATAAGGTTAGTACATACACAAAAACAGATATTTCTGATAAGTCTTTTTCCTCCAGTCACTCACCTGCTTTTCTAGATCCTGACCAGTGATACCGGCTTCCACATGGGCAGTCAGGTTCTTCTCGTCTATCCAGAGGATTCTGCTCTGTGGTGATAAAGACAAGTTTAGTGCCAATCATATTATAACACACATAAAATGGCAACATTATGGGCGCAACGCCGTATACGGCCGCAAATTGTGAGTTTTAACAAACGGCTAGTGCGCAGAAGCGAGTTTCCACAGTTTTGTGCATCTCTGGGCCAGGTGTCTCCTTGCACAAAAAAGGGCATTTCAGGGGGTGGTGTTACAAAAGGTTGCCACTAATCTCGTTGACATCAAAATGTCGACATGGAAAAAAAAGGTTGACGTGACAATAGTTAGACAGTGCAGAAGGTCAACATGTTCAAAAGGTCGACACATACTGTACATGGTCAACTTTGTTTATTTTTCTAACCATAATCTCTAATCCACCCCCCCTAGTGCCTAACCCTGACCGCCGGGGTAAGTGCCTAACCCTAAAACAATAAATAATATTTGTGTCGACCATTTCCATGTTGCCCTTTTGAAACTGTCGACCTTCTGTAAGATCAACATTTTCCCATGTCGACCTGCTGCTGTTGACATTTTGTATAGAAACCATTTCAGGGAGGCAACGTTGCAGTCCCGCGCAAGAGATCTGATTCGTGGGAGTGTAACCAGAGGCGATTCTGAGTCGTGCGTACGGAGAAGGGAGGAGCGTTTCTAACGGATCCCTTGCACCCAGCATGGGGCTGCTGCACGTGATGATACTAATGATGCAGGCGTGGGCAGAAAAGCATTGGATGGAGCAGCTTCCCACTTGGAGCTCTACGGATACTTGCATCCCGCAATTAAAGCCAATTTTGCATTCGATTCCATATCAGGCCGTCTATGCCTACTTAGGATGCTGTGATTCTCACATATTCAGCTGATTTTTTTGCCATGTTATTAAACAAGAGAATTATTAAATTAAAACATTCAACTCAACGTTCACAATCTAAACAAAGGAATGATTTGCGAGACAGCCACCTGGTAATGAAAGTGACAGTACGTAAGGTGGTATTACAGACCATCATACATTTCATTACAAAAGATTGTATCGCGTGTAAAATCCCGTCTCCTGCTATAATGAAGCAGTGCTGTGCTCTACAAACTGTGCCTACTACAAACACAGAACACAATGATCACTGGCAACTGTTTAAATCAATAGATGGACCTGAGGGCTGCTAGATTTTTATTGGTTAGTGCATGAAACAAATGCCAGTGTGGACCAATAGTGCAGCTACTATAGACACAAACAAGCTCTATGATCAACCACACAGAGAACGCAGCTGAAAATTGACAAAGATTCAACTGTTCAAAGGCAGCACACAGGTACCAGATAGCCATGAGGGGTATGTATGCTCACAGATACAAGCACAGAAGAGACAACAATGATTCAGGCATGTTCAGGTGCTAGGGATAAGGGAATGCCCCCTAAAGAAATGACACCAGCCAGGGAAGACAACCTAACCGGTCAGCGTTTGCATTTCATTGTACAGAATGGCGTCACTCACATCCATTGTATTGAACTGTGTGCACACACTCTCGTATATGTACGTATGTATGTGTGAGCCTATGGTATATGTGTGTATGTATAATAAGTACGTGGAGAAATGCCATAGATCTAACATGGTGAATGCACTTGTAATAAAATATGATTAAACACATCGCATATGACATCTAAAAGAGCTTTGTGCAAGCAGTTCAACACTTAACCTTGATCTCTAGATGCTTCCTCTGGAAAGAAATAAAAACACCTCGGACCTCACACACCTCACCCCGGCCTGTCAAGGACCTCAGGACAGGAAGTGCCGCTCGTTGATTGAATGTTCAAACCAATCATAAAAAGAGAGCCCACCTTGAAAAGTTTAAAAGTGGCTAAATAAAGCCATAAGCTCCAGTGAAATGATATCTGTTTACACCGGGAGCAGTAGATTAATCACATGTGCACAGACGAGACTGCCAGGTCACTGATGTGCCAGCCAAAATACTTGGAATTACCTTTAAAAAATGCTATGATATGCTCAATGCGTCTTTGTGCGGTTTTATACTGTTTATTGAGCTTGCTCTGGTCTATGTTTCTCGCATGCAGAAAAAGAGATAAACTTTACTTGACCTGGCCAATTCCACTAACAAAACATATCATCAGTATAAGATATCACCTGCAACTACTCTATAGCAGATAGAACATAGCTTGAAAAAAAAAACATGGATAGGAATATTGAACACCCTACCAGGGACTGAGCAGGGACAATAACTGACCGTACAAGAGGAGGAAAAGGTGAGGAAGACACAAGCCAGGAACAGAAAACATAAATGCCTACGAGAACGATATTTAAGCAGGTCCAGACGGACAAATTTCTATTTTGACAGCAATTTGGCAGCGGCCTAAGGACTTTTATTTTACAGCTGCCTCCTATTCTGTATCCCCAAATACATACCACGAATGTACTTACCAAGTCACGCACGTTTTCTTTATTTTTTTTTATAAACATTGCTCCTAGTATTTACTTCTATTCCTTCACCGTGCTGAGTAACTTCATTATTGTAAAACATTTCAAGTTGCCAGGCCGGTGTCATATGAATAAACGCAATTAAAGGAATGCAATTCAGCAGCAATTAAGATTAAAACACGGAGTTGCCAAATTATTTTTGGCTTTGGGAGCACATACAATGTGGGCTTGTGCGGTCTCTATGGCAGAGCTGCTTTGTAGTTCTCATCTGGCTGTACATTAAAGTCACAGGGCCACTGATTGATACAGTTTACACTAGGAGTAGGTGACCCTAAAGGACCACTATGGATGTAACATCATATAAAAAGGGCTATTAATAACATTAACAAAAACATGTGTAAAAGTAGCGAGAGGCCAGGGGAGCAATATTGTGTGAGGTCATAACAGTAATCCAACTGCGGCTCATACACGAGGCGGCTTTCTATGCGCAGGTAGTAGGTTCTGTCTGAGATGCATTCCCAGCTTGGGGAGCACAGCATGGGGAACACTTTGAAGAATAGGTTGGCGGAACACGAGCATTAGGTGTGAGCTCGGACGGACCATGCAACCCAGTAAGGACATGCTGCTGTTATATTCATAGAGAACACAGAACAGGCCGAATATACCACGGGCAGTGTGCATGTGCTAAGGCAGGCCTGGCCAACCTGTGGCTCCCCAGCTGTTGTGAAACTACAAGTTCCAGCATACCCGCCCACTGATCAGCTGTTAAAGCATGCTGGGACTTGTAGTTTCACCAACGCTAGAGGACTGTGGGCCTGATTCAGAGGTGGACACAATACCGATGTTTGTGGAGTTGATCGATAATTTTGTATTGCGCATGCGAAGTTGGATTACCGTTGGAGGTCGCAGTCGGAGTGGGCGTTCGTGGGTGGTAATGGAGGGGGTTCCGTAATTTTCTCAGAAGTCACATACAAAAACACACCTCTATTAGTGACTTCTACTGTCACTTCTCATGGATGCTCACTGGCAAAATAAAATATATTTTAGATGGGTTGTGTGCGGGATGCCGCCCCTCAGGATCCAGACGCCGACATCCAGACAGGGTTAGGATACCGACACCTGTCGGTAGGTATCCTAACCCTCCCTCCCCGGTGCCTGAACTTAACCTCCCCCCCCTAGTGCCTATACCTAACCTTATCCTCCCCCCTTAGTGCCTAACTCTCCCCCTAGTGCCTAACCCTCACTCTACCGCTAACCCAGCTACTTACCTTCAGGATTCCGGCGGTCGGGATGCGCATCCCATTTTAGACATGGGGAAAAACAGCTTAGAAATGCTTCACACTGCTGTATCCTTAGTTACATAGGTTATTGTTAGCCACCTTCTGATGTGTGTCCTCTCACACAGGGGAGAGGGTCAGGCAAATGAGAAAACGCCAATGAACAAGTATAGAGCACTTCAATCAGCACTGTGACACATGAGCGCCACGTTACAAAGCATCTAACCTTATTCGCACATTTACCATTTGAGAAGTATCCAATGAGACAATGGTTCTTTTCTCATCTTCTGGACACTCCAACGCATTAGATACACTTGTCCCACCTAACAGGAATAGAACAAAGCAGTTTATAACATCTCCAAACTTGATATTCATTTTCCAGATAGCTAAATATTTATCAATAGCCAGTTTTGGATGCAGCGTATCATGGTAGGCCGCTGTCCTCTTATTTCCTTCTACCTTTGACTACTTTTAATGCCACAAAAACTCAGCCTGCCCAAGCCACCCTTACTGGCGTATGTGCTACAGGGGGACCCGGGGCCCTCCCGGCTACAGGGGGACCCGGGGCCCTCCCGGCTACAGGGGGACCCGGGGCCCTCCCGGCTACAGGGGGACCCGGGGCCCTCCCGGCTACAGGGGGACCCGGGGCCCTCCCGGCTACAGGGGGACCCGGGGCCCTCCCGGCTACAGGGGGACCCGGGGCCCTCCCGGCTACAGGGGGACCCGGGGCCCTCCCGGCTACAGGGGGACCCGGGGCCCTCCCGGCTACAGGGGGACCCGGGGCCCTCCCGGCTACAGGGGGACCCGGGGCCCTCCCGGCTACAGGGGGACCCGGGGCCCTCCCGGCTACAGGGGGCCGGGGCCCTCCCGGCTACAGGGGGACCCGGGGCCCTCCCGGCTACAGGGGGACCCGGGGCCCTCCCGGCTACAGGGGGACCCGGGGCCCTCCCGGCTACAGGGGGACCCGGGGCCCTCCCGGCTACAGGGGGAACTCAGGGATGCCTAGATCCTTTGCTTTTTAGCAACACAATGAAATTTGGGAAATCGCAATATAACTAAAAAGTTTGTCTAAATACACTCATACACTTACCGCCAAAAGGTATAATGCACACATCATATTTACTGGCCAGGTCTACTATCCGAAAAACATCTTCGTGACAATCTAATGAAACAAAGTGTAACATACAATTTTGTGAAGGCTTTATTAAAATACCTGGGGTTATTACATGAAATGCAGAACATTCCCTTGCTGAGAAAGGTTTCCAACTGTAGTAACTTAGGAATTCAAAACCTTAAGCTGGCCATGCACTGTGCGATCAGCAGCGAAGAGACAAGGGCAGGAATAAAGGCCCAATATTAGGAGTACGATGTATGGAGGCGATATCCATTCACAGTATGAAGCAATCTGAACAACGGTTGGGTGGCTAGGACGGGTTTGATAACCAAACAATCCGGACTGTTTTTCAGCCTGTGAATTATTATAATTATCAGGTCCATACACTGAACGATCATCGTTTGGTTGTCTGGTTTGCACGATTATCGTGCAGCATACGGCCAGCTTTAGTTTGGACTGAATTATCAAGTGAAGAAATTGTTTCACAATCTGCATATACAAATAGAAACACACACAACATCCATTCGACTGGTTCGATCAGACACATACACTATATACTACACTCATCTAAGCATAGGGTTACAGGGTACAATTGTGCACTACCACTTTGCCACCTCCCCTGCAAGACCTTCATTTGAATTTAAGGAATTAGTTGTTTCAAGCTTAATTGCATAAAACAGCAATATAATTAAGTCAGCTAATATTTAACAGTCTTCATTCTGTTTAATTAATGTACAATGACTAATTTGGCTATTTTGAATGGGCCTTAAGCTATTTGTAAAGTTAACCTAATGCAATTAAATAGCAATACTGATAATGGCATGTTTAATAATATTTAACCATTACTGTTGTGTAGACTGAAATTACTACACTCCTAATTGCTACTTTGAGTCACAATTCTGCTTAATTGCCACTATCTAATCACTAGAGGAACATGGCTGTCTGTCTATAACAACATGGACAGTCGGAGCACCTTGTTTGCAGTACAAGACACACTGTTATTCAAGAGGATTAACTACATTGTTAATTATCTCCTGTTCATCTGGGGCTCTATTACATAGGACAATTATAACCATTGCTGCATGAAAACTCTGCATAGAAGGGAAATGTCCTAACGAAAGAATTTAGGTCCAACTTGATTTTTTTTTAATGGTTTAAAAGGACAATTATACAGCAGTGAAAAATGTTAGTTTTAGGAAAAATCAGTGCAGGAACAATTTATCAGAGGAGGGGGCCAGTGTGCCATCCCCCCAACCCCCCTGGAAGTAATTTGTGCATGCGCATACACTGAAGACTGGCAGGGGAATATGCAAAACCAAGGGTCTGTGTGCACCACATACCCTGCACCCATTATAGATACCCAAGTGAAGGACAATTAACTTTTCATACTGCTTGTTTAGATAATAGAACAAAATAAACATTGGCAGCATATATCAATTGCCATCAATGCAATAGCTAATTTTTGGCTAAGGTATTGTGTCTAGTGAGATTAAGGTTTACTTGACTTTAATGAGCACCTCTCGAACATAGGACTACCAATATTTTACACAGAAAGAAGAGCAACATAGAAACATTTTGGACAAGACTTTTCATTATGTATTTACTCATATATACAGAATGGGTATGAAGTCCCGGCAGCTGAATAGCCGCCGGTTCATATCCAGTTGCCGGCAGCCCGAAGGTAGAAGACCCCGACAGGGCAGGTAAGTACCCTATCCCTACCCCTCTGGACCCAACGCCCTCCCTTAGTGGCGCCTGACCCTAACCTACTCCCCTGGTGCCAAACCCTAAGTTCCCCCCGGGGGGCCTAACCACCCCTTACCGCACCCTAAAATTAACCCTCCCAAGGGGTGCCTAAGCCTAAACCCCCCCTCCCCCAAATCCTAACCATCCTACGCTCCCTAAACCTAAATCCCCCCCAACTCTGCGGCTAACGCAAAGGTTGGCTGGACTTACCTCGTTCAGGCTGGCATCCTTCCGCATTCCGGTGTCGGGATTAAGATAGGCGTCGGTATTTAAACACCTATCTTAAGTCCCTTGTCAGGATTTCCTTGTTTGTATTGAGACCGGTGGCATCGCGGCCATCAGGCTCGTAACTACATCACATTATATACATATTAGATTGTGCGGTCTCAGGAGCGGGACACTCCCTCGATGTCCACCCATGTGTTTATTTCTTTGTTCTGTAACATGCTTTATGCTTGATCTATACCTTTCCCCATAGGTCTTGCATATCAGGATGCATTTCTTGACACTTCCTGAATGTGCTGTATGTTGCCTTTGCTTGTTTATGACTTATATATAATGAGCTATTACCCCATTATGGGGCGCTGTGGAATTTTGTAGTGTAATATAAATAATACCGCTTTTTTACCTAAATTCCGGGTCTGACCCGGAGGTTGGAACAGGGTTCCAATCCGGATCAGACCCGGAATCAGTAGCGGCTCTAGGCCTGGGCAAGCCGGGCAGTCGCCCTAAGCGCCACCCTCCTGCCCGGCGCTATAGTGATAATGTAGCTTCAGGGGGAGGGAGCAGAGGAGGGAAGGCGCGGCAACACAGGACGGCTTTGGGCGCAGCAAAGCCTAGCGCCGGCCCTGCCCGGAATTTAGCCAGCGCCATCTCAGGATATTCCCGAGTCGGCGCCGTTGTGACCCGGCTCTTCCGGCATGGAAGTGGACACTTGGAGATGACGTCATCTCCAAGTGCCACGCTCCAGGTCATCGTGACCCGGATCGCGCTGTTTACACTGCAGGGTTTCATGGGTTACTCCAGTGTTAAACCCTGCAAGTTACCTGGGTTGGATTGCCAGGTCACTCGACCAGGAGATCCATCCCTCTCCCCTGTTACACCAAGGAGCTACCCGGGTTAACCCTGCAATTACCCGGGGTTTTAGCTCTGGTGTAAAAGGGGTATAAACAACAAAAATAATGATACTCTGTCATTAATACTAATCCATAAAATAAAGCAAATATCACACAAATGTTCTAAGCAGTCACTTATTGTGAAGCGGTGAATGCTTCAATTGACCGCATTAAAGAGCTTTTCCCCACGGCGTGAGAAAGTTCAGCCGGCCGCTGGATTTTTGCAATTCAATTGGCAGTGAGAATTTTAGCTGCGGTAAATTCTATAGGATTTACCGTTTTTTTTTCTTGCAGCCCAAGATCAGAGAAAAATCCTTATTTTAAGTTAAAAATGTTGGAACTAGGTTCAGTACCCCTGGGACATGCCCCATAATGATCAATTAGAAGGTTTCAATTAGCTTAATTGGGCCAATAATTGTATGACATTATTTGGATAGGTATATGGGGGTACTGTATGGATAGGACAGGTGTTTTTAACATTGCAGGTGGGAGTTGCAGGTGTTTTTTAATGAATATCTTTATGTGGCTTCAAATTACTCAAAAATCTACAGCATTTATTTTAACAAAAAATAATAGATTTTCTATCATTTATTCACTGCTATTTTAAAAGCGCAGAATATTTTTCTTTGGGGCATAAATATTTAAAAATTGTTTTTAGAGTACAGGCTGATTTCCCCCAATTTTTTTTTTTTTATTAATTTCCCACAGCTTTTTAACTATTGTTTTCAATTGGATAGCGCGAGTATCGGGAGCAAGCATAGCCGCGTAAACCAGAACCTGGTCGTGATAGCTGCGTTAACCATTGCAGCATAAAATCTCAATTGAATGTGCTCCAAAAGATGTTGAATGTTACATAAAGAAATGTCTCAGTTTCACTTAGCAAAGCATAACCATTATTAACATTCTCTCTTTTCCCAAACATCTTCTGTCTGACAGTATTCCACTAGCAGAAGGCTGCTGTAAGAGAACCTAAGATTGACTGCACAGGAAAGTACAGTATGCAGCAGTCCTCTGATGGGGAACACGAGCTCATGCCAGTCACAGCTTCTCCGATACACCATCAGGTGAACCTTCTTCACATAAGATGAGTAGGTTTGATAGTCACAGTAATGATGCAGGTTTGTAAAACATACTAATTGTAAGCCTTACAGGTCTGCTGAAATTCACCCAGGACAAAGCACTGGACACTTACATGGCCACAAGACGATGTCTGGAATTCTTTTGAACATTCCTTCCCTGAGTGCAAACATTTCGTGGAGGCAGTGTCCTATGGAAGAATGCATTAATACAGAGAAATATTGAAAAATGGAGATAATAGGAATGGTTAGCTAGCCAGGTGACATAATACGTCTGTAAAGCGCCATTCGCAGTCTGCAGCAACAGCGCTTACCTTTAATACGTTTAAAATGTTCATTAAAATATTCTCTATGCTAGAGGCATGTTTCTTACAGCAATCCAGTGCAATGTAATCCAGATACTCAGGCAATTTCTTATGGGGAATACGATGCAGCCATTTATAATGATCTGCTTTAGAGTTGGAAACAATCGTTGGGCCGTTTTTGAACAGCTAATAATGGGGGCTGATTCAATTCAGAGCAATGTTGAACAGCCACGGGAACAGTTCCCAGGGCTATTCAATTGACTGCACGGTTAATCCCGACTAGAACCACTTAGATCAGATTATGCCGGTGACAGCGCCTTAAACTGGGTGTTTAGTCACCGTAACCGACATTCTCCGTCTAAAGTGTCAGGTGCGAAGCTGTTAGCGCCGTGCTAAGACGGAAAACAGCATCACGGCCGGCATTTAAGTCGGATTTCTCCTCGCACCCTCTGGAGGGTGCGAACAGATATCCTCTAGTCGGATTTAATAGCGCGGTCAATTGAATAACTCCAGGAACTCCTTCCCGGGGCTATTCAACATCGCGCTGAATTGAAATCGCCCCCCCCCCAATGATCATTTCTAACAAGGAGTTAAGCTTTCTAGGGCATAATGGTTGTTTTGGGGCAACAGTTGAAGTGAAGTTGGGTCAATTGCCCCAAATTACCGGGAATGTCAAGAATGTGTGGCCAACATCAGAGAAATTCTTGTTCCAGGGGTTACTTAACGTCTAGGTATGCGTTTTCATCGAAATGGGGCGCATGGAATGTGTCATCTCAGGTTTGGTGAAACGTATAAGGGATAGCCAAGAGGCTTCATTAGACATTAGCATATATGGACTGTACTAACATCATGGAGGGGATGGATACTTTACACTTTAAACAATGTCCCAAACAGCTATCAATCTCACGTTTAGTGATCTGTATGGAACGCTGTAGACGACAGAAAATAACGGCACACAGGGAAACTTTCTTACCATGAGCTCGGAAAACCCGATCCTCAACGTCTTGAGAGAATGAAATGCCGATGGCTTTAATCTCCTGGAGAAATCCTTCATTTATAACAGCTGGTGGGGCATCACTTACATTTAAAGATGCCTAATCAAGAAACATTGATGGTTAAAAGAGGGGTGAGAAGTGCAAATTGCTGCCTATAATTGGAAAGTAAGGACTTTAAAGAACACTTGAGTGTAACATTTGAGCAGCAGGGTAGCTCCCAAGAACCGATCAATACTCCTGTAATGGCCTGGCATTACTCACGGTGGTAGGACGCACCAGGAAAAGTCAGCTCATCAAACTCTAGTTGAAGCATATGAACTATCAAAAAATTAGCGGAGCCCAGCGCATTAGAACTATCAATACGATTTTAAATAGAGTACATTATATATGTTGCGTCACCTGGCCAATATAAATGTTCCACGTTTAGCTTGAACTAAAAGAAAAGGACGCCGACTATTATACTTTTTTAGATTATTACATAAATGCTACTGTAGATGGGACCTGTGCCGCTTCTCCCACCCAACCAGTCACTGTGGAACAATTTAGTACATTGCATATTGCAGCTTCGGATGATATTTAAGTAGTAGGCAATCGCATGAAAAGAAAAGTCTGCAATATATACTTTATGGGCTGATTCTGGGTTAAAAAGTAGATCCATTTAACCATTATTTGCACACTGAGGCCCTCATTCAGACCCGCTCGCAAGCACAAGCACCGGAGTGAGAGAGAAATTCTCTCGCTCCGGGGCTCGCTACAAAAGGGGCGGCTGTCTATGTTGATCGACAGCTAGCCCCGTTTTGTAGGCGGGGTGGGGGGGTGGCCGGTCAAACGGCAGGAACGCCTGCCGTTTGTAGGCGACCCTACTGACATCACCAGTTATGTCAGTAGGGAGCTTCCTGCTCTGTTAGAGCAGGAAGCTACCTGGGGCTTGCGGTAGACGAGACCCTACCGCAAGAGTCTCGTCGCAAGCCCCGATGGTTTCGACCATCACGACCATCACCTGGTCACTCGCTAAAGCTGTGGGTGGTGCTTAGCGAGCGGCCAGGAGGCTGCCTTTCTAAACAAAAGCGGCCGCCCTCATTCAGAGCGCTTATAAGCACCCTGATGGAAACTACGACCGCAGTTGGTTCTCTGCATCTGTAAAATAGGCATTTTTGGGTATCAACTGGGCAGCTATCTTATGGACTTACACAAGGGAAGCATTTTGTTGGGGTATCGTGGGAGATCTGTGCTATTCTGTGGCGTGCCTATGGCAGACGGATCTCTTACAACCATCATGGGTTAGGTATAATACTAATAATGACAGCCGCAGACATAAAAACAATGGGCGGTGCGGATATATGCATGAAGCCGGGCAGATCGCTGCATTTGAATAGAACTAAAAATCTTGCCGTTGTTGCAGTCTGGACTTGCGCCCACAACTCAATTAACTTTAAGTTCCCTCTCTTCCAATCAAGTACAATCTCTTCTAATCCATGGACAACGAGAAGTATAAATAGGTCTAGTAGTACAGGAAACTTTCGCGGTGGCCTCCTGCTGTAATTTACAACAAGGGCTTATTTTAAAACGCACCATCATGAAGGCTATAAAGTGGTGGATGCACATGAGTTCATTATATAGTTATTACTTACTCGGGAGGTAGTTTTGTGATCCAAACTAGCACCAAATGTCTTTTCCATCCATTCTCGTAAAGCTGGGAGCACCAGGCCACTTAGTTTATACCTGAAATAAATGAAATCGACGTTTGTCCAGTTTGTAATGAATGGCATACACTACTTACTGATGAAATAAAGGAATACAAAAAAATTTAAGTGTACAGTGAGCATACAATATTTCATTCATATGTAATAAAACAGCAAGTATATGCACTCAGCATATAAACAGCATATACGCACAAATAAGTACGTGCACATGCAAGGTGACTGGTTTAATAATTGTACATTAGAACGGAAGCAGCACCAAAAGGAATTGTAGCAGATTATGGTTATTATTGCAGGACGTCCCAAAGGCAATGTCATCGTGTGCTTTTATATTACACATCAGAGCTTTGCTCCACAGAGCGGTTATGTGGGAGGTGCAAAAAATAAAAAAATTAAATAGTCATAATAAGCCCACAAAGGATGAGGGTTATTACATCTGGATTCACTTCTTCAAAGACTAAGTTGTAGCAGTCTGTCCCATTAGTACAGCAGTATCACTGGTAGAGTTTGTATTGTATGATGTGTTCAAACATCCACCTTAACAAAAGAAAACCTTTTCAGCAAATGTATTGACTAAAAACTTCCTGAAATCATGTTATTCTCATTCAAAACACCCCTAGAAACATTTATTACATAAGAGGATGCCCCTATAATACATAACGGAGCTCTGTGCAGAAAGGAGACATCAAGGAACGGGTTCTGCAAGATTTATTAAAGGCTAACTAGAAGAATAATGACACTGCCAAAATATTATATTACCCTCTCCTGCAAACATTGTTTACTTAAACTATCCTACTTAAGAAGGAGCCTTTTCAGTTCATTTTTCTGTTCCACGATCAACCATATCAAGTGTGTATTGGAAGCCTGACGAACATTGCCTAAGCCAGGCACTTCTGCTGGATAAACAAATCTGCACAGCATCTGGGCTGCACGGGCTGACGGACAGAAACCGCCGCTGCTTTCTGCTCTGGGGGGGCGCAGTATGGGAATTAGGAGGGTTAGGAGCAAGTAGCTGCCTGTCTACACTAAAAAGGGAGAAGCATTCGGCACTAAAAAGTAGGAAAAGCAGTACTGGTGGGACGTAATAAAAGAAGGCAAACAGGCGCCATGATGTGACCCCAACAGAAAAAAAAATAATCAGTATACTAGAATTATGAACGGAATGTTCTCTACTGACAAATGGGAATTGCAAACCTAAAATGTGTCGCTTTAAGCATTGGGAAGTAAGTATAATAAGTATAATCAAGAATAAAGCTAACCAACTGTATATGCCTTGTTGTACCGTGTGTGTAGCCAAACAAGCAGCTGTACTCAGCATAACTCATCTGACCAGGCTGCCTAGAAAGGAAAATCTGAATGCATGAGGCCCTCCATTGTGCATGTAACCGCTAGCCAGGACACAGGAAGCTCAGTCTTAGATTTACTTGTCATTTAGGATAACCCCCCCCCTAACATACAGACATCCTAGTAGATTCTGAACGTGTGGTCCGAAAAAAAAAAGCTATGCCTAAGTGCTATTCTTCACTAGTTCTTCACAGACGCATTTATGCACCTGCCACGGCTATTTAAAAACCCTGATTATCTTCAGCAGGCCAAATTGGGGTACCCAAAGTGATCCACCATGGCAGAACGGAATCAGTATGATATCCCGGCTGCCGCATGGCCGGGGGTTTGAATCCCAGCAGCAGCACCCCGGCAAACCAGCAGAGCCCGGCAGCGTAAGCCCGATAGCGCTGGAAATCCCGATCGTCCTAAGGTAAGTATCTACTAACCTAACCTAACCCCCTTAATTCTAACCCTCCTTAGGGGTGCCTAACCCTAACTTCGCCCCTGTGCCTAACCCTAACCCCCCCCTTCCCCGCTGCCTAAACCTAACCTAAGTCCCCCGGGGGGGTGCCTAACCCCGAGTCCCCCCCGGGGTGCCCTAACCTAACCCTCCCCCCCCGCACGGCTGTCCGTTCGCGGCGCCCGATATCCCTTCGATCGGGATGCCGGGCGCCTGTCTCCCGACGTCGGGGAAATGACAGGCGTCTAGATATAGACGCCCGGCATTTCACCCTCGCCGGGATATGACAGTCGGGAAGCCGGCTGCCGGTATTAAGGCAGCCGGCTTCCCGATAGTATACCGCTAGAACATCTTTAGGGGGGGTGACATGATGATTACCCGAAAAACTGACAGCACTTTTCGTTATTTACCTTTCCGCCGGATCCAAATTGAATACGGGAATAAGCGGGCACGCGCCCGATACTTTATCCCTGCTAACAACGGCGATGATGGCGAAAAGTCCGACCTCGAATTGAATATGGACCATAGTGTCATCATGTTTTGTTGTGCCTTACAATTGGGAAAAAAACAGTAATACAACAAGCCTGGGTAATGACAGACATAAGGCCGTATTCAATTAGTTTCGCACCCGCAATACTTTTACGCATGCTGCACTTTGTATGATTTAGCTGCGGAAAATCATGTGCTGTCAGAAATGGGGAAATCAGCCCGACACCCCCCAAAAGATACACCAACATTGGGGATCAGTATAGATGTCCCTGATTAGCCCCCCTGGAGCTATTTGGGGTAATTAAGTGCTTTCAATTGCCTCTTTATAGCGTGTTTGCACAATTGGTGAAGAATAGCATTTAAGTGCCGCCAAAAACGCACCTTCAGCAAGCACCTGCAATCATAAAAACACCTCCCCCATACTTGCAGACCCCCCAAAAGCTTATTTCGCTAGTTTTTAAGTTTGTACCCCAACTTTGTACTTTTCACCCCCTTTTTCAAAGTAATTTTTTGGGGTGTCCCCCAATTTTTTTTAGGATTTTTTTTGACGCAGTTAAGCTTTGGGGGGCTGTCCCAAGGGTGCTAAGTGGTTTCCCGACGTTTGCACTCCAAAACCGCAATTCTGCACTTTTTTTCATCACCTATTCATAGGCGAATCTTTTTCGCCTATTACACTGCATTGCGTTTTCGCGTACGCGAAAACCGGATGGAATTGAATATGGCGATACTCTTCTGACAGGGGAAAAGTCACAATCGGTGATACTATTTTGCAGATCTCAGCTTTTCGCACCTAATTGAATACGGCCCATAGAGGTAAGAGAGCCCTGCTCGCAAGCTTACACTCTATAGGGAAATAGGCATTGATATACGAGGCTAAGTGCTACATATTGCATATTGGTCCATCCAGATTGCGGAGGTACTTGGTGGGCTGTATCACATGGGCACAGAACACGGCACAAAGTACCTTCTCTTTCCTGCATCATATGCGGATCACTAGGACAGGCTCACGGAAGACTTCAAAGGAAGCAAAGACACAAATTATTTATAGAGGAATTAAGTGGGCAACACAATCCGGCATGATAGAGGAAACTTACCGTGCACGGCCAAAGTACCACTCAGTGCCGATTATGTCTCACTCCAAGTGAATTGAATTACCTACTCACAGATCTCATGAGAGATGTGCAGGGTTTTGCCTCATCCATTGAGCACTGCTGCTGGCTAACTTTGGAACTACTTATGTTAGAGCATGCCGGTATTTGATGAACCACAAGTACCCGCATGTCCTTGCATTCAATGGTTCCAGAGAATGCTGGGACATGCAGTTCTAAAACATCCAAAAAAAAAAAGTGTACACAGATTCCCATTACAGGCTAAGCCAATCAGCAGCAATTTCCCACCATGGCCACTAGTGATTGGCTAGCAGATAAGGGAGCACCCTGGTACATACAGGGCACAGCGATTCAGAGTGAGGAGTAGGGTCGGCTTTAACTGGGTTTTTTTTTTCCCAGAAGAGTTTTGAGGCTGCACTCTCCCGAGTAGGGGTTCAGCCCAAAAGCAGCACTTAAAAGCCCCTTCTCACTGGCTGGTCGGCATATTGCCACTGGGATCTATAAGCATGCTGTAAAAATGCTGGACATGTGCTCCTGAGTGCACCATTTTTACTGGTCAATAATAATGACGACAACCTTGGGTGCGGAGAATATTTTATTTGGTTTACGGACTTTGCAGTGATCACACTGAACATGGTGTCCGGAAAATGCTGAACTGGTGATTCAAGAAAATCCTAGTACACATATGATATTCCCAAAATTAGGACAATCTGAGCAGTTGCTTAAATACTATAAAACATTTCTAGGGTGTCTTGAAACTCATGAAACTGGGCAAGCTAGCTTTAAAAAAAAAAAAAAAAAGATGTATTGCAGGTCTGTCCAACATGTGGCTCTGCAGCTTCTGTGAAACTAAAATACCCAACATGCCCTGCCGCAGCTATGCTATTAGGGGATGCGAACACTGTAGCAGGGCATGCTGGGATGTGTAGTTTCACAACAGCTGGACAGCCAAAGGTTGGCCAGGCCTGACCTACTGTATGTAGAAAATAGTTATATATACCTACACACATTTGAGTGGGATTGGAAAATTCTGAAAGTTGTCCTGGTTGACAAGTATTTGTAACAGAGACCTACTTTATTTAACATAGATCTCTACCTACATATCAAGGGACACAGAAGATTGCCTGCAAACATATGTAGATGAATCTGCATTTAAAGCATTTTTTACATTAAGCTGGAACATTTAACAGGTATAATTTTTAGTGATGATCAGAAAATAGCTACTTCAACTGTTCATGGCATTTATAGAACATAGTCCCTGGTTCTAGAGCTCCGGATGTGACAAGGCCAATAACCTAAGAGCCAGGAGAAACTAAAATAGGGATATACAGCCCAACAGGACATATATATATATTATTAAGTAAAAGGGGGCATTCTACTTGCTCAGCAAACTTAAAATAAATGTTAAAAGGATTGATTCCATGGACCTTTGGATTATTCGCCCTGTTCAGGGCCGGTGCTTCCACTAGGCAAGCTTAGGCAGCTTCCTAGGGGCGCCGGCCACTAGAGGGCGCCCGGCCCTCCAATCAAATTCACCCCCCTATTTGCCGGGTGCCCGCTGAGATTGTGTTACCAGTGGGCACCCGTCTCCTTCTCTACCTCCCCCCACCCCGGCGGCACCCCGTTCCTTACCAACTCCCCCCCGGCGCCAGCCGAAGGACAGAGCTCACTCCTGAGCTCCGTCTTCCGGGTCCCGCAGTGCACTATGGGAGTGACGTCATTCAAGTGTTGTGTGTGCGCACACGCGGGCCGCACTATTGGGGGCATTACAGGTGCTGCATTACTGGGGTCACTACAGAGGCCGCACTATTGGGGGCTGCATTACTGGGGGCACTACAATTGGAGTGGCGGATACGTTTTGCGTTTTAATATTGATAAATATATATATATATATATATTTATTTTTTTTTTAACACAAAACTCATCTGCCACTCCAGCTGTGCAAAGTCATTTTCACCTGAGGGGTTAAATAAGTAGGCGGGGGGCAGGGGCACATGCAGAAGTTTTGCCTAGGGTGCCTTGAAGGCTAGCACCGGCCCTGGCCCTGTTCTAAACCAGCTATATCAGAAACCTGGTGCTCCAAGCTGGTGTTACACAGAAGCAGCTCTGTATGTGGAAATGCCTTACATCCCAAATATTTACTGAAATACTGGCAAGATTCAGCTAGACATTGTATAATAACTCTTCTGCTGCCACGGGCGAGTTTAAATCAGTGTTCTTTTATGACCTGCTAGAGAACGCATATTCAACATTATCTCTGTATAACGTCTCGGTAAACACCGCACAGCCCTTTGTGACAAGGCTGCTAAACACAGAGCTCCTTCTCTAACTGCAACTTGTGCAGCGGATGTAAAATGCTCTCCTTTTGCTGACGTACTTATTAATTAATGAAGACACAACACGACATCAACAGTGCATAGCTGGCTCCAGGCTGCCAAGATGTACCGTGCAATGCTCCCGACTTTGTCTATTGTCAGTGGTTCCCAGAGATGCATGGGTGGGTGGGATGGACAGAGAGAATATTGTCTGGGGTTTATCTACTGAACGCCAGGCAGTTCTGCATGTGAAGAACAGATGTGTATTATTTATTGGGTGGTTCAGTGATTCAGCAGCGAGCAGTAAACACTGGAAAATTCAGCTACCACGAGGCTGAGAAGTGTAGGGCTGAGTAATTACACTCAGCACGCTGCATCCATTATTCATCCAGAGACACAGACACCACCGACCAATGCTGAGGGTAAAGGATTTTATTAGATATCTATCTATCTATATATCTATATATATATATATATATATATATATCTATATCTATATCTATATATACACACACACACACACATATATATATATTATATAAAAAGTGTACAACGGTCCTGTACCAAACATTTGATAAAATGGAGCTTATCTGACCCATCAAACTACAAATCAGTCCAATAACTCCATTACATTTTCACAATTAGAAGTTAGGTAAAATCAGGAACACAAAGAACAAAGTATTGTGAATTGTGTGTGTATTGTAGTGTGTGTATTGTGTGCGCGCATGTAGGTGTATTAGGGGTATTGTGTGTAGTGTGTGCATTGTGTGTACTGTAGTGTGTGTACTCGTGTGTATGTGTAGTGTGTGCATTGTCTGTAGTGTGTGTACTGAGTGTGCAAGTGTATATGTATGCATGTATTGTGTGTAGTGTGTGCATTGTGTGCACTGTAGTGTGTGTATTGTGTATACTGTAGTGTGTGCATTGTGTGCACTGTAGTGTGTGCATTGTGTATACTGTAGTGTGTGTACTGTAGTGTGTGCATTGTGTATACTGTAGTGTGTGTATTGAGTGCACACGTGTATGTGAATTGTGTGTGTGCATTGTTTGTAGTGTGCATTGTTTGCGTGTGTGTGTGTAGTGTAGTGTGTGTGATAATGGCGCTAAACCCTTTAAATAGTAATATTGAAATAACAATAGTGACGTTGCATAATAAATACAGTTTATGAACTTCCAAATACTTTCCAGATCCCCTCACTAAGTTGTTTAGGTGACAGCTGTCCTGTTAGTATGCTGAGGAGTGGTCAGGTGAGGAAGCATATTAAATACAAATGTTTATAATTCATAAATAATAATATGTGCCAAGTGTTTACGTACAGAACAAACTCTGCTTATCGGCTTGTAGGACCATCACAGTCTTACCTTAGTTCTAAATATTTGACACTTATAGGAGCATGTCCTGTTTCCCCTCTATATACACACCCACACCTCTCTACGTTCTGTGTATCTGGCCTCATTCTACTGTGAGGTGTCGTTATATGTAAATATTTATCTGTCTTATAATCCTAAATAAACATGGAAATCGCGCAACTTTAAACAACATGCATACTTCAGATAACATACAAACACAAACACACATTGGGATGCAATATGAAATCATATCAATGTGCTACACACATACAGATTTGTACCAGGAGAAAAGTAAGCACTGGGAACCTTTAGTGTCACATTATATATACAGAGTATGACACCGGACTCAGAGGTAGGATCAAATAAAAATAAAAAGAGCAAACCGGGAGCAATTTGCTCCTGGAACAAACCATGCTGTAATGCAATCGGGCAAATGTAGCTATTATTTTACATGCAGGGAAAATACCGGCTCCTTTTGCATGTAGCCCGCAAATACTGAGCAGATGAAATTTAGAATTACGCTACAAACACAACCCCTTTACCCTCTAACTCTCTCTGCACAATGGAAATCTGCCCCACCTGCAGTGCACCATGGTACTACCGAGGGGCAAACTGCTCTTTTTTTGATTTGCTCTTAATTTTGAATCAGTCCCTGTATGTACATTCCAATATAGGTGTATATAATATGCTGTATATATGTAAGATGACACTTGGCGAGTATCAGAATCAGGACCCACTGACACATTCGGTCTCCTCTTAAAAAGAAAAGGAAAAAAAACGGGGTTGGGAGGAAAAAAAAAAAAAAAGGAGGGGGGAGTTCTAAATGTCATTAATAAAGTAAAATAAAGAAACAAAAATATATAAAAAAAAGCCAAGTGAATAAAACACAAGAAGTGATAACATGAGAATAACTAAGCATTCAGCTTATGTGTTGTTAATGTCAAGGTTCAGAACTATGTAGATGTTCTTGTAATACAGAAAGCTTTTACTGTCACAGTAGTGCACCCTGCAGGTTCAGCCCTTTCTGGTTTTTCAGTCTCAGAACACGGACAATCTGGAATTTTTTCCATCAATTCAAAAGACTCTCTGGTTCTTTAAAATGCTCTTATGTACAGCACATGCTCTGTGTACACGTAACTGCACCAAGTGGTGTTTGCCTTCGGATTGGGTGAACGTAGAAATGGGCTGGAACTTGGGGTCTAACATCATTGGTCAGTGGGAGTGAGCTATTGATAAACAAACATCATCACTGGATAATGCCAAATATGAGGCGTACAATAAATCTGCATAAACCCACCTCTTCCATTTAACCACTTGCAGCTTTGCGTTTTGACCAGAGAAAGCTTAATTGTGCTACAGCACCATCTTCAGGCGGTGATGGGTAAATGCATTCTCAAATGAAGACAGCAGTTAATAAATGAATTTCCCTATTTTGACGAATTGCAACATTTGGTAAACAAAATGGACCAGATAATTAACAGATAGATTAACCAATGATCCTAACAGAAATATATAAATCAATTAATTTAGACTTGTGTGCTGCTGACGTAACTAAACATTTCAGAACTTAGAGTACGATAATTTTGGTACCTGTGGTGTTACTGGAGAACCAACACACAATGCAGATCAAACCTCAACGCTAGTAGTACATCCAATAGGTTTTACATTTTATATTACAGCAGACCGGTCATGCACAACAATCACAACGTTATATTGTAAATTCTGCTGTGCAGGAGTCCCAAGCTTACCGTCTGCCAGTGAATTCAGCTTGCCCCTTTTTGTTGAAAGTGAATTTGGAATCGCTGTAACCCCATCCGTTCCATTTCAGAACCTCTTGTCTATATGGGAGATTAAAAAAAAAAAAAAAAATTTTAATAAAATTCATTATATCAAATATTTTCTTACTTTAATTATATGAATTTATTTTTCTATTTTTTTCAGAAAGCACATTTAAATGCTTATAAGCTCCAATGCCATTATTTTTATTTATTTCATTTATGTCATTTCAGATGTGGGTTTGATTGCGCACTTATCCTTAAAAAAAACACGCACGGCTGCGTTACAAAAATAGCTTTAGGAATAAATACAATAAAACGTGGTTAAGCATCTCTCCAACATAATAAAACCATAATGAAAATAATAGGGTGACAATGACTTGCTGGCATTCGTGATCAGAACTGTGGTCACATTGAATGTTTTCCAGCTATCAAAAAGGGAGTTTATAGATACAGAACATGAATGAACGGTCTCAAAGTTTTGTATACATCCCTATTCAGACACACCAGGATTGTCACTTCACTGCCCAAAAATAACTACATTGTTGTTCGTGTTACTTATTATATTTTAAAATTACAAAAGAGCATAATTTAGATAATATTTCGAAATGGGGGGGTTATAATAAAAACTTACTTTTACTACAGCTATTCAGAGTATTAAAAAAATGTAAAAAAAATAAACAAAATAAAGCAGGAAATTGTATTTTATTGTATTATTTCTCTAAACTAACTGGTTGGTTCTGACAAAGCAGGGGGAACCAGATCGCCATTCACAGAAAAAATAGTAGAAAATGACTGCTGGCACATAGGGGTAAATGTACTAAAGTGAGAGGTTTTAGAAGTGATGTTGCCCATAGCAACCAATCAAATTCTAGCCATTATCTTCTAAAAGGTGCTAGTTAAATGTTAAGAAGAATCTGATTGGTTGCTATGGGCAACATCTCTTCTAAAACTCACTTCTAAAAACTCTCACTTTTACTAAATTTACCCCCTACTCTCCTATTCAGGCCAGAGGATCTGCTGCTTTGTAGAGAAACCTTTTTTTTTTTTTTTACAATGGATGACGCATGCTACAAGTCTGTGGATTATCGTTCGACTACCCAATGTAACGGGGATCACCGATTACAGATCGCATAATCGCTAATTACCACCACAATTTTAGTCGTAGCATTAGTTTGGCCCGTCCTTAACGCTCAGTAAGCATTTGGGAAACAATAGGTAAAAACTGTACTCAAATTTTATTAAAACAAATGAACGGATAAATGTGTTAAACAGGAAACAATTATTTTCCCTATTAAATGACCACATACCAAAATTAAAAATGAAGTAACTCTTGGTGAGATATGCTTTAAGCATCTCACCCATTCTCTACCATAGCATGAATTATTGTGACACAGGTAGATTGTAAAAGAATAAACAAACTCAATAACACATTGTGCTATACCAGATCAGACGCAAAAATGCTGGTTAATTCACAAAACATTATAGAATGTAACTGGATCCCTGTACAGACATTCATATTATCAGGCACATATAATCAGCTACCCCACTTGTAGGTAAAGGTCAGGCGTACTTTAAGGCTGAAATATTGCACAGATCAATCTTTACATATTTGCAGGAAAATTGCTGGGCAGGTAACACAGCATGTGAGGCGGTAACCATAGGAAACCACAGTAACCCAATATGGTATCTAGACTCACAATTACCTTACACATGGTTGACAACTATGCAGTAAACTATTCAAATTTCCATCGAGTTCACTGGAAAATCAATTATTAGAATTCTTCATGTGTCCTTATAGCAGCCTCTATACTGGAATGTGAAGTGTACATTATACTGTAGCTACTTTAAATGAAAAAAAAAATAAAATAAATATCCACTTTCGGACACAAGGTGGCAGCATAAACACACACTGATTCCTGCCAAGACAGCTGCGGCTGGGTTTCCTGTTCTTTCAACACTACATGTGCATTGAATAATGGGAACATTAAATATGATGTAAATACGTCAGTCCCTATGCATCTTACACACAAATCTCTGAAATGGCCAATGCTCAGCATGAAATACTTTAAATCGGCTAAATCTACCAAGAACTTGGTACTTACAGGTCATTTCTGTATGTCTTTTCTGTATGTATGTCTTTTCTGTATGTATGTCTTTTCTGTATGTATGTCTTTTCTGTATGTATGTCTTTTCTGTATGTATGTCTTTTCTGTATGTATGTGTCTTTTACAGCCCAATATAATGTTAATATTGATTCAAATTGTAAAGCGCAACGGAATTTGCTGCGCTATATAAGAAACGGTTAATAAATAAATAATAATACATTTAATTTACCTAGGATTAAACTTTTTTTTTTTTTTATTAATTACATTTGTCTACATCAAATTGCCCGTGCAGTGGTTACGGGTACATTGCAAGCGGAACTTAAATTCCGGAGAATTTAGCCTATTTCACTAAGAACTAGTGACATTACTGAGGCATGAGGCACCAAGTGGGCAGGTTGGTGCCTCGTGATTTTTTTTTTTAGAACTGAATTACAAGCACAATGTTTATTCAATTATTCTGTAAATATGAGGCAATCTACTGTATGCCATTAACTCAGTGTGTCAGGTGAGAGATGCAGTGCTGTAATAGCTAGACAATCACATGTTGCCTGTCCTGGGACTCCTCTACTAATGGTATTACTGGTGATACACATTGCTAGAAAACAGCTGTAAGGTTACAACTAAAGCATGACTGTTGCATTTGATTTTCCCAGCTTCTGACTGGAGAGAATACTGGATTCATTCATCACTATAATTAGAACAAAGTCACAGACATTACTTCCCAAAGCTCCAATCTTACCAGCATTGTGATTCCATGAAAGATCAATTAAGGTCAAACAACGTTCTGTATCTCAGTACGAGCCGTGTTCCGTGAGCACACAGAAAATGTCTTATTTTAAGGCACCCTATTATACCTTATAAAATCACACACACACTATTATTATACATGGTTAGTTTCATCCTTGACGAATCATCACAGCAAAGCTCCTCCTGCTCTCATGCAAACTGCAAGCTTCTTCATGGTGACATAAATAAAAATATAAATGCAAACTGTTTCTAGACACTAGGTGGCGGTATTACTCCATTAAGACATTTTTTTATTTGCCGCACTAGTTTTTTTTTTTTTTCCAACAAAACCCACCCACAGACTCTTTATTGTTCAATCGTACTAAGCAGAGGTTTTAGAGAAAGGGAGGCATTGGCTCTCACTAATATGTTCTCAAACACCAGGTGATATGTGGGGTATTTATATATTAAGCAAGGATGCCATTTGTTAAGGTTTTCTTTTGTACCAAACAGCAAATATTTAGGATTTTAGAATACAATTTTCTATGTAAATTACTTACAACTTTCTTTTGTTAAGTAAAGTGTAAAGTTGTATTCATTATATATACACACACACACACACACACATATATATATATATATACACACACACATATATATATATATATATATATATATATATATATATATATATATATATATAGAAAATTTGTAACTACACAATTGTTTATGGTTAAGAAACTACATACTTGCAAAGAGAAGATTAGCTGAAGGTGTGAAACCACACTGTGTTCTTGCTAGCCTTCCCAGCACATAGCCTCAGTGATATAGCAACACAGCAGGGTGTAGCGTCTTTAGGACAATGGCGCCCCCAATGGGAGAACCTGTATACTGCTTACAGGACAGAGCTCCTGTAAAATAAATGTTTGAAACAGACAAACTGAGATAAACTATTCAAGTTTAGAATCCTGGCCAGAGAGCTTTAGAGACCATCATCCTTGTTTAGTCTGCACGAGCCACAAAACCCATGTACTGTAAGTGGCATACAGTGTGGCTGGTAACAGCTGGCAGTTGGAAGGACAGGATTAAGAATTGAAATGCCCAAAAATGATCATGAGGACTTGTAGCTTTTATTAAAAATATATATTGGCACAAAAATACCAAATCCCTATCAAGTCCAGTGGTGGCTCCAGGGGTGGGGCTGCAGCACAGTCCAAAATTCAAATAGGGGCGTCACTCCAAGTGCCAGCGAGTCTCGGATGGTGATGTTTGGCAGCGGTTAGGGTGGCAGTTGGTGTAACTAACCTATTTGAATTTTGGACTGTGCTGCAGACTCACCTCTGGAGCCGCCAATGCTACCAACTACGTTAGTGCGTTTATATAGAGATCACCCACACACAATAAAGACAGCTGTTTTCAGGGCTGAACCTATACTAACAAATAACTCCACTTTTTAATATACTTTTCAGGTGTAATAAAAGCAGTTAAGAGAAAAAATCTGAGCACGCCCCACATGGGCGTAATCGCCCCGCGGTGCACTGCATTCCCCTTACTTCTCGGCGTGCATGAAACTAGTTAGACTCCAGCATAGTACGTAAGCACTAATTTAACGCTTTGTACTTCACTCAAAACTAGTAATGGACCATCAACTGACCACAATGAGGTATGAGGCATCCATTACTGTATTAACAGGCACATGTATTTTGATTAAAGCCACAAAATGGCCACAAAAACAAAAACACAGATGAAATAGGTGGAAATGGAGCCAAAAATGTGAATTCTCTACAACCAGAAATTGCACCCGTGGCCTATGCGAGGCAGGAGAGCAGCCATTTTGGATTGTAGCTCCTGTTGAATCAATCAACTGAATACTGTTTAGCTGCCTTTACCATGTGTCAGATATCCGGTACACTAGCCTATATAATTCAGGAATATTCCATTCCCATATTGGAGGAAAAATCAGTCCTAAGAACCAGCACTGCAGACGCCACGTCCCGAAATTCCTGCTCATTTAACCTTCTGTCCTCTGACTGTTGTGGTACAATAAGTACCAGCAGGTTTTGCCAGCTATCAACCAGTCACGCTCTCTCCACTTCTCGATTGAACCTGCTAGACATTACAACATGTGACAGTCTATCTGTTGCAGAACCAGAGCCGTAACTAGACTTTTTGGTGCCCTGTGCCAGAAAGAGCATTGGCGCCCCCCTCATTTTTCAAACCGACATAATGCACCCAAAAAAGGGCCAGGGAAGAGATAGGAGAGGCCAGGAGATGCTGGGGATGAAGTAAGAGGAAGCTACAAGCAAGAATGATAATAAACAGAAATTTGACAGGCCCAAACAGCGCCCCCTGCCCTGTGGTGCCGTGTGCGATGGCAATGGCCGCACTACCCTAGCTACAGCCCTGTGCAGAACTACCAGTCACATTACAAACCGCACACCACTGATAGAGACCCACAGATTGCCTCGACCGGATCTACGTGACGGACATTACCCCAATACCTGCGCTCTTCTGCAAACAAGGAGATCTGTCATAACCTAGGGCATTCCGTGCACAGTTTAATAGTGATATTCCTCGCTTATGTTGATGAGGTTTTTTTTTTTTTTTTTCATACCCTCAGGTTCTTTCCCTTAATATTTCACACAGAGAATACATGCCACTATTAGCAGAAGCCGGAATACGCAGTACAGAATGAGAACACAAGCGGTCACAGTGCCATAGGCACATCACCGCCACGCATAGCTGTGTCAGGGTAGAAACGAAGATCCAGAGAAACAGTATGACAGATTGCGGTGGGCGGTGAACTGCTCCGTCCTGCCTTCCTGGTTGTCGGTACAGCTTTGTTTACTCTAGGAACTCTGGGGATGCTGTAAAACATCTGGGATATCGGCCCCATGTGCCAAGCTACAGGCTGGATCCCAGCCGTACTGCGCTGTTAGTAGCAATGAACTTTATTGAAAACTTTCAGTCTTCGCGTACATTATATAAAACAGATGACGAGTGCAAAAGTAATACCAATAAGGAGGACGCTACGCTACTATGTGACAATGGCGGGAGATGTATCGAGCCTTCTGAAGTGTGGAGAAGTGGATCAAAAGAACCAATCAGCTTCTAGCTAGCATTTATCAAGTACATTCTGTAAAATGATAGGTAAAAGTGGATTGGTTGCTATAGGCAACTTCACTCTTAAGGCTTGGTACATCTCCCCCTATTAAGTAAAGGCAATGCATGACTGGACTAAATATACATGAACTAGTGTTTATACTTAACTATGGGCCTGATTCACTGGCAGGGTTGCATAAAACTGGATTTAAAAAAAATAAATAATCAAAAACGGATTTATTTGATTTAAATAGGATTTTTTATTAAAAAATGTTTTTAAATAAATAAATGTTTAAAAATTTTAAACGTTTTCTTAAAAAAAAAAAAAAATGTAATAAAAAATCCTATTTAAAGCCCAAAAATCTGATTTAAATCAAATAAATCCGTTTTTGATTTATTTATTTATTTTTTTTAAATCCGATTTGTATGCAACCCCATCAGCACGAATCGCAATTGCAACTGCGTATGCAGATCGGAAGATTGTTGCGTACTGCGTATACAGCACACTGCATTACGCACGCAGACAGGAATCCATCGCAGAGTGAGTGACAGGCCGTGAGCGTTTGGGGGTGGCGATGGGGGAGTGGTTGCAGAAACGCAGGCGTGCCTGTCCGTCTGAACTCACTGCGTGCGACGAGACTTGCAATTTCTGCAACGGGTCAGACCTGCTGTAATTGTGCGTTATGGGCCGATGTTCTCCAATGTTACCGATGTATACGCAAGACTGCGAGGCATTACAGATGTGAGAAGGCTGTAGCGGGCGTCTTTATGCTGGCTGAGCGGTGGCAGGCATTAGCATATTTTCGCAGCTGCATTGCGTGCGATTACTCAGCTGCGATTGCAATTGCGGTCTGTGCTGAATTAGGCCCTATGTCCACAATATTCCCCTTTACTCATTTGCAGCAGGTGTTAAGGAGTTGGTTCACTAACAGAGCAGACACAGTGTGATTGACAGCTTGGCAGACTTGCTTTGCAGAATAGCGCTGCCTGGAATGGTGGATTCATGTGGTTCTCATGTTACATCACTTCAAACAGCTGCCATCTGAGCTTTCTGACCTGCATCAGATCTTCAGATGTCTGTAATGGAGCGGGGCAGGAGGGATGTTAATATACTGCTTTTATCAGAGGTGCGGTGGCATTCCATGTGCCTGAGCTAGCACAGAACTAGAGGCACCATCATGGCAGTTCTCCGAAAAGTCTAAAGAGGCATTTCAATTATTATTAATTTCCAGTTATTTATATAGCGCACACATATTCCGCAGCGCTTTACAGAGAGCATTTGGCCATTCACATCAGTCCCTGCCCCAGTGGAGCTTACACTCTAAGGGCCCGATTCAGACCCGCTCGCTAGGCTGCGTTCACAGTCAGCCGATGTTTGCAATCTGCGCATGCATCGCAGTGCACGAACTAGCCCACGCGATCGGGAAGCGTTCGCTCACTGTGCATAGACAGCACGCTAGAATGAGTGACAGGACATGCTGTTTCTGGGTGGTGACAGGGGTTGGTCGATGGAAACGGGGGAGTGGTGGTACGAACACATCTTAACGCTGTTTAAAAGGCATGCATAATTAAGACACAGCGTAATAGTACACGTCACATGGTTTAAAATCACAATGAAGCACTCGCAGTGCTTGCAGTAGGGTATGGTCAGCCGCAAGTGCTGCGATGGCTTCCGATGGTTCTCGATGTTACCGATCTTGGAGATGACGTGTATAAGTGGGCGTCTTCAGACAGGCTGGTGGGAGTCTGCATACACACCGCGATTGCAAGCTAAGACATAGTGGGCGTGCTAGTGCCTTGTCAGGCTATCGCGGATTTGCATACTTTTGCTGTGTGCAAATGCATCTAGCGAGCGGAATCGAGCCCTAAGTTCCCTACCACATCTACACACGCATACACATTAGGGTTAATTTTTGTGGGAGCCAATTAGCCTGACAGTATATTTTTAGAGTGTGGGAGGAAACCGGAGTACCCGGAGGAGATCCACGCCAGCACATGGAGAATATACAAACCCCACACAGTTAGGGACGTGGCGGGAATCGAACCCACGACCTTAGTGCCATTACACTGTCTGTGCTGCCGCCATGTATAGGGGCTGCGCACATCACGGGTAATTACAGGACAGCAACATTGCTCATTTTACCTCGCTTCCCCCATAGGGATACGCAGTAATAAGAGCAATGTTATGCCTGGGATATAATGCCATCACAAGCGCCCCCACGCCATCCTGACGTATGACAAGGTATTTTGTGAATGTCTGCAAGCAAGTAAAGGATAAATATTTACTTGTGGTTTTCGAGGTACTTTTATAGGATCTTCAGAAATCCTGACCTATGATGATATTATAAGCGGGACACATCTGTACACAATGGGCTCAATCCAATTAGGTGCCAGTTTAAGGATGCAAACTTGTTTCAAGAAACTCACATACATCGCACGAATGTATGCGAGATCCAATCAGAGATGACAATTTGCAGTAGTCGCGGCGAGGTTGTGTGACTTTTCTACAAAAATGCGTCATGGGAGAAGTGCATGAAAACGTGGAGAAACCTTCCTGGGGAAAAAAAATGACAACTAAGATAGCAGGACCATATAGAAGGCTATTAATGGCCAAAAGGAACGTAATGGAGGTTTTCAAAAAGGTGTCAAATGTCTGGTTTCTGCAGTTTTTATTAATGATTGAAAAATTATAGCAAGTGTTTTTCAGCAAATTAAAGTCTTTCCAGCATTTTGGGGTACAGAAAATATGTCTGTATAGTAATTTTTCAGTGTTTAAAAAAAAATAAAAAAAATCTAAAAAAGTTGGAACAAACACTTTTACCTCTCATCTGCAAGTTCTAAATCCCCTGTTCCACCAATACACAGCTTTTTAGTGATTCACCTGAAAAACTACATTTTATGCCAAATGATGCTATTTTAACCCCCTCCAAGTCCATGATTATTCATTGGGAAGGGTTTGCTAGAGATTCTGCACTGTGGGCCTGATTCAGACCTGCTCGCTAAGCTGCGGACGCTCGCACTGAACGATATTCGCCCGTCCGCGCATGCGTATAATTCGCAGTGCACGTGCGCAAACCAGTCTCAGCGATGGGGAATCGTGCGCTACTAGTACACAGACTACCCGCTACTCTGAGTGACAGAATGTGCCGTTTTGAGGGTGGTAACGGGAAGGTGCTTGTGAACAGGGGAGTGGATGTGCGAACGGAGGCGTGTCTGAGTGTCAAAACAGAGTTTTGTGGGTGTGCATAATTAGCAAAGCTGCGTCCTATTACACGTCACTTGGTTGTTTTTTACACTGAAGAGCTCGCAGTGCTTGCGGGAGGGTAGAGTCAACCACAAGCGCTGCGATCGCTTCCGATGGTCCTCGATGTACCAATCTTTTTAGACACTTCCTGGAGATGACGTGCGCTAGTGGGCGTGTCAAGACACGCTAATGGGCGTCTACATACACAAAGTGATCGCTCGCCAATACATAGTGGGCGTGCTTATGCCTTGGCGTGCGATCGCCTGCCATGCCGTCACTATCCCGAATTTGCATATGCTAGGAGTGAGTGGCCGCAACTAGCGACCGGGTCTGAATCAGGTCCTGTGTCCCGACATTTTTACCTTAAAATAAAGCTTTTCCTGACCTTTTCACCTCCTCAGGGTTTGCACAAAAAACCTGCAAATCTTCTCTGAAACAAAAACAATGGCAAGTTTGGAATTGGATTACAAAAGTAAGTCTCAGTGCATATTCGCCGTGAGAACGGCTCACAGGACCCAATTCGCACCTAATAGGATTGAGGACAATGTTACAGAACATCATGTATTTAGGCTGTGACTACGTGGCTGTGTGACCTTTAAGTCCTGTGACGTCAGCTCCCCTTCCTGCGGGCATACACTGCGGTAGAGCGTACGAGTGCAATTAGATAAGATTATCCATATAAATCATCTGTGAACCTTTATTTCTGGTCCCTCCCACCAGCCAAGCACATGGAGAAGCGTTCCTTCTTCCACAATTCATGAGCACAGTGCTGAAAAATGTAGGCAGGCTAATGTGAGTATATTGGCACTCATTTAATAAAATTACGTTGTGCTGTAACCCATAGCAACCATTGGGAAAAATAAACTTTCTACTGCATTATAGAAAATTAAGCAAAAATATAGGATCGGTTGCTATGGGTCACAGCACATCTGCTTAAAAAAAAAGCCCCATCCACATAATAGCTACTGTAGGATTTGAAATCGTCCTTGTAGCCAATAGACAGCGCAGGCGGCCAGTGGGCGGATACGTCACTCATAGCAACTAGAGACACGACAGAGTCCCAGGGCTCTTTGACAGGACTCCAGTTCCCAGTGAAAGGATACGTGCTGGTATAATATGTGTAAAAGCGATAGATGTAGTACAACCAGAGCTAAGCGCAGGGCACAAACTTCCCCTAATAAGTTAATATTCGTGACAGCAGAAACACCACAAATAGAACCTCTACTAACGAGGCTCCATCTGATCAAATCTGTAGTCTCATCTTTTTAAATGGTTTAATAATGAACCTAGACAACTTTATTAATATGCCTGGTGTGAACGGTGGCAGGGTTATCGGTATTAAATATTCAGGATAGAATTCTGAAATCAGCGCAACAATAGAGCTCTGACACTGGCGTCGTACATCTACATTACACGCAGACTTGTGTTACAGGAAACAGGATTGTCTGCAGAACACACATGTACCTCAAGACTTTAGACGTTTCATATGAACGTTGTTTTATGCAATCTCTGTAATACTTTTACATCATCACTTCCAGCCAATATAATATGCCCCAATTCTGTCCATATAAAGTACGCCGGGGGCACAGATTCCTTCTCTATGGCCTGCAGTGGGTACTAAGGTACCACCACAGGCCAGATTATATACTATTATACTTACCTTTCATCTAAAAATAATTGTATTTCTCCAATAAACATTATGCAACCTAAATACAGCAATACGGATGTGATGGACAACCTGAACAGGAATAAATGATACAATAGAGACTGATAGAACTATAGTTTGGGAGAAGAGCAATTATTGGTTCTACACCATGTTTTCTTCCTTTACCTACAATTCTAATTAATACTGAGTGTAAGAATTAACGAGCATCAAAAAAACAATACACTGGCAGATCCTGATAGAGGACACTGTGGGATCTACAAGAGGGGGGGCTAAAGAACTGCGTAGTCCCCCCCAGAGGTCACAACCCGGATAACAGTCACTGAAACACAATTAATTACTGACTACATAGATCACTACACAGTGTGTACCCTGAAATCCTGGCTGGTGCTCAGCTTGGCAGGGCTGGTCTGGCACAGAGTGCGCCATCGGAATAATGCTAAAAGTAAAAAAGGGATTGTGTATACAGGACCATCAGGAGAAACAAAAATAAAATAAAAAAGGGTAAAGTCAGCTTGGAAGAGGCGCATTGTCTAGGCTAGGGAGATCATGGTGGCTGATGCTCTTTGCTTATGCAGGCAGGCGAGCTTACCAGATGCAGACGAGGAAGCAAGCCATAAACACATAATATACAAGACAATTCATTACAAGGCAAATGTATGTGCTGTGTGATTCCACCTCCCATGCAAATCAGCTCACACAGACAGCCAACCCCCCCCCCCACCCCCACACTCCTCCCTCGCAATGTTCTCCACCCTTCAAGCTCCAGAACCGTCTGAAGCCCACCAGCTCCGCAATGTGCTGCAGGGCCGAGCGGAGACGAAAGAGTTACCTAGAACCGGCTGGAACTGGCAGCGACTGTTTTATCGAACGTGAACGCGGAAGGCAAATAAACTGAAAATTATAGAGCCGGGTTGAACTTGAGTTCATCTGAGAAATATTAAATACAACTGGCGTTGAATGGATTGAACATTCTCAAACTGCTGCGTTGCCGGGGCTGGCTGTTTTTTTCATAAGGTTTAATGTCCTGGAACAGTTCTGCAGTAAGAATCCCCCCCCCTACAGTATGATGGGCTTACAGGGCACGGAGAGAATGGGGGGTTGGGACAGGGGACCGGAGAGTCACAATTCCTGATAAACCAATAATGCCTTTGTCCTTTTCTCTGTCCAGTACTAAAACAGGACACTTAGTGCCCGTAAACCAGAGCGTTGCTTAATACATTACTCTGTATTATTTTGCATCCCCATCATCATA
The DNA here is from genome assembly GCA_031769625.1 of Taudactylus pleione. Taxonomy (NCBI): domain Eukaryota; kingdom Metazoa; phylum Chordata; class Amphibia; order Anura; family Myobatrachidae; genus Taudactylus; species Taudactylus pleione. The sequence goes on from JAUIMM010001025.1 coordinate 3,491,627, forward strand.
ATCTGAGGGTCATTTTTTTTTTGTAGTCTGGAAGAAACTAATATTATGTTTTATTAGACATTTACGTGCTAAAGAGGTCAATTCAGTTGGCTCATAAATTGTTAATGCACTGTTAGCAATCATTCATCCCCCTGCTAGTGAATGGGTGTGCTCAACGGTTATGGACAGATTATGTTTTAGTGGTCAAATCTTAAATGTCCTACTTACAATTTATTAAGAGTGTTTATTTTTATCTTAGCGCTAAATTCTACATCTATATAAAGGCTGCAGAAACCAAAAAGACATAGAACACCAAAAATAAAAGGTGTGTGTCAGCCCAAAATAATGTGAAATAACTGGCTGTACTCACGGGTCTTCTGGAAAACCCGTGAGTGCCGTCAGTTATATCCCAGGATATACGTATTGCATGGGAGTATTACCAGGTGGAACGGTAAGGCGGCTGTCCCGCCATGCTACCAACCCACAACACAACTGTCAACAGGGGCAGACATTCATGAAGATGTAGTCCTTCGCTCCCCTGTGAGCCAATTGTACCACTGAGAAACACATAGTACAATAGAGTCACTAGCTTAGGTCAACCTGCGCTCTTGGACAGTTGTTTCCGTTCACAAAATGGCTGCCCTCTAGTGTGTCAGTAAAACATTCTTACTTTAAGAGATTACAAGAATTTATACTTGGGATTAAGCTGCGATTGTTGGCTTTATTTTTTTCTTCTCCGCACCAAGCTCAATCCTGTCAGCAAGACATAGCTTGTTTGAGTATATACTGCAGCGTAATTAAATACTCACGCTAGTGGGCTTTGGAGAACGTCCACGTCACACAATGGTCCTCACGTATGCTGCTACGAATCCACACAAAATTTAGTCTACGTGCAGGTAAATGAGGCAGAGCTCACACAGGGACACTAAATGGTAGATTTACTAAAGTGCGGGTTTATAGAAGTGGACATGTTGCCCATATCAACCAACCAGATTCTAGCTATTATCTTCTAGAAGGTACTAGATAAATAAGTAGAATCGGTTGCTATGGGCAACATCTCCACTTCTATAAACCCGCACTGTAGTAAATATACACACGAGAGTCAAAAATGGCTGTTAAACAAAAAAAAAAAAAAAAAAAGTGTAGGAACTATAAAAATACAGATGGAAAAATAAATATTAGTGAAAGAAACAAAATTAATTTTCTAACAAGGACGGTCCAGTTGTATTTTTGGTTAAGCGCCAATTTAATACTGCGATAGGGTGTCGAAATCTGATTATAAAAATCTACATAAAAAAGGTTTCAGCGTTTGGGTACATTAATATTATGGCATCCAGATAAATTTCTGACAGATTAACTCATGCTGTATATCATAATTCTCCCAGAGTTTAACGATATTTCGGTTCCATGGATTCCATGTGAAAATTGTACAAAAAAAAATAGCTCTAAGACGCTATAACCAAGTGTCACAGCCTGCTGAGATTCATGAAGAGCCCATATGAAAATATCGATGGATAATAAAAAAATAAAACTTTCAAAATAGAATAGCATTAAATACTAAGTCATCTGACAGCTTGCAATTGCCAAAAAAAAAAGGGTTTATATCTAAGCATCAGGAAAAATGTAGATACCGTGAAACATTAAAAAAAAAAAAAAAACAACCACTACAAAAAAAAATTTTTATTCATTTTTTTTTTATTTATTTTTAATTGTATGTCTTGCATAGTTGTTGAGGGGTACTCAATAAAAAAAAAACCTTTATTGAGTTTGACATAAAAGTGAAGACCATTATAAACGGTAACATTGTAATTCACTCACCACCACCTCCAGCATGGACAAACCTCTGCACAATTATACTACAGGTTAAGGTTATTGTGTAGACAAGCCACTTATGGTAGTGTCAACTGGGCTACGCCATATAAGCTGATTAGACAGAACAAGTACAAATAATAATTAAAAATATATTTATTTAAATTTCAACATTCCTACTCAGCTGAGCAAAGCAAATATGGGCACCGCATGAGCAACTGTCCCTTATCCCAACCCACATTGCAGACATACGAAAACTCCCCAAAGTGCTTTGTGCAAAATATTAAAAGAAATCAAAATAAAAAAGGGCCATTAAAAATATCTGGGCACAGTAAAAAGAAAGGAAAATATTTAGGGCACACGTGACTTCAAATTTCATGCAAACCAACATTTAAATGTCAATTTTTTACTGGAATATACATTTTTTTCATACAAAAATTGTGCGAGTTGTTTGGATTAATAAAATTATCACGAATGTTAATTTGGACCGCAAAACCGTGGCTCTCATTGTATACAGGTGACATGCACGTTACAAAATGCATGTGCAACATATTTAATAAAATTACAAAAAAATCCAAAAACAGGAAAATCAAAAGAAAAGCCATCATGCACTTCCTACAACACTGAAGACTGTATTTATCTCCAGCTACTAAAAGCACATGAGCAGGCAATGATGCAGAGACTTGCTAGGTTTTACAGCTCAATATTTCACCACTAACTGATCAGCATCCATTTTGAGTCATCGCTTGATGGGTGCATGTGAAGCAGTCTGTGGAGAGAAATCTGCAGACAATAAAATGGCCACCAGATGGCACTGCAGGACACAGATCATTCTATGCAGTCAGGAGACCAGTCACTTCCTTTGAACTAACGTGAAAGCAACTGAGACCAGATTCAGTGCAGTAAAATTCCATTGTGGCTGATGTAAAAAGAAATCAACTTTAAAGGCACAGTGCAGTATACATTTACATTTTAAAAACACAAGCCTGTAATACTAATTGAACCTAATTTTTTAACTACTATTAAGTCAGGGGCACAGGACACACATTCCATTAGGATGTGCATACACAGGTTATTTTTTTGATCTATGTTGATTATCCATCAATCACCATAGCCTCTTTCACGTCATTTTCCATTTAACCTTTCATCCACTTGGCCACTCTCCTCTTAAATGTGGGGTATAGCATTGCTCTCGGTCAGTGGTTCTCAAATCCAGTACCCCAACAGGCCATGTTTTGAGGATATCATTAATCATGCACAGGTGAGTTGACCTATTTAGCTGGGTCAGTAATTATCCCACCATGTTCCGCAGATAGAAATCCTAAAAACATGACCTGTTGGAGGTACTTGAGGACTGGGGCTGAGAACCACAGCTCTAGGTGGATTCTGAATAGTAGTTGTTGCTCAGAGGGGAACAGACTATGGCAAAGGTTTCCAAACGTGGTCCTCAAGGCTCCCCAACAGTTCAGGGTTTAGGGAAATCCATGGTTCAGCACAGGTGGTTGAATCAAATTGACTGAGGTACTAATTAAGTCACCTGAGCTCAACCATGAAAATCTCTAAAACCTGAACTGTTGGGGAGCCTTGAGGACCGCGTTTGGGAACCTCTGGACTAGGGGGTATATTTACTAAAGTGCAGGGTTTTTGTTTTTTTTTAGAAGTAGAGATATTGCCCATAGCAACCAATCAGATTCTACTTAACATTTATCTAGCACCTTCTAGAACATAATAGCTAGAATCTGATTGGTTGCTATCGGCAACATCTCCACTTCTAAAAACCTGTATTTTAGTAAATATGCCTAGTTTTCCTCTGAGGAGCTTTATATGTGGTGCTTCAGAAGACCAGGCCGCCGGACACACAGCACTCTGGGACATAAATGATATGCCCATCTCACCAGTCAGCAATTATTTGGCACAGCTTTTTTCTATGTTGTTAATCACACACAATAGGTACCTCTTTCATCTAATTATACTTACAGGCGGATGTCAAGGTACCATGTAAACTGGGGCATGTTTGATATGTTTTTATTCCTCTACAAGAAACATCCCCAACTCTCCCACACACTGGCTACCCGTTATTTGATCATGAACAGCACCATTATTCACAGTTCCCAAAGCCACAGCCTTATAGTCTGCAGTCTCAGGAATATTCAAAGTCCTGCCATTGCGATTTCTGCAAAACTCTAGAATAAGATAATTTCATACGAGAGCCACTAATTTATACCCTTATGTCACTTCCGGACACCAGCATCATCCTTGTAACTAGCAGACGATCCTTTCAGCTGGACGCCAATGTCTCTCTCATCCATACACCTTGCCATTTCTCATCTGCTGCTCCTGTCTGCAAATCCTTGCACTGGCTTTCTATATGGTCCAAATTCAAAATCTGTGATGCTGATGCCAACCCAATGCTTGTCAAACACCTCTGTAGATTATGAATGTTAATTCAGCAGTACCATCACACATTGCCCTAAAAAGAAGGCACATTTAGGCTAAAGTCGCACATATGGCAAATCGTTCTTTGGTCAGGTCAATCAAACTGAACGATCATTGCACAGCTCGTGGAGACATCCTAAACAATAATGGATTTGGTCTAGCAGGACGGATATGATTTATGAAGTAATCTAAAGCTAGTGATTGCTTCATTCGCTAATAAAGCCCTGACTGAAGAGACTGGTCCTAAGCCCTCCCCGGTGCTCTGCTTATTTTATTTACCTCAGACACGCTGTCTATAGGTTGTAATGACATAAGTATAGGTCTGTATTCATTATTGAAATCTAATAAATTGAATTACAATAAAATATCCCTCTCTCCCCAGTTCATCTGTATTCCATGGACCTGAACCGGCTGGTTGGCTTAAACACATTCAAAGGCACAAAGGGGGTGAGCAAAACTGGACTACAAATCCCAGCAACACTGTGCTTAGTTATAATGCTAAGCAAACACTTTTCTGTGTATTATAGGGTGAACAATCAGTAGACTTTTATAGTTTAAACTTATATTTAATTTGTGCACAAAGAGCATCCTGTAGATCCGTCCTCTGGTGAGCTCTATGTATTACTACATGTATTTGAATATTTTATTTATTTCACGCTGGATTTTAATAATCCATTAGCAGTTGAGCACCGGACATATTTTGGTGTCTTGAGGATGGAAAATCGGCTTGGCTGCCGTCCCCTATTGTAATTGGAGGTCATTGGTAGGTTCCCAAGTGCACCCAAATTCCATTGCAATTCAATCCATTCATATCTGACCTTTGCAAAAGCCCAATATGATCTGCGTTATGTTGATTTACACTGTGACCCCCACAAGTCCTCCGTAAACGCTTTCTGTTTTTTAAATTCTGCTTTACTCACGTAGCGCTTAGTCGTGCTAAAGTTATTACAAGTGCTGGAAAACTGCAGCTGAATAAGTGCCAGCATGAAATCTTCTATATACTCAGTGCTCCCTGCTCTCATCCCACACAAGGCCACATAATATATCCCACCAAGCCAGGGGGTTTCCTCGGTCATTAAAATATCTGAGCCCTCCCTAAACACCCACCTCTTCACTGAAGCCTATCTGTTTTCAAAATCTATACTAATATAATAAGAATGTTTGTTCCAAGTTGGCACACAAACTACTGAACTGATTTTCATGTAAACTGCACCATTTTGTAATGGAAGCTCCTAGAAATAACTGCACTGTTCATCTCCATCCGTCAAGTTAAAGCTGAGCAAGTACAAAAACAAAGTCTATTGACACCATCATTGCAAGAGACAGGTGTGGCACCGTGTGTGTGGCCGGTGAGGTGCTTTGGGCCCACGCTCACTTGAATAGGATAGGTTACATAGCAGTCTGTGCACAGGGCACGCAATGACATTGGTGTGATTGGTGGGTGAAGGTGCTGCTGCCACCAGTCTGTATAGCGCTGGTGGTCACGTGGGCCACTGCCGCCACAGGGACCCTAAGCAATGCAATACAACTATCACACCTCAAATAAAAAAAAAAAAAAAAATTTTTTTTTTGGCAAAAGTGATTTCATCATGGGTGAAGCCGCTGGTAACAGCTAGTAATGAATAAATAGCCAGTATTTATTTATATACAGCATATATATTCCACAGCGCCTTACAGTCTCTGCCTCAGTGGAGCTTACAATCTATATTCCCTACCACATGTACACGCACTTACACCCTATGGTTAATTTTTGTCAGGATACAATTAAAGTACCAGTACATATTTTGATTTTTGGGAGGAAACTGAAGTACCCGGCGGAAACCCATACAAGCATGGGGAGAACATACAAACTCACAACGTTAGGGCCGTGGTGGGACTCGAACCCAAGACCTCAGTGCTACGATTTAGTAATGCTAACCATTTCACCAACCGTGCTACCCTAGTTGTTATGGGTTGTGCAGAGGAGCGGAATTTAAGCATAATTGCCCTTGCACATAACGCAATTTTTGTCAAAGCCTTGATTTTTAAAAGTGTGAACAAGTCACGCGGTTAGGTGTTGGGACCGATGATCCTCTGCCTGCCGTCAGTATGAAAAAAGGACCCTGTACCCACCTAACGTTACAAGTTGATACAAGATTTATACAGGTAATAGATTGTACAATTTGGTCAAGTGAGCAGCTGCATATTGTATTAATTGCTAAAATGATTTAACTGTTTTACTCCTGTTTCTGGAGCCAATTAATTTTTTTTTTTTAAGAAAGAAAGAGAAAAAGAAAGAAAGAGAAAAAGAAAGAAAGAGAAAAAGAAAAAGAAAAAGAAAGAGAAAAAGAAAAAGAAAGAGAAAAAGAAAGAGAAAAAGAAAGAGAAAAAGAAAGAGAAAAAGAAAGAGAAAAAGAAAGAGAAAGAGAAAAAGAAAGAGAAAAAGAAAGAGAAAAAGAAAGAGAAAAAGAAAGAGAAAAAGAAAGAGAAAGAAAGTGGCAGTACTGCATACCCCTCCCTGCAGGGCACTAGAAAACAAATGGGTGCCTTTCACAAATAAGGAACTCTATACCTCATACATATATCAGTGCACCCTTCAATACCACTTGTCATAGGGCCAGATTCAGCACGGAACGCAGGTCTGCATACGCACGCACCCGGCCGCTGCGAACATATGCTAATGAACCCAATCGCAATGACACCGCAGCACAGACGCCCACCACTACATCATGCCGCCCACTTCCCTTTACTCATATCCGCAATACCTCACTAGACAGCAAAAACATTGGTAACATCGAGAACCATCGACCCCATTAGCGTAATAGTGGTTGCCCTGACCTCACTCAGGATTTGGGCCGCTTCCTGTGCGTATCTAGAACTTTGGCTGCGTCTTCTGTCACAGGGGCTTAATTCTGCACTCCCCTGTAACGGCGTTCAATCGCACTGGCACGTCTGCGTTTCACGGACCACTCCCAGACGGTCACTTCCTGTCAATGTGTGCCGAGACTGCGTGCTCCCTGTGATCGCTTCCCGATCACATCGGCCGGTTTGCGCACTGCAATGCATACGTATGCGCAAAACATCGGCCGGGTGCGTGCAAATTCTAATCAGTTACTATCCGACAGACTCACCTAGTTCCGTTCTGTAGCTCACATGGATTTTTATATGTACATGTGTAAAATCTTTGGGGGTGATTCAGGTGATCTCAGGGGCCCAGCACTGCGTGATGCCGGAATTAGACATGGTCCAAAGCTTAAACACTAAACTCATAAATCAAAACCAGAAGGATACTGTAATAATAATAATAAGAATAAAGCATAAAAATATTTTTATAGGGTGCCACGGTGGTTGGCATCACTGCCCAACAGGGCTGGAGCCATGGATTCAATTGTGACCTGAGCCCCATCTGTGTGGAGTTTGTATGACTTGTCTTTGCATGGGTTTCCTCTTATAGTCCAAAAAAAAAAAAACCCTGGTGTGTCAATTGGCTTCTGCTGAAATTAACCCTTGTGCGTGTCAGTGCTTGTGTGGTAGGGAATATAGACTGTAAGCTCCACTGAGGCAGGAACTGATATGAACGATTAAATAGTCTCTACGCTGCGTAATATGTAGGCGCAGCCCTATATAAAAGGTATTTTAAAAAAAAAAACCACTTACATTCCATATTATGACTGCTCCAGAAATATTTCAAGGGTTAAATAAGAGATTTGAATCTAATTTAATGACATTACCAGTAAGAGTAACCAGTCTGCCATGTTTGCAGCATAAGCTGGTTACTTTAAGATCTTTACTCATCTTGCTTAACTGGATTACTGCCATGAGAGCAGGGCTCGGCGTTTCACTTTTAGCAGTCAGGAACCCTTCCTTCCTGACAGCCGTCTGAGCGTTGGAGGGGAGGCTCAGCACTGGAATGCGGCTTGCTCGTCCTGTTTACTGTAAGCGTCACTGCCAGGAAAATAAGGCTCCAGGCGCCAAGCCAAATATCACGGCTTTAAGTACTTTACAGTTAGATTAACCATAAATACTCTCTACTACCTGTCACACCAGGAACCATAGTACTTTACAGCAAATGAGTTGCTAAAGGTCACCATCATATTTGCTTCTGCTTATACTACTTTAATGCATAGGCCCCAAAATTGACTTTTTCTGTGCAGAAAAGCAATATGCATACTGTAAACGCAGGGTGTAAAAGGTCCAGCAACACTGCTGGGAGATTACGCCAAGGGCTTCCTTTGTGCTCACAGGGCGACCTCTGAAATAAGGGAAGTCAAAAACGTCTACCGCACCTTAGTATAAATGATCTTAGAAGTGGAAATGTACCAGTTTTTAAAGAATTAAAGGGCCAGTAAAGTTATAACACAAGGGGACCCTGTAAGAAATGGCTTCTGTTGCACGCTCCGTCCATGTTCCACGCGTCTTTGCTGCATTTGGGACCACTCGTGTTAATGTGGGTCCATCGCTGAAAAGTCACATTGTGTTCACACTGTGGGGCCCATACTTCTGCGACAGATTGCCACAATTCGCCAATACCCGGGCGCCTGAGTCAGGGGATTGAGGAAATCCAAAATGTTGGATTTCCCCGACTTGACGATCCCGATCATTTTTGTGGGGTTTTAACATGTAGAATTTCCCGGATCCACCGTTCATTGATGTCCGCAGATAGGCGGTTTTGGTCGCTGATCGGCGTCAGGGAATTGCGGCGCTGATGTATGGGCATACCCAACCGAAATATTTTTGGATTGTTTGTGCACAAACGCAGTACAGTTATCTGGGCAATCCACCTGATACTAGGCGGATTACCCAAATAATTGTGTAGTGTATGCCCAGCAACTGCAATGGATTTTTGACAATTTTCCCTGTCGTATTAAAAAGGGGAATAATAGTAAATGCAAAATCAGGCTTGTTTTGCATTAAATATTATTGCCCTTTTAAATCTGGCAGGCAAAATCTGCAAATATCAAGGTTTTGAGAATCCACCGCTTCGTAAATACACCCCTTAGAGGAGGGGTGGGGAACCTTTTTTCTGCCGAGGGACATTTTGTTATATATATAACATTATTCATGGGCTCGGTGAAGTCCACGCCCCCTCCATATGATGTCACACGGGGGCGTGACCACAACTGTCGGTGATTACAGCAATGCCCGGAGCATCCTCAGGAGCTGTAAGGGCAGCGGTGTGACCGTCTGAAGGGTCCTAAGGACGCTCCAGGTGGCACTGCTGCATAGGTTCTGGCTGCAGGGTGCCATTCTAAGCACCCTGCTAACCAGATGAGGCTAGCAGAAAAAAGCTCCAAGGGCCAGACCAAATGATTCCAAGTGCCTGATACGACCCCTGGGCAGGAGGTTCCCCATCCCTACCTTAGAGGAAATGCATTTGCACCCCTTGCATTGCAACATGGTTTCTTCCAGGAGCAAATTGCTGATTGCTTGCCCTTAACTTTGAATCAAATGGGGGAATCCAATATCGGACGGGGAATTAAAAAACCCAGCGGCGTGGGGGGTTTTCCCGCAGCCGCTGGGTTTTGCTATTCTATATTTATAATATATATATATTTATAATTATATATATATATATATTATATATATATATATTTTCACACACACAGATTTCAGGAGGTCGGAATCCCGATACTAACACCCGTCGATCAGTATCCTAACCCTACCCCTCCCTCCCTCCCCATACCTTAAACCTAACCTCCCCTTCTAATGCCTAACCCCCTAGTGCCTAACATACTTCCTTAATACCGAGCATAATGCTTACTGCCGGGATGCCTGCGCCAGATTTCTGACAGGTGTCGGGATTCCAGCGCCGGCATTCTCAAGCGTCAGTATTATGACCGCATCCCCATACGTGCTCACACACCTCCTGACGACTCGTGCTTACTCATGTCCTGCTGAAACGTTTATTGATTCAAGTCACTTTAGCTGCAATCTGAAGCGTTCAGCCATGTCTATATATCATAAGCCATACAGTACTTTTTCATGCTATGTTGCCCTGGAATACAACAAGAAATTGGTCTACACAATAGAGTAGCATCCGACGCACAATCCAGAGTAAACTTGTGTTGCAACCCAGCACAAGGAAAATAAAACGATTTGGTCAAAATACCAACGTGCGGGATCCCGGCGCTTAGAATGCCGGCACCGGAATCCAGACACCTGTCAGAATCCCAGTGCCGGCATGCCGATTTAGGGGGAGGGTTAGGCAGTAAGGGGGGAGGTCAGGTTTAGGCATCGGGGAGGGTTAGGGAGAGGGGGAGGGTTAGTATACTGACCGACAAGTGTCATTATCCTAACCCAGTCGCGATGCCGGCGTCGGGATTCTGATCGCTAAGATCCCAAGTTGCGGCATCCTGTCAAAATAAACAACTATCTGATAATATAAATACATGGCTAAAGCATACAGAAAATAAGCAAGAGCAGTAAACCAATGCATTCAGTAAAAGGAAGGAGAGAGAAATTACCTGCAAGTGGATTCCTTTAAATATATGCAATGGGGATGATATGTGAAACACATTTTAAGTGAAAAAGTAACAAATAACCAACATATATCTTAATTTCCCCTTTTCGCACAAGTCCATATTACTTGAATACAGGTGTGTTTGTGGAAAGCGTTATGGTGTGCAGAAATCCAGCCTGAATCAGCACATGCTTGATACATGAGTGCAGCTACCGTGACCATAAATAAAATATGCTAATATAGCATTATACCTGAATGCTGCAAAATGTCTGTTACAGGTATTAATGAAGGAAGGAAAGTAATAACTCTGTATAAAAGGGGCATTTTATAATGAGGCAGGTGTGGCATTACATGAGCACTGATCTACAGGATAGATATGTTGGATACATTTTACATAGAGGTGCGCTGACTGCCCCAATCTTCCTGACTCAGCTTTTCCCGAGAAGCACTATTCTGCGCTGCCGGGGGACCCTGCTCCTCGCACTATGCAACTCTCAGCCTGTGGCTTTCTGCAGCTGCCACACGAGAGGCCACTCACTGCCGCCCACCTACAACACCCGCTGACTCATCATTCATAGAATGATCCAATTGGCTACAAGTTGCTTTACTACCACCCAATAGAAAATGGAGAACATCCAGGGCCAGCAGAAGCTGAAGGTTGAATACAATAAATGGCTCAGACTTTAGTCAAACACCGGATGAGAATTATTACAATGTGAATGGGTGCACGGCAGATGACAGGAAAGGCCGATGAAATACGCCGTTTGTGAGACAAATATTCTGCAATAAGGAGCATTTCCGGGGGTGGAACTGGCTGCCGTCAAGGATAATAATGTGAAATCTGTATGGGGATACGTAATAAGAGGGATGCAGAATAACAAGCAACAGGGGCAATTATAAGACTGCACAGTAACCATGTCCCAGAGAATACATGGGGACAGGGGGTGGGGTGGAGCCAGGTAGGGAAAGAGGAGTGAACACATTTAGGAAAGACTGGTGGGTGAGTTTCTATGGAGAAAAGGCCTACTAGAAGTCAGAGGTCATGTTATTACAGGGCACAGGTTAGTACATGACTAGAGGGGAAACGGATGCATCTTAGATTCAGAGGTGAAAGCAAAGCTCATTCAACAATAAAGATTTATCCAAAGGCTGAAACTCTGTAAGATAAGTTTGCTCATTCTTATTACCAGACGTTCACACCTATCACACCGTTCACACCTATCACATTATCCCAATTTGCTTCCTGGAGATGCTGCAGAGAGATGGTAAGAGAGGAGGTGGGCAGGGCTGGGAGAGGTATTGTGTATTATTAGGAGGGTGGGGTGTAATGACGTAGGTAACGTGGCTGGCACTGGTGGGCGCAGTTTGAGTTAGGTCCAGTTAGGTCCAACAAGCTCTTCAGGAGAATTGCCTGCTCTTTCGAGAGTCCATGAGGTCTCCCCCTAACTCAGCAATCATTCATAAAGTAAACTACAATCACCTACATAAAAATAAATGATAAAACATAATAAAGATAAAAAATAAGAACATGTTTTAGGACTTCTGCACAGAGCAGGAAATATATTATTAACGAGCTGAAGTACCCGGGTTTAAATCTTCAAGTTATACCCCTTTCACCTGTTGTTCCCAGGTTATTGCCGTTTCGACCCTGGTCAACGTGATTTTAAAAAGCACCAAAATGAATAACCCTGGTCGACCGACTCGGTATTTCAACCCGGGTTAAAAAGGAGGGTTACGCACGGGTCGGACCCGGGTTATTTGGCTCTTAAATGGTACAGACCCGGGATATTTGACCAGGGTCTGAGAAAATAGTGCTGATTGGCTTTTTCCAGTCAGCTGACCAGCCTGCACACAGAGCACATGTCTCTGTAGTTACATTACTGTCCTGCACTGCACACTTTGGGGAAAAGGCAGCTATTAATAAGCTATATACAGGCAGCACAGTGTACTATACTGCACTTTACTTTCACTTTGGAGGAATCATGGCAAACTGGAGAGATGAAGAAGTAATGGAGTTGCTGCGGATCAGGGGTGAGGAAGAAATATGTAAACAGATAACTGGAACTGTCAAGGATGTGATAACTTATCGCAACATCGGCAAAATGTTGGCTGCATCTGGATTCATCAGGAGCCAACAGCAGGTCGTCAATAAGCTGAAGGCACTGAAGAAGCCATTTCATAAGGTGACCGACCACAATAGAAATCGCAGTGGTGCTGCCCGCATGGACTGGAAGTTCTTTGATCTGTGTGCCAATGCATTTGGCCATACTGCATTAAGCAGACCTGTGACAGTCATCTGCACTGAAAGCATTCCCCAGCCCCTCCTTTTCTTTACTGAAAACATCATCATAATTGTGAGCCAATAAAATCCTTTAAAAATGACATCACACTGTTTTAACATGGACAACCCGGGTTGAGTTAAAAGGCACCAAATCTGGTTATTAAGGCGATGTGACAGGCCCTCACACGGGCCTGACCTGGGTCGGACCCGGGTCCGACCCGTATTTGCGATGTGAAAGTGGTATTAAGTTTTATTATGTGATGTCGTCCAAATCCATCCAATGGAAGGCCCAGAGCAGGCTCCCTGAGTCAAAGTTCTGCCCAGCGCACTCTGATGTGAGGTCCGACCGGGAGCCCGAGCATATTATTAGGCATCCTAGACCAATTGCCACCCCACTGTGAAGTTTTCATCCAAATCCATCCAGTGGAAGGCCCAAAACAGGCTCCCCGGGTCAACGTTCTGCCCAGCGTACACTAACAAGAGGTCCAAACGGGACACTAACCCCCTAAAACCTGGCCAGGATCGAACTGGACCACTTTGCGTTGGTTTCATTTCAATCAGTGCAGGTGTGTCCGCATGCATAACCGGATAGACAAACAGACCAATACATTTTATTCATAACATACTTGAAATCCAGTGCAATTAGGAGCCCCCTTATCAGTAACAGCATGGTTACCAGTCCTATGCAGTATTGGAGAAAAGTAAAGCTACCCACACACACAGAAGCCATCACTTTGCCAGACCCCTGTGTGTGTCAGTGGGCCTGATTCAGAGCCGGACGCTCTGACCAGAGCGCTCGCTCTGAATCAGGGCCCTCCTACCTAAACTTGGAGCGGCCTTTTGGACGCTCGCATAGCTGTGGGTTACCACCCACAGCTTATGCGAGCGTCCATGATGATGGTCGCGATGGTCAAGACCATCGCGACCATCGGGCTTGCGATGAGACCCTGCGGTAGGGTCTCGGTGACCGCAAGCCCTGGAGTGATTTTGGCTCTATCAGAGCCAAAATCACTCCCACTGACATCACTAGTGATGTCAGTGGGGCCGGACCCAGACGGTAGGCGTTCCCATGGGAACGCCTCCGTCTGGCAGCCACGCCCCCGGCATGCCCACCAAAGGGGGCGTGCTGTCAATCACCATCGACAGCACGCCCCCTTTGGTGCGAGACCCATAATGACGGCTACCCCGTCGTTATTTGGGTCTCACGCATGCGCACGACGGAGCTCTCTCCGTCGTGCGCATGCGCACTAGGGCACCATCGACCCGCTTGCGAGCGGGTCTGAATCAGGCCCAGTATCTCTTTCCAATGCGGCCAACTATGTGTGACCAAAATGGATGGAGCCCGAAACAACTGGGTGATGCGGACCAATTAACGAACATACAGCACAGCCTTGTGATTATTGTGAGTGCTGTCCAATCTGCCTATTATTTCTCAAGCTGCATACACACACAATGATTTTTTTGAATGATTATCGTTAAACGATATCGTTAAACGATAATCATTTGAAAAAAAACGTTCACTTTCTGAGTCAAATGAACGATTATCGTTCATGTGCATTCACGTTTATAGTTTAGTCAGACTGACCAACTCAACGATTTTCATTAAGGGAATATGCAAAAATCCTTTGTAGTTCAAAAAAATCGTTCATTACACTTAAAAAAATCTGACAGATAATCTGACAGAAAATCGTTCATTAAATCATTGGTAACAAAATCGTTGTGTGTGTATGCAGCTTTACCTTTTTAGTTATGTTTTAACAATGTTTCCCCTGTACATATTTACATAGAAAAATAGATGTACAATTTTAAATCCAGTCTTCTACAGAAGGACAGAGACATTACGGAGCATATGTGGCACTTTTTTTAACCTCATTCTTTAGATAAATGTTTATATAAAACACCTCAGAAATGTAGGATTCTATGTTATGCCCAGTGCAGCCCAATATTGGCATTCGGATTTCCCATGCACTCATATGTAAATGGTTATGATACTAAGAGTAGACATAGAATTACAATACATTTTCCAAGATCAGATAAAGTCTCTAAGGATGAAACGCGTTTGTTATTGTTTGACTACATGTAAAGGACAAATACTGAGCAGCGAGATCAAACAGACTTCGGAGACAGTGATTCCGGAATATCCTTATTCTTGTTACAAGGGTTCACCCAGCCGCAATTATCCTTTACAGACAGACTGTACAGTGGGTAACGAGCTGCTCCGTACCTCTTTATACCTATTTGAACACTTCTGATTTAAGCAGAAGTAACTAAATAGGAATTTCTATTTATAAGTTCGACTTGTATCTGGTTTATGATTTTGCAAGCAAGAGGACGGCATTCATATTTTTCTCTATTTATACAGTTTTATGCTTTTATACACTTTCAGACCAATTAAAACGTTTGCAGTTGTATCCATATGAATGGCACATTGATGATTGCTTGTATTTTATGCTTCTCTTATTTGCTCTTATTTTGGGGACTCAAAAACCCTTCTGATCTACAAACGCAGATAATCTGTGAAGCATGATCGGATATCTATTCTTTGATCTGTATAGTGACATAAAGCAGAACATTAGGCACAGGATGCCCAAGATTATTTATGAACTCTAACTTCTATTAATTATTTGCAGTTATTTATATAGCGCACACATAGTCTGCAGCGCTTTACAAAGAATATTTAACCACTGACATCAGTCCCTGCGCTAGTGGAGCTTACACTCTATATCTCCTATCACATGTACACACACATACACAATAGTAGCGTTGCTGCTAGGCTGTTTTAGTGGGGCGCCGCGCCTTGCCCTATTTCTAAAGGGCAGAAAGCACCCTGCCCTCCGGCGCGGCGCCCCGCTGAAGCAGACTGCGGGGGCCCCCACCCACGGGTCGCAGTGTCCCGCGGGTGGGGAAAACTGCAATGTAACCGTCACCGCCGGTGAATGGATGCCGGGCGCATGCACACAGCATCCATTCACATTGACAGTGGTGCTTGGGAGCAGCCCGGCATGTATGCAAGTGCGGGGCATGCACCCAAGAGTGGCGAAAAGGGGAAGAGTCCCCTTTTCCTTGGCCAAGCCCCCTTTTCAGGCACGAGCAGATGATGCCCTGGACGGCGCCAGATCTAGAATGAACACTACAATAGGGTTAATTTATTTTTTGTCAGAAGCAAATTGACATACCAGAATGTTTTTGGGACATGGGAGCAGTGCCATAATAGGACTATGCCGCCTTGTGCCAGTTCCGTCCCCTAAACCCGTGACATGATGTCACACCTAGGGGGTGGGCCCAGCGGCTCCAGTAAGTAGAGCACTATCCAGAGCGTCTTAAGAACGCTCCGGGCAACTCCACAAGCTGCCTGTCTGGAGCGACTCTTGGACACTCCGGGCGGCTCTGCAGTAGCGCTGCTAGCTACAGGGTGCAATTCCAGGCACCCTGCAAGCCACATACAGGTGTTGTAGGGTATGACAGAGCCCTCCCCAGGGCCCTGCGTGGTGAAACCATTCGCACATCCCAGTGTTACGGTCCTGTCTGAAAGGAAACCCATGCAAACACAGGGAGAGCATACAAACTCCTAACAGAGACTTGGTGGGAATCGAATCCAAGACCTCAGTGATGGAGGCAGTAATGCTAACCACTACACACCAACCATACAGCTGTGTCCTCACTCATTGCTGCAGATGCCAAAATTTCCGATCAGAATTCCTCGTTGTGTGTTAAAATATTAAAAGCAGCTCAGTAAAAATAAGAAATACAATAAAAATAATATACGACCGCCTAAAACATTAGATAAGAGAAAGTATACAATAATGCAATAAAATAAATACAGTACAGGTAATTTTTATAGCCATTTGGGCAAAATTGAGAGCTGGTGAAGGATCAAGGTTAGTCCATTTGCAAATAAAGCACACTGTGGTCCGTTAGGTGTGGGTTGGTTTGATAGCGAATGCTAACCCTATTGTACCCTACCTCTAAGGATCTAAGGACTGCAGTTCACCATTGATCACCGTCAGCCGATTCGCCCGCTAATGATGTCAGGCATCCAAGCCATGTGTAGCAAACATGGATGTCTTGTTGCAGAACAATTCTTCACTTTGCACCCGATTCCTACCAACGCGTTTCACACCACTGGTAATGTGGGTTTTCTCTTGGTTACAGTATCTTGGCAAGCTTCAATTTTGTGGTTGTCCCAGGTATTTGGTGTCCACATGTAAGGAGAACTTTGGGTTCTTGTCTCATTACTGTTCCACACTGAGCTGGAGAGGGTTCATGGAGCATAAGTACAGAAATATTCTACAATGAAGTTATACGGCATGGGTGAAAAATGCAATCATGAGCAACCTGTCACAGCCTCCTTAGAGGTAGGGTACAATAGGGTTAGCATTAGCTATCAAACCCACCCACACATAACGGACCACAGACCACAGTGTGCTTTACTTGCAGACGGACTAACATCTATCCTTCACCAGCTCTCAATTTTGCCCAAAGAGCTATAAACATTACCTGCACTGTATTCATTTTATTGCATCATTTTATACTTTCTCACTAATCTAATGTTTTTAGTGCTCGTGTATAATTCTTATGGTATTGCTGCAGATGCACCAAACAGCCCCTTTCGGCACGCCAGGTCCCATGCAACTGTACTAGCGACAGGTGTCTTTGTTGCCGAAAATACATCGTTGCAATACAACTACTGTAGAAAGCTCCATCAGACCATGCTGATTAATTTGATATGGGACACTTGTATATCTGTCTGCGACTGAGTCTCTATCTGTATACGAAAGGCCACGATGCAGTCGCACACAGATATACAAAAGTGTCACATATCAGATTAATCAGCACAGTCTCCTGGTTTGTTCCAGCCACGTCGCGTTGCGAAACTTAAGGCCCCCATACATCTGATCGAGGATCTCACGATCCTGCGATCAGATGGGAAACGCCGAAACGCTAGTCGGAAAAGCTGACCGGCCACCATCGATGTTCAGTGATCAGTGTTAAATTTCACCGATTTGACAATAACAATCATTTTTTCATCGTGATTGTCATATCTGTGAAATCCAACATGTTGGATTTCTGCAATCCTGCGATGGATGGGGGGGCCTTAAGACACATTTTCTGAAAAAAAAGATGACAAAAAGTCGCTAGTACATTCGCACAGGAACAGAAGGATTACTTGTCCCAGGCATCTTGCACTGCGTGGCACATTGAGGCTAGGTGTGTGCAGACACATCTGTATACACTCATATGCCAGGAAAACTGAGACAGCCGCTTCCATTCACAGTACATGCAGCCACACCACCACATTAAATGGCATCTTCCAAAAATGAAGTACAATACTATATATCAGTGGCTCTCAAACTCGGTCCTCAGGACCCCACACAAGTCACGTTTTCCAGGTCACCCAGCAGGTGCACAGGTGTATTCATTACTCACTGACACATTTTAAAAGATTCACAGGTGGAGCTAATTATTTCACTTGTAATTCTGTGAGGAGACCTGGAAAACATGCCGTGTTTGGGGCCCTGAGAACAGAGTTTGAGAACCTGTGCTATATATAACCAGATATATCTGCAATCCGTTGTTATATAATTTGCAGGGAAGAGGACAGCGTATCCTCATTTAAATGAGACTGAACATGGCTAGACAGTAAGTTCCAGAGATGAGTAACTATCTCTGAAATCAACAAGATTTTCAGGATTTTCACGTGCAATAATTTCAAGGCAGTTCTATGACCACACAACTTCAGGGAACACATCTAACATGCGGCACCACTGCGGCCAGCAAAAAACTCTGGACAATAGTGGAAAGCCTCGTCTTGCATGCATTGAAACATCTGACTGGCGTCCAACATTGCCACAGATAACAGCTACATTTAATGCTGGGGCCACAAGTAACATCAGCGCTCAACAGTGCAGTGTTCTTCTATGGGGAACAGTAGCGGATGACCTACTTGGATCCCACTGCTGAACCCCACAACACAAGGCTAGGTGCATCGCCTGGGCTCGTGAATACTGCCACTGGATGCAAGGGGACTGGTTCAACAAGTTCATGCAGATGATTGTTTTTTTTCTTTTTCATTGCTCATGCGTCTAATTCTAACTCGACCATTCGTGTCTAATTGAACTGACCCCTAAATTTTTCAACAATTGATTAAACAATATATATCCACAAGTATGAAGGTAAACAGAGGCAGAACATGCTATAGGTGTGGTTATCTGGCTTCAAAATCCCTTTCATTTGCTCATATCAGATCTAATCTTC
The DNA here is from genome assembly GCA_031769625.1 of Taudactylus pleione. NCBI lineage: Eukaryota > Metazoa > Chordata > Amphibia > Anura > Myobatrachidae > Taudactylus > Taudactylus pleione. The sequence goes on from JAUIMM010001025.1 coordinate 3,510,826, forward strand.
TGAGATTATTGTGTGCAGTTATACAGTGTTAGACAAATGGTGAAGGCCACTTTTATTACTTTGCAAACAAATAAGGGACACAATTATCAACCACAAATATTAACTATATGATATGAGAGTTACAAGTGAAATTCTATGGATAATTGGGTCACGTGTATATAATAACATTTGATACAGTATTATACTGTATAGTCATATCTAGGGCTTTTGGTCAAAATTTTTTTCACAACATACAATAATAAAAAAAACTAAAATTAACCAATTTGGAAAATATTAAATTGATAAGGTTATGGTTATACTCTGACATTTTGTTACACTTTATCGGAGCTATCACAAACTAAATGTTGCAACATATTCTCAAGATCAAAACAAGCCAAGACATTTACAATAAAATGTTGATTTAAATATTAAACCAATTATTTTTATATTATTATATATATATATATTATTATCCTTTATATGGCACTACAAGGGGTTTGCAGCACCTTATAACGTACATAAAACAGAAACAGCATAAACACACACAAAAACACGTTACTTACAGTACAAGACATTTCAGAACAAGGACAAGCTTTATAAACATTGCCGCATTAGCGGCCGTAAGACCCAAATCATCAGCAGGGAGGCTGAACCCAAAGGATTGGTGCTGTTGTTGGCAGCGAGGAGATGATGGTAAAGTGAGGGAAGGAGAAGCACGTGAGGGAAGAGGGCCCTGCGCGTGAGAGCTTACAATCTAGGCAAGTGGGAGACAGACAGGCGTGGAACAGAGGAAAGAGTCAGCGAGCATACAGCAATCAGGATAAGAGCTGGAAAGCTTAGATGAAGAAGTGGGTCTTGAGAACCCATTTGAAGTTTTGTAGAGAGGTAGAGAGTCTCATAGGAATAGGGAAACCGTTCTAGTGTTAGGGAGCAGCACTAGCGTTCCCGCTAGGCTGTTTCAGTGGGGCACCGCGCCCTGCCCTATTTCTGAAGGGCAGAAAGTACCCAGCCCTCCAGCGCAGCGCCCCACTGAAACAGCCTGCGGGTTCTGTCCTCCACTCGCGGGCCGCAGTGTTGGATTATTATCAGGGTTGGATTATTAATCTATCACAAACTGCACTCAGGGCCTGATTCAGAGCCGGACGCTCTGACCAGAGCGCTCGCTCTGAATCAGAGCCGACCACCCACGGCATATGCGAGCGGCCAAAAAGATGGTCGCGATGGTCAAGACCATTGCGACCATCGGGCTTGCGACGAGACCCTTGTGGTAAGGTCTCGTCTGAGGCAAGCCCGGAGTGCTTTTGGTTCTATCAGAGCCAAAAACACTCCCACTGACATCACTAGTGATGTCAGTGGGGCCGGACCCAGACGGTAGGCGTTCCCATGGGAATGCCTCCGTCTGGGCAGCCACGCCCCCCGCACGCCCACCAAAGGGGGCGTGCTGTCAATCACCATTGACAGCACGCCCCCTTTGGTGCGAGACCCCGAGCGACGGCTTCCTCCGTCGTGCGCATGCGCATTTGGGTACCATCGACCCGCTTGCGAGCTTACAGCGCTCGCGAGCGGGTCTGAATGAGACCCTCAGTGCATAAAAGATGAATATAACTCAAAGGATATCAGCACTCAATCTAACACTTACCTATTCCATAAAGATCTAACCGGATTTTCACCCCAACACAGAGTATCACTTCCATATACACCTATAGCTGCCACCTTCTACTATATAAAGCCAATAAAAACCTGCAACTTAATTACCCAACTGCATTCTGGTAACTAAAAGAATTAACTTTATGCACTTCTTTTAAAGCGTTAACAAAGCTAAGCAATCTAATGTCTATTAAACAGACTATGGATGTCTTCACAGCAAATTTAATGTATGAAAACAGGTGCGATACTTACACATTATAAAAACAAAACACAACATAATATTATAAATGAAAAAGGAAAGCATACAGAAGATTTAGGACCTACATCTGAGATTATACAGGCTGAAACTGCGACTGCATGGAAAGATGGACATATTACAATTTGATTATCTTTATGAGAATGGAGAATAGACTTTAGGTGAGCTGGAGCTAGATTTACTAAGCGGTGTCTGAGGAGTGAGAGAGGCCCTGATTACTTGTTAGGTAGGACATGTGCGCTAGGTGACGAGGTTATCGCATAGTTGAAGTCAGGGTCGTATTGGGGGTTGTGTCACACAGGGAGCAAGGTCAAAGAGGAGTCACTGTCGCTACACTAATGGTACCCCGTATTGGGATAATGATAAGAATTGGGATTTCAACGCCAATCATTAGACCCCTGCCGGGATTAGACAGCCGGGAAGCCGGCGGTCGGCATTTCGACCGTCGGCTTCCTGACTGCAACCCTATTAAGCATGGTGGTTTTTCATAAATGTATGCAGAACCTAATGTATCACCGCTGTGTACTAACAGCATAAGTAGGAGGGTTCCCAGCAATCTCCTACAAAAGGTTTATCAGTGCAGATCACAGTCTCCATTTTTATAAATGGGGACTACGATCTGATCCCTATGTACCAAACTCAGATTGCATACTCTGCTTTTTAACTAAAGAGGCATTTTCAGAGGTGAGGGATCTTACAATCCCTCTCCCGTAGCTTCCAGCCGGCTACGGATCTATCACTGTATGCAGGCGGAGTGTCGGATTCCCCAAGAGGAGGCTTTAAAAAAATTTAAAATACTCCTCCAAAATGCAGGGGAGAGGATGTAACTCACAGGGACAGCTGTTATCGCAACTGCTCTCCCACGCACTTTAGTACATAGCAGGGAGATCTTCAGTCAAAACTGAAATATCAGTCGGGATACTGAGGACCTCATTCAGAGTCGTTGCGGCCGCACGGTCGTAGGGGAAAGGGGCCGGATATGCAAATGAAGCGATCACAAGTTGCAGTCCTAAGATGAGATCGTTAGCTGAACGACCGAGGGTAAGAAGCGGTCGTAAGACTAAATCACGCCGCCTTCTCGATCACAACACACGTCATCTCCTGGGATATAAGGATTAATCGCGACCATCGGGAACCATCGGAGCTGGTCGTAGAGCTTAAGGTTGACCATACCCTCTCTTAAGCACTACGATCAAGTCAGTGTACAAACCTCCCATGTCACATGTGCCATGACACTACTTTGTTAATTATGCACTCCCATTAAACGCTGTTCGCATAATTAGGCACGCCTGCGTTCGGATCTCCACTCCCCCGTTTTCAAGCACCTTCCCGTTACCACCCACAAACGGTTCATTCTGTCACTCAAACTAACGACCTGGCTGTGTTCAAGGAGAGAGAAATTTCTGATCGTAACAGCTAGTTTGCGCACGCGCATTGCGAACTTTACACATGCGCAGTTCAGCGACCATCGGCTGCGTATGACCGACTCTGAATGAGGTCCTGAATGTGAAGAATCGTGGCAGTTGTGCGATTATTAATACGCAGGCCCCTAAGAGAATGCTATTCTCTCGGGCAGAATAAAAACAGCGTGTGCATGAATTTCTAGTACAACTGTCAGGTTACATTGTGATACAGTTAATAGATTTACATCACATCCTCTACACAGAAGTTACACACAGCCAGGAATATGGAGATGATGAAACATGAAGGCAATACACTAATGAACCTGTATAACAGAGCAGCCAAGCCTCTTCAGCAGCCACTGATGTCAATGGAATAAGACAGGACACAGTGGCCACCTGCTGTCATTTTCAGATCACAGTTACAGAAGGCCAATGACTGGGAATAGAAGTCTTCCTCTTGGTTGCACACACACTTTGCTATTGGGCCAATAGTCTTATGACAGCATGCATGGCCAGCATAACTGACCAACGCCAGAAACAGCTCATACACTCTGCTTTACCACTGGCTGTCAAAGACTCTTTCCTGAATGTGCATATAGTTCCCCTACTATGGGCCGTATTCAATTAGTTTTGCACCCGCGGAAAAGTTTCACCTGCCGGACCTTTAACCGGCATTGCGTCTTTTGGACGCTGAAACTTATCGTGCGCGTCCCCGCTATTTGTCGTATTCAATTGCAAAACACGCGAAAACAGCAATCGGTGAATTCAGAACAGGCGGAAAGTGCTGTCAGAATTGGGGAAACCAGACTGAACCCCCCAAAAAGATGCACTAACATTGGGGGATCAATGTAGCTGTGCCCGAATAGCCCTAATAAAGCTGTTTGGGGTACTTAAGTTGTTGCAATAGCTTTTTATAGCGTCTTTGCATAAGTGGTGAAGAATGGCATTAAGCTGTATTTTTTGGTGACAATAAGTAGTCCTGTCAAATTTAGGGTACATGAAAATGGGTGCTAGCATATTTTAAAGTCTCTAAAGTGAAGTTTTAAAAAACGTGAAAAACGCACCTGCAATCCTAAAAACACCTGACCCATCCTTGCAGACCCCCCAAGAAGTCTATTTCGTTAGTTTTTATGCTTGTCCCCCCACTTTGTGTTTTTTTTGCCCCCAAACTGAAAGTACTATTTTTGGGGTGTTCTTAAGTTTTTCCCCAGGATTTTTTCACACTGTTGTCCTTCGGGAGGGTTGTCCCAAGGGTTCTGAGAGGTTTCTCCACCTTTGCACCCCAAAATAAAAAATGTTGCACTTCTATTCTCCTGCTATTCAGAGGCGAATCTTTTGCACCCATTACATTGTAGTGACTTTCCGCGTAGGCGAAACCCGTCTGGAATTGAATACGGAGATAAGTTCCCACCTGGCGAAAAGACGCAATCTGCGATACTTTTACGCGGAAAACGACTTTTCGCTTCTAATTGAATACGGCCCCATGTACAGCATGGCAAACCGGGCTGTAGAGCAATCTGTACTCTACCACCATACATAGGTGCACCATTTGTATGGAACAGGTTGGTAGGAACACCTTCATATACAGTTAATGCAAATACTGACATGTACGGTGAGGCTGCGGTGGAGAAATCATATTGCACGCATATGTAACAAGATTTTGTTTTGCAGAATGAGAAGTTAGAAACTGAATGAGAGGCATTCCCTGCTTAGCAGGTGGTGTAAAGCCCCCCCCCATCCCCAATCCCCATCACCCTGGGCTGGATGCTTACATGTGCTCTTTTATTTTGTACTCTTACAGGAAAGTGCATTTGTACCCACACAGGTAATAAAAATGTTTAGGCACACATAATAAAGATATTAGTTATGTTCAACATAAAGAGGTTGGCTAAAGTGGACGTAGGCTGGATGTTCTTATACTTTATCCAACATTTGCATTTTCGTGCTATTATCCACCATATTATGCAGCGCTGTACAGGGAATATGTTTTACATCAGTACCTGCTCCATTGGCGCTCAATCTAACTTCCATAACACACATGCACACACCTATCAATATATTCATGGAGTGTGGAAGGAGACTGGAGTACCTAGAGGTAACCCACGCAAACACAAGGAGTACATACAAACTCCATACTGATAGTGCCCTGGTCAGGAATCAAACTCCTGAACCCAGTACTGTGAGGCAGGCACTTCTATCTACTGTGTCGGCATACTACAATCCCACAGAAGCAAAGAAGTGCATATCTGGAAACCTTTAAAAGGGGCCCATACATTAAGCCGCTTTGTGGCAATTCTCTGAAAAATCTCAATTCCAGAATCCCGACCCGAAAAAGGTAGTAATCGGCGAGTCCAGGATTTCACGGATCCGCCGCCGGATCGTCAGAACAGGGAATCGGGAGCTTAGATGTATGGGGCCTAGGACGAAACAGGTCTCAGCGTTCCACAAGGCTCTTCCACCCATGCCAGCCATGTTGCAGATACTACATCACTTCTGCGCCTTGCACATTGAATTGTGAAGTTCTTTCTTGCATATTCTTTATATATTATAGGTTGAGTCTCCCATATTTAAAATGCTTGGGACCAGGGGTATTTTGGATATGGGATTTTTCCGTATTTTGGAATATATGCATACCATAATGACATTTCTAGGGGATGGGACCCAAATCTAAACACAGAATGCATTGGTGTTTCATATTCACTGTAAGCTGGGTACACATTGGAGCGATGTCAGGACGATTTGAAGTTTCGTAACGACATATCGCCTACATCGCTCAGTGTGTACCCAGTGATTGCTCGCTCCCGCAGTCGCCAGGTTTGATGTGCTGCACATCAAACCTAGCGATATCGCTAGCGGCCCGTGTATTGTTAATGAACGACGTAACGCTGATCGCTCCGACGTTCATTAAAGTCGTCCAGTGTGGACACACAATCTCCGTTCACAGGCATTTGTTACGATGTCGGAACGAACCCAGTCGTTACGATGTCGGAACGAACCCAGTCGCTCCAGTGTGTACCCAGCCTTATACACACAGCCTGAAGGTCATTTTATTCATCGAACATTTATGTTTCATATACACCTTATACACACAGCCTGAAGGTCATTTTATTCTAGATTTTTAATAATTTTGTGCCTTAAACATGTTTGTTTACATTGAAACATCAGAAAGCAAAGGTGTCACAATCTCCGTCACGCTAAAAAAAAAATCAGTATTTCGGAATATTTGGATATGGGAGACTCAACCTGTAACGCAGGGGTTCCCAAACTTGGTCCTCAAGGCACCCTAGCAGTCCAAGTTTTAAGGATAATCATGCTTGTGCATAGATGGTATAATCAAACTGACTGAGGTACTAATTAAGTCACCTGTGCATAAGTATGGCTATCCTGAAAACCTAGACTGTTAGGGTGCCTTGAGGACAGAGTTTGGGAACCACTGCTGTAATGTATTTTCTGTGTTCTTAAGTTCTGTAAATAGTTTCACATTGGTTATTTAAGGTATACTGTAGCAATATTCTTCCTGTACACCAAATATCAGGCTATATGCTAACATACACTTTCCTTTAAACCAGGGCCGGCCAAAAGGTTGATCGCGATCCAACAGTAGTTAGCGGAGCTCCCGCCGGTGGACCACGACCAACGTGTTGCAGTTCCTGGGAATGCTGGTCTCTGAAGTGATCAGAGACTAAAGAAGCCTCCGATCGCTTCAGATGCCAGCGTTCCCAATGATGCAGTGTGCGCAGGAGTGTGGGTGACATCATCCGCGTCCCCAGCGCTGTGAAGAGCTTGCGCGCCTACTGGATCTAATTAGAACCAGCCAGTGGCAGCGGATGACTACACGGGAGCGCTGGCCAGGTAAGTAATGCACAGGGTAGAGAGCACCAGTACTGAGGGCCCAGCATAAGAGGCACTACTAGGGGCATTAGTGGGGGAACAGCATAAGGGGCACTAGTGGGGGAACAGCATAAGGGGCACTAGTGGGGGAACAGCATAAGGGGCACTAGTGGGGGAACAGCATAAGGGGCACTGCATAAGAGGCACTACTGGGGGCACTGCATAAGAGGCACTACTGGGGGCACTGCATAAGAGGCACTACTGGGGGCACTGCATAAGAGGCACTACTGGGGGCACTGCATAAGAGGCACTACTGGGGGCACTGCATAAGAGGCACTACTGGGGGCACTGCATAAGAGGCACTACTGGGGGCACTGCATAAGAGGCACTACTGGGGGCACTGCATAAGAGGCACTACTGGGGGCACTGCATAAGAGGCACTACTGGGGGCACTGCATAAGAGGCACTACTGGGGGCACTGCATAAGAGGCACTACTGGGGGCACTGCATAAGAGGCACTACTGGGGGCACTGCATAAGAGGCACTACTGGGGGCACTGCATAAGAGGCACTACTGGGGGCACTGCATAAGAGGCACTACTGGGGGCACTGCATAAGAGGCACTACTGGGGGCACTGCATAAGAGGCACTACTGGGGGCACTGCATAAGAGGCACTACTGGGGGCACTGCATAAGAGGCACTACTGGGGGCACTGCATAAGAGGCACTACTGGGGGCACTGCATAAGAGGCACTACTGGGGGCACTGCATAAGAGGCACTACTGGGGGCACTGCATAAGAGGCACTACTGGGGGCACTGCATAAGAGGCACTACTGGGGGCACTGCATAAGAGGCACTACTGGGGGCACTGCATAAGAGGCACTACTGGGGGCACTGCATAAGAGGCACTACTGGGGGCACTGCATAAGAGGCACTACTGGGGGCACTGCATAAGAGGCACTACTGGGGGCACTGCATAAGAGGCACTACTGGGGGCACTGCATAAGAGGCACTACTGGGGGCACTGCATAAGAGGCACTACTGGGGGCACTGCATAAGAGGCACTACTGGGGGCACTGCATAAGAGGCACTACTGGGGGCACTGCATAAGAGGCACTACTGGGGGCACTGCATAAGAGGCACTACTGGGGGCACTGCATAAGAGGCACTACTGGGGGCACTGCATAAGAGGCACTACTGGGGGCACTGCATAAGAGGCACTACTGGGGGCACTGCATAAGAGGCACTACTGGGGGCACTGCATAAGAGGCACTACTGGGGGCACTGCATAAGAGGCACTACTGGGGGCACTGCATAAGAGGCACTACTGGGGGCACTGCATAAGAGGCACTACTGGGGGCACTGCATAAGAGGCACTACTGGGGGCACTGCATAAGAGGCACTACTGGGGGCACTGCATAAGAGGCTCTAATACAGGGGGAATTGCATAATGTTCGCAACTACAAGGGCATTGCCTAAGGGTCAATACATTGCATAACGGGCACAACTAATGGGGGCATTGCATAAAGGGCACTACTACCTGGCGCATTGCATAGAGGGCACTACAACTGGGGGCATTGCATGAAGGGGCACTACTACAGTGGGCATTGCATAAGGGGCACTACTACAGTGGGCATTGCATAAGGGGCACTACTACAGTGGGCATTGCATAAGGGGCACTAATACAGTGGGCATTGCATAAGGGGCACTAATACAGTGGGCATTGCATAAGGGGCACTAATACAGTGGGCATTGCATAAGGGGCACTAATACAGTGGGCATTGCATAAGGGGCACTAATACAGTGGGCATTGCATAAGGGGCACTAATACAGTGGGCATTGTGCATAAGGGGCACTAATACAGTGGGCATTGTGTATAAGGGGCACTATTGTGTGTCGTAATGTGAAGAAGGGACACTACTATGTGGTGTAATGTGAATAATAGTGTGCTGTTGTGTGGAGTAATTTGAATTGGGCATACGATGTGCGATTTTGCCAGGAAAGACCCCCCCACGTCCCTTGCTGTGAGGTCACACCCTCTTTTTTGCATACTATGCCCCCGTTTTTGGCTCGGTAGATCACGAAAGGTTTTAAGTTTTAAACATAGATCACCAAGTCAAAAGTCTGGTCACCCCTGCTTTAAACAACTGGGAAGACAAAATAACATTTTCACATAGTTCTTACCCTATGGGGGGAATTCTATAGCTTTTGCCCGCCCGTTTTAGCTATTCACTGGTTTCTGCAGACTGGCATGAATGCATGATTTCTGCTTACACCCCCGAGATGGCAAGCAGAAGCCGGCAAAAGGCCCTGTTTTGGGCACCCAAACTCATGATTGAAAATGCTAAGAAAGACTTTAAACGGGTTTAGCCGCTTTACGTGGCTAAACCCGGTCTATTTGGGCGCGACATGCTTGAAAACCTGGAACAACTGATTATCGGCCCCATCAGTTTAGACGGGGGATCCGGCACGCAAAAATAAATGAATTCCCCTCTGCATACTTAACACAGTTATTAGATATATTAGCTTTTTATCACAGCTAGGTTAGAGTGTTTAAATGTCCTTTTATTTAGCGACTAGCCATTTCGCATTCGTACTTGGCCACTAGAGGCACTGCAACAATGATGTCTAATATATATTGACAAAATAAAAAAAGTAATAAACAGTGCACATTGCCCATTAAAGGATACCATTTAACCTCAGCAAGTACATAAACCATTGACATTTACTCAATCCACTTTTAAAGGCAATTAATTGAAGGTAGACATGCATAAGAGGTGATCTGCACAGAATGACGAGTCCTGTGACTTGTACGGCCACAAAGAGTCTAGGGCAGGGGTCTTCAAACTTGGCCCTCCAGATGCTGTGGAACTACACATCCCAGCATGCACTGCACATAGTTTTAGCATGCTGTTATATCAAAAAGGTGGCAGTGCATGCTGGGATGTGTAGTTCCACAGCAGCTGGAGGGCCAAGTTTGAAGACCCCTGGTCTAGGGAGTATATTTACTAAAGTGCGCAGGTTTTTAGAAGTGGAGTATTAGCCCATAGCAACCAGATTCATTTATCTAGCACCTTCTAGAATAGAATAGCTAGAATCTGATTGGTTGCTATGGGTAACATCTCCACTTCTAAAAACCTGCACTTTAGTAAATATACCCTAAGTTGTGCATTGCCTAATAGCGAGTAAGACTCAGCAGTGCGCCAGAATATGAACACATACATTCTGCTTTAATTGCATCACGGATATGCGATACACAGACATTTACAGTAGCAAAGAGATTAGATATCTATTACAATAGATACAACCAGGAGTGTTTACACTTCATAGTACCCTGACCCATTAAAATCCTTTAAATGCCACAGAAATATGCTTAATAACTTCACTTAGGTGGAGTAACCTCTAAATATAACAATCTCTTTTCAAGAAAAATGCAGTAACACCACAGGTTAAGGGTTAGTCTAGGTAGATGGGACAAGACACATAGCATACAAAACCCAGCACACCTTTCACCTTCACACATAATCCGATTTGTTGATTTGGTCAACCAAGCACCATAATGTAATACAGGTTGAGTCTCCCATATCCATAATTCTATTAAACAGAATATTCCAAAAACCGAAGCATTTTGTGGCAGCGGTGGCGGCATGACATCACAGATTAATGACCAATAACTAGCGGCGTGGTCTATATGCCGCTCTCCCCCCACTGCAGTGCACGCCAGGCACTTCGTGACACCCGCCGGACTCCCCCACAGCACCTGACGGAACCTATTGCAGGACCCACCCCCGCCGCACATGCCACCTGCCGGACTCCAACCAACACCCGCCGGATCACTCGCGACACCCACCTGACACACCCGCTGCACACGCCAGGCCTCCTGCGACACCTGCCGGACCCCCTGCAGCACACGCCAGGCCTCCTGTAACACCTGCCAGACCCCTCCGCTGCACACGCCAGGCCTCCTGTGATATCTCCCAGACCCCCCCACAAGGTATTTTGAAAAACGAAATTATCCAAAATCCTAAATGCTCCTGGTCCCGAGCATTTCAGATGTGGAAGACTCAACCTGTACGCAACACTATATTCTTATTGGAGCATACGCTTATCAACAAAGCCAAATTTATAATAGAGAAATGCAGTTTGGTTGTGGCTCGGATCTTCCCGCCAAGTTCAAATTTCAGAACGAGGCAAAGCGTTATCTTTTGCGGATAAAATGTTATCTATGTCCGTGAAATCACAAGAGAAAACATATGTACATGGATAAACATATACACACACACACGTACACATATACACCTGTACATATATAGGACTGCGCCAAGGTGGTGAATATATGCATCAAAAAAATTTTTGCCAGGATGTAAAAGTATTGGTTGACTGATCATTTAAAATAACAAGGCTTCTCTCAATAAAAGAATAATATATTTAAGATAAACATAATACACACGTAAAAACCAAAACAAAACAAAAAAAACAATACAATCCAATTGTTAAATATATGCAATAAGATAAAAAATATTGCTGGTACCCCTTATGGTACAGTGTGTATAAGTGGAATGCTAATCCTTATTAGTCCAAGAAGCCTTTGATCCTTAAAAGTGTTGAGAGTCTCTCATAATAAAAGATATAAAAGGTATCACAAAGTTTCCAATCTGCTCATCGGCTGAGGTAGCCAAGCAGTATGGTTCTCTTACCCGTAAGTATACTTTTAAATCGGCAGAATCTGTTGTATGGTGGGTTGATACAGCCTGTGTGCTCCGCACTGGATAACCCGAGCTGGCTTTATACCATATGCTCTGTGCTCCCGTGTGCTGTGCGTCCTCTGGCAATGTGGAAAACCCCGGGCAGCGACAGAATGGGTGTCAACTTGATTACTGGGTACACTGATCCAAGTACACTGTGCTCTGCACGAGTAAGGGGTGTCCTTGTAATTAGGCAGATCGGTGGCGCAGTTCGGTAACTGAGCAGAAGGACTTGGACTCACACAAGTGGTTGGGGAGCCCCTATATCGACATGTTTCGCCTCAACCTGGAGCTTTTTCAAGACAGGGGTAATCAAGTTGACACCTATTATGCAGCAGCCGCTACCTACATTATCTTATTGCATATATTTAACAATTGGATTGTATTGGGGGTTTTTTGTGTGTGTTGTTTATGTGTGTATTATGTTGATATTAAATATATTATTATTTTATTGAGAGAAGCCTTGTTATTTTAAGTTGTCAACCAATACATTTACACCCACGCCAAAAAATGATTGATGCATATATTCACCACCTTGGCGTAGTCCTATATATATGTACAGTTGTATATGTGTACACGTGTGTATAGGTTTATTCATGTACATATATAGGTTTTCTTTTATGTGCGCTCCTTTTTGGGCCAGCTGGTAAACACTAACGACTACATCTATACATTTTATGTCCGTGAAATAAAACGTTTTGCCTAGTTCTGAGATCCGAACTTGGGAGATCACAGCCAAAACCGAACCAAAATACTCACACACTGGGGGGTAAATTTACTAATGTGAGAGTTTTTAAAAGTGAGTTTTAAAAGAGATGTTGCCCATAGCAACCAATCAGATTGTAATTAACATTTAACTAGCACCTTCTAGAAGACAATAGCTAGAATCTGATTGGTTGCTATGGGCAACATCTCTTCTAAAACTCACTTCTAAAAACTCTCACCTTAGTAAATTTACTCCTGGATGTGTGGAGAAAAAGGGCGAGTGTATGGAATATGAAAACATTCGGGTTCACCAAATAATCATTGTACAATGGTTTCTAGATTCGTCACTCAAAGCTGTAGAGTAACCGGCAGTAATTTAGCACAGGTGTGTCAGGATGAGCCGTTCCATCCAAAATACAGATTCACCTCATGAACTCAAGTGATATGATGCTTTGAAGTTTTGCTATTTTATACATGAAAAACAAACAGCACACAACAAACTTTGCAAACCTGCTTTACCTTCAGCCAGTGCTGAAATGAAAAGACATTCACCTATTGATTTCCAAATAAAGCAGAAATGCCAGCTCAACCATGTATTAAAGCTGCACTGGCAGACCCAGGGGGATCACTACTCCCCTCATCAGAGCCCCGCCCATACCGTCATTCTACCGCATACTCTGTCAGTCAGAGAGGGTGTGACTGTATGGACCAATAAAAAGCAGCGGAGATTGCAGCTTCTTATTCAGCCTCTCACTCTCTGCCCCCTCCTCAGCAATTCTAAAGTGGTGAGCAAAATCAGGATTTGTGGGGTTCTACACTAAATAAACCGGGGAGCCCCCTGGATAAACTATTGCTAAGGAGACAAAAAGACAGGAAACACCGACCAAGGGTACCGACCAATGTACTTAAGCCTTGGCGAGAGATAAAGTACCAACCAATCAGATCCTGTAATTTTTCTAACACAGCCTGTCATACGACAGGAGCCGATTAGTTGGTACTTTATCTACGTCCACTTTCTCTCTATCCAAGGCATAGACCCCCAAGTAACTAAGAATGCGGCTTTACCTGGCATGGGCAAAAACCAAATGAACAGACAAATATTATAATAGCGTTATCATTTTAACATATACAGTCTGCTGAAAGGAATAGGAACTAAAGCTTATACTGTATATGCCAGGCCTACGCTGACTTTGGAATGAGAAGGAGACTATCCCCAGAATACAATAGAGAGATTGGTGCTGGTCGGTCTCAGCCTGAATATAAATAATACACTGATTGTTCTACTCCCTGGTAGTAAAACGGATTGCACTGCAGGATTATCTCCTACAAGAAATTCCTTCAGGGTTATTGACTTTCCGGGCTCCTTCACACCTGTTATTTTCTGCTTTTCACAGCATGCATGAAAAGTGCATTAAAAATAGGTCATAAGAGTTCATGATGCCAAACCCACAGTTATGTTAAAAAATTCTAACACTACATTTGGAGGGGAACTAAATTATTTTTGGGCGCCTGTAGCTCCCGTCTCAGGAGCTATTCAATAATTTGTGTCGCTGGGCGCGAGTGTCGTATTCTCGTGCCCAAGTCCACGCGTGAAGCAGCTATACCCGTGCAAACAACCTGGCGTACTGCAGTTAAGTTGCCCAAAAGCCCTACTTTAGACTGATTTCTGCTCTGACCTGAGGAGGGCGCCAACAGAAATCTGCGATAAGTTATGGGTGCCCGTGGCACTTGCACCCAGCATTGCAAGAGTATGAAAAGCTCCCGAAACTTTAGACGGGAGCTAAGGGCACCCAAAAACAAATTAAATTCTCCCCTTAATATGTTACAATGAAGAATTAACAATTTCTCATGCATTAAGATGCTCCATTTACACTATGTTGTATCGGTAAAAGTGCAACGTGTGAAAGTCACATGCAGAAAGCATTAATATACATAAGTAAACCATGTGTACAAAGTATATTAGTTTTCATGAGTTTATATTTTCCAAGTGCGTATGTGTGAACGGGCCCTTAGTCTCTTCTCTTTTCCCTACTATGCATCCCATAAATAAATTACAGGCATATTAAACATTGTGGTTACAGATTCTAAGCACAGAAAAGCATCTGATTCTAGTGCTTGATTTCATAGGAGGTGCCAAAGACAACTAACAAGTCCACATTCTTAAGAGCAATCTGTAAATAAAAAAAAGTGGAATTCCTGATTCCTGCCCACGCCACACCCTGCTCTACAAACAGTTAACTATGGAACTGACTTGACATACTGAGGTCCGGAAATATTACACTCACCACTTTTATTATGAAATCATGATTCATGAGCTGCATACAGTTTAAAAACGTTGCAGGTGTATTCGTAAAAAGATTATCTGTTGGTGCGGACAACAGTATCTTAGTAATAAAACTGTCAATTTACTAAGGAGTTTGCATTTTTATTGCATTCACAAGTACGATGAGATGCAGGTTGTTGCTGCACAATGCAACACTCTTAAGAGTGCGTCCAGTCTACTGTATATGAAGGATCTGCGCATGCAACGTTGTAAACATAACGCAGCACGAAGAAACTGCGCTGCTAAATTGCACAGAGGTCTGGATCCTTCTTTACGAATTACTGCATGTCCTTGTAGTTCAGACATGCAGCACTGTAACCCATGGTCAGAGTTTAAAAGCACTTTGCTCATGGCTTGTTCTGAATACAGGGCCTGATTCAGAGCCGGACGCTCTGACCAGATTGCTCGCTCTGAATCAGGGCCCTCCTACCTAAAAATGGAGCGGCCTCTTGGACGCACGCATAGCTGTGGGTTACCACCCACAGCTTATGCGAGCGTCCATTATGATGGTCGCGATGGTCAAGACCATCGCGACCATCGGTTTTGCGACGAGACCCTGCAGTAGGGTCTCGCTGCTGCAAGCCCTGGAGTGATTTTGGCTCTATCAGAGGCAAAATCACTCCCACTGACATCACTAGTGATGTCAGTGGGGCCAGACCCAGACGGTGGGCGTTCCCATGGGAACGCCTCCGTCTGGCAGCCACGCCCCCGGCACGCCCACCAAAGGGGGCGTGCTGTCAGTCACCATCGACAGCACGCCCCTTTTGGTGCGAGACCCATAGTGACAGCTTGGCTGTCGCTATGCGGGTCTCGCGCATGCGCACGATGGAGCTCCGTCCGTCGTGCACATGCGCATTAGGCCCACTGTGTGGTATAAAGGTCTGTGAATGACGACGTTCACAGACATATTGCTGGTACACACTGCCCAACGGGCACCAGATATATTGGCCGATCAATTGAATCGGCCAATATATCAGTCAGTGTGGACCCAGCTTTAGCCACGGGGATTATCGCGGGGTACCATAGAATAGTTCTGAACACTAAACCCGGCAGCTAAAAGCGGTAATTCAATCCCCCTAATGGTGCTCTGTCTTTTACAGACAGTGGGCCTGATTCAGAGCCGTTCGTTCCGAGCGATGTTTGCACATCTGCGCATGCATATGGGTTTTAGTACGCATGCGCGAACCAGTCAGTGCGGTCAGAAATCGTGTGCTCGCAAAATAGCGAATGCCTGCTAATTTGAGTGACAGAGTGAGGCGTATGTGGGTGGTAACAGGGGAAGGTGCTTGAAAACGGGGAGTGGTGATCCGAACGCAGGCGTGCCAAACAGTCAAAACGGGCGTTTAATGGGTGTGCATAATTAACAAAGCAGCGTCATCGACCACGTCAGTTGGGTGTCTTTTAGCCAGAACTGCTCGCATGATTGCGGTAGGAAAATGCAACCACAAGAATAGCGAGCAGTTCATTCGCCTTTCGATGTACTCGATTAATCTAATAAATAGCAGAGGTAACGTATGATGCGAGCGGTCTGGGGGCGTTTTTTACAAAATAACGTCCGCATGTTTTGTTCGCTCGTTCAGACATAGAGGCGTCAACAGACCGCCCAGAGCGAACGGTCAATTTAAATAGCCAGCCCCTTTTTCTGGACGAGCGAGCGCAAATAGCGTCCGGCTCTGAATAAGGCCCAGTGTTTATTCACGTGTGGGCTTTTTATCCATGCAGACACATTACAATAGCTTGTGCGCTCACTGCCTGAATACATCCAAGAAGTTATTGCACAAATATAAAAATTAAAAGTACCGGTTAAATGTACAATTAATTTCAGCATTCCTGTCAACTCAATTTTATGTAGCCATTGCAACCTCATAAGCGGAGATTAATAGCATCATCAAACCTGAAGCTGCTTACACAGCAATTTGCACAGACAAATCAATGACTACCAACCAACAGTGATCAACAATTGATGGGGATGGACCAAGACTGCCAGAAACTACAGCTGCCTGATGACTATAATCTACTAGTGTTAGCAGTCATCGGCGAAACCCATGTACACTCAATGAAGGCAGAGCCAGTAGACCTATTTATATAACCAAAGAAAAATACGATTATTTTTAAAAAAATTAAACCCTATCTAGTTTGCAACATGAGTAATTTTGAACATCAATCATACGGGCAGCATGGATGATGTAGTGGTTAGCATTACTGCCTCATAGCACTAAAGTCATGAGTTCAATTCCCGACATGGCTCATCTGTGGGGAGTTTTAGTATGTTTCCTCCCAAAATCAACATATATACCATTAAGTTAATAGGATTCTGAAAAAAACAAAAACAAATGAACCCGAGTACTGTATGTCTATATGTGTGCACATGTGGTAGGGATATGGATTGTAAGCCACTCTAGGGCAGGAACTGAAATGTTATATCTATAAATATGTGTATGCTACATAAATAAGTGTTCACACAAATAATAACCTACATATAAAATAGTGATAAATCAAAATTGTAACTACAGAAACTCTGACATACAGGGGCATATTAAGAGAGGAGGGGACCAGTGTTCACTCCCCATCCTGGGCCCCCTCCCATCAGCAAACTGACAGCAGCGGTAGGCTCCGGGCACTAGAGTGTGCCTAGAATCTACTGCGCATGTGCAAAACGCCTGGAAAATGGAGCGGCAGCCATTTTCCCAGTGATGTCTGTAGCACTACTCCATGGGACATCGGAGAGATAAGTATACAAAAAAAAGTATGGGTGCAGGGTGTGCGGTGCGGGCCCCCCCTGGACCCAGGGTTGTTGCTAGATCCAAGTTGGGGAAAGACTTAACCCTGGACCCAGGGGCCCATGTGCACCGCACAACCTGCACCTACTATAAATACCCCCCAGTAGACATATTTTGATTAGTTGACCAGGCGGGGGAATTAGAAGTGATGTGCTTTGGGGGTTCAATAAAATAGATTTTCAGAGCAAAGAATGCAAATTAAATGCACACATCTGAAATTAGATGTAATACCTCACTTTGCTTAGTGAATGACTCACAGCACCAAAAAGGGAAAACAAAAGTGCTTATAAGAAGCCTCAGGCCAGCGATGACAGGCAGCAGGTTACATACCTTGCACAAGGATTCCCTATGCTATGCTTACAGCAGGACCAGGGAGCCCTTGGAATGGAGAAGCTAGTGACAATAAATAACATAATGACATATCTGCAGGTCTGTGTGTATGCTGATAGTTACAGTCCAGTAATGCTACAATAAATGCTCATTACTATAACAAATGTCCACTACTGAGGACATACAAAGCACTTGCTAGCTGCCAAGCATCCCTGCAAGCTGAGACTGAGACACCTTCCCATATACTGCAGGGTGACACTAGCTGTGGCACTACAAGCCCCAGCATGCACTGTCACCGAGCAGCCAACAAGTGGCCCCAGCTCAGTCCAGGGCGATAACAGAACCTGTCAGACGCCGCACCCGGTACCTCCCCCGCCACACCTACCGCTTCTTAGGGATGGAGGGAGCCGCCGGGGCCTTGCACTCGCTGGCGGAGATGGCAGGCTGCAGGTGCCCGGAGATGATCCTCAGCCTGCGCTGGGAGCAAGCGGACACCGGGTTGTCACGGGCGGCCGCCATGCTTCCGTGTTGCGCGACGGCGGAGAAGACTGAGGGCTGCCACGGAGGGGGGAGAGGTCGCAGCGTGGGCACTCTGTGGCGTCCCAGAATGCAGCGCGGGGCCGTTGCTGGGGAACCGCGGGACGCCGTCCCCCCCACTCTGCTGCCCTCTTCCGGGTACAGGGGCTGCTGGCGTCACGTGATTTTTTCCTGTGTATGTATCACACACTGTGCTGCTCTGTCCAAGCAGCTGTGGAGGGAACATAGCACAGATAGATTAGATAGATAGATTAGATAGATTAGATAGATAGATTAGATAGATAGATAGATAGATAGATAGATAAGATAGATATCATTTGGAACTGACAGCTCCATTAGTATTCTTTTAACCACCATTATTTGACTATCTGCTGCTTCACACCAGTTTTCACCGGCCGGCAAAAAAATGGGTGTTTTTTTCCCTGTGGACATGTCCCTTGCACACACAATGGTATTGTGCCATGTGTGATGGTTTTTCCGTGTGTATGAATATTTTTGCAATTTGTAACACTGAAACCCTGGATGGCAGCCATCCTTGTCAGTGGATATTCCCGGCTGTAACACGGCGACCGTGCCGTCTGAAAGGACCAATCTATTTACATAGTTCACTATTACATGCAGATGGCAGATAGACCCCCTAGTCCCTATATATGGTTTTAGTACTATTATTTGTAGTATTGTTTTCAATTGTGTGTAAACTAGTATTATCTTTGAATAGAGCTGCAGCTGCTGAACATGCCCACTCAGGGCCGGATTAAGGTCTGTGGGGGCCCCTGGGCAACAAACATGTGGGGCCCCTATTAAATATGGACAGAATGGGGACCGTATCGCTCGTAAGCGGTACATTGACAATCAGCGATAAGCTAAGCTTAGTGCTGTTTGTTAAATACTGAAAGGAGGAAATTTAGTGAGTGACATATCCTCTTTAGCACTGTCTTCCCAGAGAAATCAAACTTCAAGCACACATAATATACACCCACAGGAATAAACACACATATAGGCACCCACATTAAATATTACTCACCAGTTGCACAATCTTATCCACATTCCACCACACATAGTGCCCCTGATTCACATTCCACCACATAGTACTAGTGCCCCTTATTCATGTTATGACACAAAGTAGTGCCCAGCGGCCGCTCCTACCCTCTTAGATGAGGGGGGTTACTGCGGTATGCAGCCGGGAAGCCGGTGGACGGAAGCCCGACAGCCGGCTTCCCGACTGCTTTATCCTGGCGAGGGTTAAATGACAGGGGTCTAAATCTAGACGCCTGTCATTTTACCGCCGCCCGGTAGGTTAGGGTTAGGCATCCCCCCGGGAGGTTAGGGTTAGGCTAGAGGAAGGGAGGGTTATAGTTAGGCATCCGCGGGGGGACTTCGGGTTAGGCACCCCCCGGGGGACAGGCATAGGCGGCGGGTAAGGGGGGGTTAGGTTTAGGCACTTAGAGGGGGGATTAGGGTTAGGCACCCCTAAGGAGGGTTAGGTTAGTTGATACTTACTTTGGGACGATCAGGATTTTCAGCCATGTCGGCCTGTTGCTGTCGGGATTTGAACCGCCGGACGCAAGCGGTAATTCATACCGATTCTGTTACTGCCGCTGAAAACGGGAGAGGGGTGAAATTACCTGCTCCTCGTGGCCGGGTCCCTGCGCCTGCGCAATCGGTCTGTCAGGTGCCGGGACCGGCGCATGTGCACTAGCGGCGGGGAGCCGCACATGCGCATTCCACCGGCATCCAAAGGGCTGCATCGCCTGCAGCCCCTAGGAGCCGATTAGGGCTGGCGGAAAGGCAGAGTAGTGGCTTCCTCCTGGAAGCCGCTCTCTGCTATTAGCAGCCCGGACTGGCAGTCCCAGGGGGAGGAGACACCTCCCCCTGGGGCTGCCTGTTGTGTATGTGACTGACAGGTAGCACTTCCAATAGGAAGCCACTGCCAGTCAGTGTAGCCAGTGCAGTCACGGACTGCACTGAGGTGGTGGATTTTACTGGGGGGGGGCAAAATCCGCCACTGGTAGTGCCCCTTTTAGTCAATGCCCACAGTAGAGCCCCTTATACACAATGCCCATAGTAGTAGTGCCCCTAATACACATGATGCCCACAGTAGTAGTGCCTCTTACACAATGCCCATAGCAGTAGTGCCCCTTATGATATGCCCCCAGTAGTGGTAGTGCCCCTTATGCAGTGCCCCCAGTAGTAGTAGTGCCCCTTATCCAGTGCCCACAGTAGTGGTGCCCCTTATGCTATGCCCCCAGTAGTGGTAGTGCCTCTTATGCAGTACCCCCAGTAGTGGTGCCCCCAGTAGTGGTAGTGCCCCTTCTGCAGTGCCCCCAGTGGTAGTGCCCCTTTTTGCAGAGCCCACAGTAGTGGTGCCCTTTATGCAGTTCCCCCAGTAGTAGTGCCGCCAGGAGTGGTGCTCCTTATACAGTGCCCCCATTAGTAGTGCCCCCAGTAGTAATGCCCCCTGTGGAAGTGCCCCCAATAGTAATGCCACCTGTCTAAATGCCCCCACTAGTAATGCCCCCAGTAGTAGTGTCCCCAATAGTAGTGCCCCCCAAGTATTGCCCCCAGTAGTAGTGCCCCCTATAATGAAGCCACTTGCACACACAAAAAAAAAAAAAACTAATACTTACCTTACTGCTCCTGTGTCTGCTGTCGTCTGGTCCGCCTGGATGCTCCTCTGCACTATGGGAGAGACGTCATGAGGTCTCTCCCATAGTGCACTGGGGGAGCCGGAGCTCAGGAGTGAGCTCCAGCCTCCGGCTGTCGGGAGGGAGCCAGGCGCCCGCTGGTAACAAAATCTCAGCGGGCACCCAGCAAGTACAGCCTCCCTGCGGTGCCTGGGTTAGGCGGGCCGGTGGAGGCGGAACTGGTTCTGTCTCCCGTTTGGCCCACTTTAACCCCAGTGGGTGTGGAGGCCCTTAATCCGGTCCTGTGCCCACTACATTAAGAAAACAAACCACAACATTAAAAACATCTCAAAGCCATTGCATGTGAAAGGCCAAAACCGGTGTGTTTGTGAAATAGCCCATACAGCTCCTCTGTGTGTCCATCATTGTTCAAATTTCCTGCGCCGACATCACCTGTCTATCATATATAGGCTTGCAATATCGTCCATCTTAATTCGGGACACATAAATTACACACAGGATTACTGGCAAGGCAGTACAAGCAACTGCCTAGGGCCTAGGGGGGCTACCTGCCACCTGCAGATGAACTTTATTTTTTACCTCCATCCATGAATGCTGCCTAGCAGGGAGTCTTGAGCGAGGTGTGGGGTGCATCCACAAAGCCCCACCCCCAAATCTGAATGTCCCGCTTCCCAATAGAGCAGGCTTGACAAATAAAAGTAGGGATGACCATTGGTGGGGGAAACCATCACTTGTTCCATGTCGATGGTTACACATCTATGTTAACCACTGATTCTACCATCGATGGTTAACCAACCAATGGCCATCCCTATTTTGCAGCTCTCACACTGTGAAGTCACTCCCATGAGTCTCAGCACAGGGGTCTGAAGGGCGTGTGCTGATATCTGATTGGTGGAACTCAGCACATGCTGACTGGAAGAGTCCCTGATTGGTGGAGCTGCTCTCTGACCGCTGGAACTGTGAGGAGGACTCCAGTCTTTCAGCATGGTCCAGGTCTGTCACCTCTATATCCACAACACTAGTCCCTTTTTCCTGTCACTGCCCCCTCACACTCTCCTGCCTATGTGTCTCCCAGCCCAGTTCCTGCATGTGTCTCCAGTTCAGGCCATCTCCTACATGTGCCCCCCATCCCCCTGTCCATCTACTGCCTATAAGGTAATATTAGTTTGCTGCGCTAAAAAATATAATGAGAAAACTGCTCTGTGTTACTGGATTGGTATAAAGGTAGCTCTTACCACATTGAGCGCTAGTTGAACGTGTTAGTGTATGACACAGGGTGGATGTATTTGCATAAATAAAGAAAATCAGTAAATCACTAAAAAATGTTTGACGAAGTAGATGAGGGAAGTTGGGTAAGGGATAGGGAAGAGAGGTGGGGTTTGGGTAAGCAAAGCAGTAAAAAACACAAATAGCCAATGTTTAGCGCTTTTGTGCAGAATTGGAGCATAAGATAGCTTGTCCGATGCTCAGTGAGTGAGGTAATGGCTGTTCTTAATGGTGACTAACTGTCCCTATTAATGCCCTACCTTCGCGGCTCCTGCTGCTCTGTGCCTTCTCCGTATTTGCGGGGACTGTAGCATTGGTGACTCGCTGCAGCTCCTGATATCGTCAGAGGTCGGCGGTCTCTTTTGCTTCTTGTCCCGTCTATAGAGGAGATGTGGACTTTTTTTGCTCTGTGTAAACACCAATGTTTCGTGTCGCTGCAGACGCTTTTTCAAGGTGGTTTCATGGATCAAACTGTGGGCCTGATTCAGACCCACTCGCGAGCGGCTGTCCGCTCGCAAGTGGGTCGATGTTGTGCACTGCGCATGCGCACGATGGCGGGAGCTCCGTCGTGCGCATGCGCCAAACGCGACGAGCGAAGGACTTTCCTTCGCTCGTTGTGTCTGATCAAAGGGAGCGTGCTGTCGATGTTGATTGACAGCACGCCCCCTTTGGTGGGCGTGCCGGGGGCGTGCCTCCCTGACGGGGGCGTTCCCAAGGGAACGCCTACCGTCAGAAGCCGGCCCACTGACATCACTAGTGATGTCAGTGGGAGTGATTTTGGCTCTGATAGAGTCAAAATCACTCCGGGCCTTGCGGTTGAAAACCTCAACCGCAGGCTTCGGCTCGCAGTGGCGATGGTCGCGATGGTCACGACCATCGCGGCCATCAAACTGCACGCTCGTATAGGCTGTGGGTGGTGACCCACAGCTATACGAGCGTCCAGGAGGACGCTCCATAATTATGGAGGGCGGCCCTCATTCAGAGCGTGCGCTCTGCTCAGAGCATACGGCTCTGAATGAGGGCCTGTGTCTTTAAATAGCAAAACTTTATTCAGGAAGTCATGGCCGGAAAACAGGAAGTTCCTTAAAAAGGGAGGCAACTATGTATTCTCTTTGTGCCATATATAAAATACAGTATATATTAAAAAGTATAAAAACAGCTAAGCTTACCAGGGAAAGAAAGTAAAAGGGGGAAGGGTGAGGGGAGCGGATTAAGGAAGAGTAGATTGTGACTGAGTAAAAATATAAATTAATAATCATATAAAAATAAAATTATAAAATTAAAATAAATACAAATATAAGAAGTAAATAAAAATAAAATAGAAAAATAATAAACAGTTAAAGATAAAAATTGCAATATTAAATAAAAAATTAATGGGTGGTGAATGTGTCAACATATATGTAAAACAGTATTTTAAAAATTGTGTTTATAGGAAGGCCCTGAGTTCCATATCTATATTCAAGCCTTTAGGTTCAAGCGTTCTTAATTGGTATATCCATCTTGTTTCGTTCTTTTTAGGGTTGTTATTAAGTTCTCTCCTCTCCAATGTGGTGAAACTTTCTGGATTCCAATAAATGTAAGTCCTGTTGGATCTTTGTTGTGTTTATCAAGAAACTGGGCTGATACACTATGGGTTTTTAGTCCTCTTTTAATATTGTAAAGGTGTTCCGCTATCCTGGTTCTTATTTTCCTTTTGGTTTGGCCCACATATTGGATTCCACACGGGCATTCCAATAGATACTGTAGATAGCTCCTACAGTATTACAAGACAGGTTACTTTCAATCTGGAATTCCTGTTGAGTGACCTTGGACTGGAATCTTGTAACCGGTTTGGTGCTGTTTCTTTGGTTTTTACATCATTACATGTAATGTCACACAGGGTCATGGCCACAATCGCCGGTGATTACAGCAATGACCAGAGCATCCGGGGAGCTGTAGGGCAGCGGTGTGACCTTCTGAAGCGTCCTATGCATAGATTCTGGCTGCAGGGTGCCATTCTAGGCACCGAGCTAGCCAGATGAGGCTAGCAGAAAAATGCTCAGAGGGCCAGACCAAATTATTCAGCCGGCCTTATACGGCCCCTGGACCTGAGGTTCGCCATCCCTGCCTTATAGCATGACTGCCACCTTCTTTAGAGATAACATTCCTCAAGATATCTCCTCTCATCACATCCCTTTCCCACACCATCCCCTTCATTTACCGATCATCCAACCCTCTGTTCCATCTCTCCTGTATGTGGAGATGAGGCTGTCACACTCCTCCGCATCCACCTCTCCTTATCTCCTTGATCTGGTCAACTCCTCCTATCTATTTTCCCCTCTAATTCCAGCTTGCATTTCATTCACCTTTTATAGCTTTCTTTCTCTTCTAGCACCTTCCCCTCCCACTTCAAATATGCTGTAATCACCTCACTCTTTAGGAAAGCCTCTATTGACCCTACCTATATTTTCAGCTACTTCCCTCTCTCCTCCCCTCAGCAGCTTCTGTACAATCGCTTATTATACTTTCCCTCTACTTACTCTCCACTCCACCTCTTTGCTGCCTTTGACACAAGTGACCCACCTAATCTGCTCGCAATCCATCACTACCTAGACCTTTCTGACACTGTCCTCTCCTGGTTCTCCTCCTACCATTCAGAATTCTCCTTCAGTATCTCCACTTCTCTCACTTCCTTTCCTCCACTCCCTCTTTCCTGGTTAGGTTCCACAAGGCTCTTTCCTGGGCCCCCTGATCTTTTCCTCTCTAATCTTATTCTCTTGGTGAACGTATACACTCCTTTCCTCCAACGCAAACTCTATTTTGAAGACACACAAATCTATCCTCTCCTGACCTCTCTCCTCTCTGCATTTCCAACTGCTTCTATGCCATCTCCACCTGGATATGCCAGCACTACCTGATACTTAGCATGGACAAAACAGAGCTCATCATCTTCCTCCACTGCATCTCTACTCTCACGTTTTACCCAAGTCTGCTACCTTGGCATCACACTCTACTCCTTTTTTAACTATACCCCCTCCCCCTTATACAATCAGTCACCCTATACTGCTTCTTCCATCTGTGTAACATTTCAAAATATGCCCTTTCCTGACACAGAATATTACCAAATCCCCGATCCAGTCCCCCATCATCTCCTGCAACATTCTGTGTTCTCTCTTTTCCCACTACTGGTTCCCCCCACTAGCCCCCAGTGTGTATGCCCGATTTGCACACACCCGCATTTGCATGCTGCATAACCAACCGGAAGATATGTGGTGCCCTGCATATCAATGCATGACAGAACAAGGGATCATTTCGTCCTTCATTGCATCACTGTAGTGTGTACACACAATCGTGACGATGTTCAGGTAACAAGTAGAAAAAGAAGGAGGATTTAACCCCCTATTGTACCTCAGCACACTGAATAATACCTGCAACAATATATGAAGACTATATGGTCATAGAAATTCAGAGATATTAGTTGCATGCATTTGCAAATACATGGGAGGCTGCTGGGCCACGTCACGGCTTCTCTGTTACCAGCAGTCCCTAACACTAAGGGGTTCACGTCGGGGCGCAGTGCACCCCAAAAAACGTCCAGCCCAGAACCCCCCCAGGGCATCACACGAAAATGGAAAAAGAGTGACAGTGCAGTGTAAAGTATAGCTGTGTGTGAGTAATCATTAAGTGTGGAATGAGAGGTTAAAATATATGTGAAAAAATACATGAATAATAAACAAACATAAAAGGTGATGTGAAAAGCAACTATGTGTATTAAGTGGTGATGCCCTGAGGAGGCCCAGCCAGACCAGTCCCGGGGGCCCTACGCCCAAACACTCACCCCAAATGTAAAATATACCAATTATAAGGCCTCATGATAAAGGCACATATATAATTTTGGCAAATGTAAGGCCTCATGATAAAGGCACATGCTGGCTCCTTCATGCAACTCATAACAAACAAACAAAAATGGCAGCTGCTCAATCAATCTACAAGTACTAATCAGGTGCATGAAAGGGAGGGGTCACACTAAGTAGAAAAAGAAGGAGGATTTAACCCCCTATTGTACCTCAGCACACTGAATAATACCTGCAACAATATATGAAGACTATATGGTCATAGAAATTCAGAGATATTAGTTGCATGCATTGGGAGGCTGCTGGGCCACGTCACGGCTTCTCTGTTACCAGCAGTCCCTAACACTAAGGGGTTCATGTCGGGGCGCAGTGCAGAGTTGCATGAAGGAACCAGCATTAGTAGGGCATGCTGGTTCTAGTAGTGCTAGTTGGAGTTCCCAGGGGTGACTCCCAGGTAAGCTGGCTCTCAATTTGGATGCATTTATGTATGTGCCTTTATCATGAGGCCTTACATTTGCCAAAATTATATATGTGCCTTTATCATGAGGCCTTATAATTGGTATATTTTACATTTGGGGTGAGTGTTTGGGCGTAGGGCCCCCGGGACTGGTCTGGCTGGGCCTCCTCAGGGCATCACCAGTTAATACACATAGTTGCTTTTCACATCACCTTTTATGTTTGTTTATTATTCATGTATTTTTTCACATATATTTTAACCTCTCATTCCACACTTAATGATTACTCACACACAGCTATACTTTACACTGCACTGTCACTCTTTTTCCATTTTCGTGTGATGCCCTGGGGGGGTTCTGGGCTGGACATTTTTTGGGGTGCACTGCGCCCCGACGTGAACCCCTTAGTGTTAGGGACTGCTGGTAACAGAGAAGCCGTGACGTGGCCCAGCAGCCTCCCATGTATTTGCAAATGCATGCAACTAATATCTCTGAATTTCTATGACCATATAGTCTTCATATATTGTTGCAGGTATTATTCAGTGTGCTGAGGTACAATAGGGGGTTAAATCCTCCTTCTTTTTCTACTTAGTGTGACCCCTCCCTTTCATGCACCTGATTAGTACTGCTAGATTGATTGAGCAGCTGCCATTTTTGTTTGTTTGTTATGAGTTGCATGAAGGAGCCAGCATTAGTAGGGCATGCTGGTTCTAGTAGTGCTAGTTGGAGTTCCCAGGGGTGACTCCCAGGTAAGCTGGCTCTCAATTTGGATGCATTTATGTATGTGCCTTTATCATGAGGCCTTACATTTGCCAAAATTATATATGTGCCTTTATCATGAGGCCTTATAATTGGTATATTTTACATTTGGGGTGAGTGTTTGGGCGTAGGGCCCCCGGGACTGGTCTGACTGGGCCTCCTCAGGGCATCACCACTTAATACACATAGTTGCTTTTCACATCACCTTTTATGTTTGTTTATTATTCATGTATTTTTTCACATATATTTTAACCTCTCATTCCACACTTAATGATTACTCACACACAGCTATACTTTACACTGCACTGTCACTCTTTTTCCATTTTCGTGTGATGCCCTGGGGGGTTCTGGGCTGGACGTTTTTTGGGGTGCACTGCGCCCCGACGTGAACCCCTTAGTGTTAGGGACTGCTGGTAACAGAGAAGCCGTGACGTGGCCCAGCAGCCTCCCATGTATTTGCAAATGCATGCAACTAATATCTCTGAATTTCTATGACCATATAGTCTTCATATATTGTTGCAGGTATTATTCAGTGTGCTGAGGTACAATAGGGGGTTAAATCCTCCTTCTTTTTCTACTTAGTGTGACCCCTCCCTTTCATGCACCTGATTAGTACTGCTAGATTGATTGAGCAGCTGCCATTTTTGTTTGGATGTTCAGGTAGCCCTGAACATTGTCACGATTGCTGGTCGCACCAGTGTGTACCCGACATAAGGGTGAGGCGACAACTGCCAAGAACAGGTGCCCATTCCCGCTCGGGGGCTGCTGCTGTAGCTCGGTGTTCCGCATGCACAGCAGTAGGTGCTGAGCGGTTCCCGAGTCCCCTCATCAGCATCACGTGGCACATCACATCCATGACGCTGATTGCTGATGAGGGTACTGAGGAGCCGCTCTGCACTGTATGCAGCACCACTGTCTGTGCTGTGCATGCAGAACACAGAGAATCATTAAAGAGGAGCATGGGTAATTACAGCAGATGAGTAATCAGGGGCACTGGAGAGGGCGGCACCGTATTGCCTATAGTAGGGGCACTGTGGTACATATTGGGGGTCACCATGTGTCATAAAAGTGGGGACCACAATAGGGCAAGGCAAGGGTCATAGTGGCTAAGTATCATTTTATTGGAGAGGGCCCCCGCAACTTAGATTCTCCGGAGTCCCCACAAGCCTTAATATGGCCCTGTTAGCTATCTCTAACTGTATGATTATTATATGATTTGTATGATCTACGTATGATATGAGCTGTATGATTATACCTGTTCTGTAATATACAGAAGTCCTGTCTTGACAAACAACTGCTCTCCCATGACTTGAAGTCCATGTCTCCTTTACCTAATTTGTTTTATTCTGTTTTTTTTTTTTTTTAATTGTTCCCTTGCCTGTCAAGTGTTGCAGAACTTGTGTCACTTTATAAATAAAGTTTTCTGATGATGATGATTTGATTGGACTATATTGTAATGCTGTGACAGCCGTGTTTAGAAGCACATTCTGTGGGACATAATAATTATAAATGCTATTAATTATCCTTATGTATATACTCATAACAGAAATTATATAAATCAGTATGCCTCCAATAATCCAGTGGATATATAGACGTGTTCTTATACGCCTATTACTTTTGCAGTGCGCCATATTGCGTGCGATGCCTGGTGCGAGTCCCGTGCTGCGTACTTTTTCACTCAATTTTACCAATGTTTCCTCAACTGTGCTTCTTTTTCCATCATGGTGCTACTAGTTCCTCAAATTTGCATCTTTGCTTGCATATATAGCCTGATTCAGAGACGGACAATATGCCGATATTTTTGCACAACGAGCAATAGTTTCCAATTGCACATGCGCGTACGCCGCACTGCGCACTCACAGCGATTGCATTGCGATTACTCTCATACATAGGAATCACTCGGAAAGTGAGAGACAAGTAGTCAGCATTTGGGGGTGGTAACGGGGGGTGGTTAGAAAAACACAGGCGTGTCTGACCACTTCAGCCCTGTTTCATGAGCATGCATAATTGAATTTTGGACTCTGCTGCAGCCACACCTTTTGTGCCACCACTGGTATTTAGGATTAGGTATTTTGGACCACATGAGCGGTGTCAGGTGGTGAGACCAGTGACAGTTGGAAATGACTGGCAGTTGGTCAGCCCAGAGTCTATGGTTCCCTTAGAGCCAGAGTGGACCTGCGCTGCTGCTGCTGGGGGCTCCTGCAAGAAGGAGTTAATTCCTCAATCACACTACAGAGATAGTTTTTTAATTACCTCCAAGAACTCTGTAATGAATTTCCTTAATTTATCGACGTATTGGCCCCTAAAGTGATTTTTTTTTTAAAGGATTTCTTGCAAAAGTATGTTGCTCACGAATACTGGCGGGCAGATAACAGGAAAGATGTATTTTTTTGTAGCAAAGGGATTGGCATTAAGGGGGAAATTCAATTAGCCACGATAACCCGTTTTTCCTCGAAAAGTTTTCACTAGTGAAAACTTTGTAAAAAAAATAGTTATCAGGCAACCCAATTAGCCGCTGGTTTCGCGAGTGCCAAAACTGTATTGGAGTTATTGTGATTCTTTATTTGGGACCCCTGGAGCAGGTGATAAGTTGTGCAAAGCCCACATTTTTGGTTAAAAATGTCAGGACTTGGTGCAGAACCACTGGGGCACCCTCCTTAATGATTACTTTAATTAGCTTAATTTGGCCAATAATGACATGTAATTTTTGGGGTGAAAAAAGTAAAAAGTGAAGAAAAAGGGTTTTAAAGTAGTGGATTAGATTTATGGGAGTGTGTTTTAAACATTGCAGGAGGCAGTGACAGGTGTTCTTTGAAGAATTTTTAAAAATACCTTTAAATAAATGATACAAAAATATACTTATAGCCATTTTTATGTACCCCAAATTTAACTAGAGCATTTACTTTGGCAAAAACAATAAATAAATAGCTTTCTATAATTTTGTCACTGTTATAGAAAAATGCATATAACAGCCATTTGACACAATTCAGGAACCACAAACTACTATACTGTTAACCAATATTAGTTTACTTTTTTGGGGAGTATAGACTGATTTCCCCGTTCTCACCTGTACTTAAAGCTTGTCATCCCTGCAAGAATAATCGCGCAAATACGATAACACCGGTTTTGCATTAGGATTGCCCGATAAACAGGAGCGCGCATACATGCAATAAGTGCCACAATCGTGCGATCAGTGCAATAAGTTTACACCGGCGCAAACTTAACGTTATATCAGCTAATTGAATTCCCCCCTAAATCGCAGATTAACATAACAATGCATGCCTGTTTAACCTGGATTGCATACTTTTTCCCACAACTTTGCTACTTTTTCCTTCATTGTGCTACTTTTCCCTCAATTTTGCATCTTATGGAGGCCATAGATCAGCAATCACAAAGGAACGATTCACAGATACTAGGATTTTTTTTCCCCAATCCACCAATCTGTGTCCATACATTCCAGATATTTTTCAGTGATTTGCATTTTCAGGAAAGACAGATCTGCCAATCTTGAAAGGCTCATCATTTTACTAGTAATGGTCTGCAAATTGACTGATCTTTGCCATACACTAGCAATCTACAGCCCCGATTGGTCAAGTTGGGCAATCTGATTTACCAATTTCATTCACATTTTGGTTGGAATCTTCGATTGGTGTACCCCATACATTGTCGGTTTTTTCGCCAATCATCAGCAAAACGGGGAATTGCCCAAATCCATCACAAATGTATAGGGGCCTTTAGTTCGCTTATAGTGTACTAGGTACTTAGGGTTAGTGTTTTGGAATGGCTAAGTAACAAAGTCTATGGAGCTCTAAATGGGGCTATTTGGCATGATTTGAGGATAGCTGTATGTGAACTAGAAATGTTCGTAGACCCCAGTGTTTTTGGTTTGGTTCTAAATCAACATTGTGTTTTGGTTTTGGCAAAACTACCCTCAAGTGTTTTGGTTCGGATTCGGTTTTAGGTTTGTATTTTTTTTAAAAATTATAAAAACAGTTGAAATCATTTAATTTTGACCTGTTTTTGTTCCTTTAGTATTATTAACATCATTAACATTAATTTCCAGTAAATTTTGACCACCTCACAGCATTGCGAGAAAACCTGAGTCAGGACTTGGTTCTACTCAGAACCCCAAAGTGATTCAGAACTGGGACTTGATTTGACTCAGGACCCCTAAATTCGGGTGTGTTTTGTTATCAGTAAACTGAACCCACATATCTCTAATGTGAACACATCTGTAAACCAAATATTTCCCTCACTTAAGTCCGAGACCAATAGGCATAACCTTCTAGAATGTAATGGATCAGGAGTGAAACCTCATCCCTTTTCTAAGGAAAATAATTAAAACCAGTAATTGATAGTTGAGGTGAGGGTGGAGGGGAGAAAACCCCATATGCATTAATTGAGTCCTAGAACTACTGGGGAAACCTGGTTAATTTAGATAGGGATAGAAGTCAGTCTGTAGTAACTTCTCTGGCCAAAGAGATAGGAGTAGATTTACTAAAGTGAGAGTTTTTAGAAGTGGAGAAGTTGACCTTAGCAACCAGTCAGATTCTAGCTATTATTTTCTAGAAGGTGATAGTTAAATAGCTAGTTAAAGTAGAATCTGATTGGTTGCTATGGGCAACATCTCAAGTTCTAAAAACTCTCTTTTTAGTAAATTTTCCCCTTAGACTCATTCCATTGTATGCCTCTAACCCATTTTTATTTTTTTTAAGTGGTTCCGCTATTCTATGGTTCTGGTTTATTTATGTAGGTACAATCTATGGACAGGCCATACATTTTAAAAACATACATATATAGTCCTTGCACCAAAGGGGTATAGATGAATAATAAATGTCCGTTTGCACATGCAAAAGACAAAACTGTAGATTTGTTCTCAGGTTTGCAAGATATATTTTATACTGTGTAATTGAATCATACACATGACAAGAATTTATATGTGTATTACATTTTATTGTGTATGATTATATATCAAACAATGTTTGAAGCAAAAAATATGTTCTTTATTTTCTGTACACATTGTCTCAATAAAAATTTTTTTTTTAAAAATAAATAAAAAAATTTCCTTTTGCACAATGTTCCACCTTTCAGAAATGTCTTCTTAATGATATATCTTCTCTTAGGGGAAGTATACCCCAATTACTCCAATTAATACCAGAAGTATATAAAACAGAAGAGAGGAAAAACTCCTCATAGTGAAATACTGTATTGTTTATTTATTCATTAAAAAATCCAAACAATGTGAAATTAAATATAATAATGCAATTCACCATACACAAACATGCAAGGCAGCGTACCATATAGTCGGGGTGCAGTTTACAAACACCCAGAATAGCATAAGCAGAAAATCCACCCGAAGTCTCCCGGGATGGCTAGTGGATCTGCTGGCAGCCTGGAAGCAGTGTATGGCATTGACCAGTAAAGTACTTATCATTTCCAAGTGCAGATTTTATTATGTAGAATCCATACTTTAGCTGATTGCCTACTTACATGCGTACAATGTCGCTTACCTGCGTAAATATCGGTAACATCGACGCAAATATCGCATATATATCACCATCTTGCCTTTGCGGTCAGACCTGCCGCAGACTTGGTTACTGTCCTAACACGCAGAGGGCTCTCATGCTGTGTAGGAGATCGGAAGGGCTAATTTATGCACTCCCATGTAACGGCATTTAAACGGTAAGGCACGTTTTCTGACAGCCCCCCTGTTACCAGCCCCAAACGCTATCCACCTGTCACTCACTTTGCGATGGATTTCTATGTACGTCCATAATCGCAATGCGAACGCTGCACACACGCAGTACGGCTTATATACATGCGCGATGGCAAACAGTCGCTCGATCTACATACGTAATCGCCATTGCGTTCATCTCTGAATCAGGCTCTTAGTGTCAGATACAGAGTTGTACGCTATTACAGAGTAGCTGTGTCTTTGGATGCAGATACTGTGCAATAATATGCTAATGACACAGGCTTCTGAGACCCGCAGCATACAAGGACGCAGCCACTGGCTTCAGCACGCCCAGAACCCCTCCCCCTCTCCCATTTTCTGGGATGCTGTCTGACGCTGTACACATCCGGACACTGCGAGCGAGCTTGCAGAAGGAGATCTGCTCATGCGCAGTACAGATCCTGCACAAGAGCAGATCTTCTAACTTCGGAGTAATGGCCTTAGGAGCTCATTCAGACCCGCTCGCTAGATGCATTCGCTCGCTCCCAGCGTATGCAAATCCAGCGCACGCCCAGCAAGGCAGGCGATCGCAGGCAAAGGCATTAGCACGCCCACTATGTCTTGGTGTGCGATCATATGTGTATGCAGACGCCCACCAGCCATTCTTAAGACGCCCACTTGTGCACGTCATCTCCTGGAAGTGCATGAAAACATTGTTACATCGAGCACCATCGGATGTGCTTGGAGCGCTTGAGGTTGACCCTACCCCGCTGCAAGCACTGCGATCACTTCAGTGTGAAATACAACCAGGTGACGTGTACTATGACGCTGCATGTTAATTATGGACGCCTCTGAAACGGCGTTGAAACACTCAGGCATGCCTGCGTTCGCACCTCCACTCCCTCATTTCTAGTGGCCAGCCCCTGTCACCACCCACAAATGGCAACTCCTGTCACTCATTCAACTGGGCTGTCTATGCTGGGTGAGCGAGTGCTTCCCAATCTTTCGCAGTGGTCCACACACGCGCATTGCAATGCATACGCATGCACAGATTGCAAAAATAGGCCAGCTACTAGCGAGCGGGTCTGATTCTGCTCCTTAGTTAGAAACTCTGAAAAAAACAGGTGTGGTTGGATGATGTTTAATATAAGGCACAGTCCTAACATTAATTAAATTAAATAAAATGAAATAAAAAAAAAAAAAGTTTTCCCCATATTACTGATTTTATAACAATGTTTTAGATGTAACTTTAAATATTATAACACGTTATATATGCGTTTAGCTACTCACATTATTTCACCACTTGGGAGCTGTACTTCTATGATTATATTTTTATGCCTTTTATTACCCTTTTGGTCCTGAGAGCTAATAATAATAAAAATAATAATAATACTAATAGGGAAAAAAAATAAAATTATTGATTGTAATAAACATTTTGTATGCATTCCTACAGTGTTCTTGTAGATATTTAACATTTGCATAGTTATCTAGTGTCATCACTTTTTGCTGCAAGTACCCCTTTAGAATTAAATATAAATAATAGTGCCACTTTACCATTAGAAACAATTATTAGTTATTTTTAATATCTTTACAA
Source organism: Taudactylus pleione (assembly GCA_031769625.1). Lineage (NCBI taxonomy): Eukaryota > Metazoa > Chordata > Amphibia > Anura > Myobatrachidae > Taudactylus > Taudactylus pleione. The sequence goes on from JAUIMM010001025.1 coordinate 3,545,587, forward strand.
TTATTATTAGCACCTTATGAATCATAAAGAAAAATAATGCCCCATTTTGATTAGAATAATAAGAAATGCCCCTTTAGAATCAGAACTGAATAATAGTGCCCCTTTAGGATTAGGAATAATTATTAGTGCCCTTTTAGGATTATAAATAAATAATAGCACCTCTTTAACAGTACAAATACTTATTAGTGTTCCCTTAGTATAATAAAGAAATAATTATTCTTATCAACATTATTAATTCATATACTTTCCCCATAAATGTTTCTGCAGTGTAGTGTCCCTAGTAACTAATTGTCTGGAATCTGGCTTAATATCTGGATAGCCAATCAGAAGATGCCATACATGAGAAGCTGCTCCTGACTGGCTGACCGGATCTGCTCCGCATGAATAGTATGTTATGGTTATATAGTTTAACTTTTTATTTCCATATGAATTATGGCCCTCATTCAGAGCCACTCGCTAGCGGCAGTACGCTCGTTCCGAGCGATGTTCGCACATCTGCGCATGCGTACGGTTTTTAGTACGCATGCGCGAACCAGTCAGTGCGGCTGAAAATCGTTGGTACGCAATATAGCGAGGGCCTGCTATTTTGAGTGACAGAATGAGGCGTATGTGGGTGGTAACAGGGGAAGGTGCTTGAAAACGGGGAGTGGAGATCCGAACGCAGGCGTGCTTAAAGGTCAAAACGGGCGTTTTAAGGGAGTGCATAATTAATACAGCAGCGTCATTGACCACGTCACTTGGTTTTTTTTAACTCAGAACTGCTCGCAACATAGCGGTTGAAAACACCAACCACAAGAATAGCGAGCAGTTCATAAGCTGTACGATGTACTCGATTAATCTAATAAATAGCGGACATGACGTATGGTGCGTGCGGCCAGGGGGCGTTTTTATCAAATAAACGAGCGTATGTTTTGCTCGCTCGTTCAGACTTAGAGGTGTGAACAGACTGCAATTTGCGAACGGATCATTTGAATAGCCACCCCTTGTTTTTGAACGAACGACTGCAAATAGCGAACGGCTCTGAATCAGGCCCCTTGTCTGAATCAGCAGCAACATAAATGAGACATCTATCTATCTATCTATCTATCTATCTATCTATCTATCTATCTATCTATCTATCTATCTGTCTGTCTGTTGATGGAGAAATAGAATACTTATTAACTTGAAGAATGTCACTGAAAATGGACTCTAACTCTTCAAGTCCCCGAAATTCAGTCTGCAGCTGAGATTTGTTCAGTAATGGCTTTATCATTTTGAAGCTGAATTGTAAACATAATCTGAAGCAGTTGATTATACCGCATACACCACAGCTCAGAGACTTGTTCCTCCAGTTTATAATGAAAATAAATCCCCAGAATGAAATCCTGGAGCTATCATTGGGAATGTGGGACAGTTGGCGAATTTGATAATTCCAGATATCTGATCTAGTAAGGATCTCCATTTCGGGTTGGGTATGATATTCCGGCTGTCAGGATGCCGCTGTTCAGAATACCGACACCCACTGGAACGCAAGGTACGTTTTTTCCCTACTCTAACCCTAACTCTCCCTCCCTCCCCGATGAATAAACCTTACCCCTCCCCCCCTTCCTAGTGCCTAAACCTAACCTCCCTGCACCCTAAACCTAAGACCCCCTCCCTGGTGTCTAAACCTAACCTCAGGGGCAAACGCAGGATTTTTAGGGGGGGAGGAGGGGTTCTATATATATATATATATATATATATATAGCATACATAACGGCATACATTAAATGGCATACATAACGTTTGCTAAATATGTTTGTAATTAATGTGTTTGTAGGTGTCTGTATTAACTTATCTTTGAATGAGCTGGTCATTATCTAGGAACTGTGTAGATTTGTCTGTTTGGTTAACATGCAATAGTAATGGGCATTAGTGAGATAGGAATTATTCCATGTTTGCTTTAATATCGCATTTACCATACCCGCTTGTACCTTCCAGGCTTCCGTGTATATGTTTGTATCATCACCATGGTGATGGGTGGTCACATGCTGTAGATGACGTCAGAGGTTAGCCGCGTCTGCGACAGGCTCCCGGCGTTTGCTCACTCGTGGGTTTGCACATTTAAGGTAGGACGCTTTGTATGTATTCTTAATATCCTGACGAAAGGGCCATTAAAGACCCTGAAACGTTGACATTACAACGGGGTTTGTGTCATTTATTAAGTCGCCACGAGTGCCGCTGATTTGGACATATATTTGTTCCTCACCCCAATAGGTGAGGTAATACAGAGGGCACCGGGCGCAAGTTATTTTTCAAGCAGTGGAGGAGTGCCGGCTACTTTCTGGATGTGTATGGACTTGTCTGTTGTCCCGTAACAGACTTGGTCTTAGCAAGGCACCCAGCGCATATTTTTTCATTGGCTTAAAGTTAAACATGCTTTCTGGATTGAGCTTATATGTTATGTGTATCGTGATTTAAATCCTGGGAAGGTATTGGATTTGGACATTAAAAGAGAATACCTGTTTATGGGCTAACATTGTCTGTGAAGATTCAGACTGACAGAATGGAACCTGTGGAGGAGTTACCTGCAGGGATACATTTACAAACAGGAGATACTTTCAGCTTTTCAGATGTTGAAGCAGAATTAATTTTATTTAAAGAACAACTTGCGGACAAAGAAGAGATCACCTGTGAAGATATCTTTAGAGACCTCATAAGATTAAAAAAACGAGAGGTAGATTATTTATACCACGGCATTACGCTGTCGGACTACTTTAAAAGCAAAAAATCCCTAGAGGGTTTAGGGTGAAGAATGTACCAACCATAGGAAGAAACAATATTCCCTTTTGTAAAAAGTGGGTAGCGATTCTCAACAAGTGCTCCCTGGACCTCATGCTATTGGTTATAGAGGAGGCTTCCAGGGAGTTACTTATAACGAGAGAACACATTAAGTCCTTCGAGATACAACATAAAGAATCACTAGAAAAGGACACTTCCAACCAATGGTTAGTGAAGCTGGAGAAACAAATTGATCAGTATACCCGTGATCTTATTAAATTTAAAAAATCAAAATTGGTCAAAGTTAACAATGACTATGAAAAACAGTATGTTTACTCCTGGCTCACAGGGGCCCAACAACCACGAAGTACATTCAGACCCAAAAGAATACAAAAGTTTCACCTTTGAAACTGACACCTCAGGTGACTCTAATAGTACCGCTAGTGAGACAGAACGACCTTCTACATCCTCACAGGACAATGCCTTCCCTTTAGGCGTGTCCACCAGAGCATTGGCATCTGGTGTAAGAGTACCCGCACACGGAGGGCCAAACAAAACCAAAGGGAGAGGAAGACCAAAGGGCAAGAAACCGTCTCCGGTACCGAGAGCTTAGTTTTTAATCTGTCAGATAGAATCCTCACAGAAGAAGAAATGAAAGTACTTAACCTGGGACTATCTTTTGTACCAACAAACAAATTTGACAATTTCCAATGGCAGGTGGAGAACTTTAAACTAGAACGAACTCTGAATATTAAAGAATTCTTTAAAAACCAAATACCTACTAATCAAGTAGTTGATATCATTCCACCTAAACTTAAGGCTATCCAACCAGGATCAAAATTTGATCCAACCTTAAACAATCATTCAATTAAAACGTTCTCTAGATTACTGAAAGATACAGCATTAAATGAGAAAAAAGAACAGTATCATTCAAATTTCAGCAGGCAGGAACATCAAGCGCTGAAAGATCTTAGAAGTTATAAGGATATCGTTATCAGACCATCTGATAAGGGGGGATCCATCACAGTACAAAATGTGTCGGACTATAAGGAAGAGATCTACCAACAATTATCGGATTCAGGAACCTATAGAAAACTTGGGGGAGATCCCACGTTCATCTTTAAGAAGGAACTAGATGGGATCCTTACACAAGCTGTAAGTGATGGCAGATTGAGTTCGGACCTCTGTCAAGCTATGACTTTGGATATTCCAAAAACACCACTGTTATATACAGTCCCAAAAGTTCATAAGTCACTCATCAAACCGCCAGGGAGACCAATTATCTCCGCTAGAGGTTCCCTTTATCAACCGGTCTCCATTTATCTTGACAGTTTGCTACAACCGTGTGTTCAACATCAGAAAACCTTCTTGAAAGACACCACAACATTGCTACAGATCTTACAAAATTTACCAGAATTACCAGATCCTCTATTTTTATGTACAGCCGATGTAAAGAGTCTGTACACAAGCATTCCACACCAAAGTGGGCTACTTGCAGTGAGGCAGCTTTTGACAAATAATGCTAAGTATTGTGGACCAGATATTGAATTGATCATCAATCTACTGGAATTAACTCTTACGCGGAATTATTTTTATTTTGACGGGAGTTATTACCTCCAATTAGCAGGGTGTGCAATGGGTTCATCAGTAGCACCTGCCTTCGCGAATTGTTACATGTTTACAGTGGAGAAGGACTTGTTTTTTACTGATCAAGATATTAGTCAACATATATTTCTATATCTACGTTATATAGATGACCTCTTGATTTTCTGGAATGGTCCACTTGAAAAATTTTGTAGTGTGATAAGTGAACATAATAATTGTGATCATCCAATCAAATTCACTTATGAACATCATACACACTCAATTAAATACTTAGATGTCATTATTCAGAGAGTTGGTACTACAATTAAGACCAGTTTATTTATGAAACAAACGGATAGAAATAATTATTTGCACTTTAAAAGTTTTCATCCCTATGGTCTCAAACAGGGACTTCCCTACTCCCAGTTCCTACGAGCTTGTAGGATCATCAGTAATAGAGATGAAGTAGAAGCCCAACTTGATTTGATGTTGTGGAAATTTGTACAAAGGGGATACAAATTAAATGATCTTAAGAAGCAAAAAGAAAAGGCTTTAAGGTTGACACGCAAGCAGCTCCTTAAACCGAATATGAAAATAAATAAAAAACATGAGGACAGGATCACTTGGGTTAATCATTTTAACCCTGAGGGTACAAACATTAAAAAACAAACTACACGTTTTTTGGCCCATCACTGCGAGTGATAAAAATCTCACGAGCTTAAATAATAAGAGAATCATGCCGTGCTATACTAGAGGCAAGAACTTAAAAGATATGCTGGTGAAAACAGATGTCACAGCTGAAATACAAAATGTTTCAGGGAACTTTTTGGGAATAAAAAAACAGGGCTGCTTTAAGTGTGCCAGTTGCATTACATGCAGGTACATGAACAGTGGTACAACCTATAATCATCCTCTAACAGGCAAAGTATATACTATTAGGCATTTTTTAACATGTACAACCAAATATGTTATTTATATCATTACATGTCCTTGCAGTAAAAACTATGTTGGCAAGACCGACAGAATGTTTAAGGAGCGGATGGCACTACACAGGCGTGCCATCCGATTAGCCCTGGAGAGGGGTCACAGTGAACAACCGGTGGCCAAACACTTTTTGGATGCCAAACACAATTTGGCATCTATAAGGTATAAAATTATTGATCATGTGCCGCGCATGTTGAGAGGGGGAGATCGATCCAAACAAATGTTAAAATTAAAGTCTAAATGGATATTTAGACTCGATACTTTATCCCCAAAAGGCTTGAACGAGCAACTGGGCTTACAATGCTATCTGTAAGTTAGAACAAGTATTAATACGGTGCTTTGTCTGTAAACAAACCAGCTTGTGACCTGTTAGATATCATATTATTTTTGAACCAACTTTAAATGGCATACATAACGTTTGCAAACTATGGGCCTGATTCAGACCCACTCGCAAGCGGCTGTCCGTTCGCAAGTGGGTCGATGGTGTGCACTGAGCATGCGCATGACGGAGGGAGCTCCGTCGTGCGCATGTGCCAGACGCGACGAGCGAAGGAAAGTCCTTCGCTCGTTGTGTCTGATCAAAGGGGGCGTGCTGTCGATGTTGATTGACAGCACACCCCCTTTGGTAGGCGTGCCGGGGGCGTGCCTCCCTGACGGGGGCGTTCCCACGGGAACGCCTCCCGTCAGAAGCCGGCCCACTGACATCACTAGTGATGTCAGTGGGAGTGATTTTGGCTCTGATAGAGCCAAAATCACTCCGGAGCTTGCGGTTGAAAACCTCAACCGCAGGCTCCGGCTCGCAGTTTCGATGGTCGCGGTGGTCAAGACCATCGCGGCCATCAAACTGCACGCTCGTATAGCCTGTGGGTGGTGACCCACAGCTATACGAGCGTCCAGGAGGACGCTCCATTTTCATGGAGGGCGGCCCTCATTCAGAGCGTACGGCTCTGAATGAGGGCCTATGTTTGTAATTAATGTGTTTGTAGGTGTCTGTATTAACTTATCTTTGAATCAGCTGGTCATTATCTAGGAACTGTGTAGATTTGTCTGTTTGGTTAACATGCAATAGTAATGGGCATTAGTGAGATAGGAATTATTCCATGTTAGCTTTAATATCGCATTTACCATACCCGCTTGTACCTTCCAGGCTTCCGTGTATATGTTTGTATCATCACCATGGTGATGGGTGGTCACATGCTGTAGATGACGTCAGAGGTTAGCCACGTCTGCGGCGGGCTCCCGGCGTCTGCTCACTCGTGGGTTTGCACATTTAAGGTAGGACGCTTTGTATGTATTCTTAATATCCTGACGAAAGGGCCATTAAAGACCCTGAAACGTTGACATTACAACGGGGTTTGTGTCATTTATTAAGTCGCCACGAGTGCCGCTGATTTGGACATATATATATATATATATATGCCCAAGCTGTGTCAGCCCCAGCCCCAAACAGCCAGTCCCAGCCAGCCCCTGCACCACTCAGGCTCTGTTCCAAACAGATAGCCACCCCAGCCAACCAGCTCCTGCTCCACACAGCCAGCCTCTGTTCCAGACAGCGAGCCTGACAGCCCCTGCCCCAGACAGCCAGCCCCAACCCCACACTTACCTGGTGCTTGTAGCTCCTCAGCTCAGTCAAAATCTGCGGTTCTGAGTCCTCCTCTGCTCTCAGTGGGGCAGCGTGACGTCATGCACACCGGCTGCCGGGTCTCACTCTCTCTCCACTGCAGCATAGCGGGCGCAGGGGTCGGCGGCAGCCGTGCTGGCCGAGCAGGCCCGCTCTCTGTCCGGGCCTCCAGTCTAGTCCCTGATGGCGGCCCTAGTGATCGCTGCGCACTGCCCGGCCACTGTCGATTCAGCTGTCAGCGCTTCTGCGGCAGGTGGTATGAAAGCCACCTGATGCAGAAGCGCTGACAGCTGAACAGGAAGTGGTTGGGCAGTTCCGTGGGTGGCCGGGTGATTGTGCAGAGATGGAGACAAGGCTGTCTCTGTCTCTGAAAATAAAAAAAATTAGTTCGTCGGGGGGGGTTCTGGGTACTCAGAACCCCCCCCTGTGTGCGCTAGTGTAACCTCCTCCTCTAGTGCCTAAACCTAACCTCCCCCTCCCTGCACCCTTATCATAACCCTCCCTCCCGGTGCCTAACCCCAACCCTCTCCCTAATGCCTAAACCTAACCCCGCTACCTAACGCTACCCTCCCTGTACACCATGATACTTACCATTTGGGATGCTGATGGTCAGCATTTATTTAAATCCAAATGTAGATGAGCCGCAAAGCAGTTAGTAAGATCAATTTGTTGATGAAAACACACTAATACTTCTCAGTAGCCATAGGGATCATTGTGCCTTATAACCAATGCAGGGAAATTATACTAATGATCCCATTTGGATTGGATGTATATATTTCTGTTTTTTTAATATAACAGCTACATAATTTTAGTAAGGTGCAATCAGGGAGATTGCTAGACTTTTCAGGGAGTCAGGGAGATTGCTGCTATTTCAGGGAGCTTCCCTGACAATGAGGGAGAGTTGGCATGTATGGGCTACTTTATTGCAGAATTTACCAAGATCCAGAATTTGAAGCATTCCGGAGCTTGGCCCTGGTAGCCTACACCATCTTTAGATGGCGTCAGTCATTGTAGCCTATAGGTTACTTATATCTTCATTTACCGGTAGAGGGTGCTGTTGGATCCCTCCCTGGCAATGTCCCCGCACTTATATAGTCAACAGACCACGCTTGCCCAGTCATGGCACAGAAGAGATGTGACTGCATTTTTGATCACTTCCCTTATTACAGACTGCAGGGACAGGCTCTATTCTGATGCCCCTGTCCATGCGATCCTTAATTTCATATTACCACGATAAGCAGTGATATGAAGTTTTTATTATTGGGTCTCTAGAACCCTATAATTAATAAATATGACCCTTGGGCCTGATTCAGACCCGGACGCTATGCTGCACTCGCTCGCATTGAGCGATTTTTCACAATCTGCGCATGCGTATGAGTCGCAATGCATGTGCGCGAACCAGTCATTGCGATGGGAAAGTGCTCGCCAGTAGCCCGCAGTCAGGCCGCTATTTTGAGTGATAGTGTTGATTGTGGGTGGTAACAGGGGAAGGTGCTTGAAAACGGGGGTGTGGATGTGTGAATGCAGGCGTGCCCGACCGCCAGAACGGCATTTAATGGGTGTGCATAATTAGCGAAGTAGCGTCATTACACACGTGACTAGGTTGTATTTTAGCCTGAACTGCTGGCAATGTTGTGGTGGGAAAAGGCACTGCAAGCAGCTCCGATGGCTCTCGATGTTCCCAATTAACCCTGCAACTGCCAGAGATGATGTGTGTTGCGAGTGGCAAAGGGGCGTCTTTATACAGGTGCGAGCGCATAGTGCGGCTGCTCGCTGTTACTTAGTGGGCGGCTTTACGCGACGCAGTGCGAGCACATGATTTAAATAGCCGGCCCCTTTTAGCCAGCGAGTGGACGCAAATAGCGTCCAGGTCTGAATCAGGCTCCTTATTCATTTGTACATTTAACACCAAAAAAACACCAAATTAGTTTGTGGCACTATGCTATAAATCGATCGAATTATCAATATGTTAATCCTAAAAGTGGATTTACAAGTTTATACTGTATGTAAAAGCAGCTTAATAGTGCCCACACGCATAGCGATATTTTACCCGATCTGGCCGATTCCGACGCATTGGAACGACAGATCGTGTAAAATATGCCAAAATCGTGAGGAAATCGTGAGTCCCCACTCACGATCACGATGCGATGCGCGTCCCCGCAGGTCGCACATCGCATCTTCAGATCTGCCCTGCAGTAGGGCAGATCTGACAGTCTAGGACACAATGCACTGTAAAAGTCTGGATACAGGAGAGATTGTTTGAAGATTGGACACCAAATTGTGTGCAGATCGTGTGGAGATCGTGTGCAGAGCTACCGGGGAGAGTTTCAAGGGAAATCGTACACAATTCGTACACATCGGCTGATCGTGTGCAGATCGCTATGTGTGTGGGCACCTTATGAATCAGGGGGTGAATACAATTGAAAAATTCAATTAATACTTGGTTCGTATCTAAAATAAGTTCTTTATTTACTAAAAAGTAAAATGAAAAATGATCATTACCATTCAATATTAACAAACATATATATCACAAAGTGTATATAATTTAACACATTTGAATCATACTCCTCTAACTACAGCATAATGACCGGCACACCTAATTTCCAGCAAACAACAGTCTAGTCATTTTGATGTAACTGGAATTTTACACCTTTTGTTTAAAAAGTTTGAAGTTCAATTTATACTTGCCACCAAAATATACAGAGCTCTGGGCCTGATTCAGAGCCGGACGCTATTTGCGGACGGTCATTCTGAAAAAGGGGCCGGATATTTAAATAGAGCGCTCGCTCTTTGCGGTCTGTTGACGCCTCTATGTCTGAACGAGCGAATGAAATATGCGCTCGCTATTTTGTAAAGACGCCCCCTGGCTGCTTGCATCATACGTCATCTCTGCTATTTCTTAGATTAATCGAGTACATCGAAAGAGCGTATGAACTGCTTGCTATTCTTGTGGTAGCATTTTCCTACCGCAATCATGCGAGCAGCTCAGGCTAAAAGACAACCAAGTGACGTGGTCGATGACGCTGCTTTGTTAATTATGCACACCCTTAAAACGCCCGTTTTGACCGTTTGGCACACCTGCGTTTGGATCTCCACTCCCCGTTTTCAAGCACCTTCCCCTGTTACCACCCACAAACGCCTCATTCTGTCACTCAAATTAGCAGGCATTCGCTATTTTGCGAGCACACGATTTCCGACCGCACGGACTGGTTGGCACATGCGCATTACGACCCGTACGCATGCGCAGATGTGCGAACATCGCTCGGAGCGAACGAGCGGCCGCTTACGAGCGGCTCTGAATCAGGCCCTCTGTACGAATATTTCCCCTGATAATTGGAGGCTTCAGAGTGTTGGTGTTTAGACCCAGGAAGCCGGCAATGGGAGTGTGTGGACAGGTACACGGAGGTCACAATGTAGCAGCTCTACCTGCTATGTGGGGAGCTTGGATCTCCGAATAATGGCTTCTTCTGACAGCAACCGAGTGCACACGGATCCAGATGGTGGAACCATAGCTAGGATCCTTAATGCCACGATGGTTGGGCTCAATGAGCGGGCAATGGTAGTAGTTGTCCTGAAGCACAGGATCACAGTAAAGCGGCTCTACCCATTGTAAGGGGAGCCTGATTTTTTACAGTATAAACTTGTCAAGAATAATTCCAATGAAACTGATTTTTAAGGTGTATTTCACTCGGGTAACCTTTTTGTTTAATCCTTGTGGCACATATCGCGGCAATAAGAAATATTTTGTCGAGGGCATGTATGATCCTTTAGTCACCGAGACGCATGCTCCAATAAGAGTCAGTCCCGGCGATGAGAAAGAATTAGACTAAACGCTTACGCAATTGTTTTAATTGAGTATTCAGACTGGTCTGCGCACTAAAAAAAAAACTAGTGACAATGAGCGTAGCGTCCCTCCAGCCCACTAGAAGATGGCTTTAGCTCTCATGGAGTGGGCTCAAAAGGTGTAGAATCTAGATCGATCTGCAGATCATCAGAACTGTGTTATGGGGGTCTATTCAACATGTTAATTATCATGTTCCCAACGGACTCCGATAATTAACGTTTCTTCTCGACGTGAGTGCCGGAGCAATTCATCATTGCCCGGCGCAGAGACAGCAGATCGAAAATCAGCTGTCTCCGCAAACGCTTTCCTTTTGGAGCAGTGAAACTAGTGCACATGCATGACCTACAGGTCACACATTCACACAAGAGCCCCGACGTCCATCGGAAAGAGCCAGACGGGGTGGAGGGATCCGAAAGGATCCCTTTTCACGACCCAGGACTCCTTCCCATAGGGAAGGAGCGGGTAGCAGGAGCACTTGCCATGTGAAGATGACGAATGCTCCCGCAGTCAAGCTCCGAAAATATTGTATTTTCGGAGCTTGATGAATTCTGTCCTCATACTTGTGTATGGAGTGTTAACAATAAATAATGTGAAGTCCGCTCAAGCTTACTTGGAGTTCCAAAGTCCAAAAGATTTATTAGCACAAAGAAATAAATAGAGTACCGCCCCCTTACACTACGCATGCGCGGCTATCACAGCACAAGGCTTCAATCCTGAGTGCACTGTCACTGCAGTACAATTTATAAGGTCACATTCAAATAGTCCTTAGGGAATACAACCATTGGGTACAGGGTCAGTTCTTTCTTCTTTGTGTGTGAGCAGAAGGATCTTCATTAGCCAGAGGGTCACAACAAAACTATCCCATTCTGGAATTCCTTTGTCCCACAGTATCAGGGGGGAAGGGGGAAATGTTTGCTTTTCAGGAGAAGCACATTGCATTGCTAAACTGCAATTAAAAGGGATTTAAAATATTATACCAATAATATTACATTTATGTTTACAACAGAGATGCAGTATATTCTGACCCTCATTACACGTAAGCAGTGTGTAACTATTCAGATAGCTAAACCAAGTTCATCTCTTAATCCACAGACAATGAGTTTTCTGGATCTTTGTACATTTATTAACATAGACAGGAATTATTGTCCATATAATACAACTGTGGTTCTGCAGAGCAGGTCACTGTACTTGTGATAGCAAAATAAGAGAATAAACTGCACATGAGTGTGTGCATAAGTGGTAAGAAGATATTAGCCTTGTGGGGTTCAGAAGACTTACACAGCCTGTCAGCATGTTAAACACAGATACTGCAGTGCTAAAATGAAGGTTTCAACCCTTTGACCTGTCACATGGTAAAAGGTAGCCAGACATAGGCAAACTAACGATTTTGTAGAGTAGTCAGGTACTCACGCTTCCAACGATTCCAAAAGGTATCGGCAAGACACTGCACCTGTTTCCACTGTCTTTTGTATGAGTCTTTGTCATTAAAGTTTCCAAATGGAATGGTTGACAGACCACATTTTTGTGTAAGAAGTGTGGCCGGAGTCAAGATGACTTGCATCTCTGGATCAGTAGAAATCGGTACAAGCTGTCTTGCGTTGATGATAGCTGAAACTTCTGCTAAGAGAGTAGTCAACACGTCATGAGTTAATCACTTAGAGCTGGCATCTAACAACATAGAATCAAGTATACGACGAGGTTCCAATCATACGTTCCCAAACTCCACCCATGTGGGAAGAATGGGGTGGATTAAACACCCAAGAACATCCTTGATCATGTAGATATTTTTCCACATTTGCGTTGTCAACATTGTTTGTTTTCATGTCCAGCTCTCTAGAAGCCCCGACAAAAATAGTTCTGCAGTCAGAACGTAGTTGTTTTGCAATTCCCCTGATAGAGAAAAACCTTCGTAGAGCATTTATAAAACTCAAAGTGTCCATAGACTCAATAACTTCAATATGAATAGCACGAATGCTCATGCAAGTAAACAAAACAGCCCATCGTTTGCTGTGTGCCTGACCACCTCTTGTATGACGTGTAACAACTGTCCATGGTCCAAAGACATCTAATCCCACGTATGTAAATGGAGGTTCCATGGTAAGGCATTCAGCTGGCAAATCCACCATCTTTTGCTCTAGATGTCGGCCTTGCAGTTTACGGCACCTTATACACCTGTGCATTACAGCAGCAATACTTCTTTTAGCGCCAACAATCCAAAATCCTGCTGCACGGATAGCGCCTTCTGTGAACTGTCGACCTTGATGTCTCACTTGTTCATGATAAAAGCGAATAAGTAAGTCTGGGATTTAATGTTCTGAGAGGACTATCCTTAGGGATTTCTTCTTGCTTTTTGATGCACCTAACCTCTTTAGCATAAGATAAATGCTGGAAGCAGCGGAGAACAAAGGTTCTTGCTCGATAGAGTTCATTTTTAGCGCATGATCTCTCACAAATATGCCACCCTCGACAATTTTTTGTTCCGTCATCGGATCTATTGCGGTAACACTGTGAATTATGAATGAGTCGTGCTACAGCTCTTATGAAGGTCATCCACTCTGAAAACCATTCAAATCGATGTAGACCAAACTGATCCATTGCAACAGTAGTGACGAACAAAGTAGTTACTTGTGGGAAAAGCTCCGCATCAGATTCAGGGTTTATCAATTCAAAAGAGTCTGTGGTAATGATTGATTCATCCTTTGGACGTAACAAGAATGTTGGACCTATTAACCAAGTAGTACTCATCAGAAGTGTTGCAGGAACTGACCTAGTGGCATGATCTGCAGGGTTTTTTTATCTGTAGGCACATAGTTCCATTGTTCCGGAAAGAAAGATCTTCTGATCCTTTCCACCCTGTTACCAACATACACATGGAATCTTCTAGTTTGGTTATATATGTAACCTAGAACCACCTTACTATCAGTTTAGAATTTAACTGCATCCGGTTTCTCCCCTATGTTGAATAGTTCAAAGAATGACTCAGCTAAAGATCTATTACTTTGATCATCCAAAATGGCATACATTCCGATGGCTGTTTCTGAATGTCCTTTGAGATACACCTTGATCAAGCATATTTTTGAACAGGATCGATTGCTATCCCCTTCTTTGCACACCTCAGTACATGTAGATGTGACTAAGGTTTCCATCTTTTCACTCTCCTTCTCCCCGCCATCCTTTGACACAGGGCCAAGGGTGTTGGTAGAATTTGGGCTACAGGTGTCTGGGTGTAAAGCAGTTACGTGCTTCTCACTGTCACACTCCAAACATTTAATTGTAGATTTACAGTCTCTAGAGAGGTGATTTGTAGAAGAACAGCATCGGAAACAGATTCCAAAGTTTTTAAGTAAATTCTTTTGCTCTTCTAAAGGTTTCTCTCTGAAAGTACGACATTTCTTAAGAGGGTGTGGTTTCTTGTGCAGAGGGCACTGTCTATCTGGATCCTCTACTGGTTTACTCATTGAGAAAAGAGAAGTCGCAAGTGTTTTCACCTCTGTCTTGTGTACTGAAATAGGTATTTTAGAGTTATCGTACCTTTTTGCAGTTCTTTCACTCTTTGGATAACCTGAACTGGCTGTAGTTTTGGAGTTAAGGGCAAAACTTGGATCATTTCTTGTTTTTGCTAAGTTCCGAATGAATTTAGAAAAGAAAGATAATGGAGGAAATGATGTTCAGGTCATTGATTGAGTTCATAAAGCTGGACCTCCATGATCTGTAGTTCTGTAGATGGTCATCAAACTTTGTAAGACCTGTGTTAACTAGCTCACGGTGAACCATGAATTTAACTAAGTCTGTCACCTCTGATTTAACAGACTGCGTATGAGGTGTATTTAGGATGTTGTGATTTAATGTCTCACTCTGCTTATTTTGTCTGATGAGAGGGGCAAGTTTCTGCTGATCAGGCATTTGTAGTCTGTAAGAAGGTTTTTGTTCTTGAAAGCAAAATAGTGAATCCTCTGGCTTATCTACACTTTGTATTGAAGCTTGGTGAAGTAAATTACTGCAGAGACTGCCAATGTTCCTGTCGAATTGTATATTTAAAGGTCCAGCATTTACAACTGGTTCCTCATTATCGGAGCAGGGTAAGCTGCTGTGCTTACTGGTATGACTTAGTACATATTCTCTGGTGCGTTTATCAGGGTCTTCTGACATAATTTGGCTACTTAGATCCTCTCTATTATCTCGGTTTATGGCTTCTATGTCTGTCCCAGATTCCTGTCCTATGTGTTGTAAAACCCCCAGGAGAAGTCTGTTTGGAAAAAAAGACTAGAAATGTCAGCTTTAGTGAAAAGCCGGAATGGTTCCTGGGGGGTGTGGATGTGAGGAGAGGGAGGGCTCCATCCACAGGCCACTCCAGGTGTTGGGCCTTTCAGCCTGGTAGCAGGCTTGTTAGGGCTTGCACCTGAAAGTGGCTCAGATAAGCTGGGTTTTGTTATAGCAGAGTGTCTCATACCTGGGAGGGCAGGTCCGCAGGCTAGTTTTCTCTGAGACACTGTGTGATACCACCTGTAAGTACTGTGGACGTGAACTTATTTAGTCTTCTGTTAGTGAGGGAACCTGCTGTCTAGTTAGGACCAAGACGGCTATGATTTTGTTTGTGTTTTGTTTTGATTATGTGTCCAGTACAATAAAGACAGGATTTGACCAGCTTGCATGAGAACCCCAGAATTGTGTCCTGTTTCTCCGGCTGCTGTGTGTGTAAAGAGGGAGTCCATCTACCCAGGAGAGGGACCCCTATCCCGACTGTGTCACAATATACAGTACCAGTCAAAAGTTTGGACACGCCTTCTCTTTCAATGGTTTTTGTTCATTTCAATTATTTTCAACATAGTAGATTAATACTGAAGACATGAAAAATATGAAAGAACACATATGGAATTATGTTGTAAACAGAAAGGTGTTAAACAAATCAAAATATGTTTTATATTTTAGATTCCTCAAAGTAGCCCCCTTTTGCATTGGTAGGATGTGGGAACTCATCTAACCTATAAATGATGCTTGGGAAATTTAGGACTAAATTTTCTATGATGGCTGGTGTAACATTCACTATACATATAATTATATATGGCTAAATCTATTCACATTTCTTTCCTTACTAGAACCAATTTAAATATTTCAAAATATACATACATTTCTTTACCCTTGACCAATAAATACTAATCCTCCAAAGGATGTTTGCTTATTTCAAATCACTATTAAGCGTATATAGGGCCTGATTCAGAGCCGGACGCTCTTGAGGAGCGCTAGCTCTGAATCAGGGCGTTTTTTTTTTTTTTTTGATGCGGCCTTCTGGCTGCTTGCTAGGCTGTGGGTGACCACACACAGCCTTTGCGGGCGACCAGGTGATGGTCGCGATGGTCATGACCATCGCGACCTTCGGGGCTTGCGACGAGACCCTTGTGGTAGGGTCTCGTCTGTTGCAAGTCCCAGAGAGCTTCCTGCTCTAACAGAGCAGGAAGCTCTCCCTGACATCACTGCTGATGTCAGTGGTGCCTCCCACAAATGGCAGGCATTCCTTTGGGAACGCCTCCGTTTGTGTAGCCACCCCGTCGATCAACTTTGACAGCCGCCCCTTTTGTACTGAGCCCCGGAGTGAGAGAAATTCTCTCTCGCTCCGGGGCTTGCACATGCACGCTCGTGCTGCGTGAGTGCAGTACCCTACCATCGACCCGCTTGCAAGCGCTATGCGCTCGCGAGCGGGTCTGAATCAGGCCCTTAGACCTTTTTCCTCTTTAATTCTGGGCTCATAATATTTACAAACCCTCCATAGTGTTTCAAAATCCCAAAGTTTCATCAGATCTATTTACTATACTAAAATTGAACAATGCGTTAAGTTGGACCGAATTTTCAATCAATTTCTCCTTTGATTCCACACATTCAGCACCACCACCAAACCCATTCTTCATCACTTGATTACCTTTGCAAAAATAGATTGTCCTGTGGAAAAAACAAAAATTGGGAAAAGAGAGAGAAAAAAAGAAAATAGGAGACAAAAAGTCTGAAAGAACTGTGGTCTTCAATGCTGTAGAAGTAGATCATTTTTGTTGGATCTTGATTTCAGGTGTTTAATGGCAATTGTCTCTTTAAGTCTCATGGAATAGATTCTTGAGTGATGGTGTAACAGGCTCAGTCTCTGCTTGGTCTGCAATCTTCTCAGTATTACTGACTTTCTTGCAGTGGTTGGGGTGTATCCAAGTATCTCTTTCGGCTACCATCAAGGCTGTAGTGCTGGTCATCAAAACCTGGTACGGTCCTTCCCAGCTGTCTACTAAACAACCTGAGCATAAGAAGTTTCGGATCATAAGATATACTCCAGGCTCATGGCATTTTGCTTCTGGCCTCTCGGGAGACAATAATTTCAAGTTTTTTCTGTTGCTTCCTCAAGTGCTTACTAATTTTTATGAGGTACTGAACAGTCACTTCATTGTTGCATTTAAAATTTTCTTGAGGGTCTATCATCACATGGGGTTGTTTACCAGAAGGTATCTCAAAAGGTGACAGGTTAAGAGGTGGTTTTGGAGTGGTCCTGATGCTGTGCAAGACTAGTGGCAATGCTTCTGGCCACGCTAACCCAATTTCAACCATCACTTTGTTCGGTTTGTTCTTAATAGTCCCATTGACTCTCTCCCCACCCGTCCACTAGTCTTGGGCCTATGGGGAGTGTGCAACCTACTACCAATACCCCTGCGTTTACACATTTTCTGGAAAACTTCACCAGTAAAATGAGTACCTCAATCACTTCCAATCACTTTGGGAATACCAAATCTACACACAAATTCCTGAACAATTTTCTTAGCAGTAAAAGCAGCAGTATTAGAGGCAGCTTGATAGGCTTCTATCCAGCTAGAGAAAATGTCAATTCAAACTCATACATGTCAATTTAAACTAATACATACTTTAAATTAGAGATGAGCGGTTCGGATTCTGTGGAATCCGAACCGCTCCGAACATTGGGGATCCGAGTCCACCCGAACCCTGTTCGGGTGTTCACCGCCTGACTCGGATCCCCGTTCGGGGCCGAACGGCGGCCGCCTGATGTCGGATTCTCACTAGAGAATCCGACATCAGGTCTCCTCGCGTGTAGGGCAGAGCGCAGTGATAGCGCTCTGCCCTACACAGACACAGACACACAGCCGCCAGCGGCAGCTGTGTGTTTGTTACAGCAGCCAATGAGAGTCACACAGACTCTCATTGGCTGCTGCACGGAGGGAGCCGGCTGGAGCTCACACATGAGCTCCGTCTTCCGGCTCCCTCCTCAGCGTGTGACAGAGCGGACGGCGCGGGAGCGGGGATACAGGTAAGTTTTATTTTTTTTATTTTTTTACTTGTCAAAGGTCCGGGGGCGCTACTGGGGGGGGGGGGTCTGCACTACTGGGGGGGTCTGCTACTGGGGGGGGGGCTATACTACTGGGGGGGCCATACTACAGAGGGGCCTGCTACTGGGGGGGCTATACTACTGGGGGGGGTCTGCACTACTGGGGGGGGTCTGCTACTGGGGGAGGCAATACTACTGGGGGGGCCATACTACAGAGGGGCCTGCTACTGGGGGGGCTATACTACTGGGGGGGGTCTGCTACTGGGGGGGCCATACTACTGGGGGGGATCTGCACTATTGGGGGGCCATACTACAGAGGGGCCTGCTACTGGGGGGGGGCTATACTACTGGGGGGGTCTGCACTACTGGGGGGGGTCTGCTACTGGGCAGGGCTATACTACTGGGGGGCCATACTACAGAGGGGCCTGCTACTGGGGGGGGCTATACTACTGGGGGGGGTCTGCTACTGGGGGGGCCATACTACTGAGGGGCCTGCTACTGGGGGGGCCATACTACTGGGGGGGCCTACTACAGGGGGGGCCATACTACAGGGGGGGCCCATACTACAGGGGGGGCTACTACTGGAGCAGCCTACTACTGGGGGGGCCTGCTACTGGGGGAGCCATACTACTGGGGGGGCCATACTACTGGGGGGGCATACTACTGGGTGGCATGCTAATGGGGGGCATACTACTGGGGGGGCCTGCTAATGGGGGACATACTACTGGGGGGGCCTGCTAATGGGGGGCATACTACTGGGGAGCATTCAACTGGGGGCACTGCATAGTGGACCGTACTACTAAGGGGACTGCATAGGGGGCACCACTGCTGGGGGACATTGTGTAAGGGACACCGCTACTGTGGGCATTGTGTAAAAGGGTCACTACTGTGGGCATTGTGTAAAAGGGGCACTACTGTGTGTCGTAACATAAATAAGAGACACTACTTTATGGTGTAATGTGAATCAGGCCCTATGTGCGGTGTAATGCTAATAAGATTGTGCACTGTGACTCCTAGGGCCGTAGCCCACTTTGTAAACAAGTACTGTGACTCTGCTGGCCGTACCCCACTGGGTGGGTGCACTACTTTTCATTTCTGCCACTGCTGTGTGGCAATGTGTCATAGATGTGCTTTATACTGTGGTGTCTGTGTCGTTGTGCCGCTGCTTTGTCGCTTAGTAACCAGTCAGCTCACTGCAACCTTTGGCCAATAATGTTGAAAACAATATTATAAGCTGTGATATGGTCTAAATTGACTGGAAATTAATGTTATTGAGGTTAATAATACTCTAGGAAGAAAAAAAAGACCAATTTATGTGATTTTAGCTTTTTTTGTCAATTTTTGTAAAAAAATCCAAATCCAAATCCAAATCCAAAGCCAGTCACCGCAGTTTGGCAAATCCAAATCCAAATCCAAAGCCGGACGACGAATTAGAACCAAATCCAAATCCAAATCCGGCAAAAATGGTCCGGCGCACATCCCTACTTTAAATACCTGTAGGGTGGTAATTGGATGAAGTCGATTTGTATTACCTGAAAAGGTCAGTCTGTAGGAGAAATATGGGATGGCTCTGTATTGTCCTCCCAGTGTTCTTTCTCAAGCAAGTAAGACAGAACATTGCTCTCTTAACAGCCTGTGAAGAGAATACTAGTGCGCACCAATATGCACCCACAAGTTCACAGCTGAGTCAGACCATGTGCAGCCTCTGCTAGGCTTGGAAGATATGTCTTGGGGCTACTGGCCTACCTTGTCCATCCTTCCAGAGTCCCAAGGACTCCTGACCACATTCCTCTGCCTTCCAGATGGCCTTTTCCTGCTGGGAACACAAATCTTGCATTTCGATTAGTTTCTATACACTTAGAACTTCAAACATCATTATCTTAGTAACACTTGTTTTTACAGGAAGGCCTGCTGCCCACTTTGCAGCTTCATCTGCCCTACTGTTGCCAAGTGATACTGTGTATCTGTCATATGTGTGTGCTTTATACTTAATGACTGCCACCTCTCCTGGTAGTTGTAAGGCTGTCAAATGCCTTTGTATATGTCGTGACTGTGCCACTGGTGTGCCTACTGCTGTCATAAACATACAACATGATTCTTATCGGTCATAGGACCCCAACTTTATATATATATATGAAATCAAACTGATATAAATGTTCCATGCAATCATGCGTATCTGTGTAACTGCTAAATCCTCGTCACTCTCCATCCTTTGTATCTTATGAGATACATATGGTAAATAAATTACAGGATTTAGCATATTACATCTTTTGATGGTTATTATTTGATGATGCCATAAGGGACAACTTCCATCTTGTGCTCGTTTGTATCAAATTTAGACTGAGCAGATACTGCATAGTGTGCATATAACATTAGATCACGCCCTTATACTGTGTTTTTCATAAATCCTGTCTGGTGTCAAGTGCCTCGTCCCCTGGTTCAGACATGTCCCACAATATTTCTCATTGGACCGACATGGCTATAGTTTATCCTTAATGTGTCCTGCTTGCAAGAGATGAAACAATTGTTTTAGCATTAGGCAAAAAAGACAATAATGATCATAACAATAACTCATCCATATGATTAAGGATGGATACATATAGAGGTTATTAAGGATCTGGTCGCTCCTCTATCTAAAATAAAAGTTTGATAGTATCAGAAACATTTTTTTTTTTTCATTAAGTTCATCTTTGAGGTTTTCTGTCAATCTAACTGGCTGTAGCATACAGGTATGACCTAAATTTCTAGAGTTATTGACATACTCACGTGTGGCATTTGTGGCTATCATTTGTGCTTATCTCTTTATGTAGCATCAGGTACTTGGGTATTCTCTGAATAATTCTGGCCAATTTCCCTGTTCCTGATTATGTGTAGGGTAATTTCGCCCATGTACCTGAGAATAACCTAAGTCTCTATTTCCCTTCTTATATTGTCCCAATTTACATTTCCTTTCTCTTGATTATACTTTTTATCATGGTCAATAGCTGATTTCCTAAGGGCATCTACCTTGATTCCTCTCCAATTTTTTTTATTTGTGGGTTCATGGGCATTACCCAAATCCTTAATACATTTTTGACAATTTGTTAGATCTTTCCTTGAGCCCATCCATTATCACCGTAACAGCTACTTCCCTGTGATGCACATCATCCTTTATATCTGATATCCCTGTGTACTGGGTCATTGCTAACAGAGCTCGGGCAAAATAGTCTGCTGCACTCTCACTATCTTTTTGTTTGATAGTGAAAATTTTGCTCCAGTTCACTACCACTGGAAAATATATGGCCAACTGTGAGATTATTTGTTTGATATTTTCTTGATTATCATCATCTGTTAAGATCTATCTTCCTCCAATAGACAATCCTTTATAACATTTTGTATATCAATATTGGGAGGAAGACAGGCCCGCAACACCACTCGCCAACCTTTATTAGTTGGCCCATGTGCATTACCTGAATCTTTAACAAATTTCTGACATTTGGCCAACTCCTTTCTAGGATATGGGAAATCAGACATAATTGACATAATTGAATGTAGCTCAGATCTAGTCCATGGACAATGCATTGCTACATGTTTTATAGCAACTACACCATCTTTGTCTGCTTTCCAATTGGGAACTGCTATTGTGCGGAAAGGATGTAAACCTACCACATCGCTGCATTCAGGATTAATTGCTGGAATTAATATTTCAGTACAATGAATGTTGGTATGCAATCGGGAGGCCGACTGCCTAAATACCAGCAGCCGGCTTCCCAACTGTCATATCCCGGCAAGGGTGAAATGCCGGGCGTCTATATGTAGACGCCCGGCATTTCCCTGATGTCGGGAGACCGGCGCCCGGCATCCCGATCGTAGTGATGCCGGGCGCCGCGAGCGGACAGCCGCGGGGGGGAGGGTTAGGTTTAGGGCTCCCGGGGGGGACTTAGGGTTAGGCACCCCCCTGGGAGGGTTAGGGTTAGGCTAGGGGGAGGGAGGGTTAGGGTTAGGCACCCCCGGGGGGGGACTTAGGGTTAGGCAACCCCCGGGGGACTTAGGTTTAGGCAGCGGGGAAGGGGGTGGTTAGGGTTAGGCACTTAGAGGGGGGATTAGGGTTAGGCACTTGGGGGGGAGGTTAGGGTTAGGCACCCCTAAGGAGGGTTAGGGTTAGGGGGGTTAGGTTAGGTTAGTAGATACTCACCTATCCACGATCGGGATTTCCAGCGCTGTCGGCCTTCCGCTGCTCGGAACTCTGCTGATGTCTCTGCGGCCGGCGGTATTTCAAACCGATTCCTGAATGTTCCCCGCCTATTACTTTCTCCACTACTCTTACCAATTTCAGCTGCTGCCCCTGCTGGTGGGACTACTCCCCTTCCTTGCCTGCGTAGTACTTCTTGCATGTTAATAGCATGGGCAATGGCTGAAATAATAGTGGGTTCATTATCTTCTTTAGAAACATTACTGTTAAAACAACTTAGCAGAGGATATAAATTATTTTTTTATTTTTTTCATTTTTGGTATCAGCTGTACTTTCCCTCCCAAGCGCATATGGCGGCAGGGGCGCGCTTGCACTCCCTTGTCGCTTTGTAATGCTTCCTTCCGGTATGCATGCGCTACCTTGCCACGTGTTCCCTTCTTGTTTGCCACACTTTTAAGCAGTCATTTTTAATTCTCTTTTCAGTGATTTAATCAAACATATTTGATTCCTAACAGTACTTAATATCTCTGAATAGAAACTTCCAACCTTGGGAAAAGGTTTTCACACATTCTCTGGTCATCTTGACCCATTGGTCGCAGTACGCCGTTGCGTACGCACCATATTTCACACACATAAGATATCTTGCCGAACCAATCGGCCCTTACTTAAGCAGCACCTCATCGACCATCTCTAGCAGTTGCTTAGCACCCATATGGAAGCGGACTTTTCCAACGCTTCGCAGCACACAACTACCACTAGAGATTTTATTGGCCGTGGACGAATTACACAAGCTGTGTCCACTCACTTCTTCTCAACTGTGTACAACTGAACAACACCCGTGATTGTCAGCGTACCCAGCGAGGAAACTGGGAGAACAACAATATCAATTTTGCAATATCCTGCCTTTCCAGCACACCTGCTGAGTATTTTACAACTGGTAGCACTAAGCATTTACTAACACTAGCCTTGCCAGCGTATTTCCTCCCACAACTTCCCAAGTCACAATCACGGTTGCACGCTCAACCATGCGGTCTGATCACACCGCTTAGAGATACTATCAATAAACTTTGTGATTACTATTGGGTATGTGATGAAAACCCTTGTTTTCGTACCTGCCGTGTATACTGATTCTCGGCTGTTCCTACCTGTCTCATCAAACAGGAACCGACATGCCCTGTATCTTTCAACAGTAAATCAACTTTCACTTTACAACACACAATCCACATACATATACACCTATGTTTTCTGCGCAGAAAAATACTTTCCTAAATGATTGTAATAACTGTTCAGAGGTTTTAACAAGTGATCATAAACTACAACAGAACTATCTATCAAAACGATTGATTAAACATGTGGCAACAATACAGGAAGTACGCATACACTATGCAAAATAAATCACATTAAATCGCACAGTGACAATAAAATAAACAGTTTTTCTTTCTTGTCTCTAGGTTCTAAGCAGCGCTGCTTGGATTACACAAAAATGGACATTCGGTTTCACAACACAGAATGATAAACAGGTCTTGAACACATTGCATTCTTACCCATATATGATGCGTCTCCACCCTTTGTCGAGGAACCGAAATGCATATGCTTTGCGAATCTTCTGGTAGCGTGATTTCCACTGAAGAGCCCCCATCTTGTTAAAGATAAATAATGTGAAGTCTGCTCAAGCTTACTTGGAGTTCCAAAGTCCAAAAGATTTATTAGCACAAAGAAATAAATAGAGTACCGCCCCCTTACACTACACATGCGCGGCTGTAACATCACAAGGCTTCAATCCTGAGTGCACTGACTTCCAACAGTCACTGCAGTACAATTTATAAGGTCACATTCAAATAGTCCTTAGGGAATGCAATCATTGTGTACAGGCAGGGATCTGTATATACTCGACGTCGGATAGGTCAGTTCTTTCTTCTTTGTGTGTGAGCAGACGGATCTTCATTAGCCAGAGGGTCACACCAAAACTATCCCATTCTGGAATTCCTTTGTCCCACAGTATCAGAGGGGGAGGTGGAAATGTTTGAGTTTATGGAGAAGCACATTACATTGCTAAACTGCAATTAAAAGGGATCTAAAACATTATACCAATAATAATACATTTATGTTTACAACAGAGATGCAGTATTTACCTATAATACACTACAAATTAAATGCTGATTAAAATAAGACTAAACATCAATATACAGGTATCTAACATTATAAATATACTTTATTTAGGAAGAACTTTATTTTATAAGAACTTTATTTTAATGATATTCCATAATCGCACGGTGAGATGGTTTCTGGAGGGTCACCAAAGTTATCCTATTGGAATACAGAACAGAACAAGCCCAAGGAATGGTGCAATATTATGAATCACAATAGCATACAATCAGATCTCATACAATCAGATTGACTAATCATTAACTTGTAACCTATATAAGTAAATGCCTTCATCTAAGATATCTAACTTTAATGGGAGACAGCGGGCTATTCCACCAGAGGAAGGTAAGCAGGAGATATCTGTGTAACTAGTGTATGGAGACAGCAGGCCATTCCGCCAGAGGAAGGTAAGCAGGAGATATCTGTGACACTAGTGTATGGAGACAGCGGGCTATTCCGCCAGAGAAAGGTAAGCAGGAGATATCTGTGATACTAGTGTATGGGGACAGCGGGCCATTCCGCCAGAGGAAGATAAGCAGGAGATATCTGTGATACTAGTGTATGGGGACAGCGGGCCATTCCGCCAGAGGAAGGTAGGCAGGAGATATCTGTGATACTAGTGTATGGGGACAGCGGGCCATTCCGCCAGAGGAAGGTAAGCAGGAGATATCTGTGATACTAGTGTAGGGGTACAGCGGCCATTCCGCCAGAGGAAGGTAAGCAGGTGATATCTGTGATATCTCTTGCTTTACTTTCTTGATGAATGGCCCGATAACTTAAGTTTTACAATTGCAGGTGAAAATGTTCACATTGAGGGAGAGTTGGCAAGTATATAATATGTGTACTTTCATCATTACTGAGTGACAACTGCAGGGGAAAGAGCCGCTAATACAGGTGGTTCCTCATTGCCTGATGAATGTGTTGGATGAGCTCTAACCATCTCATTGCCAGTTTCCTATGTTCCAGACACGATACTGTATACAGTCAAGATGTAATAGCATGGGAATTGCTAAGTAGGTGGTTTATGTGTATTATACTGCATAATATAGTATATGGGATAGATTCCTGGACTGCACACAGTAAATATATATATGTAATGAGAGGTGCTACCTGATGAGACTAATTGCAGGCACAGAAACAGACAAATCTCAGGTGCACAACTCCAAATTATTGATAATATATAAATGCAATAAAATTTTGCAATCAGTAGAGGTTTTTTAGCATAATCATGGCCAAGGTTATGGGCCTACCCACCATATCCAGGTAACCCCTTTAGGGTAGGTCTCTAACATGCTAGGGTTCAAATCCAGAGCGCAGGACACCTCCAAACTGGCCCAGCTAAGCAGCCCCAGGGCACCACCATAGTAAGAAAAGTGCAGTGTAAAAAAGATAGTTAAGAGCAGCCACAGCTGAATATAAAGAATGAAAATAAAAAAGTGAAGCACATGCATAATAAACAAATAGTGAAGAGTTAAAATGTGTTATAAAAGAAAAATGTGTTATAATGCGGTGCCCTGAAACAGATCAACCAAAGCAATCCAGGGGCACCCACACCCCAAAAATGAACCAAAGTTGCACTACAGTATATAACTTGTAGGACTTACCTAGAATTGTGCCTAATACCAGTGTGCATATACATTGCCAGACTCCATGCTTTTAAACCAATAAGGAAGGGGTGCTAATCCAGACTGAGGGCATCTCCCTTCCCTCATGTGTGCAATAAAGCACATTAAATGGAGTATATGGGAAAGATTCCTGGACTGCACACCCTAAATAAATATATATATATATATATATATATATACACAGTCAGGTGCATAAATATTGGGACATTGACAGAATTTTCATATTTTGGCCTCTATTCACCACCACAATGGCTTTGAAATGAAACAAACAAGATGTGCTTTAACTGCAGACTTTCAGATGTATTTTGAGGTTAATTACATCCAAATCAGGTGAACGGTGTAGGAATTACAACGGTTTCTATATGTGCCTCCCACTTTTTAAGGGGCCAAAAGTAATGGGACTATCAATTCAAAAGCTATTTCATGGACAGGTGTGGGCTATTCCCTCATTATTTCATTATCAACTGAGCAGGTAAAAGGTCTGGAGTTGATTCTAGGTGTGACATCAGTTGCTGTCGACTCTCAATATGAGATCCAAAGAGCTGTCACTATCAGTGAAGCAAGCCATCATTAGGCTGAAAAATCAAAACAAACCCATCAGAGAGATAGCAAAAATATTAGGTGTGGCCAAATCAACTGTTTGGACATTCTTAAAAAGAAAGAACGCACCGGAGAGCTCAGCAACACCAAAAGACTCGGAAGACCACAGAAAACAACTGTGGTGGATGACAGAAGAATTATTTCTCTGGTGAAGAAAAACCCCTTCACAACAGTTGGCCAAATCAAGAACACTCTCCAGGAGGTAGGTGTATATGTGTCAAAGTAAACAATCAAGAGAAGACTTCACAAGAGTGAATATAGAGGGTTCACCACACGATGTAAACCATTGGTGAGCCACAAAAACAGGAAGACCAGTTAAGAGTTTGCCAAACAACATCTAAAAAAGCCATTACAGTTCTGGAACAACATCCTATGGATAGATGAGACAAAGATCAACTTGTACCAGAGTGATGGGAAGAGAAGAGTATGGAGAAGGAAAGGAACTGCTCATGATCCAAAACATACCACCTCATCAGTGAAGCATGGTGGTGGTAGTGTCATGGCGTGAGCATGTATGGCTGCCAATGGAACTGGTTCCCTTGTATTTATTGATGATGTGACTGCTGACAAAAGCAGCAGAATGAATTCTGAAGTGTTTCGGGCAATATTATATGCTCATATTCAGTCAAATGCTTCAGAACTCATTGGACAGCGCTTCACAGTGCAGGTGGACAATGACCCGAAGCATACTGCAAAAGCAACCAAAGAGTTTTTTAAGGCTAAAAAGTGGAATGTTATGCAATGGCCAAGTCAATCCCCTGACCTGAATCCGATTGAGCATGCATTTCACTTGATGAAGACAAAACTGAAGGGAAAATGCCCCAAAAACAAGCAGGAACTGAAGACATTTGCAGTAGAGGCCTGGCAGAGCATCACCAGGGATGAAACCCAGCGTCTGGTGATGTCTATGCATTCCAGACTTCAGGCTGTAATTGCCTGCAAAGGATTTGCAACAAAGTATTAAAAAGTGAAAGTTAGATATAGGATTGTTTAGTTTGTCCCATTACTTTTTCCTACACCATTCACCTGATTTGGAGTTAAAGCACATCTTGTTTGTTTCATTTTAAAGCCATTGTGGTGGTGAATAGAGGTCAAAATATGAAAATTCTGTCAATGTCCCAATATATATGCACCTGACTGTATATATACATATATATATATATATATATATATATATATATATATAATGGGAGGTGCTACCTGATGAGACTAATTGTGTCCACAGGCAGATATAGTCATTCACACTGCTGGAGCCACAGACGTACAAACAGAACAAGCAAGAAAAGAAGGAAAATAACCTACCCCTCAGCAGTGGCACAGGAAAAATACAGGGATTACAGTGTGGAACCAGTAGACCAACTAGATACCTTACCACATCTAGTGAACACAGTATAGTGTTACAGATCCTCATTAGGGACAACAGGTCGTCAGGTGCCCATTGGATCATACAAAAAAATGTTTTGGTCCTTCTTAGGGTCAATATTTTGGCAGCTTTATATTGGATGACATACAATTTGGATGTTTATACCCCTGATGAAAACCTAATGGACAAAACGCGTTGGATTGTGATTCTTAAATTCATTTGTCAGAAGGGAGAAACCTGCCGTGAAATTTCACCCTATAAGGGGAAACAGCAGGACAATTAAATGCTATCTTCCACTGCTATAACCAATGGAAAATTAACTGTGTAAGCAATTTTATGTATTTATTTTTCATGTCAATTTGACAGAATAAATCTATTTTCTACCATACCTAATAGTGGGCCATTAGGCCATTTCTTGGGTGTTCTTTTTTATTGGTGAGAGGGTCTTTTTTAGAAAAATTACTGTTTGGAGCCTATGGAATCTACTATCAACTGTGTTTGAAGTTTCTATTCAAGAGAAGAGTTCTATCCATTAGGACAATATTGGACAGAAATACTGAGTAACAGTAATCAAAAAATTTTGCACCCTCTAAGTGCTGTTTGTTCTATATATATATATATATATTATTATTTTTTTTTTTTTGTGATAACTTGGGGTAATTTAGCTCAGCAGATGGGTCAGTTGTGCAGTGCCTAGGTGCATAAAAAGAGTCCTCACGCAACTTTTCAGGTTTATTTAAAATAAATAAAGCTTGACTGTCAGCATTCAGAAACAAAAATAACAAACACCTAGCCTCTATTCAGGGCACCACCTCACGTCTCCAGCCCCACACAGAATCCATTACTCGCTATTGCTGCCTAGCTTGGTCTTGTCGATAGATAGATAGATGGATGGATGGATGGATGGATAGATAGATAGATAGATAGATTAGATTATAGTAAATACTGCAGAGTTCATGTATGATAGTGTACCAGATTAATAACAGTAAAGCATTGTAGAAAATACACCATAGTCCTGTGCAGTATAATGTAACATATGTTTAATGTATATTTCAAGTGCGCAGTCTGTAACCTGATCCCCAGGGGCGCCGAGAGGGGGGGAGCGGGTACAGATTACCCGGGCTTCCTGAGGGGCCTGGCGGGGGCCCGGGTGCGGTGCCGCTCCCCCCCTCACAGCAGCCCAGCACACAGCGTGTGCTGAGCTGCAGTTGGAGACTGCTGTGGCTGCTGAGCAGCAGCCACAGCAGTCTCCTATGCCTGTGGGGGGGAGCGATCACACTGACCGCACCCCCCCCTGGCTTTGCGCCGGGCTGAGGGGGCTCAAAGTGTCCCCCCTCCCCAGCGTGCAGCGCCGCGAAGCGGTGCTGCAAATCTTTTTTTTTTTCTCGGCTAGGGGGCGTGGCCACGCCTTCCCGGTTAGGCCATGCCCCTATTACAGGAGCCCACCACGACTCTTGGCGGGCCTGCTGATCCCTAGAGGAGGGGGTGGACCCTCAGACAGTGGGGCCCACTGGGGGTTTCCTCTAAACCCCTGTGGGCCACTCTGACCCTGGGCAGGTGAATTTTCTGGAGACCTCACAGACTACTGGAAGAGTAGCTCCCTCTCCCGCATTCCCCCTCCCGCATCCCCCCCCCATTTCCTAGTGAAATGGGGAGTAAGGAGGCATAATGACTTAATTGTCAGTGAATTGCGCCATTATGGTCCCACGTCATGTTGCCATTAGTTGTAGCATTGCACAAGGGAGGAAGGGGCCAAAATGACATGTTTTGCCCAGACCCCACAGTGACCACCTGCACAAGTATGTTTTGGCTAGTTTATGTTTAATTATTTCTATCAAATCTATCCAATTTGTTGTGTTCCTCAATAGTTAGAAGACACAAATATATTTTTTTCAAACATAAACCAGCATGAGAACTGGGGAAGTGATCAGATAAAACTTCAATAAAACAGAAAGTCATGTTCTTTGTATCTAATTATCTACCAACAGGTGTCACTTTTTCACTACATGCAATATTCCTGAATCAGATTCATGTTCTAGTTCGTTTAACCAGGGCGATGAGCTTTGTAATGAATATCACCAATGAAAGGACATTTAAAATCTTAAAGCAATTCAATCTTAAATGAGAGGAAAATGAAACCGTGACTATTGTAATTTTTCAATATATCCATTTATTCTATCAGTCATTAGTGTGAGAACAGAGCTTGCTCTTTTCCTGGGAAGAAGATGAATGATCAGTCTTTGTGAGTGTGTCTATGACAAAACAGTATTAACTAAATGGTCCTTTAAGAAAAAAAAAAAAACACTACACACTACATCAATTTTTCAACTTAAATGTGTTTTCTTTTGTAGGTTGAACTAAAAGTCACAGACTGCAGCGCATCACTAATGTCGCTACATTGTGCCTGATTAATGTCCTCTCATGAATTTCCTTTATTTTGCAGAGTTGTGTCTTGAAGATCCTAGTAAATCTCAAGTGGCACACCTAAACTCAAGGCCGTAGCTAGGGTAGTGCGGCCGGTGCCATCGCACAGGGCACCACAGGTCAGGGGGCGCTGTTGGGCCTGTCAAACTTATGTTTACTATCATTCTTGCTTGTAGCTTCCTCTTATTTCATTCACAGCATCCCCTGGCCTCCCCTATCTCTTCCCTGGCCCTTCCCCATGAAGCCATGGCCCTTTTTTTGGGTGCATTATGTCCCTTTGAAAAATGAAGGGGGCACCAATGCTCTTTCTGGCACAAGGCACCAAAAAGTACTTTTATTATCCACTTACCTGACAGCTTTTTTCACCAAAACTTCTTAGAAATTGCTGGTTTTTATTTAATATGTTTAAAAATATATTTAAATATTTTATAAAAAAACAAACCAACTGCCTAGGGGGGTATGTTGCACTCCCCCAACCCCCATGTCCATAGGCCCCCATTGTAATATCACTTCCCACCCTCCCGACAGCAGAAATAGCTCCTCCAGTGTCAAAAGATCCCTGCGGAAGAGCCCCCACTCTCAACCCCAGTATATTTGCACATTTTTATTTTTAATCTACCCTCCACAGGATTTTTATTTTTTTTATGGAGCAGCATAACCCATCCCTCCCCCATAGTGCCAAAATGTGCTCCCGTTACCTTCCCCTCCTCTGAGGCCTAGTCCCACCCCCTTGTCTTATTGCAGCAGGGGGGACTGATGATCTCTGATTGTCTATGTACTTTGTAAGGCGTTACAGAACACTTGTTGAGCCATATAAATATAGGATAATAATTATAATTAGAAATGAGCGGTTTCGGTATTCAGAGAACCGGACCCGTACAAACTTCGCAATCTGCCGGGAACCAAGTCTGGCTCTGATTTTCCTGCCTGACTCTGATCCCAAAACAAGGCAAAATGTCATCCTCCCGCTGTCGGATTCTGGCGGGTTTTGGAATCTATAAAGGTCCCCGGTCATCTGCTCCATTTCACTCCGGCTGTGGAGAGTGTAGTGAGCGGATTTCCAGGGGCTGCTGTGTCCATCTAAGGGTGCTCTGTTGTCCATCCAGGGCTGCTGTGTCCATCCAAGGGTTCTCTGTTGTCCATCCAGGGGCTGCTGTATCCGTCCAGGGGCTGCTGTGTTCTTCAGAGGTGCTCTGTTGGTCTAGGGGTGCTCTGTCCATCCATAAAGGGGATGCTGTGTTGGTCTAGGGTGCTCTGGGTGCTCTGTCCGTCCAAGGGTGCCCAGTGTAAAAAGAAAAGAAGCTAATAATATGATTTAAAAAAAATTATATATACAGTCAGGTCCATAAATATTGGGACATTGACAGAATTTTCATATTTTGTCCTCTGTTCACCACCACAATGGCTTTGAAATGAAACAAACAAGATGTGATTTAACTGCAGACTTTCAGATTTAATTTGAGGGTAATTACATCCAAATCAGGTGAACGGTGTAGGAATTACAACGGTTTCTATATGTGCCTCCCACTTTTTAAGGGGCCAAAAGTAATGGGACAAACTAAACAATCCTAAATCTAACTTTCACTTTTTAATACTTTGTTGCAAATCCTTTGCAGGCAATTACAGCCTGAAGTCTGGAACGCATAGACATTACCAGACGCTGGGTTTCATCCCTGGTGATGCTCTGCCAGGCCTCTACTGCAAATGCTTCAGTTCCTGCTTGTTCTTGGGGCATTTTCCCTTCAGTTTTGTCTTCATCAAGTGAAATGCATGCTCAATCGGATTCAGGTCAGGGGATTGACTTGGCCATTGCATAACATTCCACTTTTTAGCCTTAAAAATCTCTTTGGTTGCTTTTGCAGTATGCTTCGGGTCATTGTCCATCTGCACTGTGAAGCACCGTCCAATGAGTTCTGAAGCATTTGACTGAATATGAGCATATAATATTGCCCGAAACACTTCAGAATTCATTCTGCTGCTTTTGTCAGCAGTCACATCATCAATAAATACAAGGGAACCAGTTCCATTGGCAGCCATACATGCTCACGCCATGACACTACCACCACCATGCTTCACTGATTAGGTGGTATGTTTTGGATCATGAGCAGTTCCTTTCCTTCTCTTCTCTTCCCATCACTCTGGTACAAGTTGATATTTGTTTCATCTGTCCATAGGATGTTGTTCCAGAACTGTAATGGCTTTTTTAGATGTTGTTTGGCAAACTCTAATCTGGTCTTCCTGTTTTTGTGGCTCACCAATGGTTTGCATCTTGTGGTGAACCCTCTATATTCACTCTTGTGAAGTCTTCTCTTGATTGTTGACTTTGACACATATACATCTACCTCCTGGAGAGTGTTCTTGATTGGCCAACTGTTGTGAAGGGGTTTTTCTTCACCAGGGAAATAATTCTTTTGTCACCCACCACAGTTGTTTTCCGTGGTCTTCCGGGTCTTTTGGTGTTGCTGAGCTCTCCGGTGCGTTCTTTCTTTTTAAGAATGTTCCAAACAGTTGCTTTGGCCACACCTAATGTTTTTGCTATCTCTCTGATGGGCTTGTTTTGATTTTTCAGCCTAATGATGGCTTGCTTCACTGATAGTGACAGCTCTTTGGATCTCATATTGAGAGTTGACAGCAACTGATTCCAAATGCAAATGTCACACCTAGAATCAACTCCAGACCTTTTACCTGCTTAATTGATAATGAAATAATGAGGGAATAGCCCACACCTGTCCATGAAATAGCTTTTGAGTTGATAGTCCCTTTACTTTGAGCCCCTTAAAAAGTGGGAGGCACATATTGAAACTGTTGTAATTCCTACACCGTTCACCCGATTTGGGTGTAATTACCCTCAAATTAAATCTGAAAGTCTGCAGTTAAATCACATCTTGTTTGTTTCATTTCAAAGCCATTGTGGTGGTGAATAGAGGCCAAAATCTGAAAATTCTGTCAATGTCCCAATATTTATGGACCTGACTGTATATTTTCTTTTGTGCTGTACCCCAGTGTACTATATTATTTTATTTTTTGACTGTGACGCTGCCGGTCAGACCGCAGTGTAATATTCATACACATATTGTGAGTGACACTGTAAGTGGAAATGCAGTGTAATATTCATACACGTATTGTGACACTGTAAGTGGAAACGCAGTGTAATATTCATACATGTATTGTGACATTGTAAGTGGAAATGCAGTGTAATATACGTAAAAAAATAGTGACACTGTAAGTGGAAACAGTGTAATATTCAACATGTATTGTGGCATTGTAAGTGGAAATGCAGTGTAATATTCATACACCTATAGTGACACTGTAATTTGAACGCAGTGTAATATTCATTAACAAAATATTGTGACACTGTAAGTGGAAACGCAGTGTAATATTCCTACATGTATTGTGACCCTGTAAGTGGTAGCACAGTGTAATATTTATACACGTATTGTGACACTGTGTGGAAATGCAGTGTAATATATGTAAAAAAATAGTGACACTGTAAGTGGAAAGGTAGTGTAATATTTAACACGTATTGCAACACTGTAAGTGGTAGCACAGGGTAATAGTCATACATGTATTGTGATACTGTAACTGGAAACGCAGTGTAATATTCATACACTTATTGTTTCACTGTAAGTGGTAGTGCAATGTAATATTCATACACATATTGTGACACTGTAAGTTGTAGCACAGTGTAATATTCATACACGTATTGTGACACTGTAAGTTGTAGCACAGTGTAATATTCATACACGTATTGTGACACTGTAAGTGGAAACACAGTGTAATATTCATACACATATTGTGACACTAAGTGGAAACAGTGTAATATTCATACACGTATTGTGACACTGTAAGTGGTAGTGCAGTGTAATATTCATGCACGTAATGTGACACTGTAAGTGGAAACGCAGTGTAATATACATGAAAAAATAATGACATTGTAGTGGAAACGCAGTATAATATTCAACACGTATTTTGACACTGTAAGTGGTAGCGCAGCGTAATCATACACGTATTGTGACACTGTGTGGAAATGCAGTGTAATATATGTAAAAAAATAGTGACACTGTAAGTGGAAAGGTAGTGTAATATTTAACACGTATTGCGACACTGTAAGTGGTAGCACAGGGTAATAGTCATACATGTATTGTGATACTGTAACTGGAAACGCAGTGTAATATTCATACACTTATTGTTTCACTGTAAGTGGTAGTGCAATGTAATATTCATACACATATTGTGACACTGTAAGTTGTAGCACAGTGTAATATTCATACACGTATTGTGACACTGTAAGTGGAAACACAGTGTAATATTCATACACATATTGTGACACTAAGTGGAAACAGTGTAATATTCATACACGTATTGTGACACTGTAAGTGGTAGTGCAGTGTAATATTCATGCACGTAATGTGACACTGTAAGTGGAAACGCAGTGTAATATACATGAAAAAATAATGACATTGTAGTGGAAACGCAGTATAATATTCAACACGTATTTTGACACTGTAAGTGGTAGCGCAGCGTAATCATACACGTATTGTGACACTGTAAGTGGACATCCAGTGTAATATTCATACACGTATTGTGAAACTGTAAGTGGAAACGCAATGTAATATTCATTAAAAAAATATTGTGACACTGTAAGTGGAAACGCAATGTAATATACATAAAAAAAATAGTGACACTGTAAGGGTAAAACGCAGTGTAATATTCAACACTTATTGTGACACTGTAAGTGGTAGCGCAGTGTAATATTCATACATGTATTGTGACACTATAAGTGGTAGCACAGTGTAATATTCATACATGTATTGTGACACTGTAAGTGGAAACGCAGTGTAATATTCAACACATATTGTGACACTAAGTGGTAGCACAGTGTATTAATCATGGTGGTGCAGAGTGTTATTCATAAAAATTATTGTGACACTGTAAGTGGTAGTGCAGTGTATTCATAAAAAATATTGTGACACTGTAAGTGGTAATGCAGTGTATTATTCAAAAAAAATATTGTGACACTAAGTGGTAGTGCAGTGTAATATTCATAAAAAATATTGTGACAGTGTAAGTGGTACCCCAATTTCATCCAAGTATTGTGACACTGCTGGTCAGTAATACCGCAGTGTAATATTCATTAAAATATTGTAACGCTGTAGGTCATTGATACCGCATTGGAATATTTTAAATGGGTACACGTGTGTGCTGTACCCCACTTCGTTCGTGTTTGTTGATATGGAGAACAATCAGTTGAGAGGAGCACAGGAACCACATACTAGGGCTGGAGCTGCTGCTAGTAGTAATTAAAACAAACAATTGACTATTGCTTGATAGAGGAAGCAACAATAACAGCTGTCATCCAGTTGCACTATGTATAACTGACACCATGACGGCTGTGCTATAATTACATGAGGATAATAGTGTGGAGGAAGTGCAAAATGAGGATGAGGGGGAAATTTGTGTCCTATCTGACGCTAATGAGGTTGTTAATGATGAGGATGTTGTTTGTGTAAATCAGCCACAAGTGGCAGCAGTTCTTGCTTGTGATAAAAAAAAGCCACTATCGTGCCTGGGCATAAGCCATTGTCATGCCTGGGCATAAGACCATCTAGGCACCTCCTCCCTGTTACGTCATTTGCAGCGAGGTCATGCAATTTATTTAACAAAATTATAATAATTTGTAAATTAAGAACAAGCAGTCTGGTATCAGCTACCAGCAGTTTGGACCAGCACAGGCAACCTCCACCACCAACACCCTCATCATCAACCTCATCCTTAGTAATTAAAGGTAGTCCTTGCAAAAAATGTTTTGCGGGGGCCCAAACAAACCAAGGACTTCAGCCACAATTGTGTCAGTCCTAAAGTGCTTGGGGGCCTATTCATCAACACTAAAATAACGTTTTTAAGGACATTTTCCTTAAATAACGTTATTTTGGTATTCATGAACAGACTTAGCACAGGAGATATCACAGATATCTCCTTGCTAAGTTCCCCTGCGTTAATTTCCACACTTGTGGAAATTGTGGTATTCATCAAATTCCGAAAATTATGAATTTTCGGAATTTGATGCAGTTACTATTCGCCACTGTGAGGTGGCAAATAGCAGAATCAACTTACCTGTATCCGCGTGTGCAGGTCCCCCGACGAGTCCCTCTGGTGCTCTGCTGCATCCTCAGGCTCCGGAGGCTGGTCGGACATGTGTGCTCCCCAGCAGAGCACAAGAAAGTTTCGAAAAAAAAAAAAAGTTGTTTTTTTTCTAATCTGTCATGTGGTCTGCTGGGAAACCACATGACAGACCAGCAGGATGGAGCCGGAGGCTGCTGCGCGGACAGGTAAGTCGAGGGGGGGGGGTGAGCGGAGGGGGGTGGGGGGGTACACAAACTTAACGCATCTGTACTGTAGGCAGTTCTGCGCATGCGCTGGTTTTACAGATGTAACAGCGCATGCGCAGCACTGTTTCCAGATGCGAAAAGGTAGTGTAGGCAGGGAAAAGTATCTACCCGAAAAGCTGTCATCGCAAAAATGACAGCTTTTCGGAATAGATACTTATGGAGAGGTGGAATGATGAATTCCACCTATAATTAGGTAGAACTCCATGCGAGTTCTAAACCTAATTATCTCTAGAGAATTTTTAGGTTTAATGAATAGGCCCCTTGGTTTGTTAAACTGTGCATGTCCTTTTTAATATCCCACATAAGCATGCTTGGGAGGCCCCAATGACAATTTCATCTTGCACCTCTTTTCTTTACATTTTGCACAATTTGGGGCATTGCCGACTGACATTATTATAATTTATTAAACTGCCATCCTGTCTGCCACTGCTGTGTGGCAATGTTTCATAGATGTCCTATATTTTTTTAAACTGACTGTTCATTTGTGCTGCTGCTCTGTTGCTTACTTTAGCCAGCCAGCTCGCTGCAGCCTTTGGCCTATATTGGTGAAAAATAGTGAAATCAATATTGTGAGCTGTGAGGTGGTTACAAATGCCCAGAAATACCTGAAAATGATTGTTATTAAGGTTAATAAAATTGTGGGAACAAAAATAGGCCAAATTATGTGGTTTTAGCTGTTTATATAATTTTTTGGAAAAAATACAGATCCAAAACCAAAACCTAACAACAAAACACCAAGGATATTATCCAAAACGATCCAGATCCAAAACCAGGGGAGATCCAGATCCAAAACCAAAACACGGGGGTCTGCGCACATCTCTAGTAATTATTAACATATATTCTTATTCCCTAGGCTTCATAAATTAGAGTTAACGAGGATAATTCAGTCACCGAGGATATGTATAAACAATCACTCAAGGCCTAAACAACCACTGTATGAAAAACTGAATAGAATAGAACCGTTTGTCTGTATAGCACCATACACAGGGAGTGCCCAGCTATGGTAAATATTATGTGGCCATTATATTTGTGTGTATAATTATTGAAAGGCGTTTCTTCTCTGACTTCTCTCTGTGGCTTTATTCCATCTCTCATTCCTCACAGGTGTTCAAATGTTTTGTGCCATTTGTAAAACAACAAATAAAACCTTATTCTGGATTGTGCCTGCTCCTGGATCCGTGATCCTGCCCACAGCCCTCCTGATCCACTCCTGGCTGATCTCCACGTGCAAGTAGCTGACCCCTTCAAACTTTGCCATACCAAACAACGCAGCAAGGTGATCCCTAAAATGGACCTTGGGTCATGGTCGCCAAACCAGGAGGCTCTTTGCAATTTTGCTCTATTCTTTGTTTTTACCTCTTAAGTTTAGATTAACTAATCCATTGATGTTATATTGCTTTCACCATTGTATTAATACTGCCTTTTTTGCCTCTGTATTCAGACTTTTTTTTTTTCCACCTGAATGTTCTACTTTGTAAGTTGCACATCCTGCCAGAGGTAACCTACACAGTGTGCCCAAGATGGCCGGCTCGGATGGTGCTGCCATGGGCAGGATGAGCAACTTGTGGATCTATTCATGCAGTGCACCTATTCCACCCATGGTAACCTATGTAGCGAGCCCAAAATGGCTGCCTTTTCTGGTACCCTTCATGAGTGGGATATATAATTTGTGGAAGTTATTATCCAAAATGGTTCCACCAACCCTGCATTATGTCCATTGTACCCATTATGTTGACTGTTTTCAGTTTGTTTTCTTCTTTCAGTAATACTAACTAAACCCCTGTACTTTGAGTCCTGATGGAGAAAGTGGTATATAACTAAATGTATTATTATTATTATTATTATTATTACTATTAATAATAATAAATAAATACATTTATTATTATTA
This sequence comes from Taudactylus pleione, assembly GCA_031769625.1. Lineage (NCBI taxonomy): Eukaryota > Metazoa > Chordata > Amphibia > Anura > Myobatrachidae > Taudactylus > Taudactylus pleione. The sequence continues at coordinate 3,584,276 of JAUIMM010001025.1, forward strand.
TTATTATTATTATTATTATTATTATTATTATTATTCTGTCTATAGTGTCAGCAACATAAATCTTGGGGCCCGATACACTTATGCAGCTAGACTGGGTATATTTTCTTGTCTCTAAAGTGAAGTTTTAAAAAGCTTAAAAAACGACCCTGCAACATGCACCTGCAATCATAAAAACACCTGACCCATCCTCGCAGACCCCCAAGAAGTCTATTTCGCTAGTTTTTATGCTTGTCCCCCTACTTTTTACTTTTTTGCCGCCAAAACGAAATACTTTTTTGGGGTGTTCTGAGGTAATTTTTTTTTTGTGTGGCTAATTTGTCCTTTGGGGGGTTGTCCCAAGGGTTCTGGGTGGTTTCCCCACGTTTGCACCCCAAAATAAAGATTTTGCACTTCTTTTCACCTGCTATTCATAGGCGAATCTTTTTCGCCTATTACATTTGCATTGAGTTTCCGCTTAGGTGAAAACATCCTGGAATTGAATATGGAGATACTGTTAAAACAAAAAAAAATCAGAATCCGCGGAAACTTTTCGCCAAACGGCTCTTTTCGCTTCTAATTGAATATGGCCCTAAAATTGTATATTTGTCAATAGATTGCTGTCTGTATTGTATATTGATCACTTATCAGTAATTAGAATGTATATATGGTGCTACTGTCACGTGGTTGTCAAAGGCGACTGTGACTTTCCTGGTTTGGGTGAGAGAGTTGCCAACTGCAACACAAGACAGAAACAAAGAATTAGAGGGAAAGGGACTTGTCAGAGTGTTTAGAAAGGGTAGAGCCCTGGTACCGGCCTCTTTCTTCTGGAAATGTTACGCCCACTCTGCCCTACAGGTTATTTTCTGGTGGTTGTGTTTTGTTTTGTTGGTGTTGTCTGATTTGTTTCCATGTTCATGGCCAACATGACGCATATTTGGTTAAGTGAGGTTGGATGATTTGTATTGGTGATATCGCCTGCATGGGGATTGTGGGTTCCACCAACAATGGGGAGGGGGGGAGTATTTATAAGTATATTGTTATGATCTGGAGGCACTCCTTGGAGGACATTGTTGCGCAGGGGTAAGTGGTATAACCACTCTGATTCGCTGATTTTGGTTACTAGAATCACCTGTTTGCTCTTGCTTTAGGGCCTGATTCAGCAAAGAACGCAGTTGCTTATACGCACGCAATTGGTCGATTGTTGCATACTGCGCATGCATTGCAGTGCGTGAACTAGCCACTGGAATTGGGACAACGATCACAGAGGATACGCAGACCCATGGCAGAGTGATTGACAGGAAGTGCTGTTTGTGGGTGGTGACAGGGGGGTGGTCGGGTGAACGCAGGCGTGCCAGTGCGTTTCAACGCTGTTGCAGGGGCATGCATAAATAAGCCACTGCGATACCAGATGCCACCTGAGGACTCATAGCATGTACTGAAGTAAGCAATTCCTAAGTAAGGTCTGAGCTCAGGTTCGGACTGGCCCACAGGTGTACTGGGGAAATCCCCGGTGGGCCCCACTACTTGAGGGCCCCACCCCCTCCTCTAGGATAGAGTAACTTGGTAAAGCAGGATCATGGTTGAATTAGTTGCTTGGTGTGTTTCTATGGACACTACACCAAGATTAGCCCTCCTGCCAATCAAAGTGGGTGGTCCTGACACACTCCTATCCTGTCCTTTATAAAGGGGCCCTGTTCTTTGCATATTCCCTCTCTCTGTGGTGACTGGCCACACCCCTTAAGCTTGGGCCCCTACCACTGCATTACCTGGTGGGCCCTTCATGTCCCAGTTCAACACTGTCTAGGTTTCGTTAACTGTCCGATGGTACTCGATGTTACCGATTGTTTCTCTATGTTGGCCAAGTATACGGATGTGAGTAAGGGGAAGTGGGCGTCCTCATGTCAGGCTGCGATCGCAATGCGAATGCAAACATTTACATGTCATCGCTGATTTTAGCAACTGCGTTGCGTGCGTATAAGCAGAATAGCGATCCGTAGTGGATCAGGCCCATAGTTGTTTAGTTATTGTGTATCCAGGTTTTATTCCATTTAGAAGGGTTAATGGGAACAGTAGACATTTAACTGTTAAAAGTAGCATTTATTCTTTAGACAAGAGGAGAATTTCTGTTATTTGATTCCAAAATCTGCCAGAGCCTGATTTGTGCCATTGTCTGCCCATGTGCCAGTAGCGTATGCTGCTTCTACTGCAGGAATCTGGCTGCATGACTGATTGCATTAAACCTAGAGTAGAGAGTGGCACTGTTCCTCAGAGACATGAATCCGGTGCCTTCTGCTCTTTCAAAATGTTATTCTAAATCCAGACACTGAAGAAACACTTTTACTTGGTGGAGCATAAAATTAAAGCTTCTTCTCTACAAAGGATGCTCAGTCAATGCACAGGATTTATGGGCCAAGAGCGAAGACACAGGATACCATTTTAAATGGCAAATACATAAATTTGGAGTTTGGGACCATTTGACTGCTGGTAGGTGTAAATCATATCGCATCCAAAGCTTTGTGTGAGCTGTCTCTTATTTTATAGGTTTTACTTTAACTGTAAAGAAAACAAGGGAGACACATATTCCTCCATTTCCTAGAAAGTCCTCCATAAAGACCACATCAGCCAATGGAAATGGATGTACAATAATCTGTCGTGCATGAGCTAATCCTGGTTCTGCCATCTATACGGAATTTATTTGGTTTATGCTTTAAAATACATAAGGGGAAATGTATGAAGCAATCATAGGGCCTGATTCAAAGCTGTACACTAAAAGTGGGTACACACTTGTGCGACCGGCAATCGTACCGATGTCCAAGGACCTTGTGGACATTACATGATTGCCGGTACACACTGCAGCAATGATCACTCGTTCCGTCCTTCATTAACATGCATGGCACCGCTTGCAATATCGTGATGTTTGCATATCAAACTTGATGGCGACGCATGTGACCGCGGGAGCGTGCATATCGTGCAGTGTGTAGTCACTGAAACTGCGATCCAAGCTGAGTCAGGTCCTTACTGCGTGCATGAGGTTAGCAATTTCTGAGCAAGGTCAGGCCTGTTGTAATTGTGCGTGAGGGGCCGACGTTATTCAATGTTCCCGATGCATACGCAGGACTGCAGGGTATTACGGATGTGACATAACGGTAGTGGGCGTCGCTATGCTGGCTGTGCGACGACTTTGCGATTGCATTCATTAGTATATTTTTGCACCATACCTGCGTGCGTAATCGCAGATGCAATCACAATAGCGATCCGTAGTGAATCAGGCCCATTGTCTGGTAAGGAGGGGTCAGGGCGGTATAGCAGATAGGTAGTGGTGAGTATGGAGAGGTCACACGCAGCCCCAGCTATGCTTCTGCCATATTTGCAGAAACCGATGTTACACACTTTGCACAAAGGATATGTTTGTTAAACAGGAAAGTTTCTAATCTTTAACCTTACAGTACAAGCAAAGAAACGTTCCTGCAGTTTCCTGGCCTCCCAAATTACCAGCCAGCCTGCATAAGCTGAGGCTTTCTCAGCTGGCCAGCACCGTCCACCATCGCGACTGATGATCGCGATGGTTATCCGCAGGGCCGGCTCCAGGGGTCAGAACACCCTGTGTAGGCCCTTAATAAGGCGTCCATACATAATTGGGGGTGTGGCCTAATTACCATAGGCCACACCCCATACGTGATGTTATTTGGAGGACGCCTCCAAATAACATCAGGCTGGGGGTAAAGCCCAGCCCTCTGTCACTGGCTGGGCTTCCCCCAGCCCTCTCCCATCAGTGAATGGATGCCGCGCGCATGTGAGCTGCATCCATTCACACTCCGGGGGTCCGTCACCGCCGCACAGCTGCGGCAGTGGGGGTCCTCAACCTCTTGATTTGACCACCCGTGGGCCACTTCGGCCCACGGGTGGAACAGCGGGACAGTACTGTCCTGCTGAAATCGGGATGCTAGGGAGGGGTGCGCCCTCTACGGGTGGCACCCTTGTGCGACCGCACTGGTCGAACACCCCTAGAGCCGGCCCTGGTTATCCCAGCCTGCGACTTCGGTCAAAGTGCTGGGATCGCAAATGCAGCACGGGGTGTCAGACAGCTCTTGATGCATTTGCATATTTGCAAGGATGATATTGTAAAGCTGCCTGCGTGCACTATACACTACTAAAGATGAGCGGGTTCGGATCTCAGAGATCCGAACCCACCCGAATTTCGGGGATCCGGGGCGATCCGAGCGCAGCTCGGATCTCCCTGCCTGCCCGGGATAAATCACCCAAGGATCCCTCACAGCGGGGTCGCGAGGTTTTGTTTTGAGCGGGCTTAATGCTGATTGGCTGAGAGAGCTGTGTGACACGGCTCTCAGCCAATCAGCGTTAAGCCCATTGAAAATGCACTAGGAGAGAGAAAAGATGGCGCCCACCATCCTCCGCTGCCTGACATCGCTGACACCCCCCACTGCTGACACCGCTGGCATCCCCACTGGCAGCATCCCCCTCTGCCGACACCACCACTGCTGACACTCCTGCACTGCTGTCCCACATACTGAGGACACCGTCAGCTACCCCCACACTGCCGGCACTGCCGACACTCACACACTGAGGACACCACCAGCACCCCTGCACTGCCGACACTGTCAGCACACATGCACTGAGGACACCGCTGGCACCCCCGCTTTGCCAACACCGCCGGCACCCTGCATTGACAATACCCCTGCACTGCCGACAGTCAGCAAACCTGCACTGAGGATACCGCTGGCACCCCCGCTCTGCCAACACAGCCAGTATACCTGCACTAAAGACACCACTGGCACCCCCGCACTGCCATTCCATGTACTGAGGACACCGCCAGCAACCCCCGCACTGCCGACACAGCCAGCAAACCTGCACTAAAGACACCGCTGGCACCCCCGCACTGCCGACACAGCCAGCAAACCTGCACTAAAGACACCGCTGGCACCCCCGCACTGCCGACACAGCCAGCAAACCTGCACCAAAGACACCACTGGCACCCCCGCACTGCCGACATCACCGGTACCCTTCACTGAGGACACTGCCAGCACCGCAGCACTGCCATTCCATGTACTGAGGACATCGTCAGCAACCCCGCTCTGCCGACACTACTGTCACAGTAAGTGAACTATTGGTGTATCCAACCCGCACTGTATAACACACTGTATCTGTGTTGGAAATTAGAAGCTGAACTGTTATTGAGGTTAATTATACTGTAGGAACAAAAACAGGCCCATTTTATGTGATTTTAGCTGTTTTTATGGTTTTTTAAGAGAAAAATCAAGATCCAAAACAAAAACACACATCTCTATACACTACAGTATATGCCTGCGTGCACCATACACTACAGTATATGCCTGCGTGCACTACACACTACAGTATATGCCTGCGTGCACTACACGCTACAGTATATGCCTACGTGCACTACACACTACATTATATGCCGGCCTGCCCTATACACTACAGTATATGCCTGCGTGCACTATACACTACAGTATATGCCTGCGTGCACTATACACTACAGTATATGCCTGCACTATACACTACAGTATATGCCTGCACTACACACTACAGTATATGCCTGCACTACACACTACAGTATATGTCCGCACTACACACCACACTAAATGCCTGCGTGCACTATACACTACAGTATATGCCTACGTGCACTACACACTACAGTATATGCCTGCGTGCACTAAACATCAGCTCCAAGAGAACAAGTAAAATTCCAGGCATGGACATGCACCATCCAAGTTACAGTATAATTAATTTGCCAGAGGCAGGCTATTACGTCAGAGTACCTGCCTGCACTACTCACTACAGTAAATGCCTGCACTACACACTACAGTAAATGCCTGCGTGCACTATACACTACAGTATATGCCTGCGTGCACCATAAACTACACTATATGCCTGCGTGCACCATAAACTACACTATATGCCTGCACTACACACTACAGTATATGCCTGCGTGCACCATAAACTACACTATATGCCGGCACTACACACTACAGTATATGCCTGCGTGCACTACACACTACACTATATGCCTGCGTGCACCATAAACTACACTATATGCCTGCACTACACACTACAGTAAATGCCTGCATGCACTATACACTACAGTATATGCCTGCGTGCACTACACACTACAGTATATGCCTGCGTGCACTACACACATTCTATATGCCTGCGGGCATCCATACACTACATATAACTGACAATGATCTATGTGTACAGACACACATGTATCATGAGCAGGATTGCGCTCCGTAAATGGTGTATACAAGATGATATATGTGAATAAATAAATCTGGAATGTTCTCATGAACTGACAAATCTTTATTTATAAGAAAAGGGTCTTAATCATATAGGTGGTGAATGTGGTTGAGCAGCCCCAATAGGGGAGAGGAACAAGATGATGATAGAAACTGGTTATATGTAAACCTGAGGATGAACGGAGAATGAACGGGGGGGGGGGGGGTTTGGGGGGGAATGGAGATCAATCACCACAGTGAAAGACCAATGTGATTGTATTGCTCAGTAACTTGCATTGCTGGTACAGTGGGAGGGCGTCCCACACCCCACTTAACCAAAGCAGAGATCCAAAAGGAGTCAAATTCACAGGTTAGGAGTAGGGGTGAGCGGGTTCGGATTTCTGAAATCCGAACCCCCCCGAGCCCCCCCGATCCGAGTCCGATCCGAATCAGGCTCGACTTTTCCCGCCTGACTCGGATCTGAAATCGAGGCAAAACGTCATCATCCCGCCTTCCGAGTCTCGCGGGTTTTGGATCCTATATAAGGTACCCACGTCGGCGCCATTTTCTCACTCGGCTGTGGACAGTGAAGAGGGAGGGTGGGAGTTAGGGCTGTGTAGTGTAGTGTAGTGTAGTGCTGCTGTTGTCCACTACTTCAAAGTCCATAGGGGCTGGCTGTGTTGTGCTGTGCTGCTGTTGTTAATAGGGGCTGTGTCCACTACTTCAAAGTCCATAGGGGCTGGCTGGACTGTGTTGTGCAGTCAGTTGTCCATAGGGGCTGTGTCCACTCCAAAGTCCTGTGCAGTGTCCCAGTCCTAAAGGAGCGCTGCAGTGTTGTCCAGGGGGTGCTCTGTCCATCAGGGGTGCTCCCCCCAAGTGCTAAAAAAATAATATATTTTCTGTGTTTGTGAATTGTGTGCGCAGTAGCCGCACGTGCATCAACAAAGTAGTGCCAAGCGTGCGCCTGTGTCATAAGTAAAGGGCCGGCTGGCTTGACCGTTAAGGGTGCTGTAACCCCCGAAAGTACACTCCAGTCCAAACCAAAAAAAAAATTATTTTCTGTGTTTGTGAATTGTGTGCGCAGTAGCCGCACATGCATCAACAAAGTAGTGCCAAGCGTGCGCCTGTGTCATAAGTAAAGGGCCGGCTGGCTTGACCGTTAAGGGTGCTGTAACCCCCGAAAGTACACTCCAGTCCAAACCAAAAAAAAAATTATTTTCTGTGTTTGTGAATTGTGTGCGCAGTAGCCGCACGTGCATCAACAAAGTAGTGCCAAGCGTGCGCCTGTGTCATAAGTAAAGGGCCGGCTGGCTTGACCGTTAAGGGTGCTGTAACCCCCGAAAGTACACTCCAGTCCAAACCAAAAAAAAAATTATTTTCTGTGTTTGTGAATTGTGTGCGCAGTAGCCGCACGTGCATCAACAAAGTAGTGCCAAGCGTGCGCCTGTGTCATAAGTAAAGGGCCAGCTGGCTTGACCGTTAAGGGTGCTGTAACCCCCGAAAGTACACTCCAGTCCAAACCAAAAAAAAAATTATTTTCTGTGTTTGTGAATTGTGTGCGCAGTAGCCGCACGTGCATCAACAAAGTAGTGCCAAGCGTGCGCCTGTGTCATAAGTAAAGGGCCGGCTGGCTTGACCGTTAAGGGTGCTGTAACCCCCGAAAGTACACTCCAGTCCAAACCAAAAAAAAAATTATTTTCTGTGTTTGTGAATTGTGTGCGCAGTAGCCGCACGTGCATCAACAAAGTAGTGCCAAGCGTGCGCCTGTGTCATAAGTAAAGGGCCGGCTGGCTTGACCGTTAAGGGTGCTGTAACCCCCGAAAGTACACTCCAGTCCAAACCAAAAAAAAAATTATTTTCTGTGTTTGTGAATTGTGTGCGCAGTAGCCGCACGTGCATCAACAAAGTAGTGCCAAGCGTGCGCCTGTGTCATAAGTAAAGGGCCGGCTGGCTTGACCGTTAAGGGTGCTGTAACCCCCGAAAGTACACTCCAGTCCAAACCAAAAAAAAAATTATTTTCTGTGTTTGTGAATTGTGTGCGCAGTAGCCGCACGTGCATCAACAAAGTAGTGCCAAGCGTGCGCCTGTGTCATAAGTAAAGGGCCGGCTGGCTTGACCGTTAAGGGTGCTGTAACCCCCGAAAGTACACTCCAGTCCAAACCAAAAAAAAAATTATTTTCTGTGTTTGTGAATTGTGTGCACTGTGGCTGCACGTGCATCAACAAAGGAGCAGCGCCAAGCGTGTGCCTGTGTCCCATAAGTAAAGAGCCGGCTGGCTCATTTCTTAAAGGGTGGTGTAACCCACAAAGTGCACTACTCTCCAGCAAAAATAAAATAATATTTTCTGTGTTTGTGTGCGCTTTAGCCGCACGTATATATATCAATATAACATAAATGGAGGACCAAACTTTCTCCGATAAAAATAAAATAGGGAAAGATCAAGAACCACTTCCTCCTAGTGCTGTTGCTGCTGCTGGGAGTTGTTCATCATCCCAGAGAGGAAGTAGGAACATCACTACTTTTACTAAACAATTGACCCTCCAACAGTCCCTAGCGATGAGGATGAAGTACGACAGCAGTCATCCTGAAGCAAAACGTATAACTGAGGCCTTGACTGCTATGTTGGTGTTAGACGTGCGTCCGGTATCCGACATTAGTGCAGTGGGATTTAGACAATTGATGGAGGTAGTGTGTCCTCGGTTCCAAATCCCGTCTAGATTCCACCTGCATCCTCAAAGCAGCAGCGACAAGCGTGCGTCTGTCTGTTAAAGGGTGGTGACACCCTCAAAGTGTGCTACACAAACAATTAAAATATTGTTCTTTTTTTTTCTGTCTTTATGAATTGTGTGGGCTGTAGCCGCACCTGCATCCTTAAAGCAGCAGTGACAAGCGTGCGTCTGTCTGTTAAAGGGTGGTGACACCCTCAAAGTGTGCTACACAAACAATTAAAATATTGTTCTTTTTTTTTCTGTCTTTGTGAATTGTGTGGGCTGTAGCCGCACCTGCATCCTTAAAGCAGCAGCGACAAGCGTGCGTCTGTCTGTTAAAGGGTGGTGACACCCTCAAAGTGTGCTACACAAACAATTAAAATATTGTTCTTTTTTTTTTGGTCTTTGTGAAATGTGTGGGCTGTAGCCGCACCTGCATCCTTAAAGCAGCAGCGACAAGCGTGCGTCTGTCTGTTAAAGGGTGGTGACACCCTCAAAGTGTGCTACACAAACAATTAAAATATTGTTCTTTTTTTTTCTGTCTTTGTGAATTGTGTGGGCTGTAGCCGCACCTGCATCCTTAAAGCAGCAGCGACAAGCGTGCGTCTGTCTGTTAAAGGGTGGTGACACCCTCAAAGTGTGCTACACAAACAATTAAAATATTGTTCTTTTTTTTTTGGTCTTTGTGAAATGTGTGGGCTGTAGCCGCACCTGCATCCTTAAAGCAGCAGCGACAAGCGTGCGTCTGTCTGTTAAAGGGTGGTGACACCCTCAAAGTGTGCTACACAAACAATTAAAATATTGTTCTTTTTTTTTTGGTCTTTGTGAAATGTGTGGGCTGTAGCCGCACCTGCATCCTTAAAGCAGCAGCGACAAGCGTGCGTCTGTCTGTTAAAGGGTGGTGACACCCTCAAAGTGTGCTACACAAACAATAAAAATATTCTTCTTTTTTCTGTCTATGTGAATTGTGTGGGCTGTAGCCGCACCTGCATCCTTAAAGCAGCAGCGACAAGCGTGCGTCTGTCTGTTAAAGGGTGGTGACACCCTCAAAGTGTTCTACACAAACAATTAAAATATTGTTCTTTTTTTTTCGGTCTTTGTGAAATGTGTGGGCTGTAGCCGCACCTGCATCCTTAAAGCAGCAGCGACAAGCGTGCGTCTGTCTGTTAAAGGGTGGTGTAACTCTCAAAGTGTTCCAAAAAATAAAAAACTATTTTTTTAATGTGTTTGTGACTTGTGTGCGATGTAGCCACACTTGCATCCTCAAAGCAGCAGCGACAAGCGTGCGTCTGTCTGTTAAAGGGTGGTGACACCCTCAAAGTGTGCTACACAAACAATTAAAATATTGTTCTTTTTTTTTCTGTCTATGTGAATTGTGTGGGCTGTAGCCGCACCTGCATCCTTAAAGCAGCAGCGACAAGCGTGCGTCTGTCTGTTAAAGGGTGGTGACACCTCAAAGTGTTCTACACAAACAATTAAAATATTGTTCTTTTTTTTTTGGTCTTTGTGAAATGTGTGGGCTGTAGCCGCACCTGCATCCTTAAAGCAGCAGCGACAAGCGTGCGTCTGTCTGTTAAAGGGTGGTGACACCTCAAAGTGTTCTACACAAACAATTAAAATATTCTTCTTCTTTTTTCTGTCTTTGTGAATTGTATGGGCTGTAGCCGCACTTGCATCCTCAAAGCAGCAGCGACAAGCGTGCTTCTGTCTGTTAAAGGGTGGTGTAACCCTCAAAGTGTGCTCCACAAACAATAAAAATATTCTTTTTTTTTTCTGTCTTTGTGAATTGTGTGGGCTGTAGCCGCACTTGAATCCTCAAAGCAGCAGCGACAAGCGTGCGTCTGTCTGTTAAAGGATTACATCGGTGACAGCATCCAAGTAGGCATGTCAGACAGTCCGTACCTGTACTGGCAGGAAAAAGAAGCAATTTGGAGGTCCCTGTACAAACTGGCTCTATTTTACCTGAGTTGCCCCCCCTCCAGTGTGTACTCCGAAAGAGTGTTTAGTGCAGCCGGGAACCTTGTCAGCGAAAGGCGTAGGAGGTTGCTTCCACAAAATGTGGAGAAGATGATGTTCATAAAATGAATTATCAACTCTTCCAGGGAGACCAGCCTCCAGAACGTACAGAGGGACCTGTGGTTCCAGCAGGGACGAATTAATACTCTGTGAGGATGAGGATGTACACACTGAAGAGGGTGAGGAATCGGTGGATGAGGAGGATGAGGATGACATCTTGCCTCCGTAGAGCCAGTTTGTGCAGGGACAGATAAATTGCCAGCTTGTTTTGTGGGGGCCCAAACGAACCAATCATTTCAGCCACAGTTGTGTGGCAGACCCTGGCGCTGAAATGATTGGTTTGTTAAAGTGTGCATGTCCTGTTTATACAACATAAGGGTGGGTGGGAGGGCCCAAGGACAATTCCATCTTGCACCTCTTTTTTTTCTTTGCATTATGTACAGTTTGGGGCCTAGTTTTTCAATGCCATCCTGTCTGCCACTGCAGTTTCACGCCTAGATGGGTCACGTGTTTGTGCCGCCCACTTGTGTCGCTTAGCATAGTCATCCAGCTACCTCGGTGCAACCTTTTGGACATAAAAACACTATTGTGAGGTGTGAGGTATTCAGAATAGACTGGAAATGAGTGGAAATTAAGGTTATTGAGGTTAATAATAGCATAGGAGCAGAAAAACCTACAAATTCTGTGATTTTAGCTGTTTTTATGCTTTTTTTCAAAAAAATACAGATCCAAAACACAAAACCCAGAACCCAAAACACGCAAGGGTGGTTTTGGCAAAACCAATCCAGATCCAAAACACGAAGAAAGATCCAGATCCAAAACCAAAACACAAAACACGAAAAGTGGCCGGTGCACACCCCTAGTTAGGAGTATAGTTAAGTCAAACAAAAGTTAGTTTGTAAGCAGTCACAGTCATAGTGAGGCCTCACCTGATGATAAGCATCTGAAGATTCCCGGTCCTGTTCTGTCCTGCAATGAGACTTCCTGCTCCCCTCTACTGTCGCCGATGGTAGGGCCGTATTCCGGTGCTTGGCGCTGCACGGCTACCGGCTTGGCCCCCACAGAATCCGTATGCCGGATCTCGTGCAGCAACGCGATCTCGCGAGAGGTCGCGGGCCACAGGGGATCACACGGCTCCGAAATCCTGTGCGCTCTACTCGCCAAAATTGAGGAGACTTTGGCAGATAGGAAGGGAGGATTGGGTCACAATGCTGGCAGTGTGGTAGAGAGAATAGTGATAGTGTTCTGGTGCTCCTACGCGTGTCGGCTATCAGCCTTCCTTAGGGAGTGATGGTCAGCGCCATCTTTAAGGTGGAATTTAAATCTCATTGGGCGGGCTTCAACCCTGCTGCAAGCCCACGTCATAATGTAAACAAAAGTTGCCATAGTTACAGAGCATACTCACACAAGCAGACATGGGGAAGAGGAGGAGGATGTGGGGGGCGGAGGTTGTCTTCCTCCTAATATGAGAATAACTGAACATCTGTTATTAAACTTTAATGGAGACATTGGTATACCTTATTGTAATAAGGACTACTCGCTATTGCATCTGGTTGTCCATAACCTGTATTCTATATAAGGGAGAGAGGAGGGGGTGGGGAGGGATATAGAAGGATCATCTACTTCACTTTACTGGCTTGAAGTGTGTTTGTAACTTCAAGGATGTATTAAATTCCAGGCGGACTGATCCTACTATTTCCACCCAGTGGATCTATGTACTGGATACAGTGTCTACATCTATCTTAATATGATGACTCTGTGATAATATATGGCTCTGTTCTGTCATAAATAAAAGGATTACATAAAATGAAAAATCAAATGAAAATAAAATAAAATAAAAATAAAAATAAAATAAAATAAAAGTAAAAACAATTGAGTATAATTGTCTTCATTACTGTATATACATAGTTTATAACTGCTCGGATTTTAACTGCAGACCGACTGTTATCGTATATATTGTGCTCTCTGTTGTAATAATAGGTCACCTCTGTAATAATGTATAGGAGATATTAACGATGGAACAAATTCAGGTTACCTCTCTAACCTGTTATGACAGATTTTACCTCGTTGTCTAAGTTGAGTCCATATGGCGTTAATGTTTTGAGTTCCACTATCCATCTTAACTCTTCCTTGTTAATTATTTTCTCGTAATTTCCTCCCCTCCAATCTTTCTTAACTTGCTTGATCCCTATGAAACACATATCCCTTGGATCTTGGTTGTGATTGTCTTTGAAGTGCTTGGAGAGGCTATGGGATTCCAGTCCCTTCCTAATATTCCTGATGTGTTCTGATATTCTAACCCTTAGTTTCCTTGTCGTCCTTCCCACATATTGCTCCCCACAGCAACCTGTGACAAGATAGAGTATATGCCTGCACTACACACTACAGTATATGCCTGCACTACACACTATAGTAAATGCCTGCGTGCACTATACACTACAGTATATGCCTGCGTGCACTATACACTACAGTATATGCCTGCGTGCACTACACACTATAGTAAATGCCTGCGTGCACTATACACTACAGTATATGCCTGCGTGCACTATACACTACAGTATATGCCTGCGTGCACTACACACTACAGTATATGCCTGCGTGCACTACACACTACAGTATATGCCTGCGTGCACTATACACTACAGTATATGCCTGCGTGCACTACACACTACAGTATATGCCTGCACTACACACTACAGTATATGCCTGCGTGCACTACACACTACAGTATATGCCTGCACTACACACTACAGTATATGCCTGCGTGCACTACACACTACAGTATATGCCTGCGTGCACTACACACTACAGTATATGCCTGCGCGCACTACACACTACAGTATATGCCTGTGTGCAGCTTTGCATTTCCGTCCACTACTAACTTGTCCCCTAAGCGTGAGTAGAGTTGCTGTGTCTATAATAAGCTACTCTGACGTAATAGCCTGCCTCTGGCAAATTAATTATACTTTAACTTGGATGGTGCAAGTCCAGGCCTGGAATTTTACTTGTTCTCTTGAAGCTGATGTAGAATTAATTGACGGATTAATTTATTCTCTATAAAACTAGTAACGGCTGATGTGTGCCCAGTGTCTGTGATCATTATACCATAACAATATAAACACTTCAAACTTATCTAAGAATAAACAAACACACAGAGACAGTAATGGATTTTAAAACAGATCAGCTATTTATTTAAGAAATTAATTTAATTATTTTAAATATTGTATGGTGGCTGGAAGGACGGCCCCTACACAGAGCAGCCCAACAATGCAAACTCAATAACAAAACAGCATTGCGGGCGGAGTCCGCCCTGTGGATGTCAAACCCTGCACTTGGGTATCAAGCATAGACCTTCTACCAAACACAATACCATCCTTAGATGGCTGTACTGTCCCCGTAGAGGTGGTACAGTACTTCTCTACAAATAGATAGAAGGTGAGCACACCCAATGCACACACACTACACCCGGGCTGATGATCAGCCGTACTTCCCGCCAATGCAAGATTCTACCTCAGAGAATCGCAGCCCGCCACCATACACACTAAACCACCTGACCTATGCTAGCGAACAAATTTCCCACAAACAAAAACCAGCCTCCGTCAAATGCACCCCATCAGGCCTATAGAGATGCTTATCATGGTACCGTATTAACGGATGTGTAATAACAAAACCTCTATGAGACAGCATAAATGTTGTCACTGCAGCATTGATCTTTTACGAGCCTCGTCCAAAGCCTTAGGAGAACGAGCGCCACGCCACTGTTGCCTAGGGGTAATGCAGGACCACATAACCGAACAGAAAGGCCAAGCACCCATAATGAGGAGGAGGTCTGACACAATGGTAAGCCGTAAATCAAGGGCAGTCCAGGAACCAATATCGTTCCCACCTAGATGTATCACCAGCACTTTGGGTACATCAAATTGCCGTACTGCGGCTACAATAAAAATTAATAATTTAAGATAGAGTAAATAACAGAAAAGCAACAGACAGGAGCGTAACACAAATTTTTTTTTGATTATAACTAAATTCTAAACTAAGCAGTAATTAATGTTTAATTTGAATGACAAACTTTAAAGTATCAAATTAAAGCTAATTAAGATATACTGTAAATCCAGTTTAATTTTAGCTACCTAATAAAACATTGAACAAACGCATTTTAATTTTAAGTTTAATGTAGATTAGCTTGGACAACAGTAGAGAACTATAAGGAAAAACCAGGGAGGGTATGGGGGTATGCAATCGGGAAGCCGACTGCCTAAATACCGGCAGCCGGCTTCCCGACTGTCATATCCCAGCAAAGGTGAAATGCCGGGCGTCTAGATGTGCATATCCCCGACGCCAGGAGACCGGCGCCCGGCATCCCGATCGTAGCGATGCCGGGCGCCGCGAGCGGACAGCCGCGGGGGGGAGGGTTAGGTTTAGGGCTCCCGGGGGGGGGGGACTTAGGGTTAGGCACCCCCCCGGGAGGGTTAGGCTAGGGGGAGGGAGGGTTAGGGTTAGGCACCCCCGGGGGGGACTTAGGGTTAGGCACCCCCCCGGGGGCCTTAGGTTTAGGCAGCGGAGAAGGGGGTGGTTAGGGTTAGGCACTTGGGGGGGAAGTTAGGGTTAGGCACCCCTAAGGAGGGTTAGGGGGGTTAGGTTAGTAGATACTCACCTATCCACAATCGGGATTTCCAGCGCTGTCGGGCTTCCGCTGCTTCGAACTCTGGGCCTGATTCAGAGCCGCTCGTAAGCGGCTGCTCGTTTGCTCCAAGCGATGTTCGCACAACTGCGCATGCGTATGGGTTGTAATTAGGGGTGTGCACCGGCCACTTTTCTTGTTTTGTGTTTTGGTTTTGGATCTGGATCTTTCTTCGTGTTTTGGATCTGGATTGGTTTTGCCAAAACCACCCTTCCGTGTTTTGGGTTCTGGGTTTTGTGTTTTGGATCTGTATTTTTTTGAAAAAAAGCATAAAAACAGCTAAAATCACAGAATTTGTAGGTTTTTCTGCTCCTATGCTATTATTAACCTCAATAACCTTAATTTCCACTCATTTCCAGTCTATTCTGAATACCTCACACCTCACAATAGTGTTTTTATGTCCAAAAGGTTGCACCGAGGTAGCTGGATGACTATGCTAAGCGACACGAGTGGGCGGCACAAACACGTGACCCATCTAGGCGTGAAACTGCAGTGGCAGACAGGATGGCTTTGAAAAACTAGGCCCCAAACTGTACATAATGCAAAGAAAAAAAAGAGGTGCAAGATGGAATTGTCCTTGGGCCCTCCCACCCACCCTTATGTTGTATAAACAGGACATGCACACTTTAACAAACCAATCATTTCAGCGCCAGGGTCTGCCACACAACTGTGGCTGAAATGATTGGTTCGTTTGGGCCCCCACAAAACAAGCTGGCAATTAATCTGTCCCTGCACAAACTGGCTCTACGGAGGCAAGATGTCATCCTCATCCTCCTCATCCACCGATTCCTCACCCTCTTCAGTGTGTACATCCTCATCCTCACAGAGTATTAATTCGTCCCTGCTGGAACCACAGGTCCCTCTGTACGTTCTGGAGGCTGGTCTCCCTGGAAGAGTTGATAATTCATTTTATGAACATCATCTTCTCCACATTTTGTGGAAGCAACCTCCTACGCCTTTCGCTGACAAGGTTCCCGGCTGCACTAAACACTCTTTCGGAGTACACACTGGAGGGGGGGCAACTCAGGTAAAATAGAGCCAGTTTGTACAGGGACCTCCAAATTGCTTCTTTTTCCTGCCAGTACAGGTACGGACTGTCTGACATGCCTACTTGGATGCTGTCACCGATGTAATCCTTTAACAGACAGACGCACGCTTGTCGCTGCTGCTTTGAGGATTCAAGTGCGGCTACAGCCCACACAATTCACAAAGACAGAAAAAAAAAAGAATATTTTTATTGTTTGTGGAGCACACTTTGAGGGTTACACCACCCTTTAACAGACAGACGCACGCTTGTCGCTGCTGCTTTGAGGATGCAAGTGCGGCTACAGCCCACACAATTCACAAAGACAGAAAAAAGAAGAAGAATATTTTTATTGTTTGTGTAGCACACTTTGAGGGTGTCACCACCCTTTAACAGACAGATGCACGCTTGTCGCTGCTGCTTTAAGGATGCAGGTGCTGCTACAGCCCACACATTTCACAAAGTCCGAAAAAAAAGAACAATATTTTAATTGTTTGTGTAGCACACTTTGAGGGTGTCACCACCCTTTAACAGACAGACGCACGCTTGTCGCTGCTGCTTTAAGGATGCAGGTGCGGCTACAGCCCACACAATTCACAAAGACAGAAAAAAGAAGAATATTTTTATTGTTTGTGTAGCACACTTTGAGGGTGTCACCACCCTTTAACAGACAGACGCACGCTTGTCGCTGCTGCTTTGAGGATACAAGTGCGGCTACATCGCACACAAGTCACAAACACATTAAAAATATAGTTTTTTATTTTTTGGAGCACTTCGAGAGTTACACCACCCTTTAACAGACAGACGCACGCTTGTCGCTGCTGCTTTAAGGATGCAGGTGCGGCTACAGCCCACACATTTCACAAAGACTGAAAAAAAAAGAACAATATTTTAATTGTTTGTGTAGCACACTTTGAGGGTGTCACCACCCTTTAACAGACAGACGCACGCTTGTCGCTGCTGCTTTAAGGATGCAGGTGCGGCTACAGCCCACACAATTCACAAAGACAGAAAAAAGAAGAAGAATATTTTTATTGTTTGTGTAGCACACTTTGAGGGTGTCACCACCCTTTAACAGACAGACGCACGCTTGTCGCTGCTGCTTTAAGGATGCAGGTGCGGCTACAGCCCACACATTTCACATAGACAGAAAAAAAAAGAACAATATTTTAATTGTTTGTGTAGCACACTTTGAGGGTGTCACCACCCTTTAACAGACAGACGCACGCTTGTCGCTGCTGCTTTGAGGATGCAGGTGGAATCTAGACGGGATTTGGAACCAAGGACACACTACCTCCATCAATTGTCTAAATCCCACTGCACTAATGTCGGATACCGGACGCACGTCTAACACCAACATAGCAGTCAAGGCCTCAGTTATACGTTTTGCTTCAGGATGACTGCTGTCGTACTTCATCCTCATCGCTAGGGACTGTTGGAGGGTCAATTGTTTAGTAAAAGTAGTGATGTTCCTACTTCCTCTCTGGGATGATGAACAACTCCCAGCAGCAGCAACAGCACTAGGAGGAAGTGGTTCTTGATCTTTCCCTATTTTATTTTTATCGGAGAAAGTTTGGTCCTCCATTTATGTTATATTGATATATATACGTGCGGCTAAAGTGCACACAAACACAGAAAATATTTTTTTATTTTTGCTGGAGAGTAGTGCACTTTGTGGGTTACACCACCCTTTAAGAAATGAGCCAGCCGGCTCTTTACTTATGGGACACAGGCGCACGCTTGGCGCTGCTCCTTTGTTGATGCACGTGCAGCCACAGTGCACACAAGTCACAAACACAGAAAATATATATATTTTTGGTTTGGAGTGTACTTTGGGGGTTACAGCACCCTTTAACGGTCTAGCCAGCCGGCCCTTTACTTATGACACAGGCGCACGCTTGACACTACTTTGTTGATGCACGTGCGGCTACTGCGCACACAATTCACAAACACAGAAAATAATTTTTTTTTCGGTTTGGACTGGAGTGTACTTTGGGGGTTACAGCACCCTTTAACGGTCAAGCCAGCCGGCCCTTTACTTATGACACAGGCGCACGCTTGACACTACTTTGTTGATGCACGTGCGGCTACTGCGCACACAATTCACAAACACAGAAAATAATTTTTTTTTTGGTTTGGACTGGACTGTACTTTCGAGGGTTACAGCACCCTTTAACGGTCAAGCCAGCCGGCCCTTTACTTATGACACAGGCGCACGCTTGGCACTACTTTGTTGATGCACGTGCGGCTACTGCGCACACAATTCACAAACACAGAAAATAATTTTTTTTTTGGTTTGGACTGGAGTGTACTTTCGGGGGTTACAGCACCCTTTAACGGTCAAGCCAGCCGGCCCTTTACTTATGACACAGGCGCACACTTGGCACTACTTTGTTGATGCACGTGCGGCTACTGCGCACACAATTCACAAACACAGAAAATAATTTTTTTTTTGGTTTGGACTGGAGTGTACTTTCGGGGGTTACAGCACCCTTTAACGGTCAAGCCAGCCGGCCCTTTACTTATGACACAGGCGCACGCTTGGCACTACTTTGTTGATGCACGTGCGGCTACTGCGCACACAATTCACAAACACAGAAAATAATTTTTTTTTTGGTTTGGACTGGAGTGTACTTTGGGGGTTACAGCACCCTTTAACGGTCAAGCCAGCCGGCCCTTTACTTATGACACAGGCGCACGCTTGGCACTACTTTGTTGATGCACATGCGGCTACTGCGCACACAATTCACAAACACAGAAAATAATTTTTTTTTTGGTTTGGACTGGAGTGTACTTTGGGGGTTACAGCACCCTTTAACGGTCAAGCCAGCCGGCCCTTTACTTATGACACAGGCGCATGCTTGGCACTACTTTGTTGATGCACGTGCGGCTACTGCGCACACAATTCACAAACACAGAAAATTATTTTTTTTTTGGTTTGGACTGGAGTGTACTTTCGGGGGTTACAGCACCCTTAACGGTCAAGCCAGCCGGCCCTTTACTTATGACACAGGCGCACGCTTGGCACTACTTTGTTGATGCACGTGCGGCTACTGCGCACACAATTCACAAACACAGAAAATAATTTTTTTTTGGTTTGGACTGGAGTGTACTTTCGGGGGTTACAGCACCCTTAACGGTCAAGCCAGCCGGCCCTTTACTTATGACACAGGCGCACGCTTGGCACTACTTTGTTGATGCACGTGCGGCTACTGCGCACACAATTCACAAACACAGAAAATATATTATTTTTTTAGCACTTGGGGGGAGCACCCCTGATGGACAGAGCACCCCCTGGACAACACTACAGCACCCCTTTAGGACTGGGACACTGCACAGGACTTTGGAGTGGACACAGCCCCTATGGAGAACTGACTGCACAACACAGTCCAGCCAGCCCCTATGGACTTTGAAGTAGTGGACACAGCCCCTATTAACAACAGCAGCACAGCACAACACAGCCAGCCCCTATGGACTTTGAAGTAGTGGACAACAGCAGCACTACACTACACTACACTACACAGCCCTAACTCCCACCCTCCCTCTTCACTGTCCACAGCCGAGTGAGAAAATGGCGCCGACGCGGGTACCTTATATAGGATCCAAAACCCGCGAGACTCGGAAGGCGGGATGATGACGTTTTGCCTCGATTTCAGATCCGAGTCAGGCGGGAAAAGTCGAGCCTGATTCGGATCGGACTCGGATCGGGGGGGGCTCGGGGGGTTCGGATTTCAGAAATCCGAACCCGCTCACCCCTAGTTGTAATACGCATGCGCGAACCAGTCATTGTGGTCGGAAATTGTGTGCTCGCAAAATAGCGAATGCCTGCTAATTTGAGTGACAGAATGAGGCATTTGTGGGTGGTAACAGGGGAAGGTGCTTGAAAATGGGGAGTGGAGATCCGAACGCCGGCGTGCCAAACGGTCAAAACAGGCATTTTAAGGGTGTGCATAATTAACAAAGCAGCGTCATCGACCACGTCACTGGGTTCTCTTTTAGCCTGAACTGCTGGCATGATTGCACAAGCACTGCGAGCAGTTCATACGCCTTTCGATGTACTCGATTAATCTAATAAATAGCGAGATGACGTAGGATGCGAGCAGCCAGGGGGCGTTTTTTACAAAATAGCGAGCGCATGTTTCATTCGCTCGTTCAGACATAGAGGCGTCAACAGACTGCAAAGAGCGAGCGCTCTATTTAAATATCCGGCCCCTTTTTCTGAACTAGCGAGCGCAAATAGCATCCGGCTCTGAATCAGTCCCTCTGCTCATGTCGGGCTGCCGCTGACGGGAATCGTCATGCGGCCGGCGGTATTTCATACCCATTCTGGTATGGGTGGTGGGGGGAGGGGGGGGAGTTGGATGTAGAGAGGAAAAAACAAAACAACTTGGCGAGAGGTAAACCAAAAACCTGCTGAGGGACTGTATGTTTGGCCGAATTAGTCCGTCTAGTCAGGTAAAATAAAATCCCTCAAGACCCCCACTTGTTACAAGCGACAAGTGGCAAGTATTACCCCAGTAGGATGGACAGGGGAGACATAACAATACAAACTACACACAGATAAAACAAGATGAACAATGAGCAAACACATGACACATAGGCAAATAAAACATTAAGAAATATGTAACAGTAGTTTCAGCCAGCGGCCACTGGCCTAACATAACGCTTATAACAAGCAGCTTTCCAACGCTCCAAGGCCATGATCTGTGGAACCGACAACCCAGCCGCGGCGGCAGCAGTAGCTGCACCAATTTTAATAGAATGGGTCCCGAAATCCCCAGGGGAGAGGCCAATGTGAAGCAAACAGCATCTAAATATGAATTGGAACTGATATTTGGTAAGAGGCGAACCATCAGCATGAAGCAACCATGCGCCGCCAACTACAGGCCATGCAAAGTTTTGCCAGATGTACTGGGCAAACACGGTCGTCTTTGCAAGCTGCTAGGGATCCCAACGCCCGCAACCCATTTGACCAGTTTTAGAATGCCGTATTCTACACAACACAGCCCCCACCCTGATACTCACATCCGAACAGGACATGGGCGAAAACACTAATTCAGCAGGGGCAACTAGTTCAGAAATTCGGAAGGCGCCATGAAACACCATTGAAAATGCTAAACAGAAAAAATTAGCATCAAACTGGGAAACCACAACATCCAAAATCACAGCTATCAGCTTAAGCAATAGGGGAATATCGATTGGCCTTCTCTTATCAACTGGCCGAGGTGAGGCGCAAGCCCAACCCTTAAGGGCCTTAATAACGGCAAAGCTCTTGGTAATGTAGGGACGCCCCTTCAGTCACGAAAGAAATGCCCGTCAGCATGCGCGCAGCTACTTCACGGGGCCGACCTGAGACATAAAGACTCGAAACAAAAGAAAGCATTGATCAATGCGTGCTCTCACCTATGCTTCTGCGGTGATGGAGGTAGCATTCCCATACGGACCAAGCTTTCTGATAGGCCCGCAACGTAGCCGGAGCATTGATTGCTCAGCTAGGCCCTCCACGCCGGCTCGATGACCAGCCGAGCATAGGGGGGGGCAAGGCTCACCAACTAAACAAGCCTCAGGAGCAAGCGACCTAAACCTGTCCCACTGGAAACATGAGAGCGCACCAGCAATGTTATTGTTAGAGCCCGAAATGTGACTCGCCTTGAATAAGATGTTAAATTGTAAGCAACGCAGCACTAACTGCGCAAGCGAGCGTAAGGCTGGCAAGGAAGAGGCGCGCTGTCCATTAACAGCGTGCACAAAGCCTAGGTTGTCGCATCTAAAAACAATACTCCTATCGCGCAACTCAGGGGCCCACAGTTCCAGCGCCACCATAATGGGAAACAAGGAGTAGCAGGTCTTTAGTTTAACCCCTGGAAAACCCCTCTGGCAGCCAAGGGGCAGCGCACCATGACTCTCGAAGGTAACACCCAAAGGTCGACGAGCCGGCCGCATCAGTGAACAACTGTAACTGCTAGCTGGGGACGCGGAGGGGGCAGCCACAAGAGAACACCATTAAAGTCAGCTAAAAAAGAGAGCAAAATAGATAGATCTCGTTTTATTTCAGCAGAGAGCCGAATAAAATGGTGCGCCCTGCGAACACCTGCGGCGGCTCTCCGGCTCGTCCTGGAAAATACCCTACCCATGGGAATCACCCGGCATGAGAAATTGAGCAATCCCAGGAGCGATTGCACTCGCCGCAGTGTCAGTTTACCCACAGCCATGCAATCTTGAATGGCATGTTTTAAGTTGAAAATTTTCTCAGACGGAAGTCTGCAGCAGCCATCCGAGGTATCGTTTTCGATACCCAAATAGAACAGCCGGGAAACGGGGCCCAAGGTTTAATCGCTGGCAATCGAAACCCCAAAAAAGGAAAAAAGAGGATTAAATGGACTCTAACAAAAAACCCACAAGGTGGGGAATCAGCAGGGCCGACGCACAGAAAATCGTCCAGGTAATGGGCCATGCCGTGCCCCCCGGTACCAGCCTCAAAACACCAATGCAGAAAGGTGCTGAACCCTTTGAAATAAGCACTGGACACGGAACACCCCATAGTCAAGCACTTGTCTATGTAGTATCCATCGTCCAATCAAAAACCCATGTACCTGAACGAGTCCGGGCGCAGGGGCAAC
Source organism: Taudactylus pleione (assembly GCA_031769625.1). NCBI lineage: Eukaryota > Metazoa > Chordata > Amphibia > Anura > Myobatrachidae > Taudactylus > Taudactylus pleione. The sequence goes on from JAUIMM010001025.1 coordinate 3,607,558, forward strand.
AAACGAAAAGCCGAATCGACATCTACCTTGCCCATCAATGCACCGGGTCCCTGACTTGCTCCAGCGCCTCATCAAAAGACTGATAATACACGGAGCAAAGCTCCTGCGCAATGGCATCATTAACTGAACGGCCAGATGGGTAAGACAGATGCCGAATGACCTGAAAGAACCCGGCGTCTTCTTAGGGACTACGCTGACGGGGGACAATACCAAGTCTGCTATTGGCGGCTCGAGAAAAGGGGCCAATGAGGGGACCGGGCCGCACCTCTTTAAGGACTTTGGACCTCATTCAGAGTCGGTCGTAAGCGGCTGCTCGGTCGTACGCATCCGATGTTTCCAAAGCACGCATGCGTACGGTTAGTTGCGCACATGTGCGTACGAGACCTTGTGATCCAAAATGCTGTTGATCATACAGCTTACGAGCAGGAAGTGGCTTGTTGATTGACATGAAAGGCCGTTTGTGGGTGTTGATGGGGGTGGTGGTTTTAGGGCATACTTGCCGACATTCAGCTCCCTCCTTCCGGGAGGGAGCTGAATGCCTGCATTCTGCGGGGGGCGTGGCGGGGCTATGATGCCGTTTTGGGGGCAGGGCCAGGGGCGTGACCGCACGATCACGCCCGGGAAAAAGGCATTGTGAAGCAGGGGGCGGAGCCACGATGACGCGATTCAGCGTGAATCGCGTCATGGGGCCCCCCGCTGCGGGGTTTTTTAGTAGTAGTTCGGGAGGGTAGGCGGTAGCCGGGAGGCTTGCCTGCCTTTCCGGGGGGTCGGGAGCGGCACCCGATATTCGGGAGGCTCCCGACCAAATCGGGAAGGTAGGCAAGCCTGTTTTAGGGGCATATATAAATTTCCTGCTACGACCGACATAGAAGGCTGGAAGTAGTAAAATGTCACTCTGCAAGCAGGTTAGAGGCCTGGCTGATCGTACAGCTTGAGGTTGGGTGTGTGCTCTCTCAAGCACCAGAGTACAATCGATACTATCGAATGTGACTGATGTTATGTTTGATGTTTCTATTTTGTGCCACACAATGCAAGCAGCTAATAATCGTTTGTTGTTGCTAATAACACTGCTAATTGGCTTGTAATTGATTCAGTTGCATTTGCATTAGAGAATAATAAGAATAAATATATTTCATGGGGATGGCTTATTCTATGCGTTTTTTGTTAATTTTTGATGTCATTTGCACACAACACAAGCGGCCGCAACCATCAGAAGAAAATGAACATACAGCGACTGACAACGATTGACTCGATCACTAGCTGCTATCACTCGCTAGCTAGAGGAGGTGCATTGTTCACGTATGGGTGTCACTTTGGTTGCGACTGACCGGCCGTGCGATTGCTTCCTTTCTCAGTTTTGCAGTCGTTAGGCGTACGACCGAGCGGCCGCTTACGACTGACTCTGAATGAGGTCCTTTGTCCTTAACTATGAGGGGCAGCTCTACGGCCGATCGAAGGTTCCGTGGAGAACCCGCAGGCTCGACTGAAGCTATTGGCAAACGAAAACCAGACTCAAAACCGACACTCAAAAACTGTGCCGCAACCTTGTCGGGGTACCATGTGAGCCATTTGGCCATGGCATCCAGGTAAACATGGGAATCGAGCTTAACAGGGGAGAAAGCTTTAACCAGTCGGCCCGGGGCCGGCAGGCTTTCTGGGCGCCGGGGAAACAACAGGTTTCGAGGAGCTGGAAGCTGGGTGGGCATCGCTGCATTTGCTACAGGGGTGGCAAAAACGACACCGCTGGCAAAATGAACACTGAGTTGAGTTAAATGCAAAGCACTTACCCTTACTACTGTTGAACGGGCCAGGCTGGCTAGCGCCTAATTTTTGTCGCTGGTAACATCCTTACACCCAAAATCAATAATGGGGAGCCAGTCCTGCTTACGACGAAATTCTTCGTCGTAAAAATGCCAAGCAACCCCTCGGCCGGATCTTTGCATACTATGAATAAGGTGAAAGTACTGAATGATATTGGGGTGTTCTGCGGGGCGAGTTTCCAAATAGCAGGCCGAGAAGATAAATATCCCAGCCTGCCAGTTAGAATAAGTCTGGAAAGCTTCCAAACCAATACCGCCTTTGCGCTTAGCGGCTCGCAACTCCTTGCGCATGTTATCTGTAAGGGAGAATACATCCACATAAAGACCTTTCCGTATTTTGTCTTTAACGGTAGGGCGGAGGCCCCTCAGGGCCTCAGTGTTCACGCAACGAATCACCCCTGCGTCAGCGTGCGCCTTGTCATCACGAGGGGCATGGCGATTATGCCGAGGCCTCCGGAAGCACCTGTCAGCCTCAATCCTAGCAAACTTAGCTGCACGCTTGCGCGTCTAGCGAGCTTTCTGGGAAGGGGTAGTGTCACTGGAGTCAGAGGTGGAATAACTGCCGTCGCTAAATGTAGAATAAGAAATAAACGAAAACTCACCAACCTCCTCCATTGGGGGAACAGCATGGCTACCGGATTGATAAGCACCAGAAGTCGTCTCGCAGCCAGCATCCAATGAGGGATCATCGGAACTTGAAATAAAATGGAGCAAGGGCCTCCGGAGCCAGGGCAGGTTGCGGAACCCCAACAGCAAGAGGAGCCCCAGACGGACCCTCCGCCGAGACTCCTGCAGACGCACTGATGACCGGAGCGTCAATTATCTGCATCAGCGCAGCCTGTGATGTGGAGCTAGTGGTCTGGGGAGCCACCATGTTATATGACGCGGCTTGTGCATTAGGAGGAAGGAGGGCCGCCAACATGGGTGCTAAAGTAGAGGCCATATTAACAAAAAAGGCCACATTTTGGCCAGCTACATGCAGGGTTGAGGGAGCTGCTATACTAGATAGAAGAGCCAGTGGCCCAGGGACAGCAGCAATCACAGGGAGCCCACCAGGCTGAGATGCAGCCCCCGGCAGCACTGAAGGGGTTACTGCATCAGCCGCAACAGGCCCCACCCCCCGCCAAGCCCTAAAATGGTGGCCGTGTATACTAGCGGAGGAGCCAGAGACAGCGGCGTCCTCAGCGCCACCGCCGGGCATATTAATACCTCCTGCACTGCGGCCAGAGGCGGCCGATTAGTGGGGTCATGACCGGAGTCACAGAGCTCCGCGTCCGGCACCGAGTGGCGCACACAGACGGGGCGCGGCGCTGGGCATCCCGTGACATGGGTGTGGGAGCAGCAGCAGGGGGCTCAGTGATACTGGCGGGCCCAGAGGCAAAGCTCCAGGGACCGAACTAGCCGCTGGCGCTGGTAAGTAACGGGCGGGGGGAGGTGCAGGGCAATGAGGGCGGACCATAATGGCACCGGCAATGCAGGCAGCTACCCGGGAATCAGACCAGGCCAAGTGACTGGAGGGGCACAGAGAGAGAATAGATGTGAAAAGTAAAGAATTAAAGATCATAGGCGAAACTAGACATTTGGTAATGGGTGGTCCCAGTTCCAACCCCTCGCCAGAACTTGTGTTACCTTGGAAGTAGTGTTCATTCTAGGTCCAGCTCCGGGCAGGGCGCTGGACCTAGAAAGAGAGACTCCTGTTGCCAAAAAGGGGGCTTTGGCCACAGGAAAAGGGGGAATGTCTTTAAGGCGCGTCCCTTTTTCATCGCTCTTGGGGGCATGCCCGGCACTTACAGACCTGCCGGCTGCACCTAAATGCTGGTGTCTGGCCAGCATCCATACACTGGTGGTGACCGCTGCACCGCTATTTTGACAACCTGTAGGACACTGCGGACCGCAGGTGGGGAGAGCACCCGCAGGCTGTTTTAGCTCGGCGCTGCTAAGAGGGGCAGAGCACATTCTGCCCTTTAGAAATAGGGCAGGGCATGGCGCCCCGGTAAAACATCCTACCAGGAACGCTATTGGAAGTATGGCATTTTGTTTCATGACCATTAGTTAGGCAGCAAATAGATGCGATTGTTTAATGGTGGAGGGGGGTACAGTGTGCCTGTGTAGGGGCAGGGGGTGGAGAGATGTGTCTGTGTAGTGGTGAAGAGGGTACAGTGTGCCTGTGCAGGGGCGGAGGGGGAGAGATGTCTGTGTGGTGGTAGGGCAGGAGGGATTTGTCTGTGTAGTTGTGAAGGGGGGATATTTGTCTGTAGTGGTGGAAGTGGTACAGTGTGCCTCTCTGTGGTGTGTGGGGACGGGATGTGTATGTGTAGTAGTATTATGGTGAATATAATGTGTCTGAGGAGAGTATAATGTGTGTGTATGGTGGGGGCGTATAATGTGTATGGGGGATGTATAATCTATAGGTTGAAGGAAGGTGTATAATTTGTGTATGGGGGTGTATAATCTTTGAGGAGAAAGGAGGTGTATAAGGTGTGTATGGGTTAGGGGTGTGCACCGGACACTTCTCGTGTTTTGTGTTTTGGTTTTGGATCTGGATCTTTCTTCGTGTTTTGGATCTGGATTGGTTTTGCCAAAACCACCCTTCGGTGTTTTGGGATCTGGGTTTTGTGTTTTGGATCTGTATTTTTTTCAAAAAAAGCATAAAAACAGCTAAAATCACAGAATGTGTTGATTTTTCTGCTCCTATGCTATTATTAACCTCAAAAACCTTAATTTCCACTCATTTCCAGTCTATTCTGAACAACTCACACCTCACAATAGTGTTTTTATGTCCAAAAGGTTCCACCGTGGTAGATGGATGACTATGCTAAGCGACACGAGTGGGCGGCACAAACACGTGGCCCATCTAGGAGTGACACTGCAGTGGCAGACAGGATGGCAGTTTGAAAAACTAGGCCCCAAACAGTACATAATTCAAAGAAAAAAAAGAGGTGAAAGATGGAATTGTCCTTGGGCCCTCCCACCCACCCTTATGTTGTATAAACAGGACATGCACACTTTAACAAACCAATCATTTCAGCGCCAGGGTCTGCCACACGACTGTGGCTGAAATGATTGGTTCGTTTGGGCCCCCACAAAACAAGCTGGCAATTAATGTGTCCCTGCACAAACTGGCTCTACGGAGGCAAGATGTCGTCCTCATCCTCATCCACCGATTCCTCACCCTCTTCAGTGTTGTGTACATCCTCATCCTCACAGAGTATTAACTCGTCCCCGCTGGAATCCACCACCACAGGTCCCTCTGTACGTTCTGGAGGCTGGTCTCCCTGGAGGATTTGATAATTCATTTTTATGAACATCATCTTCTCCACATTTTGTGGAAGCAACCTCCTACGCCTTTCGCTGACAAGGTTCCCGGCTGCACTAAACACTCTTTCGGAGTACACACTGGAGGGGGGGCAACTCAGGTAAAATAGAGCCAGTTTGTACAGGGGCCTCCAAATTGCCTCTTTTTCTTGCCAGTACAGGTACGGACTTTCTGACATGCCTACTTGGATGCTGTCACCGATGTAATCCTCCACCATTCTGTCAATGGTGACAGTATCATATGCAGTGACAGTAGACATGTCAAAAATTGTTGCCAGGTCCTTCAGTCCGGACCAGATGTCCAAACTTGGTCCTGCCTGCCCTGCATCACCGCCAGCGGGTTGCTTAGGATACCTAAGTTTTTTCCTGGCAGCCCCAGTTGCGGGAGAAAATGAAGAAGGAGCTGTTGACGTGTCACGTTCCGCTTCAGCTGACAGTGTTTTCACCAGCAGGTCTTTGCACCTCTGCAGGCTTGTGTCGGCCGGAAAGAGAGACACCACATAGGCTTTAAACCTAGGATCGAGCACGGTGGCCAAAATGTAGTGGTCTGATTTCAACAGATTGACCACCCTGGAATCCTGGCAAAGCGAAAGAAGGGCTTCATCCACAAGTCCCACATGCCGAGCGGAATCGCTCCGTCTTAGCTCCTCCTTCACTTTCTCCAGCTGCTTCTGCAAAAGCCTGATGAGGGGAATGACCTGACTCAAGCTGGCAGTGTCTGAACTGACTTCACGTGTGGCAAGTTCGAAGGGCTGGAGAACCTTGCACAATACGGAAATCATTCTCCACTGTGCTTGAGTCAGGTGCATACCCCCTCCTTTGCCTATGTCATAGGTGGATGTATAGGCTTGAATGGCCTTTTGCTGCTCCTCCATCCTCTGAAGCATATAGAGGGTTGAGTTCCACCGCGTCACAACCTCTTGCTTCAGATGATGGCGGGGCAGGTTCAAGAGTGTTTGCTGGTGCTCCAGTCTTCGGCACGCAGTCGCTGAATGGCGAAAGTGGGCAGAAATTTTTCGGGCCACCCAAAGCGTCTCCTGCACGTCCCTGTCGCTTTTCAGAAAATTCTGCACCACCAAGTTTATTGTGTGAGCAAAACATGGGACGTGCTGGAATTTGCCCAGATGTAATGCCCGCACAATATTGGTGGCGTTGACAGATATCACAAATCCCCAGGAGAGTCTAAGTGGGGTAAGCCACTGGGCGATGATTTCCCTCAGTTTCTTTAAGAGGTTGTCGGCGGTGTGCCTCTTACTGAAACTGGTGATACACAGTGTAGCCTGCCTTGGAACGAGCTGGCGTTTCTGAGATGCTGCTACTGGTGACGCTGCTGCTGTTGCTGCGTAAGGTGATACATCTACCCAGTGGGCTGTCACAGTCATATAGTCCTTAGTCTGCCCTGTTCCACTTGTCCACATGTCCGTGGTTAAGTGGACATTGGGTACAATGGCATTTTTCAGGACACTGAGGACACTTTTGTTGACATTTCTGTACAGTTTCGGTATCGCCTGCCTAGTGAAGTGGAATCTAGACGGGATTTGGAACCGGGGACACACTACCTCCATCAATTGTCTAAATCCCACTGCACTAATGGCGGATACCGGATGCACATCTAACACCAACATAGCAGTCAAGGCCTCAGTTATACGTTTTGCTTCAGGATGACTGCTGTCGTACTTAAAGGACTGTTGGAGGGTCAATTGTTTAGTAAAAGTAGTGGTGTTCCTACTTCCTCTCTGGGATGATGAACGACTCCCAGCAGCAGCAACAGCGGCAGCAGTAGGCGTAGCAATGCAGGATCCTCCGGTGGAATCCCGGATAGGAGAGTCAGTCATGCTAGTGACATGGCCTGCAGGACTACTTCCAATCCTGACTAAGGAGGAAATTGACGAGGAGGGAGTTGACGGTGTGGTTTGCAGGCGCTTGGATACAACAGGACAACGGGATTTAGGTGTCCCTGGACTGCTTACGGTCTTAGCCAAAGTTTCTGAACTTGACAGTAACTTTTTATGAACGCGCTGCAGGTGCCGTATAAGGGAGGATGTTCCTAGGTGGTTGACGTCCCTACCCCTACTTATTCCACCTTTACATAAGGTACATATGGCAAGACAGTTGTTGTCCGGATTTGGATAGAAATATTGCGAGACCAAAGAGGTGGAATGTTTGGTCTTCTGCCCAGGCATGACCGTGATGGGCTTTTTCATCCCACGGACAACAACTGTCTCCCCCGGAGCCTGATTTAAACAAACAACATCACCATCAGAATCCTCCTCGCCAACTTCCTCCTCAGTGCCAGCTACACCAGTATCCTCATCCTGTTGTACTTCAACAGTGACATCTTCAATTGGCATATCAGCAAGTGGATTGTGGGTGCTCCTTTCAGCACTTGCAGGGGGCGTGCAAATGGTGGAAAGAGCCACCTCTTCCCGTCCAGTGCAGGGAAGGTCAGGCATCGCAACCACCACCACACTTGGACTCTCCTTGGGGATTTGTGATATCTTCTTAGAAAGCACAGTTCTTCGCTGTGCTTTTGCCAGCTTAACTCTTTTGATTTTTTTAGTGGGAGGAGGGCTTCCATCGTCATGTGAAGCTGAACCACTAGTCATGAACATACTAGGGATCGACCTTAGCCGTTCCTTGCCACTCCGTGTCGTAAATGGCATATTGGCAAGTTTACGTTTCTCTTCAGCTGATTTAAATGGTTTTTTCAAGGTCATTTTCCTGAACTTTGTCATTTGGGATTGTATGTGCCCTCTATTATGACATTGGGCATCGGTCTTGGCAGACGACGTTGATGGCATGTTATCGTCTATGTCATGACTAGTGGCAGCAGCTTCAGCACTAGGAGGAAGTGGTTCTTGATCTTTCTCTATTTTATTTTTATCGGAGAAAGTTTGGTCCTCCATTTATGTTATATCGATTTGATATATACGTGCGGCTAAACACAGAAAATATTTTTTTATTTTTGCTGGAGAGTAGTGCACTTTGTGGGTTACACCAGCCTTTAAGAAATGAGCCAGCCGGCTCTTTACTTATGGGACACAGGCGCACGCTTGGCGCTGCTCCTTTGTTGATGCACGTGCGGCTACTGCGCACACAATTCACAAACACAGAAAATATTTTTTTTTTGGTTTGGAGTGTACTTTGGGGGTTACAGCACCCTTTAACGGTCAAGCCAGCCGGCCCTTTACTTATGACACAGGCGCACGCTTGGCACTACTTTGTTGATGCACGTGCGGCTACTGCGCACACAATTCACAAACACAGAAAATAATTTTTTTTTTGGTTTGGACTGGAGTGTACTTTGGGAGTTACAGCACCCTTTAACGGTCAAGCCAGCCGGCCCTTTACTTATGACACAGGCACACGCTTGGCACTACTTTGTTGATGCACGTGCGGCTACTGCGCACACAATTCACAAACACAGAAAATATATATTTTTTTTGGTTTGGACTGGAGTGTACTTTGGGAGTTACAGCACCCTTTAATGGTCAAGCCAGCCGGCCCTTTACTTATGACACAGGCGCACGCTTGGCACTACTTTGTTGATGCACGTGCGGCTACTGCGCACACAATTCACAAACACAGAAAATATATATTTTTTTGGTTTGGAGTGTACTTTGGGGGTTACAGCACCCTTTAACGGTCAAGCCAGCCGGCCCTTTACTTATGACACAGGTGCACGCTTGGCACTACTTTGTTGATGCACGTGCGGCTACTGCGCACACAATTCACAAACACAGAAAATATATATTTTTTTGGTTTGGAGTGTACTTTGGGGGTTACAGCATCCTTTAACGGTCAAGCCAGCCGGCCCTTTACTTATGACACAGGCGCACGCTTGGCACTACTTTGTTGATGCACGTGCGGCTACTGCGCACACAATTCACAAACACACAAAAAATATAATTTTTTTAGCACTTGGGGGGAGCACCCCTGATGGACAGAGCACCCCCTGTACAACACTACAGCACCCCTTTAGGACTGGGACACTGCACAGGACTTTGGAGTGGACATAGCCCCTATGGAGAACTGACTGCACAACACAGTCCAGCCAGCCCCTATGGACTTTGAAGTAGTGGACACAGCCCCTATTAACAACAGCAGCACAGCACAACACAGCCAGCCCCTATGGACTTTGAAGTAGTGGACAACAGCAGCACAGCGCAGCACAGCACAGCACAACACTACTCTGCACTACACTACACTACACAGCCCAGCCAGCCCTAACTCCCACCCTCCCTCTTCACTGTCCACAGCCGAGTGAGAAAATGGCGCCGACGCGGGTACCTTATATAGGATCCAAAACCCGCGAGACCCGGAAGGCGGGATGATGACGTTTTGCCTCGATTTCAGATCCGAGTCAGGAGGGAAAAGTCGAGCCTGACTCGGATCTGACTCGGATCGGGGGGGCTCGGGGGGGTTCGGATTTCAGAAATCCGAACCCGCTCACCCCTAGTATGGGTGGGGGGAGGGATATGTAATGTGTGGAGGGGAGGGAGGTATGTAAGGTGTGTATGTGTGGGGGGAGGGGGTAGATAATCATACCTCCCAACATTCAGCCTTCCTGAGGAGGGACAATTCGCGCGCCGGAGGCACTCGCCGAAAAGAGGGCGTGGTTTCTGAAAAAGGGGTGTGGCCTATGGAAATGGGGCGGAGCCTCGTGGCTTCCCCTGTTTTCGTCACTATGGGGGCGTGCCCAGCACTCTCCGAGATGCTGGGCAGCCCCCAGGCTCTCCCTACACGAGTGAACAGATGCCATGCGTATGCGCACGGCATCTGTTCTCCTGCACCACCCAGCTTCCCCCCCACCGCTGGACACTGCGGCCCGCGGGTGGTACAGCGGGACAGTCCCAGAAAAACTGGACTGTCCCGCTGGATGCAGGACAGTTGGGAGGTATGTATAATGTGTGTATTGGAATAATGTGTGTATGGCTGGGGGGAGGGGGTTAAATGTGTCTATGGGTGGGGGGGGTATAATGTGTGTATGGGTGAGGGGAGGGGGTATGTGTGTATAGGTGGGGGAAAGAAGATGTATAATGTGTATGGGTGGGGGGAGGGGGTATAATGGGTATAACGCCCCTCTCCCGCATGGGAATCCCTGCTCCATCAGTCAGAACCCACCGCCTTTATCAGCAGCGCGCACCGTGACTTTGTAGTGAGCAGTCTGAATTCCCTACAGCTATGGGGCAAGTTTGAAAGGCTGCAGGCGCTGTTTCACCATGCCCGGCGGCACTGCTGCTGACTCCATGCAATATGGCGGAACTGGGCTAATGGGTGGTCCTGTGCACCCCCGGACCACCCCCCAGTTTCGCCTATGTTAAAGATATAAAAGAAAGAGTAATGTTTCCTGTGCACACAGTACCTTGACCAAATAATTGCCAGGAAAGAGGTCTCAGGCTTGTAAGCCTGGCGTTAAATAAGCTCTGTCCCTACTCCTCCCACTAAGGATTCCATAGGTTGGGACCAACACAATGATCACCACCCAGGCCAAAGCCCAGCCTCCTGGTTTAAGTCACTCCTGGCTCATTCGAGCCCTCCGTTATTCTAACTGCTGGAGTACTATAAGCTTTTTTAAATATATGATGTTCTCTCTAGAGATGTATGCCGACCCCCGTGTTTTGATTTTGGTTTTGGATCTGGATCTCCCCTGGTTTTGGATCTGGATTGGTTTTGCAAAACCTCACCTCCATGTTTTGTTTTTCGGTTTCGGATCTGGATTTTTTCTAAAAAAATAATAAAAACAGGTAAAATCACATAAAATGGGCCTGTTTTTGTTCCTACAGTATTATTAACCTCATTAACATTTATTTCCAGTCATTTTCAATCAATTTTGACCACCTCACAATATAATTTTTTTCATCTAGTTAAGGCCAAAAGGTTGCATCCAGCTAGTCGGCTGACTAAACTAAGCGACACAGTGCGCGGCACTAACATGTGGCAGTTCAGCTTCCAATTTCCAACATGGATAGAGTGTGTTATACAGTGAGGGTTGGACACACCAATAGTTCATTACTGTGACAGCAGTGTCAGCAGAGCGGAGTTGCTGACAGTGTCCTCAGTACATGGGATGGCAGTGCTGTGGTGCTAGCAGTGTCCTCAGTGCAGGGTACTGGCGGTGTCAGCAGAGCGGGGGTGCCAGCGGTGTCTTCAGTGCAGGTTTGCTGGCTGTGTCGGCAGTACGGGGGCTGCGGCTGCTGACGGTGTCCTCAGTACATGGAATGGCAGTGCTGCGGTGCTGGCAGTGTCCTCAGTGAAGGGTACTGGCTGTGTCGGCAGTGTGGGGGTGCCAGCGGTGTCTTTAGTGCAGGTTTGCTGGCTGTGTCGGCAGTGCAGGGGGTTGCTGATGGTGTCCTCAGTACATGGAATCGCAGTGTGAGAGTGCTGGCAGTGTCCTCAGTGCAGGATACCGGCGGTGTCGGCAGAGCGGGGGTGCCAGCGGTGTCCTCAGTGCAGGTTTGCTGACTGTGTCGGCAGTGCAGTGGTGTTCTCATTGCAGGGTTTATGGCTGTGTCGGCAGCATAGGGGAGCCAGTGGTGTCAGCAGCGAGGCTGCCAGCGGTGTCAGCAGTGCCCCTGACAAAACCGCAGCAACGACAGTCACTATTACTCTCCAGATTACGGTGGGTTATAGACACAGGTCCCCACTGTTATAGTGTATACACATGTAGCGATCTGCCAGTGATACGATATCGCTGGCAGATCGTACTGCACCCTCCCTGGTGTGTTGGATGACCTACATACATCATCCAACACACCACCAACTTGCCAGCAACTATAGTGAGATCGCGGGTCCCTATAGTAACCTGCTCGATATCAAGCAGGTTGGCCAGCATGCAGGGACGATGGGCGATATTGTTATCGCCCATACGTGCCCGCGCATCGCTGGTCGAAGGTAAGTTAGTAGGGATCATTTAGAAGGACGATTTGATAGGTAACAGTAACGAAATCGATATAGTTATTGTTCAAATCATCCTTTTAAATCACTACGTGTGTATGCACCATTAGAAATCTCCCTCATTAATCACTAACTGTCTGTTACCTCTGAAACTGTCATAAGTGTCCCCCTCCACCACCTGCAGCTGCTTCCAGCAGGTTCTGAGTCATGTGAACTGTTGCTGGCTCACCACATACTACCTGCACCAGCACATATATGTATATGGTTAACTGTCTCTAGACTCTGGTGGGGCATCATGACAGTCAGTTACAATATGGTTCCATAACCATTGTATGCCACATACACAGTCACAGTGCACACTGTATTTACATGTTATCTATACAGTATTTACATATATACATTTTATATAGGACCCAACATGAAGGTGTACACCCCGGTCTGGGATACCACACATCTACATTATAGCACACTATAGTGCCCACACATTATACCACACTGTAGTGCCCCATATCTCCCAACATGACCCTCTCCAGGAGGGTCACAATGAGCTGGTCCTGGACTTCCCTGGTAATTTATGATTGGTGATGGCTCCAAAGGTGTGGCTGCAGGTGTGGCTGCAGTACAGTCCAAAATTCAAATAGGGCAGTCACACCAACTGCCAGTGAGTCCCAGCCAGTGATGTTTGGCAGCGTGTGAAATGACAGTTGGTGTGGCTCCCACATTATGCCACACTGTAGTGCCCACCACATTATATTACATGGGAGTTCCCACACATTATACTACACTGTAGTGCCCCCCACATTATACCACACTGTAGTGTCCACACATTATACCACACTATAGTCCCCACACATTATGCCACCTGTAATACCCACACATTATGCTACTCTATAGTGCCCTTCCACATTATACCACACTCTAGTGCCCTCACATTATACCAAGCAGTACTGCCCCCCACATTATGCCACACTGTAGTGCCCACACAGTGTACTCACCAGAAGCCACCTCAGTCTCAGGCAGCAGGCAGAGCAGCAGTCACAGCCTCACAATGAGTCACTCCCATGCGGCTGTGCTGCTGCTGATCTCCACAGGTCAGAGGAGCATGTGATGGGTTCCTCCAATCAGACCTTAGCACATGCTCCTCTGACCCCTCTGCAGATAAATCCCAATAGTGCAGTGCTGAGTCTGACTGCAGTGTGCCCCATTCCTCTCTGTGTCGTTGCCAGCTGGGTCATTCATAGCCTTGATGGGGTAAGGGGGAGGGTTCGTGTTAGGCACTAGCAGGAGGGTTAGGGTTAGGCAGCATGGGGGAGGATTAGGTTTAGACACTAGGGGGAAAGGTTATGTTTAGGTACTGGGGAGGGAGAGACAGTGTTAGGCTTACTTACCTGGGGGATTATGACCGCCGTGATCCTGAGCGCCGGCATCCCGTACCCAACCCCCGTAGGACTTAAAGCATGATGAGGCCTAGTTATCATGGTCAGGCGGTTCAAAAGCCAAAGCTGTCCTTTGCCAGTGTTAGCCCTCAGATGAGATACTTTTATTATTAAATAGACCACTTTATCTTATGTGATATATTTCACCTTATTACACTGTACATAACACTTTGTTTTAGTATCAATACCTTTTTCTGACCATCACCCATAAAGCACAGAAAGCATTTAATTTGGTGACTACCAGATAATAGAGGTAAAACATATCAATCAGGAGCAAAATACCTGGACTGGAGAAAAGTGAAACGCGTTTGTATTAACCTCAAATTGATAGACATAGACACCAACTGTGCGACGTTGGGAGTGGAATGATCACATCTATTTAATAACTATCCTTGAAAATAATTAACACAGATAAGAAAACTCAATATTAATATCTAATAAAATGACACCTATATAATACCAGAAATCCTGAAAGCTCCTTAATTTGTAAAGCTACACTCACAAACTTTGTTGTATCGGTAAGACAAAAACCAAATAATAATCATGCAGATATCATTCTACAGTTGTAATGTAAGCTAACACAGAGGTTCTCTGCATCCAACTACCCATAGAGTTTGATGCCTAATCGTAACGATGAACTAAAACCTTAACGTCCCACTTGAGGGGGCTGATGAAGTTTTGCATGAATGCCCATTCGCACTGCACAGGCTCTAAACCCAAGCATACACAAGCAGGGGTGCCATCATGTCACCTTACAAGCTGTGTTTGAGAGATGACGGTTAGGATCTGATTGCTTGGTAGTTTGTCGCTCTGCCAAATTATCACTTTCCAGAGCTTAGTACATCTGCCCCTCCATCTGGATCTTTAGTATACAGACTGAGGCAGCTGTCTCAGGCAGCAAGAATTAAGTGAAAGCAGTAAACTATGGAAAAAAATAAAAGCATTTTGCACCAGTTGACGACTTTACATATTATCTCGTTCACTTCTTCCTGTAAATACTTAAATACTTGATTATTTTTTAATTCAGCCATGTATTTACATCAGGGATGGGGAACATCAGGCCCGGGGGCCATATAAGGCCCGCAGAATCATTTGGTCTGGCCCTCTGAGCTTTTTTCTGCTAGGCTCGTCTGGCTATATATGGCACCCTGCAGCCAGAATAATATGAGATATGGTAAGAATTTACCCTTGTTATCTCTATTTCTACGAAGTCCATAGGGTACCACAGAGTTACATTTTCAGCCTCCCAGGATGCACTGGGGTCCCTCTCCTATACCCCGCCCCCGAGCCTCAGGCCACTCAGTTTTGTAACAAGCCATAGGCCAGAGCAGGAGCAAAAAAGAGAGAGAAGACAGTCTGGAACACACAAGAATCACATTCTCACCAGAAGGAGACGGAGAAACCGGTGACCAGATCAAAGCCCATCTGCAGTACAGGTGCGACAGGGCGGGAGTCCTGTGGAACCCTATGGACTTCGTAGAAATAGAGATAACAAGGGTAAGTTCTTACCATATCTCATATTTTCTACTGCAGGGTCCATAGGGTATCCACAGGATACCTTGGGGATGTCCCAAAGCAGTATCCTTTAAGGGTGGGGACGCCCCTGTGCTGTAAGGAGAATCCGCCGCCCGAAGGAAGCATTCTGAGAGGCGAAGGTATCAAGAACATAATACCTTACAAAAATATGGACAGATGACCACGTGGCTGCCAATCACCGCTGAACCGCTGAAGCGCCACGTCGAGCTGCCCACGAAGGACCCACAGACGTAGTGGAAGAGCTTTAATAGAGGATGGAACAGGAAGACCTGTGAATCCATCCTGCCAAAGTTAGCGCAGTGGCAGGCCAACCCTTTTTATGGAAACCAGAAAGGTCAAAACTGAGAGTCTGATTTCCTAAACGGACTGGTATGGTCAACTTAAATTCTTAGAGCCTGTACCACATCCAAAGAGGCCTCACCAGCAGAAAGGACTGGGGAAGTAAAGGCAGGTACTATAATTTCCTCATTGATGTGGAAACTAGACACCACCATAGGTAAAAAAAACCAGGGCAAGTGCGAAGCACTGCCCAGTTCCTAGGAAAGATGAGAAAAAGGGAGGTCTACATGACACAGCCCCCCATCCTGAGATCCTACCGGCCAAATCAATGGCCAGAAGGAATACATTCCTAGCCGTAAGCCATTTGAAATCCACTGAGCCCAGTGGATCAAATGGCGGTCCTCAGAAAGCCCTAAAGTCCACTGCCAAATCCCAAGGAGCCACAGGTGGAACAAAGGGATGCTGAATATAATGTACACCCTGCACAAAGGTGCGGACATCAGGAAGAGTAGCAATCCTACGATGAAACCAACAGGGCAGAAACCTGAACCTTCAGGTAAGCAAGGCGAAGACCGGTATCTAAGCGCACCTGTAGGAAAGCCAACACTCTGGATATCCGGAATACCCGAGGAGCATAGCCTGTAGGGCGACACAACTGAAAGAAAGTATGCCATACCTGATGATAAATTCTTGCAGATAAAATCTTCCGAGCTCTTAGCATGGACATAGGCCCTGTTAACTATAGAGCTGGAAAAACTCCTAGACCTTAAGAGGGCAGTCTCCACTGCCACACCGTCAAGGACAGACAACCCAGGTCTGGGTATCAGCCAGGATCCTGAGACAACAGGTCCGGTCGTAGAGGTAACAGCTTCGGAGTGTTACCTGAAACACTCCAAAGATATGAGTAATAGTGCCGTCTGGTCCACGCACGAGCTATCAGCAGGAGCGCGCCTCCTTCTTGCTATTATTGGAGGAAGAAGGGATAACGGAGGGACGAGGTACACAACTTGGAAGGTCCACTGGACCAACATACGTCTACCATAAGAGTCTCATCTCTGAAAGGCTCCACTTGTTCACCAGAAGATTGAACACCTCCTGATGAAGAGGACATTTCCCTGAATGCACGTCCTGACGGCTGGGAAAGCCTGCTTTCCATCTGAGGATTCCTATAGCCTTCCACCCAAGCCAGAATTCGGGACACCACTGTTAGTGGACCCGTCACTGCTTCCCAGCCACAGATACTGGCGTCCATCGTCAGAAGGACCCTGTCCGCAATCCCAAAGGGGGTGCCCCTTGTTTAGGTGAGCTTTCCGCAGCCACCAGGCCAGAGAGAGACAAACATCCGGGGAAAGCACTATTGACTTTATCCTATGGGGCAACCCATCCCATCCAGAGAGGATCAATTTTTCTAGAGGTTCAGAGTGACACTGGGTACTCTCCACCATGTCCAACAGTGACACCCTGGAACCCAGGAACCACATTGCCAAGTGAATAGACACTCGGTGACTCTGCAGGCAACTGCGTACCTTTGCCTGTAATGCAGAGATCTTTTCCTCAATCACAAAGATCCTCAGATGTTGGGATATGGAGCATCCTCTGTGAAGAATCAGAGAGGACCATTCCCAGTGTATCAGTTAGCCCTAACGTAGCAACACAGATATTGTCCGTTGCAGATGGCACTGAAGTATCTCTGGAGACTCTGGTAACACCAGGAGGTCGCCCGGATTGGGTAACAAGCGGACCCCCTGCATCCGCAGGTGGGCTGCCATAACTGCCATGACCCTGGCAAAACTGGAAATGCTTATCGACCACTGCAAACCTGAGGAAAACCACTGGTGTTCTAAGAAAATAGGGACATTCAGGTAGTCACCCTGAATATATCCAACGACACCACAAAATTCCCAGGCTCCATTGAATGATGGAATGCAGGGTCCCCCTCCTGAACCGAGGAACCCTTAAGAATTTGTTGAAGGATTCGAGGTTGAGGATGTCCAGGTAAGACCCATTGGGTTTCTGTACCAGAAAGAGGATGGAGTAATACCTTGTTCCCCTTTGGGGCAACGGAATAGGTACTATAACTCCTGCCTGGAGCATAGAGTGTAACACCCTCAAAAATTACAGGGCCTTGTCTTGAATTGACAGAAGACCTGTAACGAAAAACCGTCTGGGAGGCGTTTACCGGGAGGAGAGGACATACCTTCAAGAAAATACTTCTCTTACCCCAGTGGCTGTGGAGGTCAGACACCAGCACGGGGCGAACTGGAGAAGCCGGCCTCCAACTCTGGGGTCCCCCGAGAGGAGGCCCGTCCCGTGAGGCTGAAGGCTTATAATCCAACTTGGGAGTAGGACGTCTTGTACTCCAAGCCTGTTCTTATGGTTGAGCAGATTTCCCGGCTACTGACTGTCTTGGAAAGCTATATTTTAGACTTACCCTGGCCTCACAGGGCCGAAAAGACGAATCCCCAGACCCCGATGGGACTGTAGCCGATGGCAGACACGCAGACGTAGCTGCTGCCTGCGGGGCCACAATTGTGTCCAGATGAGGGCCAAACAGGACCTATCCCGTAAAAGGCAAAGCATTCCAAAAGGAATCTGTGTTCGCTTTCCAAGAGAGCAACCACAGGGAGCGGCGAGCCGCTACTGCTGCCGAGCCGCTACTGCTGCCGAGAAGGTTCTGGAAAGGAGTAGGCTATATGTAAGACTGTCTCATTATGAACGTGGCTAAGTCTCTGAGAATTTGCCACTATCCACCTGCTCTGCTGGAGAGTCAGTGTGCAGAGATCCAGTTACCTACCCAGCGCTCCATGGCTCTGGCCCCCCAGCACACAGCCATAGCCGGCCTGGAAGCCCCTCCAGCAAGGGAATAATTTGGATTTGAGATATATTTGCACCTTGCAATGTGTAACCTCCTTCAAGGAGGACCTGGAGGGCATGGGCAATGTAGCACGCCTCACTAGGCGTGTAACATGAGAATCTAGCCGTAAAGGTAACTCCCATTCGGAAAAATAATTATCCGCAAAGGGGTATGCAAAAGGTCAACCGTTTTTTAGGCTGGAACCGCTTACCTGGATTTTCCACGCCTCCTCTAAATGATCCACCTGACCAGATAGAGGAATTACAGTGGCAACACCCTTATCCTTAAAGAAGGCATATTTGGATTTAGCCACGGGGGATATGTAATAACTAAAGCCGCACGGACTGCCCGTATAAGGCCAGGTATATAGACTTTAGACCCAGACTACGCCTCCTTTGCACTAAGGGGCTCGTGTCTGAAAAAGTCAATAATGTCACCGTCATCAGACGTCATGTCCTTACCCATCTGAGACCCGAAAGGCCGTTTAGAAGGCCGAAATGGTGACTCCCCCTGTAAAACGTCCATCAGGTGCTATACCATTTGGACAATAAATTCACCCACACAGACTCCTGCGAGACCTGGGGGGGCGAAAAACAGGATACACTGGGGTACCATCAACTGTCCAGGGACCCCTGCATGTGATGTTACCACCACTCGCTGCGATAACCCCAATGGGGAAACGCAGGGGGCGTTGCCCACAAGGGCTGTAAGCATCTTAGCCAGCCGAGGGCGGTCCCCTTTTTGTGCAGGCACAGTGACAGAAATGGGGCGTGATATATAATACAACATGCCCTCCATAAACCCTCAGTGTCTACATATCCCTCCGCTAACTGCACATGATATCAGTACATTATAGCTGGAAGAGGATATCCTCGTTCACTTTCAGACATGAGGAGTGTGAACGGAGCGTATGTGACCTCCCACACAGAAAAACCACGTTTACTGTGAGGTAATAAACACCCTGCAACACAGCACCGCAAGGGCTGTAGCAGAAGAACAAGGATAGGAAAAAGGCTGACAGTCAGAAATGAATTTACAGGCAAACAGCGCTAGCATTTAAGTCACATACAATGCACAGATTACATCCTGCATTACAAGTAGAGATGAGCGGTTCGGATTCTGTGGAATCCGAACCGCTCCGAACATTGGGGATCCGAGTCCACCCGAACCCTGTTCGGGTGTTCACCGCCTGACTCGGATCCCCGTTCGGGGCCGAACGGCGGCCGCCTGATGTCGGATTCTCACTAGAGAATCCGACATCAGGTCTCCTCGCGTGTAGGGCAGAGCGCAGTGATAGCGCTCTGCCCTACACAGACACAGACACACAGCCGCCAGCGGCAGCTGTGTGTTTGTTACAGCAGCCAATGAGAGTCACACAGACTCTCATTGGCTGCTGCACGGAGGGAGCCGGCTGGAGCTCACACATGAGCTCCGTCTTCCGGCTCCCTCCTCAGCGTGTGACAGAGCAGACGGCGCGGGAGCGGGGATACAGGTAAGTTTTATTTTTTTTATTTTTTTACTTGTCAAAGGTCCGGGGGCGCTACTGGGGGGGGGGGGTCTGCACTACTGGGGGGGTCTGCTACTGGGGGGGGCTATACTACTGGGGGGGCCATACTACAGAGGGGCCTGCTACTGGGGGGGCTATACTACTGGGGGGGGTCTGCACTACTGGGGGGGGGTCTGCTACTGGGGGAGGCAATACTACTGGGGGGGCCATACTACAGAGGGGCCTGCTACTGGGGGGGGCTATACTACTGGGGGGGGGTCTGCTACTGGGGGGGCCATACTACTGGGGGGGCCTACTACAGGGGGGGCCATACTACAGGGGGGGCCCATACTACAGGGGGGGCTACTACTGGAGCAGCCTACTACTGGGGGGGCCTGCTACTGGGGCAGCCTACTACTGGGGGAGCCATACTACTGGGGGGGCATACTACTGGGTGGCATGCTAATGGGGGGCATACTACTGGGGGGGCCTGCTAATGGGGGACATACTACTGGGGGGGCCTGCTAATGGGGGGCATACTACTGGGGAGCATTCAACTGGGGGCACTGCATAGTGGACCGTACTACTAAGGGGACTGCATAGGGGGCACCACTGCTGGGGGACATTGTGTAAGGGACACCGCTACTGTGGGCATTGTGTAAAAGGGTCACTACTGTGGGCATTGTGTAAAAGGGGCACTACTGTGTGTCGTAACATAAATAAGAGACACTACTTTATGGTGTAATGTGAATCAGGCCCTATGTGCGGTGTAATGCTAATAAGATTGTGCACTGTGACTCCTAGGGCCGTAGCCCACTTTGTAAACAAGTACTGTGACTCTGCTGGCCGTACCCCACTGGGTGGGTGCACTACTTTTCATTTCTGCCACTGCTGTGTGGCAATGTGTCATAGATGTGCTTTATACTGTGGTGTCTGTGTCGTTGTGCCGCTGCTTTGTCGCTTAGTAACCAGTCAGCTCACTGCAACCTTTGGCCAATAATGTTGAAAACAATATTATAAGCTGTGATATGGTCTAAATTGACTGGAAATTAATGTTATTGAGGTTAATAATACTCTAGGAAGAAAAAAAAGACCAATTTATGTGATTTTAGCTTTTTTTGTCAATTTTTGTAAAAAAATCCAAATCCAAATCCAAATCCAAATCCAAAGCCAGTCACCGCAGTTTGGCAAATCCAAATCCAAAGCCGGACGACGAATTAGAACCAAATCCAAATCCAAATCCGGCAAAAATGGTCCGGCGCACATCCCTAATTACAAGCCCTGCGATCAACTACACAGACCAGAGAATGGTAGGAAACAGTGCTGCATACACTGACCTTAATTGAAGGAGAGGTATGCGGGGGACCCGGACCGCAATGGCACCTGTAACAGCTTCCAGCAGCGTTTGTCATTCCCAGCACATGTAGTGAGAAAATGGCCACCGAGGAGCAGGGAGGAGGCGGGCCCGGGGGAGGAGCGCTGACACAGCCCGCTCAGACCGCTGTGGAATGGCACTGTGCAGCGGGGGAGACGCCGGCTGTGAGACAGGGAAGGCGTTCTCCCCTGGCCTGCTATTAACCCCAGGGATGCCGCACTGTACCGCACATGCTGCGGCCCGCTGTCCCTGGTGGTCTAGTGGAAGGCGCAGGATCAGTACCTGGCCCCACGCGATGCCGGTCTCCAGGGAGCCCCCTGCCTGGGGACCAAAAAGGACTGTGTTACCGGCGGGTGCCCACCGCGGGACCCTGCCGCTTACCTCGTCCCCCGTGCATCCGGCCACAGTCCCGGTAGCCGGGGTCACCGCTAGCTGTGACCCCAGCTGCCAACCAGCATCCCCGGATCGGTATCGGCGTTCTGGTACCGGCGGGGTGTAGGAGTGACAGCATGGACGTCAATACTGACTGTCCTATGCTGGAGCACTCTAGTTGTGCAGCCACAGCTGCGAAGAAATCTTCAGGGGCCTTCAAAAGACCCCCCTCTGTACGGTGCGACTGGTCCGGCCAGGCACCGACGAAAACTGAGTTGCCTGAGGCTCGGGGGCGGGGTATAGGAGAGGGACCACAGTGCATCCTGGGAGGCTGAAAAGTTAACTCTGTGGTGCCTGGATGTCTGCCGCCATCGCCTATACCCCAAGATATCCTGTGGATACCCTATGGACCCTGCAGTAGAAATATGTTGCAGTGCTGCCTGGAGCGTCCTCAGGACGCTTCAGACAGTCACATTGCTGCCCTTACAGCTCCCCGGAGCATCTTTAGGATGCTCCGGGCTATGCTGTAATCACCGGCGATTGTGACCCCGCCCCGTGTGACGTCACATGGAGGGGGCGTGGCCTGTACCAGGCCCGTGAATAATGTTATATATATCAAAATGGCCCTCCGCAGAAAAAAAGGTTCCCCACCCCTGATTTACATCATGATACATAAGCTGTTTATTTCTGTTGTACCGAGGCCCTGATTCAGACCTGGACGCTCTGACAGAGCGCTCGCTCTGAATCAGGGCGTCTTTTTTTTTTTAATGGAGCAGCCTCCTGGCCGCTCGCATTGCTGTGGATTGCCACCCACAACTAATGCAATCGGCCAGGATGATGGTCGCGATGGTCAAGCAAGCTCTCCCACTGACATCACTTGTGATGTCAGTGGGGCCGCCCCCAAATGGTAGGCGTTCTCATGGGAACGCCTCCGTCTGGGCAGCCACCCCCCCCGGACCGCCCACCAAAGGGGGCGTGCTGTCACTCAACATCGACAGCACGCCCCCCTTGTTGCGAGACCCGGAGCGACGGATTGCCCGTCGCTATCCGGGTCTCGCGCATGCGCACGACGGAGCCGGCTCTGTCGTGCGCATGCGCTCTGGGCCACCATCGACCCGGTTGCGAGCGTTCAGGCCCTGTGTTATGATAGTCATACCCCACTGTTCTGTGCAGTAAATACAATGGTAACCAGTGTGTAGCCTTGTGTTTTATCCAAGGGCCCTATGGGGCCTTTTCATCACCGATAATAGGCCCGGTAACCATGCGGAAACACTAGTTTCCGCATATTTTACTTACCGGGCCATTCATCATCAGGGGTCCGATAGGACCCCCCGATATTTAGCAGACTCCGAAAACTGAACGTTTTCGTAGTTTGCTCACGAGAACAAGTGCCATCTTCAGACAATGCTTGTTCTCGGATCCCCGCTCCGTCATATGGGAAGGAGTTCCGGAGATGCAAAGAGGAATCGGAGCGGATCCCTCCGCCGCCTTCTCACGGCCTCCGCGGTGGCTTTGCACATGCATGACCTCGGGTCGCGCATGCGTAGCCAGACCAAGGGGGAGGAGGTAAGTAACGCACCTACATCTGTAGCTGCGATACTAACCGAGGGGACAGCTGCTTTTCGGAGCAGCTGTCCCCGCACTGGAGCAATGATGAATTGCTCCGGTGTAAACTATCCCCCGGTGTAATACTTAAGTATCCCTCGCAGCGAGAACAATACTTAATCATCGGAGGCCATGCGGCTTCTGATGATGAATATTCCCCATAGTCAGCTGTTCATATTAAGACATGCCTGCCTACTTTTGAAAAAGCATTTCAGGGAGATTGCGATAGCAACACCAATAAGCGCGGCGGTAAAGTATGCGTGTACTGTTACATCTGAGGGGCGTGTCGTAAAATTTATTTAAATCCAAATGTAGATGAGCCCCAAAGCAGTTAGTAAGATCAATTTGTTGATGGAAACACACTAATACTTTTCAGAACATACATGTAGCGATCATTGGCCCTGATTCAGACCCACTCGCAAGCGGCTGTCCGCTCGCAAGTGGGTCGATGGTCTGCACTGAGCATGCGCATGACGGAGGGAGCTCCGTCGTGCGCATGCGTCAGACGCGACGAGCGAAGGAAAGTCCTTCGCTCGTTGTGTCTGATCAAAGGGGGAGCGTGCTGTCGATGTTGATTGACAGCACGCCCCCTTTGGTGGGCGTGCCGGGGACGTGCCTCCCTGACGGGGGCGTTCCCAAGGGAACGCCTCCCATCAGAAGCCGGCCCACTGACATCACTAGTGATGTCAGTGGGAGTGATTTTGGCTCTGATAGAGCCAAAATCACTTCGGGCCTTGCGGTTGAAAACCTCAACCGCAGGCTCCGGCACGCAGTTTCGATGGTCGCGATGGTCACGACCATCGCGGCCATCAAACTGCATGCTCGTATAGGCTGTGGGTGGTGACCCACAGCTATACGAGCGTCCAGGAGGACGCTCCATTTTTATGGCGGGCGGCCCTCATTCAGAGCGTGCGCTCTACTCAGAGCATACGGCTCTGAATGAGGGCCATTGTGCCTTATAACCAATGCATTGAAATGATACTAATGATCCCATTTGGATGTATATATCTCTGTTTTTTTAATATAACAGCTTCATAATGGGTGTAAGGTGCAATCAGGGAGATTGCTAGACTCTTCAGGGAGACAGGGAGATTGCTGCTATTTCAGGGAGTCTCCCTGACAATGAGGGAGAGTTGGCATGTATGTATTAAGATGTGAATGCAAACAGGAGTTGAATGAGGGTGTGTACAAGACAATAAAGTAAAGTATTCAGAAGTTTAGAATTCCTCTTTCAGAACTTTGCTAATCTTCTTGCTGCAAGAGTTTAAATGAATGATTCCTATCTTTGTGGTCGATTAATATTATAGTGTACACAGCATAATACATAAGTCTCTATTATCTTGTGTTAGGGATGCCATTCAGTTGTTGAAGCAGGCAGCAAAATGGCTGGGAATATACCAGGGAATGGAATATATCACATACATATTTCATGAATATACACTCCACATTTGGCAATGTTAATGAATTTAAATTCACCTTAAATAAACTTACTCGGCCCTGAGACTATAAAAACTAGATATAATAACCTTTAAAAAAATTAAATTGGCACGATAGAGAATTGGCTAATTTCAGGCAGGGTGAAGCCCAGTAAATGAAGTGGGAGCTGCCCAAACCATGCCAGAAAGATTATCATTATTTGTGTAAAGCTCTAGGTGTGGTTTTGAGAAAAGAACTGTTCTCTATGCCAACGATCAGAACCTTCACCGTACAGTATAGCCCTAAAGCGTTTTATTACCCTTTCATTTATTTTTACTGTATGGCATTTCATTGGAGATCTGGAAATATCGTGCGTGAAAATTTGCTCAGATCTACATTCTTGCAAACACATAATATCAACACGCAAACATGTAATGACTGAGATGAGCCATGTGATTTATGTTTAGCTAACTACCCTAATACAGGTTACTCTGTCATCTGACAACATTGCACTGTAGCACGACGTATTGCAGGTCACTGTAACTCTATATTTGATTCATGCAAATCAAATACAGGTTAGCAGAAAACATGTCATGCTAAATAAAACCCATTGTTGATCTTTGTTAGTTTCCAAAGTCTAATCCCGCCACAAAAACACAGCTGTTTTACCCAGTACTAGGCCTTTAAGCTTAGGCTGTTAATGAAAACATCAGGGGACAAAGAGCGTGTGGTTCCCATAAAACTTCTACTTGCCTACTTTTGAGTGAAGGTGTGGGTGGGGCCTGGTGCCATGCGTCACTAAGAGAAATGCCCCGCCCCTTTACCCGTGATTCGAGGCATTCTCCTCTCTATATTGCCCACTTTGCCAAGAAGTGGGTTGGATCCGGGAGGACTGCCCACTGTTCCGGGGGTCTGGGGGACTGCCCACAAATTTGGGTGTCTCCCACAACTTCCAGGAGAGTGGGCAAGTATGAACTAGGCTTTTCCAGTCAGACCAGGACTCCTTGTTCTTCTTTACACTGAAAATATATCTTAATGACATTGGCTGTATGTTTGGGGTCGTTGTCCTGCTAGAGAATAAATTTGGAGCCAATCAGACGCCTTCCTGATGTAATTCCATGATGGATAAGTTCCTGCCTGTATTTCTCAGCATTGAGGACACCATTAATCCTGAGAAAATCCCCAACTCCATTTGCTGAAAAGCAGCCCCAAACTTGCAAGGAACCTCCACCATGCTTCACTGTTGCCTGCAGACACTCATTATTGTACCATTTTTCTGCACCCCAGTTCCTATGTTTCCGTGCATAGTTGTGTCGCTTGGCCTTGTTTCCATGTCGATGGTATGGCTTTTTGGGCACAATTCTTTCATGAAGACCACTTCTGGCCAGACTTCTCCGAACAGTAGATGGATATACCTGGGTCCCACTGGATTCTGCAAGTTCTAAGCTGAGGGCACTGCTGGGCATGATGTGTCTTTTATCTGATGCACTAAATTTTCATGGCCGACCACTGCGTCTACGGTCCTCAATGCTGCCCGTTTCTTTGTGCTTCTTCAAAACAGCTTGAACAGCGTATCTTGAAACCCCAGCCTGCTTTGAAATCTTTGCCTGGGAGAGATCTTGCTGATGCAGTATAACTACCTTGTGTCTTGTTGCTGTCCTCAGTCTTGCCATGGTGTATGATCTCACAAAAAGATGTCTTCCACAACCTCACCTTTGTAGCAGAGTTTGGCTGTTCCTCACCCAGTTTTAAGCCTCCTACACAGCTGTTTCTGTTTCAGTCAATGACTGTATTTTAACCTACATATGAAAATGATGATCATTATCACCTGTTTGGTATGATTTGTTAATCATACACCTGACTATAATCTTACAAAATCCTTGACTTTGTGCTAGTGTACCTAGAAGAATTGATGCTGTTTTGAAGACAAAGGGTGGTCACACCAAATATCGATTTGCTTTAGATTTCTCTTCTGTTCATTTTTTTCCCCCAGTTTTACATTTTTTATTGAAACACCGTAAAAGATATACAGATAGAAAAAACAATAACTGTTACATTACAGTTCAATAGTTGAGAACAGAATCATTTGACAAAATATTTCAACATTTTCAGAGTAATTATACATAATTATAATGTTTAACTGAACAAAATAATGTGATTCATTCTACTACACTGAGAAAATGGTCTAAATGATGTTCCACCTTTATCCTTGTCAAAAGTGAGAGTTTTGAGTTATGAGGTGAGATTGGGAACCCAGTAAACCGCAACCAAAAACCAAATAAAGCGAAGATATAATTATATACCCCTATTTTAATAATGACACAACCGCAACTACAAGATATATGTAGAAGTGTTTTAATGCTTCCCTCCATTGGTTTTTATTAACATTCCAGAATGATTGGAGGGTCATTGGATAATTCACGTAAATTATACCATTGAGTGTTTCTGAATGATGCGTGTATATGTTTCCAAATATTAATGGCCAAAATTGAGATGTAGCTCTCCCATGTATCAAAAAATTTAGAAACCCGAGCTTCTCTTTCTAATGTGGATTCTACCCATTCCATATTAAACAAATGGAAAAGCTTCTCCTTAAATAATATCAGAGTAGGAGGGGCAGTACTTATCTAGGCTTGTAAAATTACTTTGCGCGCTTCCGGACTAATTATCAGTAATAGTATTTTTACAACCTTTTGTGACTCTCTGACCCTCTGGTAAAATTCCAACAATGCCCACTCATTAGTAAAAGGTAAATAGTTTACCAAGTTATCTAATGCGTATCTACGCACCTGTAACCAATATATTCTGAGAGGGCATTTCCAAAAGTAGTCATATGTGTCTGCCAATGGAGATAGGCAACATGGACATGAGGGTGATGTCAACATTCCTGCCATAAATTGCCTGTGAGGAGAAAAATATGCCCTGTGGAATAGATTCAGGAACATGTCTTGGCATTGTGCCGCAGGAAGTATTTTCCTAGAGGTGGCCAACATTTTATTCAAAGTCTCACAGGAAAGAGAGGGGACATCAACTATCCATCTGCTCATACCAGTGCGTATTTGGACATGGTCAATTTGTGTTCTCAGAAAAGAATAATAAGTAGAAAGAGCATGTCTAGATATTGGGGGCGACAGAAGTAACTCGTCTAATGGGTTGTCCCAATCAACATCAGAGAACCACTTAGTGGTTGCACAAATATAATATTTTGCTTGCATATATGCGAGTGGATGAAGTCGGAACAGTGGGAATTTGTCTATAGTTTGCGAGTAAGTTAAAGGTTGTTTGGCCTGTTTATCCGATAAGACATTGATTGTTGTCAGACCTACTCTATATAACCTTGTAAAAGGGAAGGACGCCTGACCATGTTGGAAATCAGGATTCCCCAAAAAAGAAGAAAAAATGGATTTATATGAGTTGATATTTTGTTTATACCTTAAAATATGCCATACTTTATATGTGGATTTTCACAGAGTTGCGGTGATATTTCTGCATCATGTAACTGCAAAAATCCTGACAAGCTACATTCTCATAAAAAGTGTTGTTCAATCGAGGTATTTGCATACGTATCCTGTCCATGTACCCAATCCTGAAGGTGCCTCAGTATGGCCGCATGATTATAATGCAATATATTTTGGAAATTGATCCCTCCGTTATGTTTGGTTTGCTGTAGCTTAATAAGACCAATGCGTGGTCTCTTTGCCCCCCCAAATAATTTTATGAATTAAAGAATTTAAGAAGTGTAAATCCCTCTGAGATAATAATATTGGGAGTGATTGAAGTAAATATAACAACCTAGGAAATTTCACCATTTTAATCAAACTGGCTTGGCCCAGGTAAGATGGCAAAATATGACCCCATACCTCCAATTTACTGGAAATTTGGGCAATAGCTCTAGATATATTAAGACTGTATATCTCCAATGGCCTTTTTGGAATCCGAACTCCCAAATATTCAATAGAAGATTTGGCCCAAGTGACAGGCAAATTATAGCCCCATCGTGGAGTGTGAATGCGTGGGTGCAGGTAAAGACCTATAGATATGGATAGATTCATTGTATAACCTGAAAAGGCTCCAAAATTCCCCAGTTTATCCAAAATCAGCTCCAGGGTATCCCTTGGATTGGCAATGTATAACAAGACATCATCAGCAAAAGCGGATAATTTAATTTCCGCCTCGCCTATTGTGATCCCTTTGAATTAAGGCCACGACTGGAGCAGATGGAACAGTGGGTCAATAGATAAATTGAACAGGAGGGGGACATCGGGCATCCCTGACATGTTCTCCCAACGGGTCACCGCGAATTCCATTAACTAAAAGTGTCGTAATTGGTAGTGTATAAAAATATTGTATTAGATGAATAAATGTGGGATCAAAATTACGTTTCTCCAAAACATAGAAAAGATGGGACCAGGACACCGTATCGAATGCTTTATGCGTGTCTAATCCCAATAACATTCCTACAGACTTATCACTTTGATATTGCGCAATCATCACTGCTATGGCCATTCGTATTGCCCTCACCGAGTGTCTACCACGAAGCCCAGCTGATGAGACGTTAATAAATCTGGTAATATAGATTGTAATGTATTTGCTATAATTTTAGATAAGATTTTGAAATTGGAATTTAAAAGTGAGATAGGACGATAGGAATCAACTAAGAGCGGGTCTTTACCCGGTTTAGGCAGAAGTGTGGTATATGCCTCTGTGAAAGAAGGGAATACAGGATGATCCCATAACATTTTGTTATACAATTCCAGCAATGTGGGTGTCAAGGCAGGTTGTAATAATTTGAAATATGTCCCGGGAGACCCATCGGGCCCAGGAGATTTATTTGGTAAAAGCCCTGTAATTACCGCTTGTATTTCAGTATCCGTATTCTCAGAGGATAAAAGGTCATTTTGTTCCTGTGTTAGAGTAGGAAGATTAGCAGTTGATAATAATTGTTCCTGAAGATTACTATCTACCTCGAAAGATCGATATAATTGTGAATAGAACTCTTGGAATTTAGATAAAATATCTTTGGTGTGGAAGTGAATCCTATGTTACGGGATCTTTTATGGCAGTTATAAAAGATCTTTTGCGTCATGGCTTTGACATCACCGACAACAACCTCCCCAATTTATTTCTCCACTTATACAAAGTTTGTTTAGTACGATCGAGTTTGGATTGAGCCTGTGATGTTAAAAAGGATTCCAAAAGTTTATTGTTTTGAGTGTAAGAACTCAAAGTTTCATCCAATTGGTGGGAACTATAGTTCCGAAAAGCTCCAGCTACAGATGACTGAAGCGCCCTATATTGTTTATTAGAGTCCTTCTTAAGTTTGGAAGTATATTGTATTATAAGACCCCGCATGACCGCCTTTGACGCCCCCCAGAAAAGGACCGGGTCTTCCCAGTGTTCCAGATTATCATCCAAATAGTTTGCCCAGGAGTTAGCTAGAAAGCGTTTAAAATCCTCTGATTTAGAAAGGTAATCTGGAAAACGCCAGAATAGATGCGATCAGCTGGAAAAGGAGAGGTGTGCCATAAATCCAAAATCACGGGAGCATGGTCAGAGATTATTATATCTTTGATGTCAACCACTTTTTTCACCTGCGCCACGAAGGAATTTGATATCAGGAAATAATCTGTCCTTAACAATGAGCGATGAGCCTAGAAAGGTGCATGTATGAATGATCAGTGTCATTCAGCAGCCTCCAAGGGTCACTTAATTGTAGTGCATTCTTTAAGTTATGGATATGACACCAGGATGAATTAGGGGGCCTTGTAGCAGGAGCGGACCTATCTATGGTCGGGTCATCTACTATGCTATAGTCCCCTGCCATAATTAAGTTATATAGTGTTTGTCGAGCTAAAATGTGTGTTCATTTGGATAAGAATCTGCAGGGGGAAATATTAGTCTCTTCTGTTGATTTACTTTGCATTTTGTTAATTGATAAAAATAAACTATTAACACTTCTATTTTTGAAAGCATTCTTACTTTGCAGCATTTTTTCCACACCTGCCTAAAGCTTGTAGCACAGTATTGTGTGTGTGTGTATATACTATATATATATATATATATATATATATATATATTAGGGGTGAGCGGATTCGGATTTCTGAAATCCGAACCCCCCCGAGCCCCCCCGATCCGAGTCCGATCCGAGTCAGGCTCGACTTTTCCCGCCTGACTCGGATTCTGAAATCGAGGCAAAACATCATCATCCCGCCTTCCGAGTCTCGCGGGTTTTTGATCCTATATAAGGTACCCGCGTCGGCGCCATTTTCTCACTCGGCTGTGGACAGTGAAGAGGGAGGGTGGGAGTTAGGGCTGGCTGGGCTGTGTAGTGTAGTGTAGTGTAGTGCAGAGTAGTGTTGTGCTGTAGTGTGCTGCGCTGTGCTGCTGTTGTCCATAGGGGCTGTGTCCACTACTTCAAAGTCCATAGGGGCTGGCTGTGTTGTGCTGTGCTGCTGTTGTTAATAGGGGCTGTGTCCACTACTTCAAAGTCCATAGGGGCTGGCTGGACTGTGTTGTGCAGTCAGTTGTCCATAGGGGCTGTGTCCACTCCAAAGTCCTGTGCAGTGTCCCAGTCCTAAAGGGGTGCTGTAGTGTTGTCCAGGGGGTGCTCTGTCCATCAGGGGTGCTCCCCCCAAGTGCTTAAAAAAATATATTTTTTCTGTGTTTGTGAATTGTGTGCGCAGTAGCCGCACGTGCATCAACAAAGTAGTGCCAAGCGTGCGCCTGTGTCATAAGTAAAGGGCCGGCTGGCTTGACCGTTAAAGGGTGCTGTAACCCCCAAAGTACACTCCAAACCAAATAAAAAAAAAATTTCTGTGTTTGTGAATTGTGTGCGCAGTAGCCGCACGTGCATCAACAAAGTAGTGCCAAGCGTGCGCCTGTGTCATAAGTAAAGGGCCGGCTGGCTTGACCGTTAAAGGGTGCTGTAACCCCCAAAGTACACTCCAAACCAAATAAAAAAAAAATTTCTGTGTTTGTGAATTGTGTGCGCAGTAGCCGCACGTGCATCAACAAAGTAGTGCCATGCGTGCGCCTGTGTCCCATAAGTAAAGGGCCGGCTGGCTCATTTCTTAAAGGGTGGTGTAACCCACAAAGTGCACTAGTCTCCAACAAAAATAAAAAATTATTTTCTGTGTTTGTGTGCGCCTTAGCCGCACGTATATATCAATATAACATAAATGGACG
Source organism: Taudactylus pleione (assembly GCA_031769625.1). Taxonomy (NCBI): domain Eukaryota; kingdom Metazoa; phylum Chordata; class Amphibia; order Anura; family Myobatrachidae; genus Taudactylus; species Taudactylus pleione. Next base: position 3,639,134 of record JAUIMM010001025.1, read on the forward strand.
ACCAAACTTTCTCCGATAAAAATAAAATAGGGAAAGATCAAGAACCACTTCCTCCTAGTGCTGAAGCTGCTGCCACTAGTCATGACATAGACGATAACATGCCATCAACGTCATCTGCCAAGGCCGATGCCCAATGTCATAGTAGAGGGCACATACAATCCCAAATGACAAAGTTCAGGAAAATGACCTTGAAAAAAACATTTAAATCATCTGAAGAGAAACGTAAACTTGCCAATAAGCCATTTACGACACGGAGTGGCAAGGAACGGCTAAGGTCTTTCCCTATGTTCATGACTAGTGGTTCAGCTTCACATGACGATGGAAGCCCTCCTCCCGCTAAAAAAATCAAATGAGTTAAGCTGGCAAAAGCACAACGAAGAACTGTGCGTTCTAAGAAGATATCACAAATCCCCAAGGAGAGTCCAAGTGTGGTGGCGGTTGCGATGCCTGACCTTCCCAGCACTGAACGGGAAGAGGTGGCTCTTTCCACCATTTGTACGCCCCCTGCAAGTGCTGAAAGGAGCACCCACAGTCCACTTGCTGATATGCAAATTGAAGATGTCACTGTTGGCTGGGAAGGCCTGAAAGAGGGGCCTGGGGCACTGTACCCCTGCACTCCACTGGTTAGGGTTAGGCACTGCTTGGAGTGTTAGGCTGCAAGCGGAGGTTAGGATTAGCCAGGGGCGTATCTACAATGGGTGCAGGGTGTGCGGTGCACTCCCTGTACCCAAATTATCTAAAACTTACCTCTCCGAGGTTCCACGTCGGGTGTCTCATCATTGCTCAAAATGCCAGAAAATGGCATTTTGCGCAGTGAGAAAATCGCCAGGAAGATGGCTGCCACGCCATTTCCCTGGCAATTTGCGTATGCGCAGTAGGCTCTGGACACACTCTAGTGTCCAGAGTCTACTGATGCTGCGGTGTCTGGCCATCCGCTTCAGTCAGCTGCCGGCCACAGGAGAGAGAGAAGGATGCCCCAGATGGGCTATGCACACGGGCCCCCTCCTCTCTTAAAACGCCCCTGAATTAGGCTGTGTAGAGGAAGGGAGTGATGGTTAGGGTTAGGCACTAGGGAGAGGGTTAGGGATATAATTACCGGCAAGCCGGTGCATCAGATCACTTTGCCAAAACTGACATCCACATGGGACCCAAAAGAAGACACTGGAGATGCCGCTGGGACCAAACCAGGGACTGTAGGTTGAAATTCTGTCATGTTGACATGTCATCTGTGTAGACATAATAAACGTTGACATGGTCACTGTCAGCCAAACATATCACCCCCCCCCCTCAAACCATCCCTGAACAATTTTTGGAGTATGGTAAGGCGCATTATCCTGCTGACAGAGGCTATTGCCTTCAGCGAATACCATTGCTATGAAGGGGTGTACTTAGCCTGCAGCACACCAGGAACACCCCATTAGACCTGCCATTTTGAAGAGATCAATCATCAGCTTCAAGAACTGACTGTTCACTTGCTGCCAGATATATCCCAATCCTTGACAGGTGCCATTGTTATGAGATAACCAATGTTATTCACTTCACTTGTCCGTGGTTTTAATGTTATGGCTGATTCTGTCTCCTCTAACCTGCAGGTAAAGGACTACTGCTCCCAGCATATTCTTGCTGCATGATACTTGTAAAGGACTACTGCTCCCAGCAGCATATTCTTGCTGCATTATAATTGTTTGTCCCTGCCCGAGCTGTACTAGGTAAAGGACTACTGCTCCCAGCATATTCTTGCTGCATGATACTTGTAAAGGACTACTGCTTTGAACAATTAACTTCGATGTAATGTTAAATTAAGTAGTATATCACTGCATAGTATCTGTAGTTGTTGGATAAGAATATAGTTTCATGTTTGTGTTTTCTTAGTTCAATGCAAGGTATATAGACCCAGATGCTAGCTTAATGGTATGTTCTGTTTGTTTAAGGTAATTTATTGCTTGCAATAATAGTGGGAGTGTTTTGGGGGTAGTTAGAAATTAGTGGTTTCACATGCTAGGTCTCCTATGTAAGGTTCATTAGAAGGCTGGACTAAGCCTTGGCTGGGTGCCCTATCTTTAGAAGTGTCCTATTTTAAAAGTGTCAACTTCTTTTTAAATCGATTAATTGGCGTTATATCAGCCTTAAACAGCAGTGAAACAGAAGGAAACCCACCAAACTACAATCAAACAACAACCTCACCATTAATTGGACAAAGTGGAATGAACAATTGTGAGGTCACAGTCTCCATACTACTAGCTCCTGTGGATACATAACCAGGACTTTCAATATTGAACTCCCTGTCTGGTGGCTGCATAAACCTGGTGCCTCCCTTTCTACTATTGCTGCTGGCTCTGTGCTTTACATATAATCCTAATGCATACTTATCTGTGTTATGACAGTTTACCTCGATAATAATGTACTTTTACCTTAGCTCTTTTTCTAAGTCTTATATCTAGCTCCTACCACTGTATATTTTACTATTTAATTTCTGCTCCCACCAAATCTCCACTTTTTTATACTCAATAAACTTTTGCAGTACAGACTCTTTTCCCACACTGCACTATTACTTGCGTTTCTGGAAATCTGCTCTCTCCTACATTCTGTCTTCATTCCTACTTTTAACTTTTCTTCCCCTATTTACAACATCCTTACTATTACCATGTTTTCTTCAAATCCCACCCTCACTCAGTGTCTACCTAATCTTTTGTTCTGCCCCTTGCTTCCATCTTTATCCTTTCCCCCTTGTCTCTTCCATTTCCTCTTCCCCTTATCTCCTCTCCTCTGTTTACCTTCCTCCCCATCTTCTCCCATTACTCCACTTTCATTCTCTTATACTCCACAGGGGTCCTACAACCTCACTGCTAATCCCTCCTCCCACTCCCCTCTCCATGTCACTTTACCCCACATCCATCCACACATCATTAATTTCCCTTCCTGCCCACCTTCTACTGACTCCCCTTCTAGCACTGGAGTCCGCACCATCGCTACACTCTATTCAGCTCGATCCCCCAAATTAATCTCACCCCCACGCTATAGCAACCCTGATAATCTCATTCAAATCTCTCCAACAAACTCTGTCCCTCTATCCTGTGCCCTCTGGAATGCCAGGTCAGTCTGTAATAAACTGGTCCCAACCCATGACCTTTTCATCTCAAACTCCCTGAATCTCCTAGCTATTACTGAAACCTGGATTTCACCCTCTGACACCGCTTCTCCTGCAGCTCTCTCCTCTGGGGGCCTCACCTTTTCCCACACCCCACGACCTGGGGGTCGCCATGGTGGTGGTGTTGGGGTCCTTCTATCCCCTGGTTACTCATACCAACCCATTCCCTCTGAACCATCCCTCACATTCTCTTCATTTGAAATCCATGCTATACGCCTCTTCCACCCAGTACACCTCCAAGTAGCTGTCATTTACCGTCCCCCTGGCCCTCCCTCCAAGTTCCTTGACAACTTTGCTTCCTGGCTCCCTCACTTTCTCTCCTCAGACCTTCCCTCCATTATCCTAGGTGACTTCAATATTCCAATTGATATCCCCACAGAATCCTCTGCCTCCAAACTCCTCTCCCTCACATCGTCACTTGGTCTCTCCCAATGGACCTCCTCACCCTCCCATGTGAGTGGCCATGTGTTTGACCTGGTCTTCACACACCGTTGTGATATTTCTGACCACCTCAATTCCCCATTCCCTCTTTCTGACCATCACCTTCTCTCTTTTAACCTGTCCCTCTCTCCTTCCCCTCCTCTACCTCCAAAAGCCTCCATTACTAAGCGTAACATTGACTCTATCGACACAGGTTCCTTTTCTTCCCTGCTTGACTCACTTCTCTCCCCTATCCTCTCTCTCTCCTGCCCTGAACAAGCCACCTCCCTATACAATGCCTCCCTTACTTCTGCTCTGGACTCTGTTGCCCCAGCGATCACTATTCACACTCGCAGATCTACTCCTCAACCCTGGCATTCCAAATGCACCAGATACCTGCAAAAGTGTTCTCGAACTGCCGAGCGACAGTGGAGAAGATCACGCTCTAAGGCAGATTTTCTCCATTTCAAATTTATGCTCTCATCCTATAGTGCTGCGCTCTCCCTCTCTAAACAATCATACTTTAAGAAACTCATCTCCTCTCAGTCCTCTAATCCCCAGCGTCTCTTCACTACTTTCAACTCCCTCCTTCGCCCACCCCCTCCTCGTCTCCCCTCCTTGCTCACTGCCCTTGACTTTGCTACCTACTTTACATCTAAAATTGATTCCATACGTCAGGACATCATATCCAACCAGTCCCCCAGCTCTCCACCTCCTCCTTTCCCTAGTCACCCCTCCCCATCAACTTTACCAACTCTAACATCCTTCTCCCCTGTATCTGGAGAGGAAGTCATGGCCCTCATCCGGTCCTCCCCCCCTTCCACCTCCCCCCTTGATCCCATCCCCTCCCACCTCCTCCGCTTCCTCTCTCTCTCAGCCTGCTCCCATCTTGCCCACCTCATTAACCTCTCCCTCTCATCAGGCACTGTTCCTTCTGCATTCAAACATGCCCTTGTCTCCCCCATTCTTAAAAAACCTACCCTTGATCCTAACCTTCTTTCTAACTACCGTCCCATCTCTCTCCTCCCCTTTGCCTCCAAACTCCTTGAGCGGATTGTCTACAACCGCCTTACCACTTTTCTTTCCTCCCACTCCCTCCTTGACCCTTTTCAGTCTGGCTTCCGTTCTCTCCACTCCACTGAAACTGCCCTCACAAAAGTCAGCAATGACCTCCTTGCTGCCAAATCCCAAGGCCACTACTCTCTTCTCATTCTCCTTGATCTCTCTGCTGCTTTTGACACTGTGGACCACCCTCTCCTGCTGAATATCCTTCACTCCCTTGGTTTACGTGAAACTGCCCTCTCCTGGCTGTCATCCTACCTCTCTGACCGATCTTTTTCAGTTTCCTCTCACGACTCCTCTTCCCCCCCACAGCCTCTTACAGTAGGTGTTCCCCAAGGTTCTGTTCTTGGTCCTCTCCTATTCTCCCTCTATACTTCCTCTCTAGGTGAACTCATCAGCTCTTTTGACCTCCATTATCATCTCTATGCTGATGATACTCAAATCTACCTTTCCTCCCCTGATCTCTCCCCCTGTCTTCTGATTCGTATCTCCAACTGTCTCTCTGCTGTCTCTTCCTGGATGTCCCAGCGATTTCTTAAACTTAATATGTCTAAGACAGAGCTAATCATCTTCCCACCCTCCCACATCACCTCAATTCAAACTATTTCTTTATCAATTGATGGAATAACTATCTCATCTAGTCCCAAGGTGCGCTGTCTTGGAGTTATCCTGGACTCATCCCTCTCCTTCAAACCACATATCCAGAACCTTTCACAGTCCTGTCATTTCCAACTCTAAAATATTTCTAAGATCAGACCCTATCTCACCCAGGATGCTACTAAAACCCTCATACACTCACTGGTCATCTCCAGATTGGACTATTGTAACCTCCTCCTATCTGGCCTCCCCAAATCCCATCTCTCTCCTCTCCAGTCTATCCTTAATGCTGCTGCTCGGCTCATCTTCCTCTCCAAACATTCTGCATCTGCCTCCCCTCTCCTACAAGCCCTACACTGGCTCCCCTTCCCTTTCAGAGTCCAATTTAAGGTTCTCACGCTCGCTCACAAAGCCCTCACCCAATCTTCTCCCATATACATCTCTGATCTCATCTCCCTTCACGCTCCTCTCCGCCCTCTTCGCTCAACTAATGCACGCCGCCTTTCATGCCAGCTGATTACTTCCTCCCACTCCCGCCTCCAAGATTTTGCCCGCACTGCTCCCCACCTCTGGAACTCTCTCCCACTCTGCATCAGACTCTCCACCTGTTTGCAATCCTTCAAACGGGCTCTCAAGACCCACTACTTCATCAAAGCCTTCCAGCTATCATTCTAACTCCTTGCTACATGCTCCTTCGTCCCCATCTGTGTCAACCCAGTTTGTCTTCCCCCACCTTTTTAGAATGTAAGCTCTCACGAGCAGGGCCATCTACCCTCTTGTGCTTCTCCTTACTATAGTGTCATTTACTTCTTACTCACCACTAGGGCACCTAACACTTGGTTGCTTATGCTCTGTTGCTTATCTGGGTGATATGGTCACTAATGTAGCAATATATATTATCCATGTCCTGTATTGTATTGTTCTGTAAGTCACTTGTATACAATTTGTTTTTGTACTTTGTAAGGCGCTGCGGAACACTTGTGGCGCCATATAAATAAATGATAATAATAATAAGTGTATATATGAAAAAAAATAGGTGCCTCCTAGTGCACAAAAGTCTTCCGGGAACACCAATTTGAACCAAATGGAATATGTGGAAATATGGATAACCTCATACCAAAAATAAAAACAAATGTGCTGATCTGAACCATAATATTTCTTGAGACATCAGATGAGAATATTTCCAGATATCCAATAGATAAAGGAAATAAAAACCAAGGCATCATAGCGTAGCAAGTATTACAGATACAATTTATTACTAGACCAAATGCAAACATAAAATAGTAAAAACAAATCCTCCTAGTGCCTCCTAATCGCTATACTATGAATCAGAATATCAACCCAACGCGTTTTGTCTTTGAGAATGAGATGGTGTCAGTAAGAGTTAATCAGGGGTAAAACAAGACGAGCTGCGACCATGGGTCTCCTAAGCCACAATCGCCGCTATCCTCACCGTGACCCTACAAATCACTGGTCAATCTCTGACGTCAGTCAGCAATGGTAATGACAGCATCACTGACAGTCACATGAATGACGTGTGATTGGATGCCTTCACAAGTTTCAGAATGCCTCACATCCGGGACCCTCTGGGACCTCCAGTGCACCTGTAAAAAAAAATAATATAAACAAAGGACCCCCCACACACACAAATTGTTTTATTATTTTATTTAAATAAAAGACCCTCAAATAGCCCTCTTTTACCCAATTATTACTTATACAAACCCAGTGGGAATTAACTCTTCAGTCCAATTAGCATCCATGGATTGGCAAAAATGCCCCACTACAACCCTGCACAACTTGTCCCTGAGAGACACGGTCATGAGTGACAGGCTAGGAGACGGTCATTCCCATTGAAATGCATGGCCCAACATCTCTGTTAATTCAGCTGCAACAGAATTACAGTAATTAATCCAACAAGATTAATCTAGAAATAGATGTAGTACTCCATAATTTATTGTGAAATAATGAATTCCTTGTCTAGATGTTAACTTAGTGATGTTTTTAATCACTTGTCTGCTTTTTATCTGTGGTATCAGTTCTTTTATAATCATTTTCTAATGCTATTACAAAGAAGTTACATATTAACCAATGTCAAAAAAGTTTAATTATTATCTTGCTCAAGATTTGTTCAAGGCAACTTCTTGGCAACACTAAATATAATATAAATTTGGCAACTGTTGGACATATTTTAGGCTCAGCCAAATACGTATTAAAGTACAACTAGCAGGTCAACAATACAATCTAGAGCCAACTTTTCTTACCCACCACTGAACGCAGAGATCCCTCAGTGTGTTTAAGTAAGAAATAATCTTGTCTCAGTGGAAAAAGTGGCCATACTGTAAGTTGATTGCGATAAACAGCTGGTGGTCCTCTACTAAGGGGGCGCCTCACCTAGAGACTACAGTTCAATGCTGAGTGGCCATTGGGTACCAGAGTAAAAATATTTAAAAGTACAAAGACAATCTGACAAATGGAGGCGATAAGGGAGTAGTTAACCACAGGGCTCACCTGAGGGTGGTGAAAGTCCCATGGATCCTTTCCTTCAAGCACTGACGAGGTCCATGCGTGACACCACCCCATGAGGCTAGGGAGAAAAATAAACCAGAATAATAATGCCAGAAGTTATGTCTCCTCCTGAGTGGGGTCGAGTTTGCAAGGCAGATGTGACGACAATCTTTACCCTATTGGCGACAAGTTCACTCCGATATCCACTACAGAAGTGCCAACATGCAATGAGTCACTGGTGAACTGTTTCAGTACTTTAAGAGACGAAGCGATTTTTGTTTAACTCAATTCTTTTAAATTTTTAATTTCACATGACATGTCAGTCTAGCAGGTCGGCACCCGTCTGACCTGCTAACCCAGGCACAGTCCATCTCACCAAACATTCCACACAGTGGTTTCCGGGGTTTGCAAATTGCCACATTTTGGATGAGGTCTAATGCTGGGCATCCACTGCCAGATAAAATGCCTGTCAGACCGACAGACATTTTATCTGACAGCCTGTCACCCTGCAGATATCACAGGCATACACTGTGAGGTATCTCTAAGTGTATTAGGCCTGATAACTGCACTGGGGAGGAGACATTTCCCCGTTCCTTCCCTGTAAGGAACAGGGGAAATGGTTGTCGGTCAGCTGCGGTGGTGCATACACTGCCCGATGAGGCCGACATTTGACATACATAATATCCCATCGGACAGGCATGCTGGACAAATTCAGCATGCCCTGCCGATCAATATTTTACCCTCGGTCGCCCGCACACACAGTGAAATTATTGGGGTGATCCGCTGATCGCCCCGATAATTGTATAGTGTATGCCTAGCATTAGATTTAATTTCACTCTTCAATCTGCAGGATGATAAATGACATGGTTTAGATTTGAAAACCACATTTGAAGCATGGTGGTTGGCAAACCACACAACATACCATACTAATACATAGTATTACATAGTGCCCCTCTAATTTGTCAGCTTAGGTTTTTTATCTAATATGCAATTTGTTTATCACAAAATAAGATGTTTTATGTTTTTATAGCCTTTTCTGCTTCATCCATCAAAAGAGACATTAAGTTGGCTCTGGCTGCTCGTAAATTGTAAAATTACAGGATTATGGAGGGTGCGATATCCCCAGGATACACAGTACTTCTGGCATTCCTTATCTTACCACTCCCTGTCCCATATAGATTTTATTGTTGTGTCAGCCGTTTTATTGCCAATCGTCAATTCTATTGCCTATATGTCCAAAGGTATCTGTGATCACTCTCTGGTCATAATGTCTTCAGGTTTAACGTCAGACAAGGGCCTTGTTTTCTGGAAACTGAACTTGCCTTAAATTTCCTACTTGCCTACTCTCCCAGAAGTTGCGGGAGGGTCCCGACTTTTTGGGTAGCCCCCCGCACCCTCGGAAGAGTAGGAAGATCTCCTGCATCCCATCCACTCCCTAGTGAAGTGGGCAGGATGGGAAGATTTTACGGGCAATTTGTGGGAATATGTGCAGAAAAAGAGGCGGGTTGTACTAAACATTGCTTAGTACATCCCGCCCTATAAGAAATGTGAAGTCTTTCATTATTATTTTTTAGTGTATTTTCTCATGCTAAACCTCATTTAATAATGTTCACTCTCTGTGTTCTTATAGAATTCATGTGCCAGCCAATTTACCTAGTATATGTGTTACATAACTGTAATACAGGTTATTAGTTGGCTGATCTTAGCTGTGATTAATGTAAGGAATAAGTGTAGTGCAGTTAATCAGGTAGTAACCAAGGCTAGCAGTAAGAGGTCAGCTCTTGAAACAAGATTGAGGTGGAATTGTTAGTTTTACGTAATAGGGATTTTAATCATTTTATTTATACCAGATGGTTCCTTTAGTTTAACCCTTTTTCTACACCCTCTACCAGTTATTTCAGATATGTACTGTACCAAACCATTAATGCTCTTAATAATTTATAACTACTAAATCCTAATGTTCCAATACAACGCAAGATAAGATCCAATCTGCTCCATGCCCGTACCAAGTGGGTCAGCAAGTGTAGTTATTAGCAGAAACTATTGTCCTGGACGGCCTTTACAAATTATATAATAGGCCTTCCATGTGTCTTTATTGAAATCTTCATGTCCTTCAAAAACTACAGCACCCATTCGAGTTCAGGGACATCTGGATTACATTGTAAGGTATATATTGGCATAGTCAGAAGCTTATCCATCACCATATTAAATGAAAGTTATTTTTGCCCTGCAGAAGATCCTGGGTACCTACATCTGATGCCCATGCACCATAACTCATGACATCCTTCCACATTCATCAACCAGGCAAACCAGGAGCATCTTTTTGTACTGCCTGGGCCCTTACAGTTTCAGTCATTGCGTAAAGTTTCTCCCTAGCCTTTACCAGATTGGTAATATGCCATCAAAACTGCCTTCTATGCACGTAGGATGCCCAGGATGAAGTTCCTCTATGTTGGGGGCATAACAAGCGCACCAGACAGAGGGTTTCAGATGCCACCTGATACTGCCAATACCAGGGGGGAATCTGCTGCTTTGGTACTGGAACCACAATAGCTGTGTATTATTATTATTACCATGTATTATGTATATGATGCCATATTTAGCAGTGCTGCTTCTACATCGTGAGCCACAGGCTCAGGTTGCAACCTGCATCAGGGAATGGCTAAAAGACCTACTGCTCCTGGCTCTATCCCCAGGCACATAAAAGCAGCTTCCTAAGAACCACACATTGCACATTGCCGGTTTATTGAGTTTTCCCTGTGAACCAGCTTCTTTAAACTTATGTCACTGACTCCGGTCCGGATTCAGGGCCTGATTCAGAGCCGGACGCTCTGACCAGAGCGCTCGCTCTGAATCAGGGCCGGCCTACCTAAAATTGGAGCGGCCTCCTGGCCGCTCGCATAGCTGTGGGTAACCATTACGGATCGCAACTGCTATCGTAATAGCGATTACGCACGCAGTCTCACTATGATGGTACGCTAATCTATTTAGATCGCTATGCCGTCGCAGCACAACATTACGACGCCCAATTTACCTTACAAACATCCGTAATCCTTAACAAGACTGCGAAACCATTGATAACATTGAGTACCATCGCAGCCTCACGCACTCTTGCACAAGCTCTGACCTTACTCACTTCATTGCACGCTATGAGTGCTCAGGTTGCGTATGGCATCGTAGTGGATAATTTATACACACCCATGCAAGGGCATTCAAACGCCCTGGCACGTCTGCGTTTCCCAGACCACTCCCCCGTCACCTCCCACAAACGGCACTTCCTGTTAATCACTCTGCGATGGGTCTGCGTGGTCACTGCGATCACAGTCCCAATCATAGTGGGCGGTTTACGCACTGCGATGCATACTGCAGTATGCAACAATTGGCTGATTGCGTGCGTAATCGCAGTTTGATCGGTAATGAATCAGGCCCTCTATTGGATTATTGCCTGTGTTTTGATCTTTGACTTTGCATGATTACCATTCTGGTTCTTAATACTTTTGGCTGGGGTTTGCTTGGAGAAGTACCTCGATAAACATAGGTAACGTTATATTTATAAAGTAACTATGCCGACCTTCCAAATATCTTACATTTTAAATTTCTGGTAATTTATGTAATGAACCAGGAGAGGATCATGTATACCAGTAGGAATGCTCCTATATGGAGAAAAAATCTTGCTCACTAAAATACTGTGGTGGAGAATAGTGTAAGAGAGTTATTGAGTGCATTTGTGTAGCTCCTCTACAAGGTTGAAGATGGGAGACTGAGTAACAACACACTATATATATAATACTGAACAATTGAGCAGAATCGGGTTGGGACCGATGATGGTGGATTGAGAGCTGGATCGGTTTGAGACTGATGATGATTTGAAAAACTTAATGGATTTGAATCCGATGTTGAGGAATTTAATTGATATGATTCAGATATTAATGAATTGATGAACTTGATTGGTTGGAACCGATGTTGCTGAATTGAAGAACTTAATTGCTAAGAGTCCGATGGTGATGAATTGATGAACCTAATTGATATGAGTCCGATGTTGAAAGCATCGGATGAGACTGATGGTTGGAGGTATTGGCTGGAACCAATGGTGGCTGTAAGAACAAGTCTCAGTGGAAAACCAGACTGGTGTGCAAGATTGTATAGGAGACTTGTTTACCAGATCTAGGAACTGAGGGCCTGATTCAGACCTGGTCGCAAGCGCTGAGCGCTCGCAACCGGGTCTATGTTTGCCAACTGGGCATGCACATGACGGAGCTGGCTCCGTCGTGCGCATGTGCGAGACCCGGCTAGCGACGGGTGCTCCGTCGCTCCGGTTCTTGCACCAAAGGGGGTGATTGACAGCTCGCCCCGTTTGGTAGGCGTGGCCGGGGGGTGGCTTCTCAAACGGAGGCATTCCCAAGCGAACACCTGCCGTTTGTGGACGGCCCCACTGACATCACAAGTGATGTCAGTGGGAGAGCTTCCGGCTCTATTAGAGCCGGAAGCTCTCTGGGGCTTGCGGCCACGAGACCCTACCACAAGGGTCTCATCGCAAGCCCGATGGTCGCAATGGTATTGACCATCGCGACCATCATCCTGGCCGCTCGCAATAGCTGTGGGTGGTCGCACAAAAAAAACCGCCCAGATTCAGAGCGAGCGCTCTTTCAGAGAGTCCGGCTCTGAATCAGGGCCTGAATATAATGAACTGGGACCGTTCAGATACAGCAGTGGTTCTCAAACTCGTTCCCCAGGACCCCACACAGTTCACATTTTCCATGTAACCCAGCAGGTGCACAGGTGTATTCATTACTCACTGACACATTTTAAAAGTTCCACAGGTGGAGCTAATTATTTCCCTTGTGATTCTGTGAAGAGACCTGGAAAACATGCACTGTTTGGGGTCCTGAGGACCGAGTTTGAGAACCTGTGAGATACAGAGTACCTGGGAGCTCAGTACTGAGCTGTAACTTCAGCAAGAAGCGATGTTGTACAGGCAATGAGGGCCAGTCAGGGAATGGAATTTATAGGGGTGGATCCCCAAGGATTGGATGCTGCCATCAGCTGGTGTGGGAGCAGTGCTCTGAGTGGAGGAAGAGCATCAGGTGACAGAGTCCAACATGGCTGCGCCCATACTGCTTTTCTTGAGGGAACTCTGGTGTGCAGTTTGTATACCATCATGATGGGGAGACACGCTGTAAGTAAATGACTGCGGAGAGCCATCTCCACGCTCAGTGACAGGACACTGAGCAGACAAGGCAGGAGTAGACCTCAGCAACAGCCGGGAGCGATGTGCAGAGTGAGCGGACCTCTGTGCTATCCGGAAGTGATGCTCAACACGTGCAGAGGGGTGAACCACACCCCTCTGAAGAAATCCTAATGGAAGAAACGCGTTAGGGACTGCTATCTTACTCACCTCAATTCATGCTCATTGCTCCGGTGAACCACCAGCAGCTCCGCTCACCTTTAAACTGATTGTGACCGCTGCAACAAACACTTGTGTGGCCGCCCAGTTTATCAGTATACAGCCTAGCCGCTGACTTTGGAGACCAAGTCGGGAGACATTTCAATTCCCGCATCTTCGTTAGACGGGACGGGACATCCAGGTGCAGCAGCCGCTACAACCCTAATTGGAGAATATACCCTCAACCAAGAAATCGCGATCGCCACAGTGCATACTTGTGTGGCTGATCGGTGCGCCAGCACACAGCGTGGCTGCTGACTTTGGAGGCTTGGCTGAGAGGGACTTCAGCTCCCGCACCTCTGACAGACGGGACGTCCAGGTGCATTAGCTGCTGCGGCCCCCATTGGAGATCGTGCTTCAGGTGGGAGATTGCCTTGATAAGAGACTGTATACAGTTATACTTTACTGAGTCCCTCATTACTATATTGCCTCCTATACTTGTAAGACTATGCTTATAGATAAAAGGACCAACCACTACAAGTGAGTTGTATGGACGGCTTTATCTTGTGCTGAATGGGAAAAAGTCACTGTTCATTTCTATACAGTGCTAGACATACTTAAATGTATTCTCACTGATGCATATTATTGCTACAAAAGACTGTGGATTATTTATAAACACAGAGATACATATATATGTAGTGGACTTTTGAGATAGGAGCTGCTAGAGAAATATATACGATAACCAAAAGTGGTATCACCGTATAAGGAAATTTGTTACATGTTTTAAATCTCACTTCAACATTGGATACAAATTAATATAACAACATTCTGAACAGTTGGACTTATGAGTTGATTTTTTTGCTGTTATAGCAATGAAGCCTTATTGAGGGAAAGTCACACTGATACTTTTCATACTATTATTGTTTTATTTTTGTTTTTTATCAGCCGTTCTATATTAAACTGATTTTTTACTATTTTTTAATAGTTTATGAGTTAATATGTGCTTGAATGAGTAATTTCTCCATTGCTAAAAGTGATATTGTGTTGCATTTTTATACAACCATTACGATATATATGATTCATTAAAATATTTCTGTTTTTTAAACCTATTGTTATTTTTTGTTATTTTGGTACTAATTTTTGACGTTTAGTTGATTATCATTGGAATTGGGTAGTCCTTAAGCGCAGTAAAAACTTTCATTTTTCTGTTTGAAATTGGGTGGCGTCCATTAATTACTGCAGCTAAAGGGTAATATTATAAACTCAAATTAGTAGTATTCTTATTACCATTATTTATTATTCATTACCCATTAATTTTTATATATATATATTTTTTTTCATTGTTTATTATCTTGTATTATTTGTATCTTATTTTGAAGCGCCAAGGCTATATATTCTCTATTTGTGGGACCTCTGCACTAGCCTGGACATGCACCGGAGAGGTAAAAAGGTGGTTTTAAGTGTCCGTAGCATGACAGCACCCCCATTCCTTGACGGGTGGCCCCAGGCCACCTCTTAAGTTTTCATGGAAACTTGGCATGGAAAATGTATCAACTAAGGAGCGTGGACGTCAGATGCAAAAGTCGAGGAACATTCTTCTGGGTCGTAGCTCTTCCAGTCGATTAAGTAATGGAGATGTCCATAACGGATTCTAGAGTCCAGAAACCGGTTGAGTATGAGTGGTTTCAATAAAGAAATATGGAAAGAATTTGGTATCCCCATGAAGGGTGGTAGCTTGAGTTTAGATGAAACTGGGTTGTTTACATGCACAATGGCGAATGGCCCAATGTAGCAGGGCGCAAATTTCATGGATGGAACTCTTAACCGCAGATTTGGTGTAGCGAGCCAAACTTAATAACTTTCCTTGAGACTGGGAACTGCTCTCCTCTTCCTGTTAGCAAACTTCTTGTACCACTCAGAAGCCTTCACAAGGGAGGAGCGAATCTCTTCACAAATCATGGAGAAGTGCTGCAAGGTGTTGTCAGCAGCTGGAACCTGTAAGGCAGGAAGATGATGAAACTCAGGAACTCAAGGGTGAAAACCATAGGTGGCATAAAATGGCGTGGAACTAGATGATGAATGGTATGGATTGTTGTGACAAAATTCCACCCAAGGAATGTGAGGTTCTGAATTTCTTGTGGACCTGGGGTGGTGATAGGAGCAGACACAGAAGCAGACTTAAATGAAAAAGTGGAGTTTTTAATAAGTGACTTAGAAGACATGGGAATGGCAAATGAAAAAATCCAGGTATAGCACTAAAGTGCACTTGATAACTGTAGTGGGGGTTAATGAGAAAATGTCCAGATAGTGACAGGCAGGAACAGTCCAGTATACAAGTATGGTGAGCTGAAAACAGAATGCAGGTATGATGAGCTGTAACTAAATGCAGGCTTGATGAGCTGTAACTAAATGCAGGCTTGATGAGCTGTAACTGAATGCAGGTTTGATGAACTGTAACTGATGCAGGCACAGGTAGTGAAGTCCAGCTGGGAGTGAAATGAAGCAAGGTGCAGGGAAACAGCAGGTTCAGGTACTTAGGCAGGTAAGAAGGTATATGGAGGGTGCAGGGTAAGTCCAGCAGGTTGGAGCAGGCAAGGTTCAGGCTAGGAATGTATACAAGCAGGCAGATAAGGCACAGGTACTCTCTCTCAGCTGCAGCTGAGAAACACATTGCACTGGCAAAGGAAGGAAGGCTCTGGACCTTCCTAAATACTCAGTGCCGTGCTGTGACTGGCTGGAATGCGCACATGACCTACCAAGATTGGACAGCTGGAATCACATGGCTGCAGGCAAGATGGCGGCCCCCATGCCAACGGAACGGAAACACCGCCAGACCACACCAGGCCTAGTGACAATGTGCCCGCCCAGAACCACGTGCAGCCAATGCCCCTCGCCAAACACCAGCACCACTGCCAGTGACCCCCCGCCACAACGACCTCACAGGTAATACCCGGTGACTACCATGCCGAGAAACCCTGGCCGTGACAAGGAATCAGTTCAGCCCAATTGTCCTGAGAGGAGGATGCAAGTAAACATAGAAATTACTCCAGGTTTTGGTAGACTCTTTCCGTCTGACCATTGGACTGGGGGTGATAGGCAGTGGAGAAATTGAGTTTGACTTGAAATGAAGAACACAAGGGACACCAAAACTTGGTGACAAACTGAACTCCCCGGTCAGAGATGATCTCCTGAGGTAGTCCATGGAGTCTGAAAATTTATTGTTTGAATAATCGAACCAACTTGCTAGCTGACGGAAGACCAGTAAGGGGTATGAGGTGAGCCATCTTGGTGAACCAGTCAACTACCACCTAGATGGTGTTGAACTTGTTTGAAACTGGAAGATCTGTAATGAAGTCCATCAACAGATTTATCCACAGCTCATGTGGAACAGAGAGAGGAAGTAACTGCCCAGCTGGAGACTGTCAAGGCACTTTATGCTGGGCGCAGTTGTTACAAGAGGCAATGAAGTCTTGACGTCTTTTCTGAAAGAGGGCCACCAGTAAGACCTGGAAATTAACTTGAAGGTCTTTTGTATACCTGCATGACCTACGAAGAGGGAAGCATGAGCCCAATATAGCAGTTTCTTGCATAATGCAGGCTTGAAAAGAGTTTTCCAAACAGGTGGTGAGGATTCTACTCTGACTGCAGAGAAAACCACTGGATCAATGATGAGATGCTTCTAAGCAGATGTAGACTCATTTTCTTGCTCCATGGAGCGAGAGGGGCATCAGAAGTTCTTGATCCCCAATAGAGTAGTTGCACTCAGCCGGAGTGAATTTTCTGGAGAAAAATTCACAGGGGTGGAGAAGACCATCAGGAGCACATTGAGAGAGCACAGCTCTGACTCCTGTGGAAGAAGCATCAATGGCTGTGAGACATATGGTTGACAAAGAACAGGAGCTGAAATGAACTTCTGTTTGATTTTTTTGGAAGGCTACCTTTGCTTCCTCTGACCAGAGGGATGGATTGGTAACTTTCCGTGTGAGAGCGGTGATAGGTGCAGTGATGGTGGAAAAGTTCTTTATGAATTTGCGATAGTAGTTAGCAAACTAAAGGAAGCACTGTACAGTCCTGAGAGTATTAGGAAGTGGCCATTCCTGAATTGCTTGGAGTTTTTCTGGGTCCATTTTCAGACCAGAACCTGAAATGATATATCCCAGAAAGGGAATGGACTTGACCTTGAAGACACACTTCTCCAATTTGCAGTAGAGATGATTGGAACGGACAGGTGTCAGAACCTCCTTTACTTGCCGGCAATGTTCTTCCAGATCATTGGTGAATATGAAAATATATCGTCAAGATAGACAACATATTGTACAACTGAAAATCTCTTTGACATAGTGCTGGGATACTGCGGGAGTATTGCCGAGACTGAAGGGCATAACAAGGTACTCGTAGTGACCGTTGCGAGTGTTAAATGTGGTCTTCCACTCATCTCTTTCCCAAATTTGTATGAGATTATATGCTCCTCACAAATCCAATTTTGTGAAGATTGTGGCTCCACTGACTCGGTCAAAAAGCTCTTTTACCAGAAGAAGAGGATAGCATTCTTTAATGGTGATGTCATTCAGTCCCCTGTACTAGATGCGTGGGAGCAGACCTACATCCTTTTTTGTTTACAAAAAAGAGGCCCACACCAGCGGGAGAGGTGGAAGGGCGGATGAACCTTTCTTCCAAATTCTCTTGAATATAGTCAGTCATGGCCTTTGTTTCTGGGAGCAATAGCAGATAACTTTGCCCTTTGGGAGGAGATTTCCCAGGGATTAATTTAATTGAACAATCCCTTTCATGGTGAGGAGAAAGAATATCAGCACCAGCTTTACTAAAAATATCAGTGAATATCAGTGAATTCTTGATAAGGAGGAGGATGAGCATACAGGAAGAACTGTTTGGAGGCAAGAACCAAAGCAGAAAGATCCCCAAGGTGATTTGTGAGGTTCTACAGTCAATATGAGAATCATTAAGACAGAGCCAGGGCAAGCCCAGAACTATGGAATGCGAAGCCCTGGGTATGGCAAGAAAACTTAAAAGTTCAGAGTGCAGAGCACCAATCTTGACTTGCAGAGATCGAGTCTGAAGGGTAATTGTACCTCCTAGTATGCAGCTTCAATCAACCGCTCTGAGGTAGATCATGTGAGGGCCATCACTGGACCAATTCAGATGTGACGAAATTACCAGCTGCGCCTGAATCCAACAGCGCAGAGACTTCCTTGAAGCACTTGGCCACTTGAAGAGAAACTGAGAGAATGCAATCAGTTTTCTTTGGAGAGGAATAACCTACCTTAACTTAGCCTCTCCTTGCCGAGTTAGGAGTGGGAGTTTCCCAGACACTTGGGACAATTGTTGAGCTGATGAGAAGGAGCAGCAAAGTATAGATTGAGATTTTCACACTGTTGTTTTCTGTGTTCTTCCTGTGATAGGCGAGAATGGTTGACTTGCATCAGTTCCTGTTTGGGAGGAGTAACTGACTGCGGCAAGACTGTCGCTAAGGGGTTTAGGATGAATTAATCTCTCTCTCAATAGCACGTTCTTTAAAAATGTAAGTCTACCTTGGAGATTAAGCCCTCTAACTTGTCCGGGAGATCACGAGTAACAAGAACATTTTTAATTTTGTTGGATAAACTGTTCCAGAAGGCTGCATAGAATGCTCCATCATTCCAAGAGAGTTCTGATGCCAGTATTTGAAACTGCACTAGATACTGGCCTGCAGAGTCCTGGCATAGCTGTAGAAGGCACTCTCCCAGGCACGTCGAAGATTCGGCGGAATGCCATGATGAATTCCTTGTACTTTGTTAGGATTTGAGCCAATCTTTCTCATGAGGGTGAAGCCCAGTCTAAGGTGGATCCAGATAATAGGGAGATGATATATGCCACACAGGTATGGTCCGTAGGAAATTTGCTGGGTTGGAGCTCAAACTGTACTTAACTTTGATTTAGAAAGTCCCTGCAATTTTTGGGGTTCTCATTGAATTTTGCAGGACTAGGAATGTGCAGACGAGGTGCCACTGAAAAAACTGGAACCGGAGAAATCGAAATGGATGAATTGACAGCTACTGAGCCTTTCAAACTGGATTGGTTGTTATCAAGCCTGTTAGTCAGTTCTTGGAGGAACTGTACCACCTGAACCTGCCCTGCCTCTTCGTGTTCTAGGCAAGGAACAAGATCATGTGTAAACCCAGCAGCTTGTACCTGATTCTCGGCTGGATCCATAGAGCCAGTACAAACTGTCACGTCTAAGGGTTGCTTTGGGTTGGAACAGGTGTGGAAGGCTGAAGTGCAGATTTGAGAGGCATGGATGAATTTAGGTGGTTTGAGGCAGAACCTCCTCATGTATAGATGTGAGGAGGTAGAGATGCGGCAGTGGATGATGGTACCGAAGGCAAGAACAGGAATAGAATGTCTTTATTGAACTGTAGGTTGGAATGGAACTGGAAATGTAATACTGACATTTTGAGCAGAATTGGATTAGGACTGATGATGGTGGATGGAGAGCAGGATCGGTTTGAGACTGATATTGGTGATTTGAAGAACTGGATGGACTTGAATCCGATGTTGAAGAATTGACAAACTTAATTGATATGAGTCCGATGTTGATGAATTGATGAACTTGATCGGTTGGGACCGATGTTGAAGAATTGAAGAACTTAATTGATATGAGTCCAATGTTGGAAGCATCGGATGAGACCAATGGTTGGAGGTATCAGCTGGAACCAATGGTGGCTGTAAGAACAAGTCTCAGTGGAAAACCAGACTGGTGTGCAAGATGGTATAGTAGACCTGTTTAACAGATCTAGGAACTGGATATAATGGACTGGGACCATTCAGATATAGAGTACCTGGGAGCTCATTGCGCATGTGCGGCCGGATCATTGCGGTCATTTCTCGTTCGCTCTTATACACAGCGAACAGGAAGTGACCTATATCATTTGATTGACAGAATGTTCCGTTTATGGGTGGTAACGGGGGTGGAGATGAGAAAACGCAGGCGTGGCAAGGCGTTATTTGGGTGTACATGTATTATCTTGTGCGAACGTCCAATGTGGACGCTATTTTGTACACGTCACTGTGTGATCCAATTTCCATTAAGACTGCTCGTTTAGCTTGGAGTCTGGTATAATCTACCACAATGACGATGGTCTCCTCGTACTTCCCCGGACTCATCGATGGTGTTGCGATTAAGTGAGGCAAAAAAACCAATTAACTTTTAATTGCTAAACAGCTTCTAAGGTGTTTTGCAAATAGACCTTTTTTAGTAGCTAAAAACCGAACACAGGTGAACTACTCAGCTGCTAATTTCTGGGGCATACAATCAATTAGCTAACAAATGTTTGGGTTTTTTGAGTTCTTTTTACATATTTGTAAGTGGTTCTTTTTTAGACAAACAATATTGTACGCATGTTTTTTTTTTTTTTTTTGGACCAAGAAACCAATCGTCCTTTTTTTTTGGATAATTGTTAATTAAAACTCATAAATTGATTTTAACCCTTATTTTTTAGGCAAAATATGAAATGTTTCTATTTCCGTTGTACTGTTTGTAAGTTTGTTAGAGGGATTACCTTTTAACCAGTTTGTGAATAAATCAAGAATAGATTTTTGCAATTTTGTTTCCAAAGTGTAATAATTTTTTTGTTATTTTTGTTTGAAGTTTTTATTAAAGTAAACATATTTTTTTTCATGGGACAAAATCTAGAAATCATTTTACCCACACACCCACAAAATAAGTGGCATTTGAACAGAAATAAAACAAATAAAAACAATTCACAAGAAAGGAGAGGGAGGTTTTTGCCATGCAGGAATATGGGACAAACACAGAGATGGATTGTGGGGAAATTAGCCAGTGCTGTCATCGCCTTTTAGGCCGTTTGGCCGGGGGTTGGAGGGAGCCTGAATGGGTCCGGGAAGTCCTTCGGCTGGCCTGGCCAGAGGCAGATGTTGTGGCCTCTAGACTAGGCATAGGGCTAGGCACATTTGGAGGGATGGCTGTTGTTGTGCCAGAGGTAGAGGGTCCTGATGTTCCGGCAGGAAGGGACGCCAGCTCCAACATGTGCTGGCGAACGAGCTGCTCCAGGGCATTTGCTATTCGCACGTTGGCCCCAGTATTTTCCGCAAGGGCCTTAGCAATGGTCACGTTGGCCGCAGCACTTTGCTCCAGGGCGTCCGCCACCCGTAGCAGATTGGCGTCCATCCTCAGCAGAATCTCGGTCTGCTGATCCGTTTTACCATTGAGATCAGTGAGGAGGGCCACTGCCTGCGAGGGGGAATGCCCTGGACTGTCTGCCAGAGGGGCCCCAGCCGGATCTACTGCTTCCTCCCCTGCAGAGCCAGAAGAAATTCTGCGGCCAAAGCTCACCTCTGGAGCAGACTCATCCGCCTGTGTCTCTGTGAGAGAAAAGAGTCAAAATAAAATCTAGATATTGTCAAAAACACATTTCTGATTTGGTAACATTACAGCATTTACCTGGGGCAACATGAGGAGCCGCAAAGTCTGGCATGTCGGTATCCATGTTCGACACGCCAAACACCTCCTCATCCTGCACACACCCCTGGGCCAGCTCCTCCAAATCTGTGAGCTCAAGTGACACAGGGGTGGGACCCCCACTTGTCCCCCCTGCATGCCTAGCCCTATCAGCCAGTTTTTGTTTAAGCCGATATAGTCGCTCCATCTGTTGGTTTAAAATTTGGCATTATTCCTGAAGTACCGGCGTTTGACCTCCCGTTGAACATTCAAACTCACCCACACCATTGACACCACTGGCTATGTCATCCCACAGTTTCCATCTCTGGGTTGCACCCATATTCCTTGGTCCCTGTGCCAGGTTGTCATTGCACATTTGCACCAAAACCTCCATCTCCTTCCTTGTGAATTGTGGCTGCCTTTTTTTTTTGGCCCTAGTTTGCCTACTAGGGCCAGCAGCCTCTTCCATGGCATCCTTCACACCTTTTTTTTAAAATGTTAAAAAAGATTTTTATTAAAATGTTTTAAAATGTAATGTTAAACATACGCATTTTCCTATAAAAAAAAAAAACCACTTACATGGTGCGTGTTGGCTAGTACTTTGCTGCTCTGTACTCATTTTTTTTGACAATGTAGCAGACCGATTTTGGCCTTCAGTGACGTTTTTATACATGCGTCAGCATTATTTGGCCGCATCATTCTTTGTGCGCTCCTACTCTCCGTCCTTAATTTGAGCGGGAAAATAAAGCCTGTTTATGGCTTGGTGTGACTCGAGTCGAGGTGGCATGTTATGATTGTTGGAGGTTTTTTGTTGGAGTAGATTGTTGGCTGATTGTTGAGTAGAAGGAGGACTTTTTTTTTGGATCTATTGTTTTTTTTTTCTTACTTCTTTCTTTTCTGTTCACATTTTTTTTATTGTTTGGCTATTTTTAATTGAATTTTTGAGTAAGTATTTTAAAAAACCACCGTAAAAAATAATAGTAAATAGTTTACAAATGTTTTTAATATTTTTTTTTTTTTACAGTTATTTTGGCAGTGACCCAGTGACGTTTTTGAACTTTGGGATATTTGTCCGTTTTTGGTAAGTGTTTTTGGTTTCATGAATTTACAAATTCGATGTGTTGGTCTTAGCATATGTTTCGCTAAGTAATGTTGTTTATTTTCTGGGAACAATCATGTCTTACCACTAAATGTAGCGTACTATTTAGCGACCTAATGTGCCCTTATTTAACTGTAAAAGTAGCGTAATATTTAGCGACCTAATGTGCCCTTATTTAACTGTAAAAGTAGTGTACTATTTAGCGAACTAATGTTTTAGTGGTTTTAACTGTAAAAGTAGCGTACTATTTAGCGAACTAATATGCCCTTATTTAACTGTAAAAGTAGCGTACTATTTAGCGACCTAATGTGCCCTTATTTAACTGTAAAAGTAACGTACTATTTAGTGACCTAATGTGCCCTTATTTAACTGTAAAAGTAGCGTACTATTTAGCGAACTAATGTTTTAGTG
Source organism: Taudactylus pleione (assembly GCA_031769625.1). NCBI lineage: Eukaryota > Metazoa > Chordata > Amphibia > Anura > Myobatrachidae > Taudactylus > Taudactylus pleione. The sequence goes on from JAUIMM010001025.1 coordinate 3,662,214, forward strand.
GTTTTAACTGTAAAAGTAGCGTACTATTTAGCGAACTAATGTTTTTTTTTTATTTTAAATGTAAAATTAACGTACTATTTTGCGTACTAATGTGTTTTCCATTTTTCTGTGTAAAATCATGTCTTACCACTAAATGTAGCATACTATTTTGAGAACTAATGTGTGCTCCCTTCTCTATTTTTTAGAATACGAAATTTGTTTGCAATCATAGGCCCTCATTCAGAGCCGTACGCTCTGAGCAGAGCGCACGCTCTGAATGAGGGCCGGGCTCCATTTTCATGGAGCGTCCTCCTGGACGCTCGTATAGCTGTGGGTCACCACCCATAGGCTATACGAGCGTGCATTTTGATGGCCGCGATGGTCGTGACCATCGCGACCATCGAAATTGCGAGCCGGAGCCTGCGGTTGAGGTTTTCAACCGCAAGCTCCGGAGTGATTTTGGCTCTAACAGAGCCAAAATCACTCCCACTGACATCACTAGTGATGTCAGTGGGCCGGCTTCTGATGGGAGGCGTTCCCATGGGAACGCCCCTGTCAGGGAGGCACGCCCCCGGCACGCCCACCAAAGGGGGCGTGCTGTCAATCAACATTGACAGCACGCTCCCTTTGATCGGACACAACGAGCGAAGGACTTTCCTTCGCTCGTCGTGTCTGGCGCATGCGCACGACGGAGCTCCCTCCATCGTGCGCATGCTCAGTGCCTAACATCGACCCACTTGCGAGTGGACAGCCGCTCGCGAGTGGGTCTGAATCAGGCCCATAGTTTTTTAAATTAATATCTTAAAAATTTTCAAATTTTCAAAAGTAGGTTGATTTGCACATGACACGTCCCAGGCCTGTAAGCATCTTTGGTTTTCTTGGAAAAGATAAGTATATTTTTCTGAACACATTTGTCTAAACCAACAACTACCTTGCTTAACATTTCAGGTTGATGCTGGTCGTATTATATTCCAGAACCTGACCAACCTCAACTTCGTCCCAGGCATAGGCCTCGTAGGCGTGCAAGGCCCCAGATATATAGAACATGTGTCACCCTTTTTGGAATGCCAGATGATGAGGTGTTAAGGCGCTACCGTCTTCCGCCACAACTCATTATAGACACTCTCTCATTAATAGAGAGTTATCTTGAACGGCAAATTGACAGTCCTACAGCAATACCACCACTTACGCAATTAATGTCGGTGTTACATTTTTGTGCCTCAGGATCCTTTCAAACCACTGTGGGAATAGTCGCTGGAATATCCCAATCCACCTTTTCAAGGATCCTGAGGGCAGTGATGGAGGCCCTTTATAAACACCTCCATCATTTTATTAAAATGCCATTTGATATGGGTTCCCTTAATGTGGCAAAGGCTAATTTTTACCAATTAGCTGGCTTCCCACACATCATAGGGGTTGTGGATGGCACTCACATACCACTTCAGCCTCCAGCAAGGCTGGAGGCTATATTTAGGAACCAAAAGCACTTTCACTTGATGAATGTAATGGTGGTATGTGATGCCTTCCTCCAGATCCTGTCCCTGAATGCCAAATTCCCCGGCAGTGCACATGATTCCTTCGTCATCCGGCAATCAGGGATTTGGCACAAATTAAACAACCTACAAGCTGGTGATGCGTGGCTTCTGGGTAAGTTGACACCTTCTGTTGAAACCAATGCAAAGTTTGTTACACAATGGTCCTGATGTTTTTTTTTTTTTTTTCACAGGAGACATTGGTTACCCTTGCATGCCCTGGCTGCTCACTCCTTATTTGGCTCCCACACCAGGGCCGCAAAGTCAGTATAATTCCACACTTACAGCCACCAGGCAGGTGGTGGAGCACTGTATCACCCTTTTAAAAGGCCGATTCAGATGCCTCCACCGCTCTGGTGGCGACCTCATGTATTTGCCGGCTATGGTTTTGAAAATTGTGGTCCTGTGTGGGATATTTCACAACATTGCCATAAGGAGTGGTGTCCCAATGCAGCCAGAGGATGCATTGCCTGAGGACGGCCCCCCCGAGGTTGGTCGGAGGTCAGTATGTGGGGGGCCATACGCGATGAAGTTGTGGCCAGATTTTTTAGGTAATTATTTCCTCATAATGTTTAAAAATTCCACAATGTAGACATGTAATATTTTAAAGTACACTTTTAACTGTTTTTTTTTTTTTTTTAATCCCTAAAATGACCATAAAAATCCATGCCTACTACCTGATCAACACAAATGACTTTATGTGGACACATTGGATATAACTTCGGGAATAATGATTTCTTCTCCTCATTTGTGGATTCATGTTGGCATGCTAATTCTTCAAACAGTTCCTGATTGTGTTTTTTGGGGGGTTTTGGTGTGTTTTTGACTTGTGTGTGTATTTTGAATTTTTTAATTTATTGTGTGTATTCACTTGGTGTTATTTGTGTGCATTAAAATTTAATTTTACGTTCACAACCATTTCCATCGTAAATTACAACCAAGTGTAACCTGTTTCTAAAAATGCAAAGTTGCTTAATGCCTAATACTGTAATTTCTTAGTTGGAAAAGTTTAGTACCCTGCTTTGTTGCTAAAAACAAACACCAAAGGTATTATGGTGAATCAGTATGTTTGCAATTGTAGGCCTAAGCAGGTAGCTTTAAATTTAACATTACCCACACCAAAAATAATCAAATTTTGAGGTTACTTCTCCAAACCTATTGGTATTGTTATGTGTTTAATGTGCAAGCTTACATACTTACTTGAGCTTTCGACAAACAAATTTACATATCTTTAAAAATAAGGGACAAATAGTAGACTTATGTAAGGTTCAACAATCTAGATTTACACACAAGGAATGAGACTTAAATAAATCAAAATAAATTGTATTTTTTACTAAATTTTTTGAGCGAAAAATAAAAAAATGAGTGGCGCAGGTGCGCCAAAATCTGATCCAAGGCCACAAGCATGGCAACGACATGGCCCCTCAAGATCTGCAAGCCAGCATAAATTTCTGCGTTTTGCCTCTGGTCCTCTGTGGGTAAAAAAAATGTGCGGATTACTAAAATGACACGTTAATTTATATTTTACAAAACAAGTACAAAATCAGACTATACAAAAAAAGGTGAAAAAAACCATCTCCAAAACAAAAGGAATGCCAAACGAAAAGATTGTTGAAAAATAAAGACAAAAAATATTCTTCAAAAATAACACAAAAGAGAGTTACAACTACGCAAAAATACAATATTTGTTGGTACTGTAAACAAGAAAGACACAAGTATGAGTGTTTGGACATATGTCATATGTGTAAGGGGAAAACTTCCTAGACATTGTTTCACAAAGATATATATCAAAAACATTAGAAATACTTTACAATTTTGAACTGCACAGGCAAAAGGACAACATCAACCAAAAACAAAATAATGAAAAAACAACCATAGTTTAAAAGGGAAACATACTGGTCATAATGCTGACTGGGCCTGGAGCCCCAAAATCGTCCTCATCAGAGGTGGGCCAGTGCAGCACGGATGGAGGAGGGGTTATTTGGGAGAAAGTTGAGGGTGAGGAAAAGAGAGGGGGGGTGGAGGGGAGTGTAGTTGGAGGGATGGGAATGTGAGGAGAGGGAGGGGCCTCACGGTCGGCCAGGTCTGGGTTGGAGAGGGAATTTGGGGAAGAGTGGGCAGATGATGTTTGGGTGGGAGTGGGGAATAGGGGACGAGCCCAACGTCGCTGGCGTTGTAGTCTGCGCTCAGCCCCTAAATGATGTAGAAAAATTAATATTATTACATATTTCATTTTTTGGGGAAAAAATTTACAAACCAAAAAAATAAAAAATAAAAACAGGGCTATACGGTAAACATGCACACACAGGTATGTCCAAAATAAAGAAACAGGGCTATACGGTAAACATGCACACGCAGGTATGTCCAAAATAAAGAAACAGGGCTATACGGTAAACATGCACACGCAGGTATGTCCAAAATAAAGAAACAGGGCTATACGGTAAACATGCACATGCAGGTATGTTCAAAATAAAGAAACAGGGCTATACGGTAAACATGCACACGCAGGTATGCTTACATTTTAAATAAAATTAAAAAAAACACTTACTTTCATGGATCTGCTGTCGCAAATTGGCCAACAGGCGTGGGGATCTGCGCCTCAGATCGGACCACCTTCTTTCAAGTTGGCCGATATTTCTGCTGTCGCCGCACCTCCGCGTAGGCCAGCCGCTTTCGGAGGTTAGCGATGGGGCGCGTGTAATTTGTGATTCTCTGGTCCGTCACTTCAGTGAGGACCAGGAGTTCACGGCGACAAAAAGCGGCGGCTCTCATGTTGGCAATGATTTTTTTTACACAAAACAGTTTTAATAAAGGTCCTAGAAAATTTTTTATTGGCTAATGTACTTTGTAAATTAACAGAAACCATTCTATTGGTTATTGTATGAGTCATGTGACCTACACCCTCACAAATATAATGTGAGTTATGATAGGCTTGATGCAGTGACATGCGTAAGCTAATTTAAATATTTTTAAAAAGTTGATAAATCGGCCTATAAAAAAAACGCAAAACAATAGTAGCATTCAAACCAACTTTTAATTTTGAAAACCATCCCCTTGGTACAACCGTACGTATTCTGCGGAAGCAATGACACACACTAACAATAATAAAGTTTATTGACATTGAAAACCAAAAAAAGGATTGCAAACATGTGAATAACAATTAAGCTAATTAATATAGTGATTGCCATTAATCGATTCAAGTATGTTTGCTGAATGAAATAGCAGGCAATCGAAAACTGACAGGGCCACTTCCGGAATTGACTTGTGCGAGCGTCCCCTGCAATCAAAGAGGAGATGGACGGTCGCTATTTAGAACGTTCGCTAGCTAGAGGAGGGGTTGGGAGACTATGGGGCGGAAAATTAGCTGCGAACGAACATACGAGCGAGCGCTTGAATTTTATTATTTCCGCTCGTACAGCGGACGAGCGAACGGGCACTTGCGTCCGGCTCTGAATCAGGCCCACAGTACTGAGCTGAATCTTCAGCAAGAAGCAATGTTGTAATGGCAATGAGGGCCAGTCAGGGAATGGATTTTATAGTGGTGGATCCCCAGGGATTGGATGCTGCAATCATCTGGCCTGTGAGCAGAGCTCTGAGTGAAGGAAGAGTGTCAGGTGACAGAGTCCAACATGGCTGCACCCATACTGTTGTTCTTGAGGGAACTCTGGCATGCAGTTTGTAAACCATCATGCTGGGGAGACACATTGTGAACAAGTGACTGCGGAGAGCCATCTCCATGCTCAGTGACAGGACTCTGAGCAGAGAGAGCAGGAGTAGATCTCAGCACCAGCCGGGAGCAATGTGCTGAGTCATTGATATACGGAAGTGTTGCACGACGTGAGCAGACCTCAGCATTAGCCTGGACAGGCACCGGAGAGGTAAATAGATGGATTTAAGTGTCCGGAGCATGACAGTACGCCCCTGACAGACACATACGTGTCTTTGCTGTGGTCATAAAATGTATTGGTGTGACCATGGCTCGGCCTATACTGTTCTCATCTAATGGCTGCACGGTGCCCCCATCGTCCATTCCACCTCTCTGAGAAGTGCAAAATGCGTCAAGTTCTATATATAGATAAACGTGTAAGAATAAGCTCAATTTGCACTTCAAAAATAAGCTTGTGCCTAACTCTACAGAAGCTTCATATTAAGTCAGGCTCCAAGAGCCAATAAGGGAGACAGGAGTCAGGACCTTTAACACTACACAAGTAATGCACTAAAATACTGTTTCAAACTATCTAATATACTATACTTTACCAGGGACGCAGAGAGGGGGGCTACTAAATACCTAGGCCTGTTGGTGGGGCCCGGGCCTGCTGCTAAGCGGGACCAATGCTCCTTTGCAGCGTGGAGTGGATCTGGCCATGCCACCCGGCTTTGGCCACACCCCTCATTACCCATGACCCGTGAATGTCTCAACGACCCTGTACATGACTACTGCTCACCCCTTATTACTCACTATTCTCTGTTACACATGGTTAGGGCTCTGCTTAATGTCACTTGCCATATTTTCATACTTACCGACATTGGCAAGTCCCTCTCAGAGAGAGGGAGGTCCAGGTGGGTGGGTTTGTGTAGTGACCTGTCAAGCCCCTGCAGTACTTTGTCGTGATTTTCATCAAATGTCACCTACTGTAATCGGAAAGTGTCAGGATGCAGGAGACTTGTCCACATTCCCAGGGGCTGGAGACTCCCTTACATATTCTGGAATCAGTGGGCAAGTATACATATGTTTATATAATAAGTTCCCTTCCTTCCTTTTTTTTTACCCCTGTAGTGGGTATTTTTTTTTTTTACAAGATGATTCTTTTTTTAATAATAAGATGATTATGATACTGGGTGGGATTTTTTTTTTTAAGTGAATTGAATTGTTAATTATCCCTAACCCAACCCATATATACACAAATATACAGATCAGCATTCATAATACAATTGCATTTGCAGACATACCGGTCATTGTCGTCATTTTCTGCTCTTACAGCCTGCTTTATTTTACCCGTCTCCACTTCCCACTGCAGAGCTCTGTGCTCATAGGGCCTGATTCAGACGCGCTCGCAAGTGGATCAATGGTGGCCCAGTGTGCAGGCGCGGCGTGTACCACGCGTGTGCGCAAGCCCCGTAGCAAGTGATAACTTAACTCGCTCCAGGGCTCGCAACAAAACAGGGCGGCTGTCGATGTTGATCGACAGCTCGCCCCGTATTGTAGGCGGGTAGGGGGGGGTGGCTGCACAAACGGGGGCGTTCCCGAAGGAACGCCTGCCGTCTGTGGGCGGCCCTACTGACATCACTCGTGATATCAGTAGTGGACTTCCTGCTGTATTAGAGCAGGAAGTCCACTCGGCATTGTGAGTGCTGATAAACTCACTAACGTGTATTATCGTGTTACCATATAACAACCTTCTTAAATACAATGTAACTTAACTTCTAAAAATAAAGACACAGACAACAGTGTTGGCGTTTAAATATTTTGTAATATTTATTTTTGACAAGTCATTACATTTTAGACTATAAGTTAATACTAATAATGGTGACGGCACAAAAAGAACGCACAGGACAATAACAACCGAACAGCTCAAACAATCAAACAAACACACACACAAGCCAAGCATTGGTGATCAACTCTCCTTTACCTTCAACCACCGGTCCAGGTGGTAAAGCCATTTCCTGTCCAGGACAATTGGCTGTCGCCTTACTCCACTTTAATGAGAGCGCACCCACTAAGCCTAACTATTAACATAAAGTAACTCCAAGGGGTCTAGTTACTAAGCAGTGTTAAGAGACAGAGTGAAAAGTGATAAGGTGCCAGCCAATCAGCTCCCAACTGTCATCTCACAGGCTGTGTTTGAAAAATGGCAGTTGGGAGCTGATTGGCTGGCACCTTATCACTTTCCACTCTGTCTCCTAACACTGCTTAGTAAATAGACCACTAAGTGTCATTCTTTTCTGCCCAAAAAAACAGCTCAAACAAAGACACACACAAGCCAAGCATTGGTGATCAACTCTCTTTTACCTTCAAACCACCGGTCCAGGTGGTAGAGCCATTTCCCGTCCAGGACAATTGGGTGTCGCCTTACTCCACTTTAATGAGAGCGCACCCACTAAGCCTAATTATTAACATAAAGTAACTCCAAGTGTCTTTCTTTTCCGCAACCAACAAACCAACCATCATACATTCGACAATGATAAACAAAAAGAGGGAGGGAGGGTGGGAAAAAACTGGAACAAAGAGGCAGATTTACATACATCACTCCATTAAATACTCTTAGACCACTCCCCATGAAACATTCATTGGCTGCATAAGACCAGCTAAACTTAAAGGGGTAATATCCAACATGTTATTAAACTGGCAACACTCAAAACACTTGTGGTTTAATGTCCCTCATGTTTACATGTCATCCTTCGGGCTTACGACCCTACCTTAAGGTCACCCACAGATGTGCGAGCGGCCTGGAGGCCGGAAAAAAAAAAAAGAACGCCCTGATTCAGAGCGAGCGTTTGCAAACAGCGAGCGCCTCTGAATCAGGCCTATAGTCTTCTGCATGTTCCATCTGCAGCAAGAAAATAAATATATTCTTCCAGTAATACTGGTTCATGTTTTTTGATATCCGGTTTGTGTGGCTCAACACCCCAACATATAAAAGTAAAGAAAAAATTGCAAAAATGTTGAACATTTGACAATCCCTACTTAACACAACCAACCACAGCCATTCTCATGTTCTACTGGGGAAAATAGAGGGGTATATCCAGTATCCAGTATCTCCTCTACTCAGTGATGTCATGAGGGAGGTGTGGGGGCTGTGGGGTTGCAAGGAGGGGCTGTGAGATACATTTTCTAAGTGTAAATATGGTTTATACTATAACAGTTGGACAAGGCCTGGAAGTTGTTCAGCAGTGACGGCATTTCTTTTCGGTACATATGCAACATAAAACAGTTTTGCAGATTGTTTGCAAACTCTCGTATGGGATCCAGAAATACATTTTTTACATCTGTCGCAGGCTTCAAGAAAACATAGTTTTAGATTAAATTTTTATAGTAACAACCAAGAGTGTACCCCAGTGGCATAACTAGGGTATATGGAGCCCAGGGCAAATCTAAAAATGGAGCCCCTCCCCCCCTATGTGCGCACACCGAAGGCAAAAAATGGGCGTGGTCGCAAGGGACATGGACACTTATAATGGGGCGTGTCAACATGACACACATCCCTTTCTCGTCACTCTAAACATTCCTTTCCATTCCATATACACCTTAATGCAGTGCCCCTTATACAGTCCCCCTGATGCAGTGCCCCCAGTAGTGGTCCCCCTTATGCAGGCTCCCAATAGTGCCCCTTATACAGTACCCCCAGTATGCAATGTCCCCAGTAGTGGTCCCTCTTATGCAGGCCCCTAGTAGTGCCCCTTATACAGTATCCCCAGTAGTGGTCCTCCTTATGCAGCCCCCCATTATTTCCTCTTATGCAGTGCCTCCGGTAGTTGTCCCCCTTATGCAGACCCCCAGAAGTGCCCCTTATACAGTGCCCCCAGTAGTGGTACCCCTTATGCAGGTCCCCAGTAGTGATCCCCCTTATGCAATGCCCCATGTAGTGGTCCCCCCATGCAGTGCTCCCAGTAGTGCCCCTTATACAGTGTCCCCAGTAGTGGTCCCCCTTATGCAGGCCCGCAGTAGTGATCCCCCCTATCCAGTGCCCCTTATACAGTGCCCCCTGTAGCGATCCCCCCTATCCAGTGCCCCTTATACAGTGCCCCCTGTAGTGGTCCTCCCTATTCAGTGCCCTCAGTAGTGGTCTAGTGCAGTGCCCCTTGTAGTAAGCCCCTTATATAGTGCCCCCCAGTAGTAGTCCCCCCATGCAGTGCCCCACTACTGGTCACCCCTATGCAGTGCCCCTTATATAGTGCCCCCAGGAGTAGTCTCCCCCATGCATTGCCCCCATTAGTGGTCCCACAATGCAGGGCCCTTTATATAGTGCCCCCAGTAGTAGTCCCCCCTATGCAGTTCCCCCAGTAGTGGTCCTCCGATGCAGTCCCCCCCATAGTAGTCCCCCCCAGCAGTGCGCACAGTAGTGGTCCCCCCTTCCAATGCAGTGCCCCCAGTAGTAGCCCCCCCAGTAGTAGTCCCCAGTAGTGGTCCCCCCTGATGCAGTGCCCCCAGTAGTGCAGACAAACACACGTCTCTCCCATCATCCGCTGCAGCAGCCGGAAAGCGGAGCTCATGATTGAGCTCCAGCCCGACTCTTGCAGTGGGAGCAGTCGCAGCCAATGAGAATCTGTCTGACTCTCATTGGCTGCTGAAACACACACATCGCTGCCGCCTCTACTTACCTGCCGTTAAATAAAGATAGGACCATTTGTATTTAGGAACGGTTTATTTTCCCTGCTGCAACACTGCAATATGATCCCAGAGAAGCCCAAACATAAGTGGCAATGTCCTTTTCACTAGAGCCTACAGGGTTCTATTTAGTTGTAGTGAGATTGGCATCCCAGTCGAGGATCTTGCGGTGCACCCATTGGTTACTACAATGGGGAGAGGGGCAGTGGATCAACCACTTTCAAATAGAAACCTCTGGGGGAAATGTAGGAAAAAGAAAACATTGCTGAGGGCCTACATTCTTACTAATCAAGGACCGATATTAATATGGATGCAATTGGGGAACGAGAACATATTCTCAGAGGGTACACTCATGGTTGTTACTATGAAAATGTATCTAAAACTATGTTTTCTTGAAGCCTGCAACAAATGTAAAAATTTATTTCAGGATCCTATACGAATGTTTGCAAGCAATCTGCAAAGAGAGCAAATTTCTCATTCTTTGTCGTGTGACTGTTTTATGTTGCGTATGAGTAATGTACCGAAAAGAAATATCGTCACTGCTGAATAACTGCCAGGCCTTGTCCAACTGTTACAGTATAAACCATATTTACACTTGGAAAATGTATCTCGCAGAATGATAACCCAAGTCAAACATAAAATAAAGAATAGCCTGCCCACGTTATACATACAGTAAAGAATAGCCTGCCCACGTTATACATACAGTAAAGAATAGCTTGCCCAAGTTATACATACAGTAAAGAATAGCTTGCCCTCATAGCAAAACTGGACTTTGAAATGTAGATAGACTGGTTGGTAAAAAGCAAAGCCAGCCATAGCAACCTTCTCTAGTAGTAAACAATATTCGTATACATGATACTATAAAATAACAATAAAATATGCCTAGCCATCAGTTCATAAAATGTACCACTAGGTCATAAACACTGATTAGCTAGTAATTAGTAGGAATATCCGTCATAAGAGGCCATCTAATAGTCTAGGGGTTGCCGCCATCGCAATATGCCTTGCATTAGCATGCAGCTATCGTGTGTAATCCATTCAATGGTTTAACTCTTGATGGTTTGCTAGAGCACATGTGTAGTGGGCAGCTGAAATCTGTGCATGTCCAAAAGTGTTGCAGAAAGTACAGTTGGTGGCAACCATGGCAATCCTTGCATGCAATGCATAAAAGCATCTCCACCGGATCGGAAACATCAGTGGTTACCAACCATCTGTTTCTGATGGCAATCCCTAATTAGTAAGTGGGCGTTCCTCTGTTGTAACAGTGGGTGGCTAGCAAGACGTGGGCGTGTCTCTGACAGCGACTGCATCTAAAGGCGCAGCATCACTAACACAGGACGCCATGTTCAGATGGAGAATCCGCGCCTATTGCAATTTTTGAGATAGATGTGCACCACTGCAAGACGCTGCAAGTGCTCACAAAATCGGCTGCGGCCACCTCTGAATCAGGCCCTAGGGGTGGTTTGCTCAATTTTATGGGGCTGGTGCAGAGTTGGATTCAAAACAGTTTAGTGGACGGACCTTGTGTAGTTTCGCACTGTGCACATTCCAGATCCGATTGTGCGCAATTCAGTTGCATCTCAGCTTGTGGCTGAAATGGCGAAACTGGCTGGTAAATGCCTATGTGCAGTATACAGTAAACCAGTCTTCTAAGTACAGAAGGAGGCGGCACTCATCTGTACTTGTTTAGAAAACATGCACTTTATTTTCTAAACAAGTCCAGATGAGTGCCACCTCCTTCTGTACTTAGAAGACTGGTCTACTAATATATATATATATATATATATATATATATATATATATATATATATAGTGATATCTTGGGGGTAATTAGCTCGGCAGAGGGTGGATTGGTGCAGTGTTTAGGTGCTTAATGAGGGTGAACACACAGCTTTCAAGTAAATAACTGATGCTTTACTTTCCAGCATGGAAAGTCAGGTAACAAACAGAAAATAATAAACAACCTAGCCCCTATTTAGGGCGTCTAACTCTCTTCTTGAACCCTCTCTATAAGGCTGCAGCTAATCTGCCAATAAGGTCTCTCACAGTCTCTGTGCCTTTCCTGTATCCTCCAGGTATACAGTAGGTCCTGGCTTTCTCAGCCTGCAGCCCCGCTGCTTCAATGTCATAGTCTGAGAGGTTTATAGTCCCCCCCTTGCCTCCAGCAAGTTCCAGACACAGGCCTCCTGGCCCCCAATGGCTCGCTTAGCTTCACTGGGCTCTTTGGCTGCCACAGTCCCACATAGACTGTTTCCAGCAGCAGCCTGACTGGTCTGCCTTCTCATCAGCCCACATCTGAGCTCTCTCCACAAGGCAGCAATTAGGCATCTTCCCACAATACTTCTCTACTCTGTGCGGGCGGATCTGTCCTGCCCCACACAGAATCAACTGCTCAAAAGTGCCATCTCTCGTGATACTGCCACAATATATATATATATATTAGGGGTGAGCGGGTTCGGTTTTACTCGGTTTTACTCGGTTCTTATCGCCACTTTACCGCAAATTCGGCTCGATTTTATTCGCTATCCAAAACACGTGTTCGGCGATAGCCAATAAAAAGATCCGAGTAAAACCAAGTAAAACCGAACCCGCTCACCCCTAATATATATATATATATATATTTATATACATATACACACACACATACTTCTGCCTGCTTCCCCCTCTTCGCTCTTCGTACTCTTTTAGCCCCTCGGGTGAAAATTACTTTGCACAGGTGGAGTGGCGGATAAGTTTTGTGTTTTATTTTGTGACATCTTGGGGGTAATTAGCTCGGTAGATTGGTGTCAGTGGTGCAGTGATTAGGTGCAGAATTAGTCCACACATTGCATTCCAGTAAAAATAAATGAAGATGGTGCTTTACTGCCAGCATGGAAACCAGTAAACAGAAATAGAAAATAATAAACAACCTAGCCCTCTCTTAGGGCACTAGCCCACTTCTTGAACCCTCTCTACAGAAGCAGCTAGTCTGCATGAAAGTCTCTCACAGTCTCTGAGTTTGGTGGTCCTTCCTGCCACATGCAGGACTGGACACTGGACTCCTGGCCTGGTAGAGCTTTCTTAGCTTGTTGGCTGCCGCCTCTCACAAGGACAGTGTCAGAGGTATAGGGATCTCCCTGCCTCCTTTCAGGTATGATCCTGACCACCTAGTCTGCTTCACTCACACTGCAGCCCCACCTGGACTGTCTGACCGTGTCCACCAGCAGCCTCACCTGGGCTCTGGTCCTATGGCAGCCATTACAAGTCTACCCACAATGCTTTTGTACTCTGTGTGGACGGATCTCTCCTGCCACACTCAGAATCTGCTGCTCACCAGCACCATCTTGTCAGGGTTCAGCCTAGTATCAGCTATCTCTTACCTCCGTGCCAGCTTCCCCTGACTTCCTTGTGGCCAGACGTCTGGTGCAGTGATGGGTGAGATGCTGAGTATTCTGCCCATACTTGCCGACAATCAGCTCCAGCCTTCTGGGAGGGAGCTGATTGTCGGCTAATAGCGGGGGGCGGGGCCGGCCATTGGGGGCAGAGCCGGGGGCGGGGCGGTGTCGAAACCGTATAAATTGGTTGCGATCGCTTAATTGTGCACGAATCGCAACACGACATCCATTGGACGATTTGATCGTCCACGGCCATTTTATGCGAACACAGGCTCCCGCCGCATTTGCGCACGCACTTGCGCACGCGCAAATTGCACATGCTCGCTATACATGCACACGCATCCCATGCCCCCGCAACTCGTCATATTGTGAATGGCGAGCCATGCTTCTGTGCTCACAACAATTAAGCGCAATTTTTACATTACATAAACACATAAAGTTAGTACAGCAATACTGTTTAAATACTGTTTTGCGTTTCAATCGCATAGCCAGCTTTTAAGTATTATTGTCGGAAACCTTACCCCGACGGACAGCAGCCTTTCCTTACAATAAACTTATATCCCATTTAACCCTAAACTGACTGAGATACGCACAATGCTATGTGTTTTAAAGGTATACAGTGAATGTTACATATTAAATAGCAGTTATATGATATCTGGGATTAGGAATAAGATAAATGGGTCATGAGTAGTATCTACCAATTTCCCTCTGTCTCAACAGGAATATGAAACCAACAGTATGAATATGGAAGGGATCACTATCGAGTTATGAAGACCTGCCAAGAATTATACTCTATACTGTATAAATCACTGTACACCTCCCCTGTAGATTTGCATGCCAAATGTTAGTACAAAGGGATTTTTTTAACAGTTCAACCTCCAGTGACGTCAACCATTTACTAACAAATGAATAGCAACAACCATTGTGACTCAGTAATAAAGGGCCAATAGGGAACCCCTCTGAGTATTCAGCTTATGTTCAAAGGTAATTGTACACCTATAAATTGCCATGCAGTCTGGATCCCATCCCTTTTCCTTTGCTACCTTTCTCCCTGCCTGACCCTAAAGAAACACACAGCAATCCTGATGGACAGCTGTTAGTCTAGGATCCAGACCGCATGGCAAAGTGTTGGTAATTGTATCTTTGTCTTTATCCTGTATATAGCTGCATTGTATAGATTAAGGCTGATTATACCCTTTTTACAATATAGTACCTTTGTGTGTGTTGGAACTGCAAACTGTTTCTGTGTGACAAAGTTATTTTATATTGAAATGGGAGGTATGGGCAATCTGGTCTGTGCAATCAAATCTCTCTAATATCGATGCTGTTCAAACGGTATCAAGAAATGGGGGCTCATCGAGTTGGATATCACCCATCACTGTGTTTTTGAACTGCTCCCCTCGTCTTGGAACAAAAGACTGGAAAGGCGCCCGCAGATTTTTTTCCTGCGTTCCTATTTTTGTTCAGAGACGGAGACTCGCAGTTTGCGAATTCAGAGAGGGCTGATTAGAATCTGGGATAGTGGAGAGAGATTTGTGCTTGCCCACGTTGTTGTAGAACTGCCGCGCATTGCATGCGCAACCGATCGCACAATAACGCCACAAAGGTTTTAGTGTACACCACGTGCAAACAGTCGCAGCATAGTGCGTGCGACCGGATGTACGGCCACTTCCTGCCATGTGTAGTGATTACATCTAATTGTTTGTAACCGAACGCACAATAGCAAGTGAAGCATGTGACTAGCATTTCTGTTAGAATTCAAATAAATCATCAAGACTGAAATACGTCATATTGATAGGGCTGTAATCTCCAAAAGGCTATTAATCAAAAGAAAGGTATTTTTTGTTATTTGGCCACAATATAGAAGTGTGTAAGGTGTATGATTGAGATTGTGAAATAGGTTGTGCCTTCGTGGTCCCTATTTTAGGTAATAAATATAGGGTATACATAACAGGTATACTGGCAGAGGGGATCCTCCTGGTTTCCTATCGTTAAAGAGAGTTAACGATAAAATATAGCTTCCAGTGTAGTTGTAATATTCATCGGTCAGTTAGGGCCTTTGAGTGTTGCGACCGGACCATACGAGTGTGGCATCTCTGACTGAGGCTGGTTGCGGGGACAAAAGGACAATAGGTGGTTACTGTGGTTTTATCTATAGCTAGATAACTCCTGTGTTCCCTATTATAGGTGGTACTGTGCTTGCCTTAGTAGGTATTGCTGTGTTCCCTATTTTTAGATATTAGCTAACTGTAGAATAGGTGTGTGGAGGCAGCCTATCGGTTAATTCTTCCACCGGTCTCATCATTGTTGTTGTTTTTTTTCGCAAAATGGGCGCAAAACAGTCAACAGGGATGGTAGACGATGCGCTGTGTATGCAAGGTCCGACCGGGTCGGCTCTTCATATAATGTACACTAAATATGGTGCGTACGCAACGACGCACTGTACTGTGTGGGTTAAGATGACGAGTAAGAGTGAGAAACCTTTCCCAAAGATTGGAAGCTTTACTATGGAGATTTTAAATAACCTTAGGGATCACATATGCAGAGTGAAATCCCTAAAGAAAAGAGTGGAGTATGATGATTCTTTGAAACTCTGGCTGAATGAGAGTCGCACATGGGTTAATGGCGTGCATGGGGCACCGCGTGGAGCCACGTGCATGTCTAGGGGTGATGCGCACGCAACGCTACACAGCGTAGCGTACGCATCACAGGGAAATGCAAACTTGCGGCACGGTAGCGTTGCCAAAGGTATTGCGAATCGCGCTTGCGCACCCCCGCCACCTTATGTGGTGGGCGGTGATGATACATTACCACATAACAAAAACTATAAAAATGTTGTAACTGAACCAAGTAAGTTGTACCCGGTCCTGAGTGAATATTTGGAAAATGTCTATGATGCAGAAAGTGATCCTGTAGCAATGTCTGCTGTATCCCATGCTGTGCAGTTATTAAATGTCCCTTCCCAGCAAGTACAAGTAGCTGCCACTATGGCATCAAGAGGGGGGAGGGATCCTTAGCTCATGGGGGGGAGGCCCTAGTAGAACCCATGGTGGGGGAGGCTCCTTTAATAAGGGTGCAGGAAGTATTAGAACCAACTGCTTCAATAGCTGAGGTTACTAATACCGTTCGCTGCAGTAATAGGCTTAAAGGTATAGAGG
This sequence comes from Taudactylus pleione, assembly GCA_031769625.1. Taxonomy (NCBI): domain Eukaryota; kingdom Metazoa; phylum Chordata; class Amphibia; order Anura; family Myobatrachidae; genus Taudactylus; species Taudactylus pleione. Next base: position 3,678,583 of record JAUIMM010001025.1, read on the forward strand.
TGGGAGGCATCCACCCTGTAAGGACAATTATTGTCCCTAATGGGAACGCAGATGCGAATGGTGTCGTACCCACAAGGGAAGTAGCGATGCACTGTCCTTGGACACGGGCGGAACTACATTCCATTATGTCTGAATTTCCTGACCCCAAGAAACATCTGGCAAAATGTCAGCGTTTCATAAAGGATCTAGGCAATGCCCATGAGCCAACCAACAATGATTGGCGAGTGGTGTTAAGAGCATGTCTCCCAGAAGGTACAGATGTGAAAAAGTTTATCACAGCATGTACTCTGGATGCAGACATCCCCTTAACTGATCAAGGTAATCAGGATTGCATTGCCCATATAGTTGCCCAACTAGCCATATTTTTCCCGTTAGTTGTTAATTGGAGTAAAATCTTCTCCATTAAACAAAAGGAAAGTGAACCTGCAGAAGATTACTTTAATCGTGGGCTGCAGACGATCACTCAGTACACTGGGATCGAAAACATTAAGGATAGCACGCACTACCGGGGAATGGTCATCACTGTTCTAATGGACGGTCTAAAAGACAGTTTGAAAGACAGAGTTCAGACCTCACACCCTGGTTGGAGAGGGATAACAGTTGATGCGCTCAGGGAAACTGCAATAGACCATGACAAAAATATCACCAGGAAACGTGAAGCTCAGAGCGAGAAATTGATGGCTGTTAGCATTCGAGCTCTAGAAGATATGCACTTACAGCCAACAGACACATATCCACCTGTGCAGTTACAAGTCTTAAACACCTACCATCCTGCGCAGGCCCAACCCATACAATTCCCTCACACATACCACACCAGACCACAACACACTCTTCACACACACCCAAAACCATCATACCCACACTCAAAATCCCCTCCTCCCGGACTTCAACAAAATTTCCCCAACAGATCAGCTAAGAAATGTTTTAACTGTAATCAAGTAGGACACTTTAGGAAGGACTGTAGAGTCATAATTCAGGAACCCCACATGCAGCAACGTATTGATGCATCTCGTAACCATAAGAACTACCAGATAAATCCTGCCCACATAGTTGCTGCAAATGCCTTGCTGGGGGAAGATAGCCAACTATAGGGGTTAGGTCATACCTGTAGTCTGCAGACAGTCAGGATAACGGGAGGTACTAGGGAAGAGCCGGTAATAAAGGTTAATGTAGCTGGTACTGAACCTTCCTTCCTAGTAGACACAGGGGCGACCAGGTCTGTTTTAAAATCTCTTGAAAATCTACAGATAACAAACCAGACAGTACCAGCAATGGGTGTAACAGGTAGCATACAGCATTACCCTTTAACCAAACCCACGGAGGTTACCATTGGGCCTTTGCATGCCAGGCATTCTTTCCTCCTGGCAGCAACAGCCCCTACTAATCTCCTGGGAAGAGATTTATTGTGCAAAATGGGATGTATTATCTATTGTACCCCTGACGGGATATTTATGGATGTCCCAGGAAGGTTTGCACACGAGGTAAGGGATGTGATCAGAAGATAGTGGAAAATATTCCGTGCGCCCTAAAGCAACCCGTGGTTGAAGGTAAAAAAGTGTAACTCACACTCCACCAGAAATATATTGAAAAAATATTACCAACAATAATCCTCAGGCGCTTAAAGATAAACTAGACCTCAAAAAAAAACAGAAGAAATTTCATAGTGCAATACATTTAAGGTCTCTTTTATAACACAATGACCCCCTTCTTTTTTCAGACTCGTACCATTAGGGATGGTCTACTATAAAAAGTAGACAGAACAGCATGTATTAAAACTTGTAGTTCTCTTCCGAATAAATGGTTTTCCTTTTTCTTTTAATAAACACAATCTCCAACGTTGTATATGTAAAGAGAGAAATAATTCCAAAAATAGTGTAATACTATTTTTAATTCCAAATACAGATTTAAAACATAATGAATGAAACAAATGCGAGTGTGGAATAAATGGACCCTCACCAGATGAATTGGTCTACCCAATCAGTAGACAACAAAGCATAAGTCCAAAATCTCAGGCGTCCCCGGTAGTTGTTAGACGGACCAACTGGGAAGTGTCCAAAAAAGTCCTCACTCAGCTCCTCCACCAACGCGTTTTGATACTATTGTATCTTTTTCAAGGTATGAGGAGACATGCAAAGCCTTCCGATATATATACCCCGCCTAATAAGCATAAGCTAAACCTATTGCCAGACATGGATCAACTTGCCAGACTAAAGGTATGGTTTCCCTGTTAAGAGAGCCGCTCCCTCCACTCCATCTCTGTCCACAGTTAAAGCCGGTTGATGTAACCTCAGGTGATGTAAATCGGCACCCATCTTGACCACAGGTCTGTGTTCCGAGCCTCTCTTTCATGCTCGTCGTTTCACTTCCGGTCACCTGTTCCCGGGAAAGAGAGGCCTCTCTTTCATGCTCGTTGTTTCACTTCCGGTCACCTGTTCCCGGGAAAGAGAGGCTCGGAACACAGACCTGTGGTCAAGATGGGTGCCGATTTTCTTCTGGTTTTTTTTTTGAGATCTAGTTTATCTTTAAGCGCCTGAGGTAAGGGATGTGCTAGACACTCCCCAAATGTTAATGCTGCACACCATAACATCAGACAAGGGTTCAGCTCAGGTAGATGAAATGTTAGAACAAATACCTAGTTTCCTGTGGACTAAGGATTGACAGGACACTGGGTTAATGGCAAATGTAGCTCCCGTCATGGTAAACCTGAAAAACGGTAGACACGCTCCTAAAATTCCCCAATACCCATTAAAGCCAGAAGTGGAGTTAGGGGTTCACCCCATAATTGAGCGTTTACTACAGCAGGGAATTTTAATCCGTACAGCCAGTGTAGCCAACAGTCCCATCTTCCCTGTGAAAAAGAGTGGTGGGAGGGGGTACAGGCTGGTACAGGACCTTAGAGGGGTTAATAAGGTGGTAGAAAGTCAATTTCCCATAGTGCCTAACCCAGCTGTCATCCTTATGCAAATCCCATCAATCGCAACCCATTTCACGGTAATAGATTTATGCTCCGCTTTCTTCTCCGTCCTCCTTCATCCTGATTGCCAATACCTATTTGCCTTCACATACAAAGGCGTACAGTACACATGGACACGACTACCCCAGGGCTTCACTGACAGCCCCAGTATCTTCTCCCAGGCCTTACATGATTGTTTACAGTCTTTTCAACCTGCCAATGGATCGGTACTAATCCAATATGTAGATGATTTGCTGTTATGCTCTGATTCATTTATGTCATGTTTAAATGATACTAAACTTTTGTTGCTTCACCTCTCGCACACAGGGCATAAGGTTGCTAAGGACAAGTTACAGCCGTGCCAGACCAGGGTTAAATACTTGGGACACTGTCTTACCCAAGGCCTCCGACATCTGACAGCGGACAGAATCCACGCCATACAGACCATGACACTACCACAGAACCAGCACCAGATCCGTACCTTCTTGGGCATGTGTGGGTATTGCAGGTCATGGATACCCGGTTTTTCCATTCTGGCTTTACCACTGTAGGAGTTAGTATCTTCCACAAAACCAGACCGTGTCTTGCACTCTGAAGAGTCAGAGCAAGCCTTCCTTAATCTTAAGGACAGTCTGATAAGAGCACCTGCATTGGGGATTCCAGACTATGGGAAACCCTTTGATTTATTTTGTACGGAGGCTGCTGGTTGTGCGGCAGGAGTTCTCACACAAAAACATGGTGATGCCAATAGACCAGTAGCATATTACAGTGCCCAGTTGGACGCTGTGGCAAGAGCACTCCCAACGTGTTTAAGGAGCGTAGCTGCAACCGCACTCTTAGTGGAAAAGAGTGAGGATGTAGTGTTAGGCCATGACATGACTGTACATACACCACATGCTGTTTCTGCCCTGTTAAATTCAGCCCAGACCAGACACGTTTCCTCCGCTAGGTTCACTAAATGGGAACTAGCGTAAATTGCACCGACCAACATTACTATAAAGAGGTGTAATACTTTAAACCCTGCTACATATTTACCAAGTGTGCCTCATGATGCACAAAGGGTGGAAGGTAAAGGTGAATCGTTACCAGTAGTAGAAGGTGAGTTTGGTACAGGAATTAATAGGCATGACTGTATGGAGTATTTAAATCAAAATTTTACAGCTAGGCCTGACATTCATGACACACCGTTAGAAAATGCAGACTTAACGTTTTACACGGATGGGAGTTGCCATAGACAGACTGATACAGGTGAGTTATGTACAGGTTATGCTGTGGTTGATGACAAGGACGTTATAGCGGCCGAACCACTCGGTCCACCCCATTCAGCGCAGGTGGCGGAACTCGTGGCACTAAGGAGAGCGTGTGAGTTGGCCGAAGGAAAAACGGCCAATATTTACACAGACTCCAGGTATGCTTTTGGGGTGGTGCACGATTTTGGGGCCCTATGGCGTCTAAGAAATTTTCTAATGGCAGCAGGCACACCAATCGCACATGCACATCACATAAAACAACTGTTGACGGCAATACAGCTACTCAAGACAGTAGCTGTCATTAAGTGTAAAGCCCACACCTGCGAAGATGATCCAGTATCATTGGGTAACAACAGGGCTGATGAAGCTGCCAAATGGGCAGCAGGTTTAAAACTTAATCAAATGGATAAAGTGTTGGTATTTGAAACGGTTGACATGCAGAAACTGGTTGAAATGCAAGGTGTGTGTACCCATCAGGAAAAGGCAAGCTGGAGATCCAAGAGATGTGAGCAAGAGTCCTCTGGGCTCTGGAGAAATGGACAAGGGAAGCCAGTAGCTCCTAAGGCATACTACCCAAGCTTAGCAGAAGCAGCACATGGTCTGACCCATCTGGGTAAGCAGGGTATGTGTAAGTTAGTGAAGGCATACTGGTATGCACCTGGCTTTTCTTCCCAAGCAGAGAAGAGGGCAATGTCCTGTTTGACCTGCTTAATGAAGAATATAGGAAAAACTGTACCCACCGAACCATCTCACATCCCTCCAGCAGACGGCCCTTTCCAGGTCATACAAATTGACTTCATCCAGTTACCACCCTGCAGGAACTTGAAGTATGTTTTGGTTTGCATAGACGTATTCTCTAATTCGGTAGAGGCATACCCAGCTGCTACCAACACTGCTGCATTCACGGCAAAGAAAATAGTTCAGGAGTTTGTATGTAGGTATGGTATCCCTAGAGTAATTGAAAGTGATAGGGGTACCCATTTTACCGGAGATGTTTTTCAATGTATGTGTAAGTTGATGGGTATTAATAGTAAGCTTCACACCCCATATCGACCGCAGGCCAGTGACAAGGTGGAGAGGGTAAATGGCACTATTAAAAACAAGCTGAGTAAAATCATGGCTGAAACTGGTTTGGGATGGCCAGAAGCTCTGCCTCTTGTGCTCCATAGTATCAGGACCACCCCTAGATCCCCTCTTAATCTTTCCCCATTCGAAATACTGTTCGGGAGGCAACCTCATTTAATTATAAGTCCTCAGGAAGATTTGAAAAGTAACAACGAGGTTACTGTGAGGTACCTTATAGGGATGAGTAAGCAGCTCCAACAGCAGCAGCAGAAACTAAAACTGTTATCACCTGATATGCCTCAAATGAACTGTCATGATGTTGAACCTGGAGAGTATGTTATGATCCGAAACTTTTTACGTTCAGGTTGTTTGACTGACCGTTGGGAAGGACCATACCAAGTGCTACTGACAAGTACAACATCCGTGAAAGTAGCTGAGAGAGACACCTGGGTCCATTCCAGCCATTAAGGTTTAGAAGAGGAGAGAAAAAAAAAAAAAAAAAAAGAAAAGACTCCTATCAGGGCACACTCCTGTGCTGTATTGATGGCTACAAAATTAGTATAGGAGAAATAGGACAAACTGATTACATCTAAGTGAGATCATGATCATATGTGAAATTTACATTAATGTCTCAATTAGCAGACAGACCACCATATATTTACCCATTTAATATATCTGAAAATAGATGTATTGATGTTGATATTAAAACTAAAGTTTATTAAATTCTTAAAATGAAACATAGACACTGGAAATCAACTTATTATACAAAGACAGCATAGACAAATAAGAACATTAATAGTGTATGATACACTATATCTATTAACATTGATCCACTATATCCAGGTCTATTTGACAGTACTGGAAGTATAGTTATAAATATTTGCTAATGATATACACAATTGAAATCGACAATTCATCGAAATGCCACCCTAAATAGTACACATACGATACTTCACTAATCACAGAAACCATGCATATGGTGCTGGGGGTATAGTTATAAATATATGCACAATTGGAATAGATAATTCATCAAAGTACCACCCTACCTAGTACACATATTAAGATGCAATATTTCAATGATCACAGGAAACATACATATGGTATGTCTAGTGAAAGTAGTCCCTCAGTAATCCACCAGAACCAGTGAAAAAATAATACATAAGATGAGCCCACCACAGCCTTCTAATGTGATATTAGTTAATAAAGGTGTAATGTACTGTTATCTAGGGTAGGATATTCTAAGGTTGAGTGGATCCACCTGTATATTTAGATATACAAATAACATATAAATATAAAAAACATGTATCACAATTGACATACAAATACAAAACTAAAGGCGAAATAATAAACAAATACATACAACATGCAAAAGGTATAATGATACCACAATATTAAAATGCTGAACACCACGGATACCACCTATATATATATAATATGGAGGTTATTAGAGGCGTCCCTCTATTCCGATCTGGGAGAGTACATATGGTACTAAATATATTCCTGATATAGATACAGGTATAGAGTGGTGTGCTTATATGCCCAGGATCTGCTGTTGCCTGTCTTAGATATTAGAGGACAGGGAATGAGAGTCCCAGGAACTGGCACCAGAAATTAGAAAGCTGCTTCTGCTGTTACAGCCCAGTCTCACCGTACAGCAGCGCAGGGAATCCAGGCAGCTGGCTATAATGAGAGAGCAGGAAAAAGGTAGAAGGAAGAAAGTACCTGCCAATATTGTCTCCCTTCTGTATGATCGTCCGTGGTGCAGGGGTCCAGAGCGCGCACTGTGGAGCCCACCAGCAGGCTATCTGACACGTGTTTCGCCGGGGCTTTATCAAAGGAAGCACCATCCTTTGCTTCCTTTGATAAAGCCCCGGCGAAACACGTGTCAGACAACCTGCTGGTGGGCTCCACAGTGCGCGCTCTGGACCCCTGCACCACGGACGATCATACAGAAGGGAGACAATATTGGCAGGTACTTTCTTCCTTCTACCTTTTTCCTGCTCTCTCATTATAGCCAGCTGCCTGGATTCCCTGCGCTGCTGTACGGTGAGACTGGGCTGTAACAGCAGAAGCAGCTTTCTAATTTCTGGTGCCAGTTCCTGGGACTCTCATTCCCTGTCCTCTAATATCTAAGACAGGCAACAGCAGATCCTGGGCATATAAGCACACCACTCTATACCTGTATCTATGTCAGGAATATATTTAGTACCATATGTACTCTCCCAGATCGGAATAGAGGGACGCCTCTAATAACCTCCATATTATATATATATAGGTGGTATCCGTGGTGTTCAGCATTTTAATATTGTGGTATCATTATACCTTTTGCATGTTGTATGTATTTGTTTATTATTTCGCCTTTAGTTTTGTATTTGTATGTCAATTGTGATACATGTTTTTTATATTTATATGTTATTTGTATATCTAAATATACAGGTGGATCCACTCAACCTTAGAATATCCTACCCTAGATAACAGTACATTACACCTTTATTAACTAATATCACATTAGAAGGCTGTGGTGGGCTCATCTTATGTATTATTTTTTCACTGGTTCTGGTGGATTACTGAGGGACTACTTTCACTAGACATACCATATGTATGTTTCCTGTGATCATTGAAATATTGCATCTTAATATGTGTACTAGGTAGGATGGTACTTTGATGAATTATCTATTCCAATTGTGCATATATTTATAACTATACCCCCAGCACCATATGCATGGTTTCTGTGATTAGTGAAGTATCGTATGTGTACTATTTAGGGTGGCATTTCGATGAATTGTCGATTTCAATTGTGTATATCATTAGCAAATATTTATAACTATTCTTCCAGTACTGTCAAATAGACCTGGATATAGTGGATCAATGTTAATAGATATAGTGTATCATACACTATTAATGTTCTTATTTGTCTATGCTGTCTTTGTATAATAAGTTGATTTCGAGTGTCTATGTTTCATTTTAAGAATTTAATAAACTTTAGTTTTAATATCAACATCAATACATCTATTTTCAGATATATTAAATGGGTAAATATATGGTGGTCTGTCTGCTAATTGAGACATTAATGTAAATTTCACATATGATCATGATCTCACTTAGATGTAATCAGTTTGTCCTATTTCTCCTATACTAATTTTGTAGCCATCAATACAGCACAGGAGTGTGCCCTGATAGGAGTCTTTTCTTTTTTTTTTTTCTCTCCTCTTCTAAACCTTGATAATATTTACTCCTGGGATGCACCTCCAGTTTTTGAAATATACCTAGATACGTGTATCCAATAAATCTATAATTAGATTGTTAGAATTAACTGTTTTCCTGTGCAATCAATCTTCTTCCCCTTTTCCTGTATGTCCATTCCAGCCATTGTCAGAAGGTCAAAAATCCTGAGGAGAACCAGACCAGGGGAGAGACAGAGAACCTGGACCTGTCGATTGCAAGCCTGTTCCGTGAAAGCTACTAATTGTATCAGTAGCACTTGAACAAGGCTGGTAAGACCTGGTATGGTGATGGGGTTTCAGGTTCTAACTGCTTTTGTGTATCCTCCCAGAGTTCATATCATACTGTTGTGTTTCGGGATGTCCTGGTTCTGTGCTGGTGGTCGGAGGATGGAGAGAGATCAGTAGTGGTGTCGGTGGAGAGGAGCTGGGAGAGAAAGAGCTGCAAAAACAAGGCCAGTACCTGACCAATATTAGCACTGTAATGGTTAAAAGATCTGCTCTCTTGGAATCTCGGAGGCAGTGTGAAGGTTTATTGTCTGAAGAGTATTGTATATGCGCAAATTGTGGGCCTGTAGTCAATGATAAATGCATCCTACGATGTCAGACCCAGAGTAATTTATACTTGGGCGAGCATCCGTTAGAGGACTACCATTCCCTAGTAGGTAAGGTTTTGAACCAAACCGAATGTTGGGTATGCTCCCAGGTTCCTCAAGGACAGCATAATGTAGGGTTAGTCCCATTCCCCTTAAAGGTCTCTGAAGTCATTGACTTACAGGGAGGCAAACCGGTGGACAGAAAATTTAACATATCCGATTCCCCTAATTTGAAGCTCCACCAATATCAAGTAGATAAATCCCTGTTATGTTTCAACTTCACCAATCCCAACAAACCTGGGAATTGGGAAGTCACAGGAATTAATCAGACAATGACCTTCTCACTGAGAGCCAATAATGTATCTATAGACTCAGCACTTTTATACAACATTGTTACAAGTGGGAAATTCTATAGGTACAGGTATACGCGGAGTAATGTTAAAGTGATGGTTGGAAGAGTACCACCCGGGTACTGTGCGAAGATCATACAACCTGATACTTGTATTAGCCAAATGGAGGAGATAGGGATGGGATCATTCATAGAAAAGATGTGTACCGGTATCATGAAACATTCCATCCCATTCATCCTCCCAGATGATGTATATTATATTTGTGGTAGAAAAGCGTATAAATGGCTCTCTCCAAGTTCCAGTGGACTATGCTATTTGGGAAAGGTACTCCCTGAAGTCATGACTCTTGCACATAATGAAATGATTGATGTCCATAGGAACATACCTTCTCCATACCTTCATACGCATTATGAACACAGAAATAAGAGAAACATGATTCCTGGTGATGTGCATAAAGCCACTCAAATGATAAGTGAGACGACTGGCTTCCAGATTTTAGTTGCACTTGATCCCACCAGGATTGCTCGGGGATCTCTAAATTTTAGGTATATTCAAGATCTCGCAAAATTAATAGATAATATCACCGAGCTATATGATGACACCTTTAAGTACACTGGTAAGGAGTTGCAAGTGTACAAGAAAGAGCTGGTCCAACACCGTTTAGTGCTGAATTATTTAACTGCTGTCACTGGAGGGTATTGCGTAACCCTAGCCACCCAGTTTGGTGTTAAATGTTGTACTTATATCACCAATAGCACTAGTGACCCCAAGGAGGTGATAGACCGGAAAATGGATGAAATTCTGCAGTTGAAATGGGAATTTCGGAAGAACCATAATGCTTCAATCGCTGAAGTGGAGGAACAGGTCGAAGAGTGGTTCTCCTGGTTGAACCCTATGAAATGGTTCTCGGGTCTAGGAGAGTGGGTCCAAGGACTGATTGCGAGTATAGGGAAACTCCTGATCCTAGTGTTGGTGGTCATCCTAATAATTGGCATATGTATCAGATGTGTTCCAGCGGCTATGAAGTGTGCAAAAGGTTGTTCCAATGGAAACCAGGAAAATGAAATAATGATGGTAGTTACCCATGATGCTGTGAATACTAATGTAACTAATACCCTACATTATAACCCTGAATTAGAGAGTATGATCTAATGTTTGCTTGCATATTGCCATGTATAATAAAGTATTGTCAATGTTTCTTTAGAACACCCTAGTTTAAATGTAGTCTTCATCTCCCCTTTCTTCCAAGGTTGTCCTCTCCATGGAGTGGTGCTTTCCCACACTAGCTCCCCATTGGTCCACGTGGTATGCGTACGAGGGGCTACTTTATGTCCCCAGGGGCGCATTATTCAATGATTCAAATGATCACACGGAGTCATATCGTTAAGAACATTGAACAATACTTTATAATACAGTGTCCACATGAAATAAGATCCGAATGATAGTAGAAGTCCCATAAGAACACGTACCTTGTAATGATGTGATTTGGATTTGTTTAGCAGTGCATAAAAGTGTTATTAATGCTATTTCAAAACATCTTAAAATGAAGTCTCTAAACAATTCAAAATTATCCTTATGGGTTAGGTGCATTCCCACATCTAACATATGGTCACGACCTCTTCAGTCTGGCCTGTGGTGTGCACATAAGGCTAGTTTTATGTCCCTTCCCCCAAGAGCGCTTCATTGATGGGTAAATTAACAACTCATGCCATCCCATAACAATAACATTAACTAATGTCTTATAGTATGGCTAATCAGATAACCAATTATTAATTGTTGCTTGCGTATGGTGATAGCGTATAATTGCTATCAAAGGGTGGACTATCGAAACCGTATAAATTGGTTGCGATCGCTTAATTGCGCACGAATCGCAACACGACATCCATTGGACCATTTGATCGTCCACGGCCATTTTATGCGAACACAGGCTCCCGCCGCATTTGCGCACGCACTTGCGCACGCGCAAATTGCACATGCTCGCTATACATGCACACGCATCCCATGCCCCCGCAACTCGTCATATTGTGAATGGCGAGCCATGCTTCTGTGCTCACAACAGTTAAGCGCCATTTTTACATTACATAAACACATAAAGTTAGTACAGCAATACTGTTTAAATACTGTTTTGCGTTTCAATCGCATAGCCAGCTTTTAAGTATTATTGTCGGAAACCTTACCCCGACGGACAGCGGCCTTTCCTTACAATAAACTTATATCCCATTTAACCCTAAACTGACTGAGATACGCACAATGCTATGTGTTTTAAAGGTATACAGTGAATGTTACATATTAAATAGCAGTTATATGATATCTGGGATTAGGAATAAGATAAATGGGTCATGAGTAGTATCTACCGATTTCCCTCTGTCTCAACAGGAATATGAAACCAACAGAATGAATATGGAAGGGATCACTATCGAGTTATGAAGACCTGCCAAGAATTATACTCTATACTGTATAAATCACTGTACACCTCCCCTGTAGATTTGCATGCCAAATGTTAGTACAAAGGGATTTTTTTAACAGTTCAACCTCCAGTGACGTCAACCATTTACTAACAAATGAATAGCAACAACCATTGTGACTCAGTAATAAAGGGCCAATAGGGAACCCCTCTGAGTATTCAGCTTATGTTCAAAGGTAATTGTACACCTATAAATTGCCATGCAGTCTGGATCCCATCCCTTTTCCTTTGCTACCTTTCTCCCTGCCTGACCCTAAAGAAACACACAGCAATCCTGATGGACAGCTGTTAGTCTAGGATCCAGACCGCATGGCAAAGTGTTGGTAATTGTATCTTTGTCTTTATCCTGTATATAGCTGCATTGTATAGATTAAGGCTGATTATACCCTTTTTACAATATAGTACCTTTGTGTGTGTTGGAACCGCAAACTGTTTCTGTGTGACAAAGTTATTTTATATTGAAATGGGAGGTATGGGCAATCTGGTCTGTGCACTCAAATCTCTCTAATATCGATGCTGTTCAAACGGTATCAATAGCGGCCATTTTGGGTCACACTGGGGGTGGAGCCGCACGATCGCGCCATCGTGACTCCGCCCCCTCTTCACAATGCCGTGATTTTCGGCGTTGTGAAGCAGGGGGCGGGGCCACGGTGACGCAATTCTGCGCGAATCGCGTCACCGTGCCCCCCGCTGCGGGGATTTCTGTTTTTTTCAGGGGGGAGGTGGGGCGGGTGTGAGTCTTCCGGGAGGCTTGCCTGCCTTTCCAGGGGGCCGGGAGCGGCACCCGAAAATCGGGAGTCTCCCGGCCAAATCGGGAGGGTAGGCAAGCCTGATTCTGCCTTAGGTACCTTGTGCGGACTTCCATGGTCGGCTGTGTATGTTGGGGATCGAGTTCCCATCATGGGTGCCGCCATGACAGTTCTTCTCATGTGACAGTCCTCCTAAACAACGGTAGCATGATCTCAGTCAGCTGATGCTGTGCTCCAATAATCTGCTACCCCTGGGTATAAATCCACCCCCAGAACTCCAGGAAGTTGCTTGATCAACAGTTGTCACTCCTAGTGTGCTAGTTGAGTCTGTTCCAGGTTCCCTTGGCTTCCACGTCTAGTTCCTTGTGTTTCCCAGTGAGCAGCAGTGCGACCTAACATCTCTGCCTGTGTGCCTAAGTCTTCAGTGTTATTCCTGTGAGCAGCAGTGTGACCTCCATCTCTGCCTGTGTGCCTAAGTCTCCAGTGTTATTCATGTGAGCTACAGTGCTTTAACATCCCTGCCTGTGTATTACTACCTTTGTCTCCCGGAGCCCCAGTGCTAATTACACCTTTGCCTGAGAGCTTTATTCCCAGCGACAGTGCTACTACATCCTTGCCTGTGCATGCTGTTCCTGTGTCTGCAAGCTGCAAGATTATCCTGTGTGTCTCACAGCTGCCCTATGGTGCAATCATCTCCTCGTTTACTAGCTACAAGTGTTCCCTGTGAGCAGCAGTGCTGATTACTCCCTGCCTGTGTGCCTAGTTACCAGTGTCTCCTGTGAGCTACAGGGCAACTTACATCTCTGCCAGTGTATTTGTTCCACTGCAAAAGTGCGTCAGCACATCAAATACCAGTGTATCTCTCATGTGTTACCCTGCAGCGCTATCGTGCGTCAGCACGCCATCTTCCTGTGTACCTCCTGTGAGTTTACCTGTGCCATCTCATAGTGCAAAAGTTCATCCACACGCCATTACCTGTGATTCCCTCGAGTGCCACCTCGTTGTGCAAAAGTGCGTCTGCACGCCATTACCTGTGTCCCTCGAGTGCCACCCCATGGTGCAAAGGTGCGTCAGCACGCTATTCCCTGTGTCTCTCTCAAGTACCAATTCCCTGTGTCTCTCTCAAGTACCAATTCCCTGTGTCTCTCTCAAGTACCAATTCCCTGTGTCTCTTTCAAGTACCAATTCCCTGTGTCTCTTTCAAGTACCAATTCCCTGTGTCTCTCTCATGTACCAATTCCTGTCTCTCTCAAGTACCAATTCTAGTGTACCTCTCCTGTGCCAATTCCAAAGCATCTCTCAAAGTACCAGCTCCTGGTGTAACCCCTTGTGTAGTAGTGCCTTTGCTAGGCACTTCCTCTGGACTGCTGATATTTGAGTCTCTATTCTCACAGGGCTTGGATACCTAGTCAAAGGACCGCGACCTGCCTGCAGGGTGCAGCTAAGCCCATATCCTGCTTGGAGAGGTCACTGGCGAACACCTCCCTGCAGCTTAGACTCTGCACCTTTGACCAGGTCTCGTCAACATCCAAGACCTGTGGATGAGGAGTTCTGATATCCAGGCCCTCGCCCCGAATTCCTCCGAACTCAAGATCACAACCCCTCAGTAGGGGACAAACCTGACACATCTCTGGTGATACTTCCACATATCCCCCTCCCCAGCTTGAAACCCCTGGGTTAAGCTACATGGGATGAGGCATTCACATTGCGAAGTCCCTCTTCATTAGTCTCAGAACCATAAACCGGATCCAAGATCATCTAGACTCTGGTAATTTCTGGGGGTCGCATCCTCCAAGTTCCGGAGGTAATTTTCTCCTTACTTTTTTCCTCACTTTATGCAGTACTTGAGGCTCACCCTTGGGTACCGCAACAGGCATTAAGAATTTGAAGTAACTTTTTCCAAAGCGACACACTTCCTCTTTATTCTTGCCACTTAAAGCTATTAAAGGCACATCTTTTAGCCAACTTCTACTTGACCCATCTTTAACCTGCAGCCTTGAAGCCCTGGATTGGCTACTGGCATATTTCACTGATGGCCCCTTGAAAGAAGAGGAGCTAACAGTATCCGGAGAGTCATCATCATCTACACAATTTCTGGACCTTGGCTTTATATCAACTGACCATGTGCTGGCACTGCCACCCTCAGATTCCAGACTCCCATGTCCCCATAAGATACTTGAGTATTTGCTCCATTGATCCACAGAATTTATCTCACGGCTTTGATGGCTATCTGCCACTTCATTAAGGCATAGTTCTCTTGGACTTTCTTGTGCTCCCGCTTTTTGAGCCTTGAAAATATGATGAACAATTTCAACATGTTCCACCAGCACAGGTTGAAGTTCACTCTCCAAAGAGGTCTTTATTTTCAAATACTGTCTAGCTGGACTACTTGCTTCAAGCTTTATCATGTGAGACCACTCCACTTCCCCACAGACAAATTCAGCAGCATTGCAAGTTCCATCCTGCTTGCATGTAGGCATTGTTTCACAAACACAAGTAATATTCTTCACAAGACTCTCAGAATTAACTTTCTCCAAGGTTCTGTTTTGCACTGCAAAACTGTGTGATTGAGTCACATTCACATCACTCTGAATACACGACAACAAGAGAGTCTCATCATTTGAAGTCATCTCTATCTTCGTAGACTTTGTAAATCCTGCACCTTTGCTTGACAGGTCATGCAATCACCATCTGTATATGTCAGTTCTTTATTATCAACTTCGGACACAGTTTTGCAATCTGGACCTGTGCCCCTTTTGGAGGACTTCATACCCTCAGCTATCACTGTGAGCTGAAAGTCACTGCAAGGAATATCATCCACTTTTCCAAGACGGACCCTTAGGGAATTTCCCAACTCTGATACTTCTGTCCTGTCTTGTTTACTGGTATCATTAAGAAGGACACCTCTATTGTCCCATTGCTGCTGAAAGACTTAATTCTGGAACATCTTACTTAGTACCCGCAATTCACTGTTTGTCCGCTGCTCATCACACAAGACACGCTGCACCGGTAGCACATCACTCTGCGTGCCAGCCTTTTCAGGATCAACCCGTAACAATTGCTGCTTGTGTTTATGTACTTCTGCCACACTGGGTTCAGCGAAGACATCGGATACCATTTTAGGTCCTGAATACAACTTTAGAACGTTATTTAAGTTCTTTTCCTCTTCTGATTTTCCCACTACCATGTGGAACTTTTTCTGAGCCATAGACAGCTGCTCTTCCAGCTGGGCAATTTACACCACGGTGCTTTCCAACTTGCTCTCAGATTGCAGTAGATTGCGCTCCACAACTTCATGTTCAGCAAGTCTCAATTTTTGTACAATTAATTCAGACTCTGCCACGTTTAATTCACTTTGCAACTCAAGTTCTTTGGTACTCCTCTTCACTTGGAATCTGTGCAACTGGTTCTTTGTACTTAGCAGACACTTCTCAAGGTTCTCACTCTGTTCTTGCAACTTCCAAGTCCTGCCATGGGCAAGGTTAAGCTCTCTCCAAAGATTCACTTTGCTTGGCGGCTTTATGCAGACTTTCCTCCAGGAATACATTTCTTTCCATCAGACATTCTGAAACTGCTTTAGCTGCAACTAAATTGGAGTGGAGAGTTTGTACTTGCTCCTTACAGCTGACTTTAAAACGGATCATCTCCATCACTTTTTCTTCATGGTCTGTCTCCCTCTGAGTGCGAGTCTGCAGCATCTGGAGATACTGCTCTTTTACTTCACAAAACTGTTCAGCCAGAGAACTTTTCTCCAATTCACAGTCTTTAAGCTTTACTTGTGTGGACACAATTAAAGAGTCTTTTTTCTTTAACACCAGAGCCAGATCCGCCACTGTCACTTGCATGCACTCTGGATCACTCTAATATCTCTGAACATCTTCTTTCAATTTCTCCACTTCCTGCTGAAATGCCACACACTTTTGCTGCAATTCAACAACATCTTGCTCTAATACGTCATTCTTTGCTAGGAGCACATCATTCTCATACTTTGTAACACATTGGAAAAGTTTAGCTTCCTCAAGGTGTTCAGACATAGCTGCCAAATTGAGGTCTGTCTCTTTAAGAACTTCACATTTATTTATTTCTTCCTGCTCAAATGCCATTTTCAAAGAGGACATTTCACTCCGTAATTTCTTTTCAGCTTGTTCATGAACATTTCTCTCATCAGCCAATTGTTCCATTAAGTCCTCAATCTTCCCAGCATAATACGCATTACTTTCATTCAAAACTTTACACATACTGTCAAATTCTTCCAGGCTGATATAGTCCTCTCTGGATGGACCTTGCAGCATACACTGACCACTTTCTTTTTGCGCCTTGAGCTTTGCCCACTGTTGCTTGTTGGCTTCTTGCTGAGCTGCTGTAGCCAGCAGCAAGGCCTTCACCATGTCATCCATGTTGACTCAAAGGGTAAGAGTGAAGCAAAATTTGACTTGCCTAATTAATCATCAGATGACACCTTCATGGGGAACACGGGACAATAGTTTATTCAGCCACAACAAATTGGGTGTCTGTCACTTTAAGGTTTAAATGGGTTTTTTTTTAGCACACAGTTTTTAACTTTCAACACTTGGCTTTCATATTTATACACTTCACAACATAAGACAGTAACTGCTTTGGTTGTCACTTGCACCAACTTTGATTGCAATGAACAGCACATAACAAGTCTCTTTCCCTTTAATTGCAAAAGAAAAAGTCAAGGACACAGAATAGCACACCTTGAAATTAACGAGCAGGTCCTATGCCATCAGCAGAATTATCCACTTTTTCTTGCAGGTTTTCAACATCAGAGGTTACACACATTTCTCTTCACAGACACAGTATATACTGCATAACTTGTCATTTCAATAAATTTTCACACATTTAAACCATGATTTGCAGGCATGCATACAACTTTTCCATGAAATACTTCAACAAACTTTAACTTTTTCTCTTTAGCAGAAAATATACTTGCAACTTCACTTTTGCTAAACACTTCAATACTTCTGTTTCTGGCAAGTTTTGCCTCTCCCATAAGCCAACAAGTCTCCAGCAACTTGTGTAACACTTATTTCTCTTCCTTTCCAAGGAAAAGTGCACAATTGCAGACAATTTTTTAAACACTTCACAATAGACTTCTCTTCACTCACCACCTTGGCGAGCCTTCCATCACTCAGGTGCAGTGAACCTCATTTGGAGAGTCCACTTATGTAGTGCAATAAGCATCCATACTTCCATTCGTATTTTTGCGTAGAACCTTTATGCATAGAATCTTCTGCGTAGAATCTTTATGCCCGCATTCTCCACCATATGTGATATCTTGGGGGTAATTAGCTCGGTAGATTGGTGTCAGTGGTGCAGTGATTAGGTGCAGAATTAGAGTCCACACATTGCGTTTCAGTAAAAATAAATGAAAATGGTGCTTTACGCCAGCATGGAAACCAGTAAACAGAAATAGAAAATAATAAACAACCTAGCCCTCTCTTAGGGCACTAGCCAACTTCGTGAACCCTCTCTACAGAAGCAGCTAGTCTGCATGAAAGTCTTTCACAATCTCTGAGATTGGTGGTCCTTCCTGCCACATGCAGGACTGGACACTGGACTCCTGGCATGGTATAGCTTTCTTAGCTTGTTGGCTGCCGACTCTCACAAAAGGACAGTGTCAGAGTCTCCCTGCCTCCTTGCAAGTATGATCCTGACCACCCGGTCTGCTTCACTCACACGGCAGCCCCACCTGGACTGTCTGACTGTGTCCACCAGCAGCCTCACCTGGGCTCTGGTCCTATGGCAGCCATTACACATTTTCCCATAATGCTTTTGTACTCTGTGGGTGGATCTGTCCTGCCACACACAGAATCTGCTGCTCACCAGCACCATCTCTGGTGATACTGCCACAATTTATATATATATATATATATATATATATATATAAACAGAAAAACTTTTGCTATCGGCACTAACAATAATATACTGCAAATTTATGTATGTGCAGCAAGTAAAGCAAAGGGGATTTTGTCATGATTTGATCAAAGCACTTAAGCCTGCAGCCCAGCATCAAGGGACCCCATTTTTCTGCAGGTCCCTAACACTAACATATATGCCTAGCACATCATTACATTGCAGTTAAATGTACTCACCTCCTAGATACAGAGGGATACATCTATACAGGGCTGGCTGTTAGCCACACCCAACTAGGCTTTTTATAGCCTTAATTGAAAGCTGCCATGATAGCACAAGGCAATATTTTGAAACAAAACAGAAAAGAAATATGCCCGCGCTCGGTTTTACCCATATCATACATGGTACCAGCAGCATGGCAATATTAATGCCATATATGTATACAAAACAGAAAAACTTTTGCTATCGGCGCTAACAATAATATACTGCAAATTTATGTATGTGCAGCAAGTAAAACAAAGGGGATTTGTCATGATTTGATCAAAGCACTTAAGCCTGCAGCCCAGCATCAAGGGACCCCATTTTTCTGCAGGTCCCTAACACTAGCATATATGCCTAGCACATCATTACATTATATATATATATATATATATATATATAAATATTTATTTTTAACACAAAACTTATCCACCACTCCACCTGTGCAAAGTAATTTTCACCTGAGGGGCTAATGAGTATGGGGAGGGGGGGGAGTGGTGGGCGGGGGCGCATGCAGAAGTTTTGCCTAGGGTGCCTAATAGTCTAGCTGTAGTATAACTGTAAATTAAGTTGCGGTTGCAATTGTGGCTGACTTGTGTTGTACTGCGTATCAGCCGTGTGCCTGTCTTTGCACAAATGCACATGTTTAACTTTTTACATGATGGTGGCATCTGTAGGGGTGCAGCATTTAGACTACAATTCTGGGAAGAGCAAGGCTGGATTGGGGGGGGGGCTCTTTTCTGGGTTTGGGATAGTTGTAAACCCATATACAAAAATCTACATTTTATTTCTGGAATGTAATTATTACTTATGCTGGCCATACACTCTGCAATTATCGGGACGATCCGCCCGATATCGGCGGATCGCTGCGATAATTGCAGCGTGTATGCGGGCGACCGAGGGTTAAATATTGCTCGGTCGGGCATGCTGGATTGTCCAGCATGCCCATCTGATGCGATATTTACCCGGGAAACTGTCGGCCGCATCTGGCAATGTATGCCCAGCGCGGCCGACAGATCCTCCCCCGGGGGCGGAGCGCGGATGTCGGGGTATACACTGTGAGATTTCTCTCACAGTGTATGCCGCGGACATCTGCGGCTGGCAGCCAGCCAGATAAAATGTCTGTCGGTCTGACAGACATTTTATCTGGCAGTGTATGCCCAGCATTATTCATTTTTTATTATTATGTATTATTATTATGTTTAGGCATTGTTATATCTGCCTGGATGAATGCCAGCCAGTGCTTGGCCCCTAAGATACACTGTGATATTCCAAACAAGATCTTGCACAAATTTGTTCTCGGTCGAGCGTCTCCACTTCATTCACGCGCCATGTGTGCCTTCATTAGTGCGTCAGGAGCAGAATCAGGCGCACACGGCAAGTACTGTACATAAGCCTTGAAATCCAAGCCATGTATGATTTCTTGATATAAAACAGTGTAGATGCCGATCAGAACACGCTTATGAAAGAGAGATGTCTTCTTCTTATCTAATAAGACTTTTCATTATTGATTTTGTAAATTTTACAAACAGAGGGAAGGAAGGGGTGGGATGTAATAAGATCAAAATCAGGAAGCGTAATATAAAATAATAAAAAATCACTTTTGGAAAATGAACATAAAATACTATTAGCAGCAAGTTGAGCTATTATTCGGTTATATAGTGCCCTGTACAGCTCTGTCTCTTTGCTGTGCTGAGACACCATGGCCGTCGGATGCGCTCCTCTCTAGGAGCAGCAAGTGTAACATAGGGGCCTATTCATCAACACTGTTTTTTTAGGACATTTTTCTTAATTACCGTTATTTTAGTGTTCATTAACAATTAGGTAGAACTCCATGCGAGTTCTAAACCTAATTACCTCCAAGGATATTTTAGTTATGATGAATAGGCCCCTCAATGTTCAGAGATCTCCTGTATCGCATCAACCCAAATACAGTTATCAATGCCTCCAACGCTGTGAATCTTATTGCTTACAGTAATCAGGTGATCAAAACCAGAGGCGTGGCCACAATTAATTCCGCCACCTGTCTGTTAACCTTTCATATCACAGCACTTACTGTACCCTGCACAATTTTCCAAAGACAGAAAGTACAGTCCAATCTAGGAAACATAGTAGCTGCAGCAGCCACTGGGTGATGGCGAGCTCCAGGGCGAGAGGGCACTGCGTGTTTCATCTGTACACCCATGGCCGTTGCAGTAGCAGCAGGCAGACAAAGCATGTATGGTCCTCTTCCCACTGGTGCTGTCTACATGATCCAGTAGGGGGCCCCATCAGCTCTTAACCACCAAAGCCTGTATTTTTATTTATGTAAAATAACTTGCAGGTCATTTTTTTTTTTTTTTTTAGGAAAATTTATTTCACCCTCTTGCTGGAGCCTTATTCTAATTTTTAGCCAGAAAAGAAGTATGGCTTTTTATATATGGTCATTGGGAAACAGGGTTATCAACCTTAAAGAATTGCATTTTCTGAACTTGACTTTGTTATTTTAGGTTGAATGCGTTCTAGGTTTTGCATCTTTGTAAATGTTAAAAAAGCTGTAACTTTATGTGAATAGAAAAACGGTGATAAATGAAGCCGCATACTCCTCTCTGCCGGAAACCCTTCTATCTTCATTGCCACTTACCGACTGAAAGTTTGGAGGGTCATAGGGTCACCTGCACGACCATTGGTTTATAGGAACATCAGTCATTTTCAGTACCCACAGAGGCAGAGTAGTTTCACTTAGATGCTTGTGCTTGTCAAACAAAAACATTTTTTAATGCAAGATTTAAAAAGTGCAAATAGAAATGAATAGCATACGTATGTAACTTAACCAAACCCAGCAGCCTGTGCTTTCCTGATTCTGGGCACCAAGACCAACAGGAGCATAAAACACAGCAGAGAACATGTGACTAAAACAGGAAGTGGAATCATAGGGTCAATAGCACAAAGTTATACAACCTCTCATATTGTTATCAACTGACTACATCCATGCTAAACTGATAAGGCGTCTATAACTTTATTGCAATTAAAGACAATATAACAACTTACAACTAACTTATGCTAAAATAAAGACACGGACACATAGTGCTTTGGTTAATTGGTCATAACTTGCTTTTATTGAAGGTATGACCCTGAACATTTACTTTTGGGAGGCAAAGAAGGGTGCTACAAACACTCAGGGCCTGATTCAGATCCGTTCACTAGCAAGCGATCGCTCGGAGCGAGCAATGTTTTGCAATGTGCGCATGCGTATAATTCGCGGTGTGCCTGCACAAGCCAATATTTGTGAGGGGAAATTGACCGCCCGCTCATACTACACAGACTGGCCGCTACTTTGAGTGACAGATAGTGCTGTTTGTGGGTGGTAACAGGAGACTGTGCTTGTGAACGGGGGAGTGGTGCTGTGGACGCAGGCGTGTCTGGCTGTCAAAACGGAGTTTTGTGGATGTGCATAATTAGCAAAGAAGCGTCAGAGTATACGTCACTTGGTTGTTTTTTTACAATGAACTGGTCGCAGTGCTTGCGGGTGAGTAGAGTCCACCACAAGCGATGCGTTCCCTTCCGATGGTCCTCGATGTACCAATGTTTACACACACTTCCTGGAGATGACATGCGCTAGTGGGCATCTCTAGACACGCTATTGGGCGTACAATTACACAAACTGATCGCTCGCCAAGACATACTGGGCGTACTTTTGACTTGTCCTGTGAGCGGATGCCTTGACGTCACTTAGCCATATTTGCATATGCCGGGAGCGAGCAATCGCATCTAGCAAACGGGTCTGAATCAGGCCCTCAGCTCCAGCCATATGTTACTTAACCAATATTAGGGAGCAACTGAAACACCACCCCTGTGGCCATTGTAAGCTGAGCTGTGAAGACTCACAACCCCCTATAATACTGCATAGTATGAGCCTGTCCGCAGAGATGTATGTCCAAAGTCCTCCCGCAAAGGTAGGCCATACTACGACCCTTCAAAGGATATGTGCTCCACAACGTTTTCTTACACCTTACGTGGCTGCTGGTTTGTAGCACCTTCTCGTCCAACATGATAATATAACATAGTGTTAGTAAGAACACAACACAATAAAGAGCATAAGAAAGAGAATAGGGGAGGGACGGGCAAACACCATCCAGAAAGGAAGTTGCTGGGCGTACACCAACCTTATAAAGCCCACATATAGCCACTCCCACAAACTCACACATGGTCAGCAACCAACCAACCAAATAAACCCCCCAAACTACTCTACTTGGCAACAGTTGACCAAATTCTAACCAATTACAAAAAACTAAGGACTCTTATTTTCCCTTAAGCCTATTCAGCTTTTGTCTCATCTAAGGCATCCATAACTTTATTGCAATTAAAGACAATATAACAACTTACAACTAACTTATACTAAAATAAAGACACGGACACAGACTCACAGACTGCTATGGTTAAATGGTCATAACTTGCTTTTATTGAAGGTATGACCCTGTGCTTTTAATTTACTTTTTGGAGGCAAAGAAGGATGCTACAAACACTCAGCTCCAGTCATATGTTACTTAACCAATATTAGGGAGCGACTGAAATGCCCCCCAGTGCCCATTGTAAGCTGAGCTGTGAAGACTCACAACCTCCTATAATACTGCACAGTATGAGCGTGTCCGCAGAACGGACGCCAAAAGTCCTCCCACATAGGTAGGCCATACTATGACCCTTCAAAGGATATGTGCTCCACAACATTTTCTTACACCTTATGTGGCTGCTGGTTTGTAGCACCTTCTCGCCACCGCCAGGTTCAAAGAACCGCAGCCTGCCACCCAAACCAAAACACCAGACCGCATCCAAAAATAAAAAACAGAACCCAATACACACCTACCATAACTCTGACAAATGTACCCCATCAGATTGAAAACTGGAGCATGTTGCAGCTGCAAACTTGGGTGCCACACCAACAACCACCAGACCCGGAGGCAAAACAACCTTATTAATCTTCCTGTGAGCCGTACTCAAGACCAAAAGGTCTCTAGAAACCGTTCCTACATGGTGAGGGACAATATCTGACCACACCAAGCCAAATCAGCCTTCATGCACAAGATCAGATCAATACCCCCGACTGTCCAATAACATTGCCTACAAGGTAAATCGCCAACCATGACGGGTGCCTTCGGTGCTTCTAATGAATAAAACATAAGGTCCCAAAGAGCCGACCAATGCATACCTCGGACCCCAAACCACCGAACCTGATGGCCACCTAACAGGGCCGCCCTTCTTGCCATCCCATTCTCCTCAGCCTAATAAATAAAATAAATGGCCCACAAGCCACACTTGCTCAGAAGACACGGACAAAACTGTAAAAGAACAAACAGAACTAAACGCTGCAGTAATAAACATATAGAAGAAAAAGGATAGAGTGGTAACCTATTGGAAGGAGAATGTTAGTAGGAATACCCAAGCGAAGGAGAAAATCCCAAAAACCTCCCGTGAGCCGTGAATAATAAGTCAATTGAATTGCAGCCTTTGTGGAGGAAAAATTTAAAAATCCCTTCACACCCTCAATTTTTGAATGCTACCCATTCAAAAACTGGCGGGTAAACAACGTTTCTGGGTAGGGAAACACAACTTAAAGCTTATCCCATCTAACATATGACATAAAGAGGGATGACCTCCAGCTACCAATATCTTGGCAGAGTGAGGCAACCCGCTGCCCGCTGCGCGAGTAGCTGCGCCAGTACGGAAAGAGTACCACATTGTGCAAAATTCAAACCCAACTGACCCAGACAGTGCTTAAACACAGCAGCAAACTAGAACTTAGTCAAAGGGGAGGAGTCAGCATGCAATAACCATTGCGCAGGCTGCCGAGCGCAGACCCACATATAAACCAGCCAAGCGCAAAGGGCAAAACTTTATAATGGGATGAGGCCTGATGGTAAACCAACGCCCGCGCCCCAACTGATCAGTTTCAGACCGGGGATGTTGCACAGTCCCGGCCTGAAGTACCACATACTTAAATAATAGCCATAGTCAGCAAACCTCTTATTAGACGCAACAAGCTCACTAATCCGCAAAGCGCCAAAGTATGCCAGCGCAAATACTAATTGGAACAAAACAGATTCAAAGTCCGAAGAAGCAATCACCAAAATCACCCCTACCAGAAGCTGCAACAGTGCCACATCAATTGGGTGGCGAGAATCACCCACCATGGGGCTGTCTTTAGCCCAACCCTTAAGGACCTTAGACAGCACAAACTGCTTTGTGGGGTTGTGACCGTCATGAAGGCGTGAGAAAAAAGCAGTATCCGCCAGGGCGGAAGCCATGGCAGCCTTAGATCGGCCCCTCTGATAATGGCAACACAAACTTAACTAAGTGCTGATCTAAAGACTTACCCACAGAAGGATACTTAACCTGAAAAGCCTCCCAGTCGTGCCAAGCTGCCTCATAAACCCGCAAAGTTGACGAAGCAAGGGATCTCCGGGCCAGACCAATTAGTCCGACTCAACAATCCACCAGACAAAAGATGGATAAGTCATGCCAAACGGATTAGCCTCAGAGGCCAACATCCGAAACCTAGCAAATTGAAAACGGGATATGGAATCCGCTATCCGGTTCTCAATGCCTGGGACGTGCTGCACCCTGTAGACAATATTTGCCTGAAACATTTCAAAACCAAGAACCTTAATAGACGCAGCGCCATAGGAGAAGAAGAACGCTGGTTATTAATAGCATGCACCACGCCCAGGTTATCACACAGAAAAATTATGTTCTGGTTAGATAACCTGTCAGCCCACAAATCCACTGCCACTATTATTGGAAAGAGCTCCAATGACAGCAGGTTGGACTGAAAACCATGAGATATCCATGATGCAGACAAAATGCTCCGAAACCAGTTGAACTTGCAGCATCGGTGAACAACTGCAATTCAACATTGTCAACCGGCTGAAAGAGCCAAATCAACTCCAAATTGAAATCCACCAAAAACAAAGCCCACACCCGGAGGTCATCCAGGAATTCCCTGGAAAGACTGACACTGAAATGCGGGCTGGAGACCCCTTCAATGGCACGCTCCAAATTACGGCAAAACACCGGCCCCATCGGAATGATCCGGCATGCAAAATGAAATGAACCTATGGCCGACTGCACCTGGCGCAATTTAATCCAGCCGAGAATCTAAGCAACACTGAATCTGACCTAGCATTCACCCTGCCTTATCAGCCGGCAAACAGCAGCACCCAGCAACTTTGTTCACTACGATACCAAGGTAAGACAAGCAAGAAGTCGGACCTTCCGTCTTGTCACAGGCGACCGCCACGCCGAGCACCCAGACAAAGGGCCTGTGCAGAAAACAAAACGTCCCCACAGACTACGCTATCTGATGGGTCGACGAACAAAAAGTCGTCCAAATAATGTGCAATGCCCGCATGGCCCGTACCAGCCTGGATACACCAATGCAAGAAAGTGCTAAACTTTTCAAAATAAGCACATGAGATAGCGCGGCCCCTGAGGAGGCACCTGTCAACAAAAAATTGGCCATTTAACTTAAAACCCATAAAACGTAGGGACTCTGGGTGCAACAGCAGTAGGCAAAAAGCGGATTCCACATCCAATTTTGTCATAAAAACCCCAGGACCAAAACCCTTTGTCATCGCTAGCGCCTCATCTAACAACTGGTACTGAACCTGGCAAAGCAAGTGAGAGATAGCATCGTTCACAGAGCCCCCATGAGGGTCGACAAATGCTGGATCAAACGTTATTTCCCCTGGACCTATTTGTGCACAACACTGAGAGGGGAAATGCACAGATCCGGCAAAGGAGGGGCGGAGAAAGGACTGGACATACGGCCCAAAGCCATTACAGCAAACACTTTCTGTCGCACCACATGGGGAAGCTCTCTGGCCAAACGCAAATTCTGGGAGGAGACCACATGCAATGCGCCATCTACGGGTAACCGGAAACCTAAACTAAAACCGTTCAGCAAAAATTGGGAATCTTCCGACAAAGGATACCAGCCCAACCATTTAGCCAACTCATCTAATGCCACCAGAGAGTAGGCCTTACTTGTCAACTCTGAATATATGAGTCCTGCCCCCTGACCCACCCTTCGATCCTGACTTACAGTCTTTGGTGTGGTGACTGCCATTACAGATGCGGTAGGGGTTACGAAAATGACCCCCAGTCCCCCGGGAACACAGAGAATCATTGTAGGCAAAACATTTCCCCTTGGCAAGCAAATTCACCCCAGCATGCAAACGGAGGGTAGCCTTCCTGCCCTGTACCCCTTCCGCAGGTTCCTTAGCTTCCTGGGTAACTACTAACCTGATCTCAACATCCTAGCGGCCCAGAGGCATAACCAGCTGACCGTACTGCTTCCTACGAAACTGTTCGTAGTATTCTCTCCAAACAAAGCCCTTGGATTTGACGAAAATATTGTGCACCAAATGAATATATTTAATGACTTTACGGTGCTCCATTGGGTGTGTTTCGAGATAGGCCAGAAAAACCAGTATGCCGCTAAGCCCATGGTGAAAGCCACGGCAAGAATCCTCCCCGGCCCCCCCAGGTTTCTTGGCTTTATCCAAAGCTTTCTTCATGTCATCGGTTAGAGAAAAAACATCCACAAACTTACCCTTACGAATCTTGTCCCTAACCCGCTTAAGCAAACCCCTGTCCACTGCTGTATTGGCACAGTGAACCATACTCGAATCCTCAACAGGCGCCACAATAGCAACGGGAGCTGACTGACGCTTAGCCGCCTTCTTAACCAAACAGCACGCAGCTAGCTTAACTAAGTTATGCGGGCGCGCTGGCGAACCGGACGTGGAGCTACTATCGCTAGACCCAGAAGATTACGTATCTAACAGCAAAGGAAGGATAGCAGACTCACCACCAGCCGTCCCCGACATCCGGTCACCGACAGCCGTAGGCACTGCAACATCGTGGGCAACGATCACGTCACCTGTAGAAAGACCAGCCACAGCGCTTCCACTTGAGATCCCAGCACCACCAGAAGCCGTCATGGGAACGGGATGCAATCGGGACTTCCCGACTGCTTTACCTGGTGAGGGTTAAATGACAGGCGGATAAATCTAGACGCCTGTCATTTTTCCGGCGGAGAGGGAGGGTTAGCCGCAGGGAGGGAGGGTTAGGTTTAGAGCTCCCGGGGGGGACTTAGGGTTAGGCTAGGGGGAGGGAGGGTTATGGTTAGGCACCCCCGGGGGGGAGGTTAGGGTTAGGCACCCCCCCCGGGGGACATAAGTTTAGGCAGCGGGGAAGGGGGGGTAAGGGTTAGGCACTCAGAGGGGGGAATAGGGTTAGGCACAGGGGAGGAGGTTAGAGTTAGGCACCCCTAAGGAGGGTTATGGTTAGGGGGGTTAGGTTAGGTTATAGATACTTACCTAAGGACGATCTGGATTTCCAGCGCTGTCGGGCTGCTGCTGCCGGGATCTTTGCTTTTGTCTGCCTGATGCTGTAGCTCCGGGACTTGCTACAAGACGGGGCGGCTGTCGATAGTCGTGACCATTTCCAGCCCGCTCGCACAAGCTGTGGGTGGGCACCCACAGCTTAGCGAGTGGGCAGGAGAAAAAAAAATTAAAATCCCCGCCTTGATTCAGAGCGAGCGCTCGCAAACAGTGAGTGGCTCTGAATCAGGCCCATAATTCTGTGCATGGAAAATGCTTACTTTTTGACCATCATACTGTATATTTAAGTATTAGAAACAAACATAAAGCTTAATATTCATGTTAAATGTGATTTTTGCACCAATAACAATGATTTTCTGTCACCATTTATCGCAGCGATAGAAAATATATTATCCGTGCAATTATCATTTAAATATCACTGGAACATTTAAGTGAGACTCAGATGCCCGAAAATACTGTCTGACAGCGTTAAGAGGAAACTTGCAAATCACCAGCCAGTGTTGATAAGCCTGTACACGCGTGATATTCTACATTCCACACGCACTCTTCCTGCTCCCAGACACCCCACGTCATACAACCCTCCCCCTTCCTGCTGCCAGACATGCAACAAACTCCACTCACTTCCCCTACTGCCAGACACTCCACCTGCTACACTTGCCATCCCTGATCCCAGATACCCCACATCATACCACTCTCCCCCTGCCTGCTTTCAGACACCCCACTTCGTAACACTGTCTTCCTTCCTGTTGCCAGACACCCAGTATATCACAATCATCCTTCCTGCTGCCACACATCCCATATGTCACACTTGCCCTCCCTGCTGAAACACAAACCACACTCACCCTCCCTGCTGTCAGACTGCCCATCTACCATACACCCTTTCCTACCACCAGACACTTCACTTACCACACTCGGCCTACCTGCTGCCAGACACCCCAATTATCACCCACCCCTTCCCTACTGCCAGACACCCCACCTGCCACATTTCACCCTCCCTGCTGGCATACTGGTACCTTCTGCCAGTTACCCCATGCTGCCACACTGCCACTGTCAACATATTTCTTCTCCTTTCTGCCCAGTGTCATTTATGGAAGCACCTCACCTGCCAGCATTCTCCCCTAGGCTGGTCACCCTACATGGCTTTCATAAG
Source organism: Taudactylus pleione (assembly GCA_031769625.1). Taxonomy (NCBI): domain Eukaryota; kingdom Metazoa; phylum Chordata; class Amphibia; order Anura; family Myobatrachidae; genus Taudactylus; species Taudactylus pleione. The sequence goes on from JAUIMM010001025.1 coordinate 3,707,896, forward strand.
AGAAAATAAAAAACAGAAGAGGGAGAGAGTAAATTCATTTTCTAAAATCATTTAACTTATTTTAAAGAGTCTGATACACCCCCTTTCTCTGTTAAAAGAAATCTGCAGCTATGCTACTATACTTTACAACTGTTTTATTGTATTCTGTTCAAAAGCGGTTATTGATTCTAGAACTCTTGAAACTTTCTTCTACGACATAGCAGATAAGATAATAAGGGGAGCTATTTACTAAGCAGTGTTAGGAGACAGAGTGAAAAGTGATAAGAAAGTGATAAGGTGCCAGCCAATCAGCTCCCAACTGTCATTTTTCAAATACAGCCTGTGAGATGACAGTTGGGAGCTGATTGGCTGGCACCTTATCACTTTTCACTCTGTCTCCTAACACTGCTTAGTAAATAGACCCCTGTGTCCACTAAACTGGGTATGATTTCTTCACATATATACAGGGAAACAGGAAACATGATTATGATATATGGATTCCTTGGAGAGATATATTATCTTCATTTTTTCATTATGGGGCAGGTAGCTATCAATGATGGATGTCCAGTGGCTTTCTCCTCTGGTTACAAATGTGTACAGAGGGCCTGATTCAGAGCCGCTCGTAAGCGGCCGCTCGTTCGCTCCGAGCGATGTTCGCACATCTGCGCATGCGTATGAGTCATAATGCGCATGCGCCAACCAGTCATTGCGGTCGGAAATCGAGCGCTCGCAAAACAGCGAGGGCCTGCTAATTTGAGTGACAGGATGAGGCGTTTGTGGGTGGTAACAGGGGAAGGTGCTTGAAAACGGGGAGTGGAGATCCGAACGCAGGCGTGCCAAACGGTCAAAACGGGCGTTTTAAGGGTGTGCATAATTAACAAAGCAGCGTCATTGACCACATCACTTGGTTGTTTCTTAGCCTGAACTGTTCGCATGATTGCGGTAGGAAAATCCAACCACAAGCACTGCGAGTAGTTCAGATGCCTTTCGATGTATTCAATTAATCAAATAAATAGCAGAGATGACGTAGGATGCGAGCGGCCAGGGGGCGTCTTTACAAAATAGCGAGCGCATGTTTCGTTCGCTCGCTCAGACATAGAGGCGTCAACAGACCGCAAAGAGCGAGCGCTCAATTTAAATAGCCGGCCCCTTTTTCTGAATGAGCGAGCGCAAATAGCGTCCGGCTCTGAATCAGGCCCAGAGTTCTCCCAATATATGGATTATTAAGATTGTAAACGTGAGATCAGTGCCCTCTTACCACTTTGTCTATCTGTTATTACCCTTTCTAACTTTATAACAGTTTTGCTGACAATTGTAAAGCACAACGGAACATGCTGGCACTATATATGTAAATGTTAATAACTTTTGTCCATGGAAGATGACGTTTTGCCTCTTTCTGAGACCCGATTTTTGGAGGGAAAAATCCAAACTCGACGTGCAAACTCGATCCTATCCAAACCTGCACATCCCTATTTAAAACATTTTATATATTGTGGGAACTGATGATCATGACTACATTAATATATTATTTTCCTGGTTATCTTGATTAGACCATATTCATATATTTAATGTCATGGTTAGCTGCTAGGAACATGGTTTATTTGATCATTGTATACACATACACATTCTGTCTTCCCACATTCCGCCTTCCCATTCTGTCTTCCCACATTCCGGTAGAACAGAGAAACTCATAAAGTATGCTATAATTGGTTACATGTCAAATGCTGAGAGCCACAACAATACAAACTTTGCTTCATTGCACAAATGTATTATTCTAATCCACTGGTTCTGTGCATTGTATTTCAGAAAGCAACCAGTGATCCATAAGTCTTTTTCCTATCTTATTTTTCATTACTATTTCTTAGTATCAAGGCAGATAAAGTCAAAGTGCCTGTGTCTACATCACCATACATAAGTTATTCTCCACTATATACCAGATAATTAACTAAGGGCCTGATTCTGACCCGCTCGCGAGCGCTGAGTGCTCGCAAGCGGGTCGATGGTGCCCAAGTGGGCATACGCACGACGGAGGCGCCTCTATCGTGCGCATGCGCGAGGCCCGAATAACGACGGCCAAGCCGTCGTTAAGGGTCTCGGTCCAAAGGGGACGTGCTGTCAATGGTGATTGACAGCACGCCCCCTTTGGTGGGCGTGCCGGGGGCGTGGCTGCCCAGACGGAGGCGTTCCCATGGCACCCTATGCTGCTGGCACCCTATGCTGCCAGTGACAGGCTCTGATGTAATGCGCATGTGCGATGGTCTATCTGTGCATGTGCATGACGCGGGGACCCGGCAGTGCCTGGAAAGCCTCGCTGAAGCTGGAAAGGCAGCGCCGGGTCCCCATTGCCATCAATGTGGACCGCATCGCTCTCGCCATCTAAAGATGGCGAGAACGATGCTGTGACAAACAGCGATAATCTTAGATTACTGCTGTTTGTTAAATCCAGAAAGGATGACATAACCCCTTTAGCAAACACTAAAGGGGTTATGCTTCGTTAAGAAATGGGGCCCAATGTATTTATGCCTTTTCAATAAATTACATATTTAGCTGAAGGCAAGTCAGTCATAATTGCTTGAAACCCATAGCAACCAATCAGATTCTAGCTGTTATCTTCTATAGAAGGTGCTAGATAAATGTTAAGTAGAATCTGATTGGTTGCTATGGGCAACATCTCCACTTCTAAAATCCTGCACTTTAGTAAATATACCCCTAAGGGATCTATTTACTAAGCAGTGTTAGGAGACAGAGTGAAAAGTGATAAGGGACCAGCCAATCAGCTCCCAACTGTCATTTTTCAGTGAGATGGAAGTTGGGAGCTGATTGGCTGGCACCTTATCACTTTTCACTCTGTCTCCTAACACTGCTTAGTAAATAGACCCCAGTTTGATATAGCACAAATCCAAGAAACAGCTGCCACCAACATGCAGAGAAAACATTTTCTACATATACTGTACACCTCAATAGCAGAAAGGGGCAGCCAGGTCGGCACAGCAGGTGGGGTGCTGGCTGGGTGCGTGTCACGGCAAAGGTGGGAGGTGTTGGGGGCCTGCTGGTGAGATTGCGTCATCGTGGCCCCATCCCCACTATACAATGACAAAATTAACGGCGTAAAGCGGGGGTGGCTACGATGATACCATTTAGCGCAAATCACGTCATAGACTTTACTGGGAAGTGGGTGGCACAGACACAGTGCAGGACCAGGAGACTTGAATTCTCTTCCGAGCAACCGGGAGCAGCACCCGAGATTCGGGAGCCTCACGGTTGTTCCAGAAGAATAGGCAAGTATGGTGGTGTGCCAATAACAGTCACTGTACATTAGTGGAGGGAAACAGTTTCAGGAACCAGTCATCACTATGAGTTTGGAGGATGCTATAGCTTAGGGAAGCCGAACACAGGCTCGTCCTATCTTACTGCACAGTGTTTATTGAATGATTATCGATGGCATTTATTTTAAAATACGCAATGCGGCTTTGAGTGCAGATCTGAACCAGGCTCATACTTCTATTCATATTTCAAGAACAAATACTCTATATAAAAAGTAAGGTACAATTTCATACCTCCTTCCCATAGGACATATGTCTTCTGCTGCATCAGGGTAGTGCCAGTGAAATGAAGCCTTCACATAGAAGAAACTTAATTTATTGAAGCCTAGAGTAACGCTGCCTGCATTAAAAACAGTGCTCTCCCCCGTCCTCTCACAGTGGATTTGGCATTACTCATCTCATGTACCAACGTGGATTTGTGGTAAATCTTCTGAAAACATTTTCCGCATCTGTTAAGTCTCCACCATATATATGATCAGGGACCTACAGAAGGTATAGGCGATATCTGCTGTGGTCATTCTATTTTCATTCCGCAGAGTAGTTCCCATGGGTTTCAATGCGGCTGAGCTGAGTCCCGACAGCTAATCCAGGCCGTAAACCTATGGCCCCGATTCCCTGTTCTGCCGATCTGACCCAGTCCGCCAATCTGTGGATAGCCGGTCACCGTTGATCAGCAATCCGTTGGCGGATGAAAATTCAACATGTAAAAAACCCTGGACTCGCCGATTTTGACCACTTGGAATCGGGGAATCGATATTGTTCAACATGTTGGATATCCCCAATTCTCGACCCTGCCATCGGTAGAATGGGAAATTGCCACGATAGCGGCTAGATGTATTGGCCCCTTTGCACCATCTTTTAATTGCAATAGCCATCGTAGATTATTGGCTACAAAATCGCAAACATTTTCAGAGCCGTTATCCCTGATTGCCGCACATGCGCATTACATCTGCCGGGTCCTGGTCTGAAACCCGGGTGTACACCCTTTGTCAGGACAGCTTGATATTGGACAGGCTGTCCCGGCAAGTTCATATTGATGCATGGGGGTGTTATGCTAAGTGGTGCGATCGCTATCGGCCACGAAGATAGACTGAAATTATCACTTTTTTTTACTGACCTTTGGTACATCTCACCCTCTTTTGGTTACCAGAGCTCCTCATAGTAACTATAGGAAGAAACAATTCTTGAGCAACAGCAACAAAAACTTTCTGGTTTTCATAACTTAATATTCTCTAGAAACAGAGGCCCTCATTCAGAGCCACTCGCTAGCGGCAGTACGCTCGTTCCGAGCGATGTTCGCACATCTGCGCATGCGTACGGTTTTTAGTACGCATGCGCGAACCAGTCAGTGCGGCCGAAAATCGTTGGTACGCAATATAGCGAGGGCCTGCTATTTTGAGTGACAGAATGAGGCGTATGTGGGTGGTAACAGGGGAAGGTGCTTGAAAACGGGGAGTGGAGATCCGAACGCAGGCGTGCTTAAAGGTCAAAACGGGCGTTTTAAGGGTGTGCATAATTAATACAGCAGCGTCATTGACCACGTCACTTGTTTTTTTTTAACTCAGAACTGCTCGCAAAATAGCGGTTGAAAACACCAACCACAAGAATAGCGAGCAGTTCATACGCTGTACGATGTACTCGATTAATCTAATAAATAGCGGACATGACGTATGGTGCGTGCGGCCAGGGGGCGTTTTTATCAAAAAAACGAGCGTATGTTTTGCTCGCTCGTTCAGACTTAGAGGTGGGAACAGACTGCAATTTGCGAACGGATCATTTGAATAGCCACCCCTTGTTTTTGAACGAACGACCACAAATAGCGAACGGCTCTGAATCAGGCCCAGAATTCCAACTTATGTAAATACAATTCAGCAAATATGAAAATTAATCACTCTATACATTTATTAAAATAGTTTCCTAAGACTAGTTTTTATAGAACTTATTTTATATACTACATGTCATTGTACTTCGTAATCTTTCTATAAAAGTGAGGCATTTTACTGTATGCATAGGATTTTCTTTTTTGACAACTATTCAACATTTGGAGCCGATCCAGTTCCCTCGGGCGATTCATATAGACGCAGCTACTCCTTTGTAGAGAGGATTATTTAGACTCAAGCTGCTAGCGGGGCCTTGGCACGAAGTGGTTAGCGATTATGATCAGTGACGTAATGTGGCTGCTTCTGTAACCACAACTGCTATTGCCAAATGGAGGATCAGTATAATATAGCTATAACTCTGCTCTTTCTTCAGCAAAGTAGTCTAATTACCTCGCAAAATACAAAATAAGCCCTAGGTTTGTTTATCCCCTACTAGACCAATTGTCTCCTGCAAACATTGTTTACAGTCACAACATTTGAATTTTTATGTAATAGTTTAACAAAATTATTAAAAACAGTAATCACTTTGATTTTTAATAATGTGATAATATAATAAACTCTGGGGGTGCATTTAAAACCAACGAACATCGTCAAGGTTGTCGGTGGTTTATAACTACAAATAACAGCATTTGCTAAAGATTGGTTTGACTTTCTAAGAACCCACCATAGATCCCCATCGGTTTCTAAATACCTATCCTGCCGCAAACTTGCAGCGATTTGACAGAGACCTAGGATCTGTGCATAAGGTTTTATTAAAAATGCAAAAAATTGCATTCTGTTTTCAGTGTTTTAAAAAATAGAGATGAGTCCGCCTGAACATTGACGACCAGCACTAAGCTTAAAAAGACAGGGCTTGTGGCACTATAGAAGGAGGGGCACTTGGCACGCAGTCCTACTGCCATAAAGCCAACTAGTCCTAGGAATCCATAGGGAATTGGGGGATGCAGAAAATTTGCTTCACCCAATCAGAGTGCTCCTATTTATTCCTATAGTAGTGTCCGATAGTGAGCTGTCATTTGTGATGGGCTTCGAAAGGAAGCAGTTCTGCAATGTTTAAAATTTTTTTATTTTTCCTGTGCCAAGTATGTGGGATGCCTACATGGACCGAAGAGGACCTTTCCCAAGGGATTTGTAAGTAGTAAAATGGTGAACGAGGGGTCTAGAAATGTTGCTATTTAATAATGTAGTTTCCAATTCGATGTCATTCATGGTGGAGTGTATCCAGAGCAATTTTTGAGGTGGAATGGGTCGCCGGGCTGTCATGCCTGTCCCTGGATGGCTGCCCGGTCCGCAACTGCATCCAGAGCCGGATTAAGAAGCCCCCACGGCTGGAGCATGTTGGGCACAGCTGTGCTGGAGGAGTGTGTGTGTGCCAACTGTTTCCCCTACCTGCTGCACCATCACTGCCACTGGTGACCTCCCCCTGGTAACTCAGGGTCGGATAGTGCAGCTGCCACAACAGGAGGGAAAGTCTGTGCTGGAGGAGGAGACCCAGAGATGGGGTGACAGCAGCAGTAGCAGGGGCCTCCGCCCGGTCCTGACCGCAGCCAGCTGGGGAGGTTCCTGCCCATCTCAGAGCCAAATAGACAGGGGAGACAGGAGGAGAGGGGCAATGTGGCTGGTGTGAGTATTAGCACCTAATGTCACCCCTATGCTGTCTGGCTAATACGTCCCATTCTCTGATATATATATATATAAGTATTTTACAAGAATTCGAATTTTTCAATATTTTTATTGGGATCTGGCTTATTCAATATTATTTATGTGGATTTGACTTTTTTTAAATATGGATCTTGTTTTATTCTATATGTATTGGGGAGTGGTATGAAACACCGGCAGCTCAAATCCTGACGTCAGAACCCCGAACATTGTAGATCGATACAGGGGAGGTAAGTACCCTATCCCTACCCCTCACCCCCCCTCCTAACCCTCCCTTAGTGGTGCTAAACCCTATCCCCCCGCCTAGTGCCTAACCTTAACCTCACCCCCGGGGGAGGTTAAGGTTAGGCACTAGGAGGGGAGGATAGGGGCCATTTTGATATATATAACATTATTTGCGGTCCTGGTGCAGGCCACGCCCCTTCCATGTGACATCACATGGGGCAGGGCCACAATTGCCTGTGATTACGGCAATGCCCGGAGCATCCTGGCAGCGGTGTGACCATCTGAAGCATCCTAAGGACACTCCAGGTGGCACTGCTGCATAGATTTTGGCTGCAGGCAGCCTCTTAACCAAAAGAGGCTAGCAGAAAAAAGCTCAGAGGGCCAGACCAAATGATTCTGGGGGCCTTATATGGCCCCATCCCTGCCCTAACCCCTTCTCCCCATAGCCTAATCCTAACTCTCCCCGGTGGGGGTGCCTAACCCTAATGTCCCCCCAAGGGGATGGCTAAACCTAACCCTCCCCCCCATCCCCGTGGACAGTGCCATACTTACCAGCGTCCGGACATTCGGGGTTCCAACGTTCGGAATGCCGACGCCGGTATCCTGATATCATTCAAGATTGCGGCGTTGGCATTTTGCCGGCAGTCGGGTTTACGGCATCGGCATTTTAATTACAGAACTACAGTACATGCCATGTATTGTTGTGGCTTGATGTGACTTTCCCTATATAATTCGTATGGATTCTGGTTTTCGGTGGGGGGTGTTTGAATTTATAGCAGTTTTCTTTCCTATATTTCTGCATTTGTTTTCGGAGCTTCATCGCAATACAAAAGGATCCCGATGTATTAAAAAGGTCTGCAGTAGAAATCAAACAGCACAGTAACCCCTATAGGATTCTATGGGGCTGTGTTGTGCCGCTAGTATCAAGCTTCGGAAAACGTAACTTTCTGGAGCTTGTGCCCGCTAGCCAACTCTATCAATGGATAAGTTATAGAAGCCTATGGGCTTCTTTGAGCAAACATCCACAGAGAGAGAGAGAGAGATCAGAATATGGCATATTTCAACCCCCCGAGTCAGGAACACATGCACATTTCAACCTCTTGGGCCAGGAGCCAAAGGTTCCAGCAGAGCATTCAGACAGTGGAAAAATGGTATTGAAAGCATTTTTACAGTGCGGGCATTAGAACATTAAACATGCCGTTTGCGATGCATGTTTACAATGATAAAGTCTGCACATTCAAAATGTTTTAAGTCGAGATACTGCAGCCGTAATTTTGCGGTCGATCTCGTCAATGTCGACAAAGTGACCATCGACTTCCTAACTACATCCCCTTTCTATAAATATGCCTGCCAGAGACAGGGCAGGTTTGTCGGTAAGATTGCTGCAGCTTTGCGGTGAGTTGCAAACCCGTCGCTTAGGAGGGGAAATCGGGACAGCGTTTTTGGTTCAAAAGTAAGTGTCATGACCGGCTGTATGGAATCCCCTGCTGAGGGGTGCAAGCTGAGGTTCAGGACTAAGAGGAAGTCTGAGACGTGGGGTCTGTACACAAGATCTTCTCATCCACGAGTACCAGTCGTTGGCGAGACCTGACCAGAGGTGCGGAGTCTAACCAGCGGGGAGGTGTTCTCCAGTGACCCCTCCAAGCAGGATATGGGTTTAGCTGCACCCAGCTGGCAGGTCACGGCCCTTTAATCAGGTGACTAGTACTCAGGGGAATAGAGAATCCTGCTACGGTGGCCCTAGTGGATGTTTCTTCCAGAAATATGCTATACCTCTGTATAGCTTCCAATGTTTACACCAGAGGATCAAGGAAGCACAATGGCACTGAGGAGTGAATGCTGTAGTGCCAACGGTACTGAGGCTGGATGCTGTAGTGACAGCAGAACTGAGGGTGGACACTGTAGTGATAGTGGTACTGTGGCTGGATGCTGTAGTGACAGTGGTACTGAGGCTGGACACTGTAGTGATAGTGGTACTGTGGCTGGATGCTGTAGTGACAGCAAACTTATCAATTGCTCTGAACACGCTGTAGCACAATGCTTGGGAAATTGCTGCAACACAGGAGAGATATTCTGAACACACTGGAGCACTGGTAATCACAGGAGTAACACAAGGACAGACCTGGAACGAAGTAGTATCAGGAGACACTGGAAAATTACAACATTGCTCAGGCAACTTCCCGTAGTCCGCTGTCTGGCTTTATCCCCTGCAGTAGCAGATCATTGGTGGACAGCGTCAGCTGACAACCATCATGCTACCACTGGGTATGGAGTCGTCAGGTGATGCAAACTGTCATGGCCGCATCCATGACGGCAACCGCAGAAACCAGACACGGAGCAATCCCAGGCAGTTCACATGGCACTAGGTAGAATACTCAGCGCGTTACCCTCCGCTGCACCTGACGTCTGACCTCACGGAAGACCAGGGGAAGCCGGCGCAAAGGAGAGCAACGGCCGATCCTAGGCCGCAACCTGACAGTAAGGTTTCTTGACGGGACTGGTATTTAACATTTATTGATGTAATGCAACTATGCTCTGTTCAGTTAGAAAACATCATTCGCAATAGTCATACAATCTCTGAAAGTATAAAAAGGGCAAAAAATAAAGACCACAAAATGAGCCCATTTCCCCATTTTACAGAAAAACATATAACCATTGCTTGTTTATGTGTTGTGGTATATCTTGTGAGCGGAACAGACGTAGTAACGTGATCCATACTTCCTGATATATGTATCACAAAGCTGCAGAACCAGCACACACACAATGAGATCAAGAGATGGCACAAGGAAAACAGAACTCTGGGAAATGTTAATGGTGATAGTAGTATAATAAACACATAAAACAGTAAGTAAAGTCCCAGCTACGCTATGGGATATCTTCTGTGTTCTGGACCCAAATACATTGATGCCAGATATGCATAATTTCCAGGAAAATTCCCTTTCTATTTTTCATGATCGATCTATTGTGTGGTATTAATGAAGGCTAACTAAACTATTTTCTAGGTTTTAGTACAGCAGCCCTTGTAACCTAAGAATTATTCCACTAGAACCCCTCCACCTACTTCCTCTCCTTCTTAACTCTCCCTGTATATACCTGTATAACTGTCGAAGTCTATGCCATATGCTGGAATGATACTGGTTGTCCTAATGAGCAAGACACCGTATGCCCTGGCACTACTTCCATCCAACCCTGATGTCAAAATGACAATAATAGCTTTTTGCTTTTCCTTCAGATTGAGCTTCCCTCTTTAAAATTACATTAGGTAACTCAAAACCCTCAGCTAAAATAGGGACCCAAGCTGCCAGTTTCAGTTTCTGCTATGGGGGTTTTCAACTCCAGTCTTCCGAAAACCCCAATAGGTGATATTTTCAGGATTTCTGTCTGAGGTAACAAGTGAGGAAATTCTGACCTAGCAAAATAGATCACTTGGTTAAAGAAAACTGGTAAACATGACCTGTTGTGAGTACTTGCAGCTGGAGTCGGAAAAAACCCATTTGAAATTAGCTTAAATCGTGTGCTCCCAAGGCCAGCTCCCCAAGCCTCAGTGCACGTGGTATGATGTCACAGAACAAGTGTTAGGAGAGGGAATATTGGGCACACCTTTCCATTTAGTGGAAACCCACAAGATATAAGCAGGTGCTTTGGGGCAGCAACATGCTGCCCAATCGTCCTTGTGCCCTGGACAGCGGCACTGGTCACATGACCCTCTATATGACCCTGTCTTAAGCTGGCCACACACTAGACCAACTTACATCCAACCAGCCAACTTGTTGATTGGTTGGAGTGAAAATCTGGTAAGGAATGAAAGCAAATGACAATCAGCAATTTGCTCCCAAACGCCGTAAAATGAACAAAAATTGTTGTTTGAACAAATTGTTTAGATTAAACATTTAACAAACTTGTCTGACGACCATTTTCATCTGTTTTATGGCATTTAGGAGCAAATTGCTGATCATCATTTACTCCCATACCTTACCAGATTTTCATTCCAGCCAATCAACTAGTTGGCTGGTTGGATATAAGTTGGTCTAGTGTGTGGCCAGCTTTAGACTACTCAGGTACCTGTAACCTTACAGGGTTACAAGGGCAAATGCAAGATTTTATAAGCGAGGTTTCAAGGTCACAACACCAAGGTGGACATGACCATCATACAAGGGCCTAGCCATCATTTCAGCCAGTGTGGGAGACCCTCTCCAACCGTTTCTTCCAAATACACAGACAATACTGCATGCACTGCTGTTAAGTACTCGTAGGTCCCTCTACACCAGCAGGGGAGTGTGAAGCAGGATAGAATTCCTGAATGTCCCTGCATGGTAGAAAAGTTCTAATTGAGAGGGACAGCCATGAGCATAGCTACAGTGGGTGCCTTTGCTATGGGGCCCAGAGGCTTAGGGGCCCCAGATCCAGGTCATATAGTTGTCTATCAAGTTCTCAGAATTGTACATTAAGCAATAGGGTCTAGTTCATTTCCAAGCCTGAAAAGGGGGACTCTTCAGTGCTCATATAAGTGTCAGTCTATCCCTCTCCCTCTCAGTAAAGTTCCACACTGACATAACCCATCTCCTGCACTAGTATAGCATCCTCACGGGCACAGCTCAGCTAATCAGTGAGAGTAGCCTTCTCCTTGATTACAGCATTTGTGAAGGGGGCTGGGGGCAGGGATTGAGCTCCTATATTAGGACTGTCCCAGAAAGGAACAGTGGGCCTGATTCAGACCCGGATGCTATTTGCGGCCGCTCGCTGGCTAAAAGGGGCCGGATATTTAAATCATGTGCTCGCACTGCGTCACGTAAAGCTGCCCACTAAGTAATAGCAAGTGGCCGCACTATGCGCTCGCACCTGTATAAAGACGCCCCTTTGCCACTCGCAATACACGTCATCTCCGGCAATTGCAGGATTAATCGGGAACATCGAGAGCCATCGGAGCTGCTCGCAGCGCTAGTGGTAGCCTTTTCCAACCACAACATTGCGAGCAGTTCAGGCTAAAATACAACCCAGTCATGTGTGTAATGACGCTACTTTGCTAATTATGCACACACATTAAACGCCATTCTGACGGTCGGGCACGCCTGCGTTCGCACATCCACACCCCCGTTTACAAGCACCTTCCCCTGTTACCACCCACAAATGGCGCAATCTGGGCCTGATTCAGAGCCGCTCGTAAGCGGCCGCTCGTTCGCTCCGAGCGATGTTCGCACATCTGCGCATGCGTATGGGTTGTAATTAGGGGTGTGCACCGGCCACTTTTCGTGTTTTGTGTTTTGGTTTTGGATCTGGATCTTTCTTCGTGTTTTGGATCTGGATTGGTTTTGCCAAAACCACCCTTCCGTGTTTTGGGTTCTGGGTTTTGTGTTTTGGATCTGTATTTTTTTGAAAAAAAGCATAAAAACAGCTAAAATCACAGAATTTGTAGGTTTTTCTGCTCCTATGCTATTATTAACCTCAATAACCTTAATTTCCACTCATTTCCAGTCTATTCTGAACACCTCACACCTCACAATAGTGTTTTTATGTCCAAAAGGTTGCACCGAGGTAGCTGGATGACTATGCTAAGCGACACGAGTGGGCGGCACAAACACGTGACCCATCTAGGAGTGACACTGCAGTGGCAGGCAGGATGGCAGTTAGAAAAACTAGGCCCCAAACTGTACATAATGCAAAGAAAAAAAGAGGTGCAAGATGGAATTGTCCTTGGGCCCTCCCACCCACCCTTATGTTGTATAAACAGGACATGCACACTTTAACAAATCAATCATTTCAGCGCCAGGGTCTGCCACACAACTGTGGCTGAAATGATTGGTTCGTTTGGGCCCCCACAAAACAAGCTGGCAATTAATGTGTCCCTGCACAAACTGGCTCTACGGAGGCAAGATGTCATCCTCATCCTCCTCATCCACCGATTCCTCACCCTCTTCAGTGTGTACATCCTCATCCTCACAAAGTATTAACTCGTCCCCACTTGAATCCACCACCACAGGTCCCTCTGTACCTTCTGGAGGCTGGTCTCCCTGGAAGAGCTGATAATTCATTTTGATGAACATCATCTTCTCCACATTCTGTGGAAGCAACCTCCTACGCCTTTCGCTGACAAGGTTCCCGGCTGCACTAAACACTCTTTCGGAGTACACACTGGAGGGGGGGCAACTCAGGTAAAATAGAGCCAGTTTGTACAGGGGCCTCCAAATTGCCTCTTTTTCCTGCCAGTACAGGTATGGACTGTCTGACATGCCTACTTGGATGCTGTCACCGATGTAATCCTCCACCATTCTGTCAATGGTGACAGTATCATATGCAGTGACAGTAGACATGTCAGAAATTGTTGCCAGGTCCTTCAGTCCGGACCAGATGTCCAAACTTGGTCCTGCCTGCCCTGCATCACCGCCAGCGGGTTGCTTAGGATACCTAAGTTTTTTCCTGGCAGCCCCAGTTGCGGGAGAAAATGAAGAAGGAGCCGTTGACGTGTCACGTTCCGCTTCAGCTGACAGTGTGTTCACCAGCAGGTCTTTGCACCTCTGCAGGCTTGTGTCGGCCGGAAAGAGAGACACCACATAGGCTTTAAACCTAGGATCGAGCACGGTGGCCAAAATGTAGTGGTCTGATTTCAACAGATTGACCACCCTGGAATCCTGGCAAAGCGAATGAAGGGCTTCATCCACAAGTCCCACATGCCGAGCGGAATCGCTCCGTCTTAGCTCCTCCTTCACTTTCTCCAGCTGCTTCTGCAAAAGCCTGATGAGGGGAATGACCTGACTCAAGCTGGCAGTGTCTGAACTGACTTCACGTGTGGCAAGTTCGAAGGGCTGAAGAACCTTGCACAACACGGAAATCATTCTCCACTGCGCTTGAGTCAGGTGCATACCCCCTCCTTTGCCTATGTCATAGGTGGATGTATAGGCTTGTATGGCCTTTTGCTGCTCCTCCATCCTCTGAAGCATATAGAGGGTTGAGTTCCACCGCGTCACAACCTCTTGCTTCAGGTGATGGCGGGGCAGGTTCAAGAGTGTTTGCTGGCGCTCCAGTCTTCGGCACGCAGTCGCTGAATGGCGAAAGTGGCCAGAAATTTTTCGGGCCACCCAAAGCGTCTCCTGCACGCCCCTGTCGCTTTTCAGAAAATTCTGCACCACCAAGTTTATTGTGTGAGCAAAACATGGGACGTGCTGGAATTTGCCCAGATGTAATGCCCGCACAATATTGGTGGCGTTGTCAGATATCACAAATCCCCAGGAGAGTCTAAGTGGGGTAAGCCACTGGGCGATGATTTCCCTCAGTTTCTCTAAGAGGTTGTCGGCGGTGTGCCTCTTACTGAAACCGGTGATACACAGCGTAGCCTGCCTTGTAACGAGCTGGCGTTTCTGAGATGCTGCTACTGGTGACGCTGCTGCTGTTGCTGCGTAAGGTGATACATCTACCCAGTGGGCTGTCACAGTCATATAGTCCTTAGTCTGCCCTGTTCCACTTGTCCACATGTCCGTGGTTAAGTGGACATTGTGTACAACGGCATTTTTCAGGACACTGAGGACACTTTTTCTGACGTTTCTGTACAGTCTCGGTATCGCCTGCCTAGTGAAGTGGAATCTAGACGGGATTTGGAACCGGGGACACACTACCTCCATCAATTGTCTAAATCCCACTGCACTAATGGCGGATACCGGACGCACGTCTAACACCAACATAGCAGTCAAGGCCTCAGTTATACGTTTTGCTTCAGGATGACTGCTGTCGTACTTCATCCTCCTCGCTAAGGACTGTTGGAGGGTCAATTGTTTAGTAAAAGTAGTGGTGTTCCTACTTCCTCTCTGGGATGATGAACGACTCCCAGCAGCAGCAGCAACAGCAGCAGCGGCAGCAGTAGGCGTAGCAATGCAGGATCCTCCGGAGGAATCCCGGATAGGAGAGTCAGTCATGCCAGTGATATGGCCTGCAGGACTACTTCCGATCCTGACTAAGGAGGAAATTGACGAGGAGGGAGTTGACGGTGTGGTTTGCAGGCGCTTGGATACAACAGGACAACGGGATTTAGGTGTCCCTGGACTGCTTACGGTCTGAGCCAAAGTTTCTGAACTTGACAGTAACTTTTTATGAACGCGCTGCAGGTGCCGTATAAGGGAGGATGTTCCTAGGTGGTTGACGTCCCTACCCCTACTTATTTCACCTTTACATATGGTACATATGGCAAGACAGTTGTTGTCCGGATTTGGATAGAAATATTGCCAGACCAAAGAGGTGGAATGTTTGGTCTTCTGCCCAGGCATGACCGTGATGGGCTTTTTCATCCCACGGACAACAACTGTCTCCCCCGGAGCCTGATTTAAACAAACCACATCACCATCAGAATCCTCCTCGCCAACTTCCTCCTCAGCGCCAGCTACACCAGTATCCTCATCCTGTTGTACTTCAACAGTGACATCTTCAATTTGCATATCAGCAAGTGGACTGTGGGTGCTCCTTTCAGCACTTGCAGGGGGCGTGCAAATGGTGGAAAGAGCCACCTCTTCCCGTCCAGTGCTGGGAAGGTCAGGCATCGCAACCACCACCACACTTGGACTCTCTTTGGGGATTTGTGATATCTTCTTAGAAAGCACAGTTCTTCGCTGTGCTTTTGCCAGCTTAACTCTTTTGATTTTTTTAGTGGGAGGAGTGCTTCCATCGTCATGTGAAGCTGAACCACTAGTCATGAACATACTAGGGATCGACCTTAGCCGTTCCTTGCCACTCCGTGTCGTAAATGGCATATTGGCAAGTTTACGTTTCTCTTCAGCTGATTTAAATGTCTTTTTCAAGGTCATTTTCCTGAACTTTGCCATTTGGGATTGTATGTGCCCTCTACTATGACATTGGGCATCGGCCTTGGCAGACGACGTTGATGGCATGTTATCGTCTATGTCATGACTAGTGGCAGCAGCTTCAGCACTAGGAGGAAGTGGTTCTTGATCTTTCTCTATTTTATTTTTATCGGAGAAAGTTTGGTCCTCCATTTATGTTATATCGATTTGATATATACGTGCGGCTAAACACAGAAAATAAATTTTTTTTTGGTTCGGACTGGAGTGTACTTTGTGGGTTACAGCACCCTTTAACGGTCAAGCCAGCCGGCCCTTTACTTATGACACAGGCGCACTCTTGGCACTACTTTGTTGATGCACGTGCGGCTACTGCGCACACAATTCACAAACACAGAAAATAATTTTTTTTTGGTTTGGACTGGAGTGTACTTTGGGGGTTACAGCACCCTTTAACGGTCAAGCCAGCCGGCCCTTTACTTATGACACAGGCGCACGCTTGGCACTACTTTGTTGATGCACGTGCGGCTACTGCGCACACAATTCACAAACACAGAAAATAATTTTTTTTTGGTTTGGACTGGAGTGTACTTTCGGGGGTTACAGCACCCTTTAACGGTCAAGCCAGCCGGCCCTTTACTTATGACACAGGCGCACGCTTGGCACTACTTTGTTGATGCACGTGCGGCTACTGCGCACACAATTCACAAACACAGAAAATAATTTTTTTTTAGGTTTGGACTGGAGTGTACTTTCGGGGGTTACAGCACCCTTAACGGTCAAGCCAGCCGGCCCTTTACTTATGACACAGGCGCACGCTTGGCACTACTTTGTTGATGCACGTGCGGCTACTGCGCACACAATTCACAAACACAGAAAATAATTTTTTTTTTGGTTTGGACTGGAGTGTACTTTCGGGGGTTACAGCACCCTTAACGGTCAAGCCAGCCGGCCCTTTACTTATGACACAGGCGCACGCTTGGCACTACTTTGTTGATGCACGTGCGGCTACTGCGCACACAATTCACAAACACAGAAAATAATTTTTTTTTTGGTTTGGACTGGAGTGTACTTTCGGGAGTTACAGCACCCTTAACGGTCAAGCCAGCCGGCCCTTTACTTATGACACAGGCGCACGCTTGGCACTACTTTGTTGATGCACGTGCGGCTACTGCGCACACAATTCACAAACACAGAAAATAATTTTTTTTTGGTTTGGACTGGAGTGTACTTTCAGGGGTTACAGCACCCTTTAACGGTCAAGCCAGCCGGCCCTTTACTTATGACACAGGCGCACGCTTGGCACTACTTTGTTGATGCACGTGCGGCTACTGCGCACACAATTCACAAACACAGAAAATAATTTTTTTTTGGTTTGGACTGGAGTGTACTTTCGGGGGTTACAGCACCCTTTAACGGTCAAGCCAGCCGGCCCTTTACTTATGACACAGGCGCACTCTTGGCACTACTTTGTTGATGCACGTGCGGCTACTGCGCACACAATTCACAAACACAGAAAATAATTTTTTTTTAGGTTTGGACTGGAGTGTACTTTCGGGGGTTACAGCACCCTTAACGGTCAAGCCAGCCGGCCCTTTACTTATGACACAGGCGCACGCTTGGCACTACTTTGTTGATGCACGTGCGGCTACTGCGCACACAATTCACAAACACAGAAAATAATTTTTTTTTGGTTTGGACTGGAGTGTACTTTCGGGGGTTACAGCACCCTTTAACGGTCAAGCCAGCCGGCCCTTTACTTATGACACAGGCGCACGCTTGGCACTACTTTGTTGATGCACGTGCGGCTACTGCGCACACAATTCACAAACACAGAAAATAATTTTTTTTTAGGTTTGGACTGGAGTGTACTTTCGGGGGTTACAGCACCCTTAACGGTCAAGCCAGCCGGCCCTTTACTTATGACACAGGCGCACGCTTGGCACTACTTTGTTGATGCACGTGCGGCTACTGCGCACACAATTCACAAACACAGAAAATAATTTTTTTTTTGGTTTGGACTGGAGTGTACTTTCGGGGGTTACAGCACCCTTAACGGTCAAGCCAGCCGGCCCTTTACTTATGACACAGGCGCACGCTTGGCACTACTTTGTTGATGCACGTGCGGCTACTGCGCACACAATTCACAAACACAGAAAATAATTTTTTTTTTGGTTTGGACTGGAGTGTACTTTCGGGGGTTACAGCACCCTTAACGGTCAAGCCAGCCGGCCCTTTACTTATGACACAGGCGAACGCTTGACACTACTTTGTTGATGCACGTGCGGCTACTGCGCACACAATTCACAAACACAGAAAATAATTTTTTTTTGGTTTGGACTGGAGTGTACTTTCAGGGGTTACAGCACCCTTTAACGGTCAAGCCAGCCAGCCCTTTACTTATGACACAGGCGCACGCTTGGCACTACTTTGTTGATGCACGTGCGGCTACTGCGCACACAATTCACAAACACAGAAAATAATTTTTTTTTGGTTTGGACTGGAGTGTACTTTCGGGGGTTACAGCACCCTTTAACGGTCAAGCCAGCCGGCCCTTTACTTATGACACAGGGGCACTCTTGGCACTACTTTGTTGATGCACGTGCGGCTACTGCGCACACAATTCACAAACACAGAAAATAATTTTTTTTTAGGTTTGGACTGGAGTGTACTTTCGGGGGTTACAGCACCCTTAACGGTCAAGCCAGCCGGCCCTTTACTTATGACACAGGCGCACGCTTGGCACTACTTTGTTGATGCACGTGCGGCTACTGCGCACACAATTCACAAACACAGAAAATAATTTTTTTTTGGTTTGGACTGGAGTGTACTTTCGGGGGTTACAGCACCCTTTAACGGTCAAGCCAGCCGGCCCTTTACTTATGACACAGGCGCACGCTTGGCACTACTTTGTTGATGCACGTGCGGCTACTGCGCACACAATTCACAAACACAGAAAATAATTTTTTTTTAGGTTTGGACTGGAGTGTACTTTCGGGGGTTACAGCACCCTTAACGGTCAAGCCAGCCGGCCCTTTACTTATGACACAGGCGCACGCTTGGCACTACTTTGTTGATGCACGTGCGGCTACTGCGCACACAATTCACAAACACAGAAAATAATTTTTTTTTTGGTTTGGACTGGAGTGTACTTTCGGGGGTTACAGCACCCTTAACGGTCAAGCCAGCCGGCCCTTTACTTATGACACAGGCGCACGCTTGGCACTACTTTGTTGATGCACGTGCGGCTACTGCGCACACAATTCACAAACACAGAAAATATATTATTTTTTTAGCACTTGGGGGGAGCACCCCTGATGGACAGAGCACCCCCTGGACAACACTACAGCACCCCTTTAGGACTGGGACACTGCACAGGACTTTGGAACTGACTGCACAACACAGTCCAGCCAGCCCCTATGGACTTTGAAGTAGTGGACACAGCCCCTATTAACAACAGCAGCACAGCACAACACAGCCAGCCCCTATGGACTTTGAAGTAGTGGACAACAGCAGCACTACACTACACTACACTACACTACACAGCACTAACTCCCACCCTCCCTCTTCACTGTCCACAGCCGAGTGAGAAAATGGCGCCGACGCGGGTACCTTATATAGGATCCAAAACCCGCGAGACTCGGAAGGCGGGATGATGACGTTTTGCCTCGATGTCAGATCCGAGTCAGGCGGGAAAAGTCGAGCCTGACTCGGATCGGACTCGGATCGGGGGGGCTCGGGGGGGTTCGGATTTCAGAAATCCGAACCCGCTCACCCCTAGTTGTAATGCGCATGCGCCAACCAGTCAGTGTGGTCGGAAATCGTGTGCTCGCAAAATAGCGAATGCCTGCTAATTTGAGTGACAGGATGAGGCGTTTGTGGGTGGTAACAGGGGAAGGTGCTTGAAAACGGGGGAGTGGAGATCCGAACGCAGGTATGCCTAAAGGTCAAAACGGGCGTTTTAAGGGTGTGCATAATTAACAAAGCAGCGTCATCGACCACATCAGTTGGTTGTCTTTTAGCCTGAACTGCTCGCATGATTGCGGTAGGAAAATGCTACCACAAGAATAGCGAGCAGTTCATACGCCTTTCGATGTACTTGATTAATCTAATAAATAGCGGAGATGACGTATGATGCGAGCGGCCAGGGGGCGTCTTTACAAAATAGCAAGCGCATGTTTCGTTCGCTCGCTCAGACATAGAGGCGTCAATAGAAGGCAAAGAGCAAGCGCTCAATTTAAATAGCCGGCCCCTTTTTCTGAACGAGCGTCCGCAAATAGCGTCCGGCTCTGAATCAGGCCCTCTGTCACTCAAAATTGCGGCCCGACTGCGGGCTACGGGTGAGCACTTTCCCATCGCAATGACTGGTTCGTGCATGTGCATTGCGACTCATACGCATGCGCAGAATGCGAAAAATCGCTCAATGCGAGCGAGCGCAGCATAGCGTCCGGGTCTGAATCAGCCCTGTGTGCCTAAATTAAGAATCTCTTCACTTAAAGTGGATTTTCCTGCATTTGGATCAGCGGTGGCTCCAGAGGTGGGGCTGCAGCATAGTCCAAAATTCAAATAGAGGAGCCACACCAACTGCCAGTGACTCCTGGCCGGCGATGTTTGGCAGCAGTTGAACGGCAGTTGGTGTGGCTCCCCTGTTTAAATTTTGGACTGCGCTGCAGCCCCACCTCTGGAGCCCCCACTGATTAGGAGGTATCCCCCTTAGGTAGGAGCTGATTAGTCCCCATCCCCTCCTAGCCTGTCTTTACACTCACTTGAAACTGCAATCTCCTCAGACCAAAAGGCCCTGCAGTTGTGGGATTGCAATGTAGGATTCAATAGTTGCCAGTAGGATGGAAATAAGGTGAGATAAGAAAAATAGGTCAATGTTACCACATTTCTATGTAGGATAAGGCTGAATAATAGGGTGCTGTTCCATTTTCAGTGAGTGATGTGTTAAGTGAATAATTGTAAGCGGGTTGTGTGTTGCTGATGTTATAACGTACTAGGGGCATTGGGGGTAATGGGGGCACTGAAATGCTGACTAATATGAACTGGAGGATACTGTAATGTCACATGATATGAACTGGTCACTGTAAAGGTGCACAAAATGAACTGGGAGCACTGTAATGTGGCATAATATGAACTGGAGGGCACTTTAATGTGACATAATATGATCGGGAGGCACTGTAATGTTGCATAATATGAATCGGGGGAACTGCAGTGAGACATAATATGAACTGGGGGCTCAACAATGTGGCATAATATGTACTGGGGACACTGAGGCATAATGTGAATTGTGAACTGACACACTGTGTGGCATAATGTGTACTGGCAGCACTACAATGTGGCATGATATGAACTGGGGGCATTACAATGTGGCATGATATGCACTGTGCGGTATATTGTGAACTAAGGGCCTGATTCAGAGCTGAACGCTCTGACCAGAGCGCTCGCTCTGAATCAGTGCCCTCCTACCTGAAAATGGAGCGGCCTCCTTGCCGCTCGCATAGCTGTGGGTGACCACCCACAGCATATGCGAGCGGCCAAAAAGATGGTCGCGATGGTCTTTGACCATCGCGACCATCGGGCTTGCGACGAGACCCTGCGGTAGAGTCTCGCTGCCGCAAGCCCAGGAGTGATTTTGGCTCTATCAGAGCCAAAATCACTCACACTGACATCACTAGTGATGTCAGTGGGGCCGGCTTCAGACGGTAGGCGTTCCCATGGGAACGCCTCCGTCTGGCAGCCACGCCCCCGGCACGCCCACCAAAGGGGGCGTGCTGTCAATCAACATCGACAGCACGCTCCCTTTGGTGCGAGACCCGGAGAGCCCGTCGCTATCGGGGTCTCGCGCATGCGCATGACGGAGCTCCCTCCGTCGTGCGCATACGCAGTGGGGAAACATCGACCCGCTTGCGAGCGTCCTTTGCTCGCGAGCGGGTCTGAATGACCCCCTAAGCCACTACTATGGTGCATAAAATGAACTAGGGCACTACTAAGGGGTATTAAACAAACTAAAGCAATAGTATGGGACATAAAATCTGTGTAAAACCAGTTTGTCTTCCCCCACCTTTTTAGAATGAAAGCTCTCGCGAGCAGGGCCATCTACCCTCGTGTGCTTCTCCTTACTTTAGTGTAATATACTTCTTACTCACCACTAGGGCACCTAACACTTGGTTGCTTATGCTCTGTTGCTTATCTGTGTGATATGGTCGCTAATGTAGCAATATATATTATCCACATCCTGTATTGTATTGTTCTGTAAGTCGCTTGTCTACAATTTGTTTATGCACTTTGTAAGGCGCTGCGGAACACTTGTGGCGCCATATAAATAAATGATACTAATAATAATGAACTAGGACACATATGAGTCATAAATTAATAACTGCTACAGAGAGAGATGTCTCTCTACAATTACTACCCATTTGAAAGGTTGCTATAGGGCTTACAAAGTTCTAGGATGTCCCTGGGGACAGACACCCAAAATCAGGATAGGCCCTTTTAAATCAGTACAGTTAGTGGACTCCCTGTTCTTGCAGCTGTAGCTGACTGTTGCTGCTCTTGTCTACAGCTGCATACACACACAACAATTTTTTTGAACGATTATCTTTAAACGATATCGTTTAACGATAATCGTTTGAAAAAATCGTTCACTTTCTGAGTCAAACGATGAACGATTATCGTTAATTCGCATTCACGTTTGTAGTTTGTAGTTTGTAGTTCAGTCAGACTTGTCAACTCAACGATTTTCATTAAGGGAATATGCAAAAATCGTTTGTAGTTCAAAAAAATCGTACGTTACACTTTAAAAAATCTGACAGATAATCTGACAGAAAATAGTTCATAAAATCGTTCGTAACAAAATCGTTGTGTGTGTAAGCAGGTTTAGGCTCCCTTGCTGCTTGTCTGCATACTGGAATGTTGGGCCCCTGTTTGGAAGACAGAGAAGTACATAAAATATGGAAAGTCTAGCAATGTATGAGCACTAGGCTTTCCTTCCTGCAGCCTGCCAACATAAAATCAATATCATTCAAATGTAATAAAAATACCTGTATCCCAACAAGCCACAATATTAAATAGTATTCACCTTTTTATACCAACCAAACCCAACATTAAATTATTAGGATTTACTTTTAAAAACAGTAAAGCAATCCCCACCCACACACAAGTGCCATGCCGTTAACAGAGTCATATTTACAAAAAGTACCCATGTGGGTTTTATTACTGTACATAATATGGGTCTTACTGTATGTACCACATTACGTATAAAGTGTTCCACACATCTCTAGTGTGCTCATTTGAGCGCTGTGTAATATGTCAGCGCTTTACAAACAAAAGATAATAATAATAATAATCTCTATACTGTGGGTCTATTTTGTCCCAAACGTGCTGGTAACATTACGCACTGTCTAATAATTTCTAAAGTAACTCTCCTCTCTTCCCAAAGATGTCTGTTGTGATTCTGTACTATACTTATGTAAGTAATAAACATAAATATGCTGGTAAAAAAAAACATCTAATGACTTTCTTGTGCAATCTAGTAAACTGGACTCCTGTACTTTGAAGAAGCTTTGAGCTAGCTCTTGTATATTTATTAAGTAAATTTTATATTTAAATGTAACACACATGGCTGGGCCGCTGAGTTGCTGTAACTAAGCTTTCTTCCCCCACATTGCATTAATCTCTTCCCCCCTACCTCACACACTTATGAGCTGAGACAGAATTGCACACAATTAGGTTTTGGGGATGGATCTTGCAATATTGCACACTGTACATTTTTGTAGATGAGCACAATCATCTATGGGCAGTCCCGAGTCGTGAGCGTCTCACGCCGATCGCAGGTGAATGAGTGTAACTGGGTGGTGCCAGGGCATTTACATATAAGTTAAATTGTGGTATGAGAGCGTGTCAATTGTATTTTGGGCAATGCTAAGTTGTGTGTATGCAGAGATCTGTCTCTTGTGTGAGTGCACGTTAATAAGCGGATGGATAGGGGCGGTGCAGTCACACAGATGCGCATTCCTTGGCATATGGGCGATTATACATTTATTTCCGTACACACAATGTTAGTGCATCTCTGCATAAGTCACTTGGTTTCTTCCATCCCGCACTATAGAGGCAGCCTAGAGTTTTACTCTGTCTCCTCCCCTTCTTATCACTCCTCCTCCCCTTCTCTCTCTCCCCATCTTCTTATCCTGACGCTCTCTTCCCCTCCCTCCCTTTTTCACCCTGTCTCTCTGTCTCCCTCCCCATATTTTTGTCTCAACCCTCTCTTCCCCCTCTCTTCCCCCTCTCTCTCTCTCTCTTCCCCCCTCTCTCTCTTCCCCCTCTCTCTCTTCCCCCCCCCTCTCTCTCTCTCTTCCCCCCCCTCTCTCTCTCTTCCCCCCTCTCTCTTTCTCTCTTCCCCCTCTCTCCCCCCCCTCTCTCTCTCTCTCTTCTCCCTTTCTCATCCCTCTCTCTCTCCCCCTTTCTCTCCCCCCTCTCTCTCTCTTCCCCCTCTCTCTCCCCCTCTCTCTCTCTCTCTTCTCCCTCTCTCCCTTTTCACCCCTCTCTCATCCCTCTCTCTCTTTGCCCCCCTCTCTCTCTCCCCCCCTCTCTCTCTCTTCCCCCTCTCTCCCCCCCTCTCTCTCTCATCCCTCTCTCTCTCTTCCCCTCTCTCTTCCCTCTCTCTCTCTTCCCCCCTCTCTCTCTTCTCTCTCTCTCTCTGTCTGTTCCCCCTCTCTCTCTCCCCCCCCCATACCTCACCTCCCTGAACCCAGTCTCTCTTTACTCCTTCTCTCTTTGACTTTCTCTCTCTCTTCCTGGGGACTATTCATCATCGGGCATCCGGGGGCCAATACGTTGCAAGTAGCAGTGGTGGATACTAAAACACCGGTGACAGCAGATAGTAGAGTAGTACGGTGACAGCAGATAGTAGAGTAGTATGGTGACAGCAGATAGTAGTAGCAGAGTAGTATGGTGTCAGCAGATAACAGAGTAGTATGGTGACAGCTGATAGCAGTAGCAGAGTAGTATGGTGTCAGCAGATAACAGAGTAGTATGGTGACAGCTGATAACAGTAGCAGAGTAGTATGGTGACAGCAGATAGCAGAGTAGTATGGTGACAGCAGATAGTAGTAGCAGAGTAGTATGGTGTCAGCAGATAACAGAGTAGTATGGTGACATCTGATAGCAGTAGCAGAGTAGTATGGTGACAGCATATAGCAGCAGCAGTGTAGTATGGTGACAGCAGATAGCAGAGTAGTATGGTGACAGCAGATAGTAGTAGCAGAGTAGTATGGTGACATCTGATAGCAATAGCAGAGTAGTATGGTGACAGCAGATAATAGTAGCAGAGTGGTATAGTGACAGCAGATAGTAGTAGCAGAGTAGTATGGTGACAGCAGGTAGTAGCAGCAGAGTAGAATGGTGACAGCAGATAGTAGTAGCAGAGTAGTATGGTGACAGCAGATAGTGGTAGCAGAGTAGTATGGTGACAGCAGATAGTAGAGTAGTATGGTAACAGCAGATAGTAGTAGCAGAGTAGTATGGTGTCAGCAGATAACAGAGTAGTATGGTGACAATTGATAGCAGTAGCAGAGTAGTATGGTGTCAGCAGATAACAGAGTAGTACGGTGACAGCTGATAGCAGAAGCAGAGTAGTATGGTGACAGCAGATAGTAGTAGCAGAGTAGTATGGTGTTGAGACATAACAGAGTAGTATGGGGACAGCTGATAGCAGTAGCAGAGTAGTATGGTGACAGCAGATAGCAGCAGCAGTGTAGTATGGTGACAGCAGATAGCTGAGTAGTATGGTGACAGCAGATAGAAGTAGCAGAGTAGTATGGTGACATCTGATAGCAGTAGCAGAGTAGTATGGTCCCATCTGATAGCAGTAGCAGAGTAGTATGGTGACAGCAGATAGCAGAGTAGTATGGTGACAGCAGATAATAGTAGCAGAGTAGTATGGTGACAGCAGATAGTAGTAGCAGAGAAGTATGGTGACAGCAGATAGTAGTAGCAGAGTAGTATGGTGACAGCAGATAGTAGTAGCAGAGTAGTATGGTGACAGCAGATAGTAGCAGCAGAATAGTATGGCGACCGCAGATAGTAGCAGCAGAGTAGTATGGTGACAGCAGGTAGTAGCAGCAGAGTAGTATGGTGACATCTGATAGCAATAGCAGAGTAGTATGGTGACAGCAGATAGTAGTAGCAGAGTAGTATGGTGACGTCTGATAGCAGTAGCCGAGTAGTAGGGTCCCATCTGATAGCAATAGCAGAGTAGTAGGGTGACAGCAGATAGTAGTAGCAGAGTAGTATGGTGACATCTGATAGCAATAGCAGAGTAGTATGGTGACAGCAGATAATAGTAGCAGAGTAGTATGGTGACAGCAGATAGTAGTAACAGAGTAGTATGGTGTCAGCAGATAACAGAGTAGTATGGTGACAATTGATAGCAGTAGCAGAGTAGTATGGTGTCAGCAGATAACAGAGTAGTACGGTGACAGCTGATAGCAGTAGCAGAATAATATGGTGACAGTAGATAGTAGTAGCAGAGTAGTATGGTGACAGCAGATAACAGAGTAGTACGGTGACATCTGATAGCAATAGCAGAGTAGTATGGTGACAGCAGATAGCAGCAGCAGTGTAGTATGGTGACAGCAGATAGCAGAGTAGTATGGTGACAGCAGATAGAAGTAGCAGAGTAGTATGGTGACATCTGATAGCAGTAGCATAGTAGTATGGTCCCATCTGATAGCAGTAGCAGAGTAGTATGGTGACAGCAGATAGCAGAGTAGTATGGTGACAGCAGATAATAGTAGCAGAGTAGTATGGTGACAGCAGATAATAGTAGCAGAGTAGTATGGTGACAGCAGATAGTAGTAGCAGAGTAGTATGGTGACAGCAGGTAGTAGCAGCAGAGTAGTATGGTGACAGCAGGTAGTAGCAGCAGAGTAGTATGGTGACAGCAGGTAGTAGTAGCAGAGTAGTATGGTGACAGCAGATAGTGGTAGCAGAGTAGTATGGTGACAGCAGATAGTAGAGTAGTATGGTGACAGCAGATAGTAGTAGCAGAGTAGTATGGTGTCAGCAGATAACAGAGTAGTATGGTGACAACTGATAGCAGTAGCAGAGTAGTATGGTGTCAGCAGATAACAGAGTAGTACGGTGACAGCTGATAGCAGTAGCAGTATAGTATGGTGACAGTAGATAGTAGTAGCAGAGTAGTATGGTGACAGCAGATAGCAGAGTAGTATGGTGACAGCAGATAGTAGTAGCAGAGTAGTATGGTGTCGAGAGATAACAGAGTAGTATGGGGACAGCTGATAGCAGTAGCAGAGTAGTATGGTGACAGCAGATAGCAGCAGTGTAGTATGGTGACAGCAGATAGCAGAGTAGTATGGTAACAGCAGATAGAAGTAGCAGAGTAGTATGGTGACATCTGATAGCAGTAGCAGAGTAGTAGGGTCCCATCTGATAGCAGTAGCAGAGTAGTATGGTGACAGCAGATAGCAGAGTAGTATGGTGACAGCAGATAGCAGTAGCAGAGTAGTATGGTGACAGCAGATAGTAGTAGCAGAGTAGTATGGTGACAGCAGATAGTAGTAGCAGAGTAGTATGGTGACAGCAGGTAATAGTAGCAGAGTAGTATGGTGACAGCAGATAGTAGTAGCAGAGTAGTATGGTGACAGCAGATAGTAGTAGCAGAATAGTATGGCGACCGCAGATAGTAGCAGCAGAGTAGTATGGTGACAGCAGGTAGTAGCAGCAGAGTAGTATGGTGACATCTGATAGCAATAGCAGAGTAGTATGGTGACAGCAGATAGTAGTAGCAGAGTAGTATGGTGACAGCAGGTAGTAGCAGCAGAGTAGTATGGTGACAGCAGGTAGTAGTAGCAGAGTAGTATGGTGACAGCAGATAGTAGTAGCAGAATAGTATGGCGACCACAGATAGTAGCAGCAGAGTAGTGTGGTGACAGCAGGTAGTAGCAGCAGAGTAGTATGGTGACAGCAGATAGTAGTAGCAGAGTAGTATGGTGACAGCAGATAGTGGTAGCAGAGTAGTATGGTGACAGCAGATAGTAGAGTAGTATGGTGACAGCAGATAGTAGTAGCAGAGTAGTATGGTGTCAGCAGATAACAGAGTAGTATGGTGACAACTGATAGCAGTAGCAGAGTAGTATGGTGTCAGCTGATAGCAGTAGCAGAATAGTATGGTGACAGCAGATAGTAGTAGCAGAGTAGTAAGGTGTCGAGAGATAACAGAGTAGTATGGGACAGCTGATAGCAGTAGCAGAGTAGTATGGTGACAGCAGATAGCAGCAGCAGTGTAGTATGGTGACAGCAGATAGCAGAGTAGTATGGTGACAGCAGATAGAAGTAGCAGAGTAGTATGGTGACATCTGATAGCAGTAGCAGAGTAGTATGGTCCCATCTGATAGCAGTAGCAGAGTAGTATGGTGACAGCAGATAGCAGAGTAGTATGGTGACAGCAGATAATAGTAGCAGAGTAGTATGGTGACAGCAGATAGTAGTAGCAGAGTAGTATGGTGACAGCAGGTAACAGTAGCAGAGTAGTATGGTGACAGCAATAGTAGTAGCAGAGTAGTATGGTAACAGCTGACAGCAGTAGCAGAGTAGTATGGTGTCAGCAGATAACAGAGTAGTATGGTGACAGCTGATAGCAGTAGCAGAGTAGTATGGTGACAGCAGATAGCAGAGTAGTATGGTGACAGCAGATAGTAGTGGCAGAGTAGTATGGTGACAGCAGATAGTAGTAGCAGAGTAGTATGGTGACGTCTGATAGCAGTAGCAGAGTAGTATGGTGACAGCAGATAGCAGAGTAGTATGGTGACAGCAGATAGTAGTAGCAGAGTAGTATGGTGACAGCAGATAGTAGTAGTAGAGTAGTATGGTGACGTCTGATAGCAGTAGCAGAGTAGTAGGGTCCCACCTGATAGCAGTAGCAGAGTAGTATGGTGACAGCAGATAGCAGAGTAGTATGGTGACAGCAGATAGTAGTAGCAGAGTAGTATGGTGACATCTGATAACAGTAGCAGAGTAGTATGGTAACAGCAGATAGCAGTGGCAGAGTAGTATGGTGACAGTTGATAGCAGTAGCAGAGTAGTATGGTGACAGCTGATAGCAGTAGCAGAGTAGTATGGTAACAGCAGATAGCAGTGGCAGAGTAGTATGGTGACAGTTGATAGCAGTAGCAGAGTAGTATGGTGACAGCTGATAGCAGTAGCAGAGTAGTATGGTGACAGCAGATAGCAGTAGCAGAGTAGTATGGTGACAACTGATAGCACTAGCAGTGTAGTATGGTGACAGCAGATAGCAGTAGCAGAGTAGTATGGTGACAACTGATAGCACTAGCAGTGTAGTATGGTGACAGCAGATAGCAGTAGCAGAGTAGTATGGTGACAGCAGATTGCAGTAGCAGAGTAGTATGGTGACAGCAGATCGCAGTAGCAGAGTAGTATGGTGACAACTGATAGCACTAGCAGTGTAGTATGGTGACAGCAGATAGCAGTAGCAGAGTAGTATGGTGACAGCAGATAGCAGTAGCAGAGTAGTATGGTGACAGCAGATATCAGTAGCAGAGTAGTATGGTGACAGCAGATAGCAGTAGCAGAGTAGTATGGTGACAGCAGATATCAGTAGCAGAGTAGTATGGTGACAGCAGATTGCAGTAGCAGAGTAGTATGGTGACAGCAGATAGCAGTAGCAGAGTAGTATGGTGACAGCAGATATCAGTAGCCGAGTAAAGCTGTCACAGATATAGGCAACAGAATGTGCCTAGTGCAATAGTCCCCCAGTTACTGTAAGATAAGTATGAGTACCTTGTACTGGCCAAGGCACTGATGGTGCTGTGTTTGTAATGCAGGTGTTGGTGCTTGTTGCAGTTAGTAGACACGTGGTGCAGCATAACCAGTTCTTATATTGAAATCTGGTAGAACAGCAAGTAAAATATAACACAGGGATATCCCAGGTGTAACAGGCGTAGACAATCTGTGTGGAATATAGAAGCCTGGAGTTTAGGGTAATGCTGGGCATTGTAGAGCGCTGGGCGTTAGCTGGGCAAAGAGCCTTGGTATCCTACTATATATCAGTGGTGGTATAGGAGACTTAGTGCTTATGTTTGGGCACTGAAATGGCTCTGGCTGTGGTGAGAATCTCATACTCTGCCCGGTCCTTATTGATGCAATGGAGCAAAGATGCATGGAGAAGCAATGCATGTGCATTAGCACATGTCAGAGATCGGACCCCTTCTGACTGAGCTCTGGTGGGACCTAGTGACGGCCAGCACAGTGTAACAGGACGCTAATAGGGCCGTAGAGAGCCGGGCCCCATTACTATCAAGGAGTGTGGCCTATTCACAGGAGACGTGGCCATGCCCCCATAGAAAAAATAAAAACCCCTATTTATGCTCTTCTCAACGTAAATTCAGGGGTGGAGAGGAGAGGGGACTGCTGCTGCTCTACGGCAGCAGTCTCCTTGGTATCCACTTGCAGCCCAGCACACAGCAGCATGTGCTGGGCTGCTGACAGGGAAGGGCGTGTGGCGTCTGACCCAGGCCCCTGCCTGGCCCCTCCAACAAGAATGGGTAATTATTTAGCACCCGTTCCATCCCCCTCTCTGCATCCCTGTATGCTAGAGGGAGGCAGTGCAGGAGCACACTCCTTTCAACGCATGCAGTAACCAGCAATTCTACAAGTGCAACTGACCCATTGAGGATGATGAATAGGCAGGGACGCCAAGAGGGGGGGCGGGTACTAATAACCTGGACTCAGGCTTGCTGGAGGGGCCCAGGTCCGATGCCACCCCCTCCCACCTACCTGTCAGCAGCCCCGCACATGCTGCTGTGTGCTGGGCTGCAGTGAGAGCAATCACACTAATCGCACCTCCCCCTCTGGATTAGCACCAGGATCAAGGGGCTCACAGAAGTTTTTTTGTAATGGGGTGTAGCCACGTCTCCCGATTAGGCAATGCCCCTGGACCCAGGCCAGCTCTCTACGGCTCTGTGAATAGGCCCCTCTGTCTCTTACCCCATCTCCTCTTTTATTCTCCCCCCCATGTCTTGTCTCTCTTACCTACTGTTTTGTCTCTCCCCCGTCCTTCCTTTTTTCCGTCTCCCCCTTTTCTCTCTCTCTTCCATCTCTTTGCTCTGTAATGCTCTCTCTCTCTCTCTTTCGCTCTGACCCTCCTCTTTTCTCTCTATCCCTCATCTTTCATCTCTGTCATAGTGAAAGCGGCAACCATGTGCCAGGGCCGGCTCAAGGCACATTTGGCCAGTGTGGTAGAACAGGGGTGCCACCCCATTGAGGGTGCCCCTCCCTACCATTCCTGTTTTCAGCGGGACAGTCCCCAGCCTGACGTTAAACGGGAGATGTGCCATACGGACGCACCCCCAAATAATGTCATGTAGGGGGTGTAGCCTATGGTAATTAGGCCACATCCCAATTTTTTTCGGTCGCACACGGCTTAGCCGCGCGCAGGTAACGGACGCTTCAGTCATGTTCTGCACAGGGTGCGGCTCCCCCTGGAGCTGGCCCTGCCATGTGCATTGCACCTAGCGGTTCTTTCTTTCCCTCCCACTCTCTCTTTCATCCCCTTGTTCCTCTGTGCCCTCTCTTTTGCCTCTATCCATCTCCTTTCTCTCTCTGACACAGTAAACATGACGGCCATGTGCATCACATATTATCGCCGATACGCTCATGCATGGGACATGCAGGCAGATGCCTCACCTGCTGAGGTACAGTGCCCAAGCATGAGGTGATGGCAAACAGTTGGGGAAGTCAGTGGTGATGGTGGGTGAGGGCACTTGCCTAGTGTGGTGGTAGCGGTGGCATATTATTACTTATTAGTGACAGTTGGAGCTGTGAGCAGGTAACACAGATAATTCCATATAAAATGAAAAGTTTACTCTTTGGTAGGGATGTAGTGTAGTCAGCATACCAGCACACACAATGCCGGCGGTAAAAAATCCCGGCATTGGAATCCCAATAGCAGTCAGAATCCCGGCACCGGAATCCCAACAGCAGGCAGAATCCCGGCCCTGGAATCCCAACAGCAGGCAGAATCCCAACGGCTGCAAGCCCAATGGTAAGTATTAGGATTAGGGTTTGGCACCAGGGGGAGAGTTAGTTGCGGGAGGGGAGGGTTAGGGTCAGGCTGTGGGAGGGGTGGGTTAGGGTTAGGCTGTGGGAGGAGTGGGTTAGGGTTAGGCTGTGGGAGGGGTGGGTTAGGGTCAGGCTGTGGGAGGGGTGGGTTAGGGTTAAACTGTGGGAGGGGTGGGTTAGGGTTAGGCTGTGGGAGGGGTGGGTTAGGGTTAGGCTGTGGGAGGGGTGGGTTAGGGTCAGGCTGTGGGGTGGGGGGCGGTTAGGGTCAGGCTGTGGGAGGGGTAGGTTAGGGTTAGGCTGTGGGAGGGGTGGGTTACGGGCAGGGTTAGGATACTTACCTGCATGCATTGGGATTTCCACCGTTGGGATTATGCTGCCAAGATTGTGACCGCCGGCATTGTGTGTACCGGGATCGCGTACCCAACACGTTTGGTGGATCTCACAAACACAAGATAAAATACAAAGTCCAATTTACCTTCAGTGCAGAGTTACCATAAATAAGATGCTAATATTTGTTGGTTAACTTCTGAGTTTAAACATACCGTAGATACAGTACAAGAAGAATAATTCACATATCAGAGCTTTAGATCATTCGTAATACAAAAGACACAGCTACAAACTGCAATAGAGGCAGTGACAGAATCTCTGTTTGAAAAGCAACAAAGCCCACACATACTGTACATACTGTAATACTTGTATTTAGCTATATCACTTTTCAGTTGACATATTAGGGAGCAACACAGAGAGGGAAGCACAATAGACAGACTTGTGAATGTAATTATCTGGAGTTTGCTCACAGAGCACAATGCAGATCTGTATACCTTTTATTCTTCCAGCAAGTTTCTTTGCTTTTCATATATGTGTTCAGAAGCTTTGTAGCTGATTATGTTACAACAATGTACTGTAGCTGAGCTGCTTTACCCTGAACACACCCTAAAAACTGACACTTGTAAGAACTTTGCAAATATTTAATATACAAAATACAGTACTGGCAATAGATACAATATCATGCATAAACATGTAAAGTCTGTAGGCATGGTAGCTTTCTATATAGCACAGAGGTCGATTAGGAGAACTGACATTGCTATTGTGGGGCAGAATCCTTCTTTATCCTCATTATTCACTGAGGAACCCTCAAAATGCTATGGGTTGAAGATGCTGGTGGACGGGATCCCAGACGTCAATATCCCGACACCAAAATCCTGACGCCTGGAAAAATGCCGACACCGCCATCACAAAGACATCAAGATATAGCCGTCAGCATCCCGACCGCCGGCATTCCGAAGGTAAGTATGTGGGTAAGTATGACAGTTAGCCCGGGGATGGGGGGTTAGGTTTAGGGACATCCCAGGGGGGAGTTAGGGTTAGGGTTAGGCATCGACCAGGGAGGATTAGGGTTAGACTGCGCAAGGGTTAGGGTTAGGCACATACTTGCCGACATTTCGGCAGGGGAATCCGGGAGGGGGCTGGCAGGTCCGTCCAGCAGGAAGGATGGGGGCGCGTTAAATAGGCGGAATAGGGGCGTGCCGACGCGATCGCGTCATCGTGGCCCCGCCCCCCGGTTTATAATGCCAATATTAGGGTACTTGCCGGCCCCTGTCGGGATTCTTCATGGTCACGATTCCGGCGTCGGTATTTCAATCGCCGGCATCTCATCCACCGGCATATCATACCGATTCCGCAGCCTGTAACCTTTACAGAACAGCTAATGTTGTGGCTTTCAATTCAGAAAATGATTTAACCCTTTTACTGCTAATGACAGATTATTATCACGGCTTGTCTCTCATTTAGGAGCAATTCAATTATCTGCAATGCACGGTGGCGATGTGCGGCTGCACACTTTACATATAATTATGAACAGCTCCAGTCTTCTATGGGGTACGAGGTAAAACAAGCAATGTTGCAGTCGCGATGTACCACCATTACGAGCACTCCCACAGCGATCTCCACCATCATGTCGCGTTGATTCCAGAGCTTACACTCTGTAATTATTACAGATACTTGATTACAATGACAGAAGGAATTAATTGTAAGATACAAATACACTGCAATTAACTTATAATTAAGTCTCTCACTTGCTCACAAGGTACTCCGGGTTTAGCAAGTCCTCAGTAACAGAAGGTGAGATTCCATTCAAACAACTCAGCAATGGCAGGTTTATCCCAAAAGAAATTGCACACTGAAGTCTGACAGGTAGGGTAGCAGGTTACACACAATCCAAAGTCTGGCAATAGGTATCACATAATAAAGGACAAGACAGAGGCAGGTCAGGAACACTCCAAAGTCTGGTAACGGGTATCCAAGTACAAATGGGAAAAGACAGAGGCAGATCAAGCACACTCCAGGGTCTGGTAACTTGCATCCAAGTATTAGTTGGCAAAGATAAAGGCAGGTTAGGTTCAATCCAAGGTCTGGTAACAGGTATTCAACTATTAGTGAGCAAAGACAGAGGCTGGCCAGGTTTAATCCGAGGTCTGGTAACAGGTATTCAAGTATTGGGGGACTATTCTTAATCGAAGGCCATATGGCCTCCGATGATGAAGTTATGAACTTGCAGCGGGGGAAGCCTGACACCGGAGAAATTCATCATTGCTCCGGTGAGCAGACAACTGCTCCGAAAAGTAGTTATTCCTGTGGAAAGTATCGCAGATGCATTACTTACCTGCTCCCCGTCGTCCTGGCAACGCATGCATGACCTCAGGTCACGCATGCGCAAAGCCGCCGGGAGGGAGTGAGGAGGCGGTGGAGTGATTCCCACAGGAAGGAGCGGGGATCCGAGAACAAGCGCCATCTGAAGATGGCGCTTGTTCTCGGCAGCAAACTCTGAAAACTTTCAGTTTTCTGAGTATGCTGAATACTGGGGGAGTCCTATCGGACCCCTAATAATGAATGGCCCTGTAACTTAAAAAACTAGCGTTTCCGCATGGTTACCGGGCCATTTATTATTTGATGAATAGGCCCCTTAGTGAGCAAAGACAGAGGCTGGCCAGGTTCAATCCAAGGTCTGGTAACAGGTATCTAAGTATTAGTGACCAAAGACAGAGGCTGGTCAGGTTTAATCCAAGGTCTTGTAACAGGTATCGAAGTACTAGTGGGTAAAGTCTGCGCTCACTCCACTGCACAGACACTCAAATTTCCAGTTTCTTCAATCCAGCAGCCAGTAACAATGATACCTCTCGCATGTGCCCGACCTCCAGACATCAGAGCCGCTCTGACGGCCGAATACGACAGTACAGAAGCCGGGAACAGCAGCTTGCTCATGGACAGCAGACCACTGATGCTGACACATCTCTCACAATTGAATTGCCCTCTATAGGTTTAATGATAAAACAATTTAAGTCAACTGACATCTGCTCCAACAGTTCGCTAAGTTACAAAACTATAAGACTATGGGGCCTATTCATCATAACTTAAATTTCTCTGAAGGTAATTCGGTTTAGAACTCCCATGGAGTTCTACTTAATTACCGGAGGAATTCATAATTCCTCCTCCCCATAACTATCTATTTAGAAAAGCTGTCATTTTTGCGATTACAGCTTTACAGAAAACAGATAGTTATCTCTATCTACACTAAGTTGCCGCAGCTGTAATCCGTGCAGTTACATCTGTAAAAGATGCAGATGCAGTAATTCTGTGTGCCCACCCACCCCTCCCCCCTTCGCTCACCTCCCCCTGTCCCCAACTTACCTGCCCAATGCAGGTAAGTGTCAACCGCTATACACCACCTCACAGTGGCATATAGTAACTCCATCAAATTCCAAAAATACATATTTTTGGGAATTTGATGAATAGCATAATTTCCATATCCCCATACTAATGTACTAATGTATGGGGAGTGTGGAAATTAACGCAGATGGACTTAACAAGGAGATATCAGTGATATCTCCTGTGTTAAGTGTCTTCATAAATACTAAAATAACGGTAATTAAGGAAAATGTCCTTAAAAACTTTATTTTAGTGTTAATGAATAGGCCCCTATAAGATACTAGACTATGGTAGTGCATATTAAGACATGTGTTGTGATAATGTTATTGATCACGAGATATTTGGCCACGTGAAACCATGTATGTTGATTGAATGTATGATAACATGAGTTTTGTAACCTATCATTCAGACCTGCAAATAAACCTGTATGCAGAATATCCAGCTGGTAGTTAATTATTTGCCATAGGAAGATGCCATGTGAGGGGCAGGCTGGCAGATTTATGTATTGTCTATTCTGACTTGCCAGCACTTAATAAAAAAGATAGACAATGGTATAATGATGGGGTCTTATATATTCCGGGCTCACCCTTCTGAAGTGATGCTCATTAGTCCTATTCTATCCAATTATATCCAAATTTTATTGTGCTGGCCTGGAGATTGCCACACTTGCCTAACTTCCATGACAGCATGCTCACCCCCCACCTCAGGAATATTTGTTGTTCCCAAGCAGAGTCCTGAGTAATTTGCTTCTACACAGAAACTGGCCATTGACCACAAGAAGATGGGCCATTTCACAGCCTAGGTAGAGATAAATTGACATGAGAAAGGTATAGAACAGTTCAATTCTTGAGAGTCAATCTGAAATTGGAAGATTTTTCCATTTTCTCCTGCCTCCCTACAAACAGCTATGATTATGTGAGACATTACTTTTTTAAATGATTTGTTTATAAGAAATTATTTGACTAGGAATATTTTTGTCTATCTTTTTATTCATTGTTTTCCGTTGAGCATTGTACTTTCTTATATTAAATCATACTTGTCAATTCTCCCAGAAGGGCCGGGAGACTCCTGATTTTTTGGGTAGTCCCCCAGACCCCGGGCAGAATGGGTGGATCTCCCGCATCCTGCCCACTTCCTTGCAAAGTTGGCCAGATGGGGGGATAATACCGGGAATCGCAGGTCCGTAGGGAAGAGATGGGTCCAATATGATGCTATTTGCATTATTTCAGCCCTGACCCCTTACCATGGACCCATGATTCGCAGCATTTTTCCGTGACGGGGCCTAATGATGTCATGTGAAGAGACCAGCCCTGCCCCCAGAGTGGACATCTGCATCTACTCTCCGATCTGGAAAGGATAAATGACAAGCTGGCAGGCATGTATTAAACTAAATTTAATAAGCTTGGTCATTGTGATTCTTATCAGGGTACTTTTTCAGATGATTCAATACTACTTACTGTATCTGTACTACATTATTATTTGGGTAATGATAACTGGGATTGACTTATGGTCTAATTGTAGTTGTATAAGGAGAACGTAAGACTTTCTATTTTAATAATTCCTGAAAGAATTTTATATATATAAATAGATATATTTTTTAGACAGACCATGTGTTTTTTTTTATTATTTACTGTGTCACATGTCGCGGAAACTCAAGTAAGTGTTGATAGTGACAAGTTATTGACAGCGGTTAGAGATTTGAACCTCTTAGAACCGAGGGCCTGATTCAGACCCGCTCATGAGCACTATGCGCTCGCAAGCGGGTCGATGGTGGCCCAGTGCGCATGAGCACGATGGAGCCGGCTCCGTCGTGCGCATGCGCGAGACCTGGATAGTGACGGGCAAACCGTTGCTCCGGGTCTCGTACCAAAGGGGGCGTGCTGTCGATGTTGAGTTACAGCACGCCCCCTTTGATGGGCGGGCCGGGGGAGTGGCTGCCCAAACGGAGGCGTTCCAATGTGAATGCCTCCATTTGGGGGCAGCCCCACTGACATCACTCGTGATGTCAGTGGGAGAGATTTCGGCTCTGTCAGAGCCGAAATCTCTCTGGGGGTTGCGGCAATGAGACCCTACCACAAGGGTATCGTCGCAAGCCCGATGGTCACGATGGTCTTGACCATCGCGACCATCTTCCTGGCCGCTTGCTATAGCTGTGGGTGGTCACCCACAGCTATGCGAGCGGCCAGGAGGCCGCTCTAAAAAACAAGAAGGCCGGCCCTGATTCAGAGCGAGCGCTCTGTCAGAGCGTCCGGCTGTGAATCAGGGCCCGAGTCCATCACAACATACTATACTACACCAAAAAAGAAGAAAAGTAACTGCTGCAAAATGCCCATACTTGACTATATATTTACTTGACCAAAAGAAAACCATATATGTCCAAAAAAACAAAACCCAGATCAATCTAAGCAATCTGGGAGGTAACTGTTGCTTGAAAGTGAAGTTTGTTATTATTTCAGTTCTGCATGGTAACACTGAATATACAGTAGTCGCACTGCACAAAAGTGGATGCAAGGTAGTGACAAGCAACTACCAACCAGTAAGCCTTACATCAGTAGTAGAGAAATTGTTGGAAACACTCTTAAAAGACTTGTAGAATATCTCAAATCCACTTACAGTATCCAAAACAGCATGGATATACTAAGGGGAGACCATGGGTGACAAAAGTAATAGATCGGGGTGGGGGATGAATGTAGCTTATCTAGACTTTAGTGAGGCTTTTGACACTGTCCCACATCACAGACTGTTAGATAAACGCGAAAGCTTGGGATTGGATTCTAAGATGGTTGAATGGATAAAATCTTGGTTGCAGGATAGAAAACAGAGAGCTGTAGTAAATGGAGTGTATTCGCAGGAGGAAAAGGTTACCAGGGGAGTACCCCTGGGATCAGTACTTGGACCAGTGTTTTTTTAATTCTTATTGGTGACATTGCAAATGGTATTGAAGGGAAAGTATGACTTTTTGCAGATGACACAAAAG
This sequence comes from Taudactylus pleione, assembly GCA_031769625.1. Classification (NCBI taxonomy): domain Eukaryota; kingdom Metazoa; phylum Chordata; class Amphibia; order Anura; family Myobatrachidae; genus Taudactylus; species Taudactylus pleione. The sequence goes on from JAUIMM010001025.1 coordinate 3,746,522, forward strand.
AATGCAACAGGGAAGACACACCAGGAGGGGTAAAACATATAATTGACAATCTGGGAAGAATGGTCAATAGAGTTGAAACTACAGTTTAATGCCAAAAAATGCTAAATCATACAATTGGGTCTCAAAAACCCAGAGGCTATATATAGTATTAACGGCACTATAATGGAAACTACAGAGGCGGAAAGGGATCTAACAGTCACTATTTCAGGTGTCGTAAAGGCAGGTAAGTACCAGGGGCGTCTTAAGAGAGGAGGGGGCCCGTGTGCACTCCCTGTGTGGGGCACCCTCCTCTCTCCCCGGTGGCCGGCAGCCGACTGATTCGGCTAGCCAGCCACCGGAGCCTTAGTAGACTCCGGGCACTAGAGTGTGCCGTGGCGGCCATTTTTCCGGCGTTCTGTGCATGCGCAGTAGAGTCCAGGCACACTCTAGTGCCCGGAGTCTACTGTGCATGCGCAGAACACGGGAAAAATGGTGCGGCAGCCATTTTCCGGTGTTCTGAGCAGCGCAGACACCCGACGTGGGACCACGGACAGGTAAATCTAAAATAATATGAGTGCAGTGTGTGCGGTGCGGGGCCCTCCTGGACCCGGGGGGCCCGTGTGCCCCGCACACACTGCACCCATTATAGATACGCCACTGATTGTAACAAAACAATGAGAAAGGCAAGTCAGATGCTTGGTTGCATAGCGAGAGGAATCGGTAGCAGTAAGCAGGGCCAGATTAACAATGGGGCGGATGGAGCTACAGCTCCAGGTCTCCACATAAAAATAGGCCCATCAACATGACAGCATGATTACCAGCTGCCTAACTGGCCATACATTTTAACTATTTATTTAGTTTTTCTAGTTTTCCCTTTAAAAAAAATTATGCAATTTTTCTATTTCTATGTAGTTAGGGAGACATTGTGTCTCATAGTGTAGGGGGTGTACACACCAAGGTGACTGACCACACCACACCGATCACAGCTCTTCCCCTTCTCAGTATAGGCCCTTGAACATTTTCAGCTCCAGGCCCATATGGGCCTTAATCCGGCCCTGGCAGTAAGAAAGAAGTTATAATGCCACTGTATAGGTAACTGGTACGGCCTCACCTAGAATACTGTGTTTAGTTCTGGAGGCCATATCTCCAGAAGGATATAAATACAGTAGAGCCTGTACAAAGAAGGGCAACTAAAGTGGTGCATGGCCTACATCACAGAACTTACCAGGAAAGACTAATATATCTTAATATGTATAGTTTGGAGCAGAGAATGGAAAGGAGGGACATGAAATAAACTTTCATATACAGTATATCATGGGTTTTAACAAGGTGCAGGAGGGAGACATTCATCAAAGAAAGAGAAGTTGCAGAACACAAGGACATGCACTAAAACTGGAGGTTCAGGGGAAATCTGAGGAATAATTACTTTACAGAAAGGGTGTGAGAGGCGGGTGCGGTGCAATGCCTGCTGCTGTGCAGGTGTACGTCTGTTCCTTACCTTGCGTCGCACCCTCTCACCTTCAGGCCGTGTGTTGAGCAGACGGTCCTGGAACCTCCAAATAGAACACGGACACGATGACCTAGGGGGAAGGAGACGAGGTGAGTACCGTCCTTCCTCACGTCGACCGACGCGCCCTACCGAACCAGGGGATAAATTCAGGTTTTAAGTGAAGATCATCATTGGCACTTTTGGCCTCAGATCCCGAATTTTCACCTATCGGTACTCACGCACCAGGTGAAGATCCGTCCTTGCACCGGGTTGCAAGGTTCACCGTCCGCCCAGAAGGAAGGAAAGATAGATAGTGACAAACACACAGGGAGAGACAGTACACACAGATATTTCTCAACGTGTCCACTCTTGCTCTTCGTCCGCTCACTCGTCTACAGGTCCCTGTAAGGAGATACACAACACAGCCATGCAGGGCCTAAACCTATGTCAAGCAACTACACATACTAAAACGGCATCACCCTCAACCTATGGTGTGTGTAGTGCGACAGATATAACAACAACTAAACTTTTGCCCTGCACGGAACACCAATCACAGACCAAATATACAAGAGCAAAACACGGTACTGTCTCTTTAAATGTCTGCTACCTACCTATCCAGAGCTGGCCAGCTCCTCTTCTCAGTGACTGGGGAAACCACTACCTCATGGGTGGAAGCCGTACAGCTCTCCACCACTGCTCACACCTCTAATCATCCGCCTCTCCATGTTAGCACTGCAGCTAATGGGCTAAGCCTAATGCCCAGACCACTTTATATGGTGGGTGGCTCGGGCAGTTGCCCGCCTACTTTATTATATAGTGACCTGGGCCTAGTACCCAGGCCACTTACACCTACTAATGGGGCAATCCTTTCATGGGGCCTAATGCCCGCTATAGTGCCCGGGCCTTGTGCCCGCCTAATTACCCACGGGCCTAGTGCCCGACAACGCTCCACGGGCCTAACGCCCGACAATCCTGGCGGTCTAGGGAGGGGGTATATGGTGGGCCTCACGGAGGGCCTACCTGCTACGTTGGAAGAGGCTGCGGGGGGGAGCTTCGTGACGCTCTTTTACTCCCTCCCCCGCAGTCCTCTCCGGTCCTCAGCCGCATTCTTCGGCCGCTGGCCCGTCCTGGCCAGCGGCGCTGCCTCTTCTTCTCTTCTTCCAGCCGGCGCTGCTTGTCTTCTCTCTTGACAGCGGCGTCTTCTGGCCTCTTCCGCAGCCGCCGCCCCTGTTGATGCGCCGAACTTCTGCTCTTCGGGAGGTCTTCTCTCCTCCCTCTCCGCCGCCGAACTAACTTTTCCCGCTCGGCGCCATCTAATACAAGACGCCGCGAGTGGGCGGGGCTATGACGCGGCGAGCCGCGATTGGCTTGTCGCGTCCGCCTCTGATTGGCTGCTGGCCCGCGAGCCAGGTTTGGCTCGCGGCCAGAGCCAAACGTCCGCCGCACTGAACGCCGCGCCCAACGCCTGACCGGCGCTGGGAGCAGGTACTCTCTCCCAGCGCCGGCTACCCGCCGCTTCTTGGCTGCCAGGCACCAAGCTCCGCTGAGCTTGCGCCCGGAGCCAAGCTTCTCCCGGCGCCAAAGTACCGCCGGCACTGGTGAAAGGGACCAGGCGGTCCCTTCACCAGGTGTTCGCGGTATCTGCACCGACGCTAGGGACATTACTGTCCCAGCGCCGGCAACGGATGTGTCCCGCAGAGGACACATCCTTTCTGCCTGCCCCTACACCTCGGCTGATGCTGGGATCAAACACGTGATCCCAGCACAGCCTTCCACATTTCCCCCCCCCTTTTTCCTTTGTAGTCCCTACAAAGTCTTCTTCCATCTCCATCGTCCGCAGGTCAGGGTATGGTCCCTCCAGCGAGGATCTGTTCAAGGGCCCAGCCAGGACCGACCATGACCCCACATTCCTTCTCCACTGGCTCCGGGCTCTCCATCTTCGTACCTCCTAACTTCACTCTGCGGATCCTCTGTGGGAGTGGCAACTCGGAAGTGCCACTCACGATGGGCCACCATGGGGAATTTTCTTCTAAGGGTGCCGCAGCCACCCACTCTTCTTCCAACTTGTCTGGGGCATCTTCACTGAATTCAGGGTGTGGCACTAACCACCACCCAATAGTCGCTTCCTCCGGGGCATCCTCTTCTTCCCGGGTCTCTGCCGACATTTTACAAGAATCTGGACTCTTCTCCACAGACTCCTGCAGCAGGCAACAATTTTCTTCTTCAGCGTACTCCATCTCTTCCGCTGACATCTCCGGGTATCCAGGTCGCGGACTCTTCCAGCATGGGGAGATCCTAGACTTCTTTGCCACTGGGTCTTCACGCTCTTCCTTATAGCGTGGCATCTTCACCTCCCAGTCATCCACATCCATCCTCTGCGGGCAAGGATTCTTCTTCACTGGGACCTCTTCGGGGCATAACAGCGCCACTGCATCTTCCCAGGGACACTCATGGGCCAAGTGTCCCTGCCGCCGACACTTCCAGCACAGGGGTGCTGTTGCCATCTTCATCACAAAGGGGTCTCTACCCTTCGGCTCCTGCTCAGGAACAATGGGCACCTGCGAACGTACTTCCAGCAGGCTCTTCTGCTCCACTTCCCTGGCTTCTTCTATCCACTTCTGGGCTCGGCCATCCAAGATCATCCGGTTTTCGTCCCACGGACAATCTTGAAGCTCATGCTCTGGATCTCCACATCCTTCACACCGGAATTCTTCGTCCTCCTGGTGCCACTCTTCATCACGTGGACAGCTATTATGCTCATGCCCGTAGGTTCCGCAGAGCATACACCAGAGTCTCTTCTTCACAGAGTTCTTCTGACCACATCTCTGGACCGCTTGCTGGGCCATCTGTGTGATCTCCAACGGGGACATTTCTTCCTCTTCTGTCGCCCTAAATTCACGCCAGGGACATTCGCTGGCATCATGTCCCAGCCGCTGACACGTCTTGCAGGGGGTCACAGCGGATTTCTTGCGCCCCTTCTCCCGGCGCTCTTCCTTGCCGCGCTGTACCGACCGCTGCACCATCTTCACGATGTCTTGTCCCGACACCGTAATCCAGTCTCTCTTGTCCTCATATGCCCGGGGATGGTTCCACTCCGGAGCTGTCCGTAGGGGGGTCCTCTTGCCGGTGGTCCACATCGTGTCCGTGATCCTGCCGACTATGCCAAATGTGAGAGGCGGGTGCGGTGCAATACCTGCTGCTGTGCAGGTGTACGTCTGTTCCTTACCTTGCGTCGCACCATCTCACCTTCAGGCCGTGTGTTGAGCAGACGGTCCTGGAACCTCCAAATAGAACACGGACACGATGACCTAGGGGGGGAAGGAGACGAGGTGAGTACCGTCCTTCCTCACGTCGACCGACGCTCCCTACCGAACCGGGGGATAAATTCAGGTTTTAAGTGAAGATCATCATTGGCACTTTTGGCCTCAGATCCCGAATTTTCACCTATCGGTACTCACGCACCAGGTGAAGATCCGTCCTTGCACCGGGTTGCAAGGTTCACCGTCCGCCCAGAAGGAAGGAAAGATAGATAGTGACAAACACACAGGGAGAGACAGTACACACAGATATTTCTCAACGTGTCCACTCTTGCTCTTCGTCCGCTCACTCGTCTACAGGTCCCTGTAAGGAGATACACAACACAGCCGTGCAGGGCCTAAACCTATGTCAAGCAACTACACATACTAAAACGGCATCACCCTCAACCTATGGTGTGTGTAGTGCGACAGATATAACAACAACTAAACTTTTGCCCTGCACGGAACACCAATCACAGACCAAATATACAAGAGCAAAACACGGTACTGTCTCTTTAAATGTCTGCTACCTACCTATCCAGAGCTGGCCAGCTCCTCTTCTCGGTGACTGGAGAAACCACTACCTCATGGGTGGAAGCCATACAGCTCTCCACCACTGCTCACACCTCTAATCATCCGCCTCTCTATGTTAGCACTGCAGCTAATGGGCTCAGGGCCCTGGGCCTAACGCCCAGGGTCTTACCTGCGGCTCAGGCCTAGGTGCCTGCCAAACGGTGGGCTCTGGTAGTGGTCAGGGCCTAATGCCCAGACCACTTTTTATGGGGCTCAGGCCAATTTGCCTGCCTATCTGTGGGCTCGCCTAGCGGTCTAAGCCTAATGCCCAGACCACTTTATATGGTGGGTGGCTCGGGCAGTTGCCCGCCTACTTTATTATATAGTGACCTGGGCCTAGTACCCAGGCCACTTACACCTACTAATGGGGCAATCCTTTCATGGGGCCTAATGCCCGCTATAGTGCCCGGGCCTTGTGCCCGCCTAATTACCCACGGCCTAGTGCCCGACAACGCTCCACGGGCCTAACGCCCGACAATCCTGGCGGTCTAGGGAGGGGGTATATGGTGGGCCTCACGGAGGGCCTACCTGCTACGTTGGAAGAGGCTGCGGGGGGGAGCTTCGTGACGCTCTTTTACTTCCCTTCCCTGCAATCCTCTCCGGTCCTCAGCCGCATTCTTCGGCCGCTGGCCCGTCCTGGCCAGCGGCGCTGCCTCTTCTTCTCTTCTTCCAGCCGGCGCCGCTTGTCTTCTCTCTTGACAGCGGCGTCTTCTGGCCTCTTCTGCGGCCGCCGCCCCTGTTGATCCGCCGAACTTCTGCTCTTCGGGAGGTCTTCTCTCCTCCCTCTCCGCCGCCGAACTAACTTTTCCCGCTCGGCGCCGTCTAATACAAGACGGCGCGAGTGGGCGGGGCTATGACGCGGCGAGCCGCGATTGGCTCGTCGCGTCCGCCTCTGATTGGCTGCTGGCCCGCGAGCCAGGTTTGGCTCGCGGCCAGAGCCAAACGCCCGCCGCACTGAACGCCGCGCCCAACGCCTGACCGGCGCTGGGAGCAGGTACTCTCTCCCAGCACCGGCTACCCGCCGCTTCTTGGCTGCCGGGCGCCAAGCTCCGCTGAGCTTGCGCCCGGAGCCAAGCTTCTCCCGGCGCCAAAGTACCGCCGGCACTGGTGAAAGGGACCAGGCGGTCCCTTCACCAGGTGCCCGCGGAATCTGCAACGACGCTAGGGACATTACAGTCCCAGCGCCGGCAACGGATGTGTCCCGCAGAGGACACATCCCTTCTGCCTGCCCCTGCACCTCGGCTGATGCTGGGATCAAACACGTGATCCCAGCACAGCCTTCCACAAGGGTAGTAGATAAGTGGAATAGCCTCCCATCAGAGGTGGTAGATGCTAATACAGTACAGAAATGTAACCATGCTTGGGATAGGCATAAGGATATCCTTACAAAGAACTAAGAATCAAAAGGGTTGAGGTTACACTAAGGTTACAGACTACATGGGCCAAGTGGTTCTTATCTATTGTCAATTTGTATGTTTCTATGTTTTGTTCTCTGATCTAATTTAAACAATAAAGTAAAACAATCAGATATTAAGCAGGGAACTCTCTGGTGCAGATTCAATTAAGCACAGAATCTGCCGGATGGCGCGTATTATCTCACAGAGGCTAATGCTTGACGTCTATGTAGCTGTTAGCAGAATCAGCCTATTGTAATAGGCTATAAAACACGCAACACAAGCTGCCGGCTTATTGAATCCACCCGCAGCAGCTGGCGGTTACTTGAGTCTGTCCCTCTATCTTTTGGGTAGTTTTACATATAAAAATAGCTCACAAACCATTATTTTACAAGGTATCCAGTCTGAAAGTCGGCAATTTCTAAATGTCGACAGTCAAATATGGACATAAGGTCGTCAAGAAAAATTTTGACATTCACAAGTTTCAATATCGTTAAAATGTTGACTTGTTCAGAATATCGACAGTATATATTTGTGTTATTTTTAGAGCTAGGGTTAGGCTCAGAGTTAGGGGTTTAGGGTAGGGTTAGGCTAAAATATGCAAAAAACTGTCAACATTCTGGTGTCGACATTTTAAATGTCGACATTTTAACCATGTTGACATTTGTAAATGTTGATAATTTGCTTGTCGACCTTGCTAACCCCCAGCACCCCCTGGAAGAGTAGGCACGTCTCCCGCATTCCGCTCACTTCCAAATAAAGTGAGCAGAATGGGCAGATTATTCCCGGGGATCGGCAGTTCCGTGAGTAGGGGGCAAGGCCTAATGGCGAGATTCTATGTTAATCGCATCATTTGGTCCTGACGTATGATACCAAAGCCATGAGCCACCAAATAAAATGGCTGCCTACATCATGTGTAGGGGGCGGACTCTTACTGATTGGTTCTCTAGATGTGATTATACCTTTCTATATTCCGAACATCTTAGGGCCTGATTCAGAGCCGTTCGCTATTTGCGGTCGTTCGTTCAAAAACAAGGGGTGGCTATTCAAATGATCCGTTCGCAAATTGCAGTCTGTTCACACCTCTAAGTCTGAACGAGCGAGCAAAACATACGCTCGTTTATTTGTTAAAAACGCCCCCTGGCCGCTCGCACCATACGTCATGTCCGCTATTTATTAGATTAATCGAGTACATCGGCCAGCGTATGAACTGCTCGCTATTCTTGTGGTTGGTGTTTGCTACCACAAATTTGCGAGCAGTTCTGGCTATAAAATAACCCAGTGACGTGGTCAATGACGCTGCTGTATTAATTATGCACACCCATAAAACGCCCGTTTTGACCTTTAAGCACGCCTGCGTTCGGATCTCCACTCCCCATTTTCAAGCACCTTCCCCTGTTACCACCCACATACGCCTCATTCTGTCACTCAAAATAGCAGGCACTCGCTATATAGCGTACAAACGATTTTTGGCCGCACTGACTGGTTCGCGCATGCGTACTAAAAACCGTACGCATGCGCAGATGTGCAAACATCGCTCGGAACGAGCGTACTGCCGGTAACGAGCGGCTCTGAATGAGGGCCTTAGTCTGCAAAGAAATTGAATCTGTCACAAACTTGGGATCTGTGTGAATCTTACAATTTCTCTCTTATAGTTTTGTCTTTTAGAATATTAGTTTTATATGTCTCAGCAACTACACTCTAGCCTATCGTTTATGTTGAGTTTTTAGTTACGCCCAACTAACACAATAAATACACATTCCAATATGTACATCTCACAAATACATATGTCATACTTATATATAGCAACAGAATATCCGGCTGTTCATGTCTGCACCGCCAACATTCATTCTCGTAACCTTTATACTAATGCAAGCTAGATAACCTATGGCTATTTAGCTATATTTTCTATGCTTTTGCAGTACAATACCCAGCATGCTCTGTGAGACCGCTGGCGTGCCATAGATAACTTATCCATTATCCATGTATTATAGTACACATCAGTTCATCTCTCATTTCTGTTTTGCTTTATATATCTTGTTTATTCCCCTCATTTGTGACTTTATTTTGTATTTTATGAAGTGCTATTTTTTTCTCAAATAGATAGGAAGATAAAAAATGGGGGGAAAATGCAATACTGAAACAAAAAAAAAAAACACTCAATGCAAACGAATGCAAATGAAAAAAACACAACTGTGTAGTGCAAGTCAAACCACTTTTGTTATTTACTAACATTGCTCAAAGATGCCTCTCAGCATTGTCTTACACTGCTCTGTGAACTTCTTCCGTTCCTCTAAGAGTTACAAGCTGGAGGAACAGCACAAGACGAAGTTCGGTATAACACATAAAACAACCACCTGGCTTTTTCCTGCAGAGTCTATATTAGTAGTGCAGTGATTTAGGTGGCTTGATACATCTCCCCCTAAATGGTAGAAAGTAGAGAGAGTACACGAGCAATGACTCTGTCCAAAGTATGACTATTCATTGTGCTCCTAACACAAAGACTGCAGACAGGAAGTGCAGGTGTATATGCCACATCGCGCTTCCTCCTGTAATCAGTGGTTCCGGGATAGTTTGATTGGTGATAGGACTGGCAGAAGGGGAGCAGGCTGGGGCTTGAGAGTTACAGCGAGGCCATCATATCTGATGACCCCTGGAACCAGGGCCGTACTTCCCATCTGGCACTTCTGGCAAATGCCAGATGGGCCAGTTCGGCACTCTGCTCAGCCGGGATACTGAAAGAAGGGGCGTGTCACCAGGCCAGGCTCCCGTGACTCGTGGCCCGTCCTGTGATACATAACCACACCCCTTTTGTGGCATGGCCACTCCCCTTTCATGGGCGTGCACGCTGCATGGGCACTGCCATGGCTGATCACTAGCTCCATTCCGTCCCTGCCTTGAACTCCTGGGAGAAATATTCCTGTTTAGTGAGGCAACAATAGGATTTGGCAAACATTACATAACAATGATGTATATTTAGTTTAGATTGTGGAAAATAAGGATATGTTTTACAGAAATGTAAGATTATAATGGCAACCGACTGCTGAAAAAAGTAAAGGAGACACTGCACACTGCGTGAAGAGTGAAATGCGTAGTTGAATTTGCAGGTATCCCATGTGAAATGCGTAGTTGATTTGGCAGGTATCCCGTGTGAAATGCGTAGTTGATTTGGCAGGTATCCCGTGCGAAATGCGTAGTTGATTTGGCAGTTATCCCGTGTGAAATGCGTAGTTGATTTGGCAGTTATCCCGTGTGAAATGCGTAGTTGATTTGGCAGTTATCCCATGTGAAATGCGTAGTTGATTTGGCAGGTATCCCATGTGAAATGCGTAGTTGATTTGGCAGGTATCCCATGTGAAATGCGTAGTTGATTTGGCAGGCATCCCATGTGAAATGCATAGTTGATTTGGCCGGTATCTCATGTGAAATGCGTAGTTGATTTGGCAGGTATCCCGTGTGAAATGCGTATTTGATTTGGCAGGTATCCTGTGTGAAATTATGTAAAATACAGAGGGTGAACAGAAACCCTACATTACTTGTGTGCTAATTTTTTATGTAGATATTGATGCTTTCAGCTATGCATCACATAATCAGTAACTACTGCAAAAGTAGCAGAATCACAATCAAATGCAAATATAACTGACAGTACTTGAGTATACAACAGCTTCAGCTGGCATCCCTATATACACCTTCACACACAAACATAACAGATACTAGCTGCTCACAAATCTATGGCCCCCATTTATCAACAAAGCATAACCCCTTTAGCGCTCACTAAAGGGGTTATGTCCTCCTTTCTGTATTTAACAAACAGCGGTAATCTAAGATTATCGCTGTTTGTCCAGGATCGCTCTTGCCATCTTGGGTAATGGGGGCCCATACATAAGCAATCACAAAAAAAGATTAACTGATTCTGCATTTTTCCCTCCGATCTAACGATTCTCCAGTGCACCAATTGCTGATATGTACCAGCGATTCGCAGATCATTTTTACTAAAGTCCATATTTGCCAATTGTGAAAGGTTCAGTTTACTAGTTACAGTCTGTAAATGGCTAATCGGTACCTACACTAGCAATCTACAGCCCCAATTAGTCAGCAAAAACCAACATGTTGGACAACCTGATTCTCCTATTTCGATGACTTTTGTTTGGAATTGGCAATCAGTGTACCCAATATATTCCATTTTTTTTAGACAATCATCTACAAAATGCAGAATTGCCCCAAATGATTGCTGATGTATGGATCCCACAAGGGACTTGATTAGTAATTCAACAGTCTTCCCAGGAGGATAACAGGGTCTGGACTCACACTCTCTTTTTCCTTCATACTGGTTAGACACTTGCCTGAGGGGGTTGCTAAGCCTTGTAGTCCCACAGAGGTTGAGGCAGCCCGGCTCCCAATATCTCTCACAAGTGGCTGATGTGACAGCCTTATGGGCAATGGGTACAGGATGTCGGCACTCGGGATCCTGGCGGTCAAAATACCAATGCCGGCATCCCAACAGGGTTAGGATACCGACACCTGTCAGTAGGTATCTTAATCCCTCCCCCCTCCCTGCTCTAACCCTAACACTCCCTCCATCCCCGGCAGTGGCAGATTCGGGCGGGAGGAGGCACTCATGCACGTGCCCCCCCAGTCATTTACGAATTGTTTTATTTTACTTTAATAGCAGCTGCACAGCCACAACGAGGATGAGGCTGCTGCTGCCAGCCCTTCCCGGGCCCGTGCAGCTACCTATGTGACCGCCTGCCAGTGCCATGCAATAAAGTTTTTTTTTTAAAGACAAGGTGTGCATGACATCATGCCACGCAAGAGAGAACAGAGGACTGAGGAGCAGCAAGAGCACTGTAGTAACAAGGTAAGAGAGGGGAGGGGAGGGAGGGGCACTCAGAAGGGGGCCTGCTGGGGAGTGGTGACATGAAAGGCTGAGGAGTGGGGATATGAAAGGCTGGAGCTGGCTGGGGAGTGGGGACATGAAAGGCTGGGGCTGGCTGGGAAGAGGGAACATAAAAGGCTGGGGCTGGCTGGAGAGTGGGTGCACAGAAGGGGGCCTGCTGGGGCTGGCTGGGGAGTAGAGACATAGAAGGGGGGCTGGCGAGTGGGGACATGAAAGGCTGGGGCTGCTAGGGAGTGGGAACTTAAAAGCTGGGGCTGGCTGCGGAGTGGAGACATAGAAGGGGGGCTGGCTGGGGAGTGGGAACATAGAAAGGGGGCTGGCTGGGGAGTGTTGACATAAGAGGCTGGGGCTGGCTGGGCAGTGGGAACATAAAAGGCTGGGGATGGCTGGGGATGGGAGCATAGAAGGGGGCCTGCTGGGGCTGGCTGGGGAGTGGAGACATAGAAGGGGGGATGCTGGGGAGTGGGAACATAAAAGGCTGGGGCTGTCTGGGGTGTGGGAGCACAGAAGGGGGCCTGCTGGGGAGTGGGGAAATAAAAGTCTGGGGTTGGCTGGGGAGTGGAGACATAGAAGGGGGGCTGGCTGGGGAGTGGGTTCACAGAAGGGGGCCTGCTGGGGAGTGGAGACATAGAAGGGGGTGCTGCTGGGGAGTGGAAACATAAAAGGCTGGGGCTGTCTAAGGAGTGGTAGCACAGAAGGGGGGCTGGTTGGGGAGTGGGGACAAAAGGCTGGGGTTGGCTGGGGAGTGGAGACATAGAAGGGGGACTGGCTGGGGAGTGGGGACATAAAAGGCTGGGGCTGGCTGGGGAGTGGGAACATAAAAGGCTGGGGATGGCTGGGGAGTGGGTGCACAGAAGGGGGCCTGCTGGGGCTGGTTGGGGAGTGGGGACATAAAAGGCCGGGGCTGGCTGGGGAGTGGGGACATAAAAGGCTGGGGCTGGCTGGGGAGTGGGAACATAAAAGGCTGGAGATGGCTGGGGAGTGGGGACATAAAAGGCTGGGGCTGGCTGGAGAGTGGGAACATAAATGGCTGGGGATGGCTGGGGAGTGGGTGCACAGAAGGGGGCCTGCTGGGGCTGGCTGTGGAGACATAAAATGGGGGGCTGCTGGGGAGTGGGAACATAAAAGGCTGGGGCTGTCTGGGGAGTGGTAGCACAGATGGGGGCTGGCTGGGGATGGCTGGGGCGTGGGGACATAAAAGGGGGCCTGCTGGGGCTGGCTGGGGAGTGGAAACATAGAATGGGGGCTGCTGGGGAGTGGGAACATAAAAGGCTGGGGCTGGCTGGGGAGTGGAGACATAGAAGGGGGGGAGGGGAGGGAGGGGCACTCAGAAGGGGGCCTGCTGGGGAGTGGTGACATGAAAGGCTGAGGAGTGGGGATATTAAAGGCTGGAGCTGGCTGGGGAGTGGGGACATGAAAGGCTGGGGCTGGCTGGGAAGAGGGAACATAAAAGGCTGGGGCTGTCTGGGGAGTGGTAGCACAGATGGGGGCTGGCTGGGGAGTGGGGCACAAAAGGGGGCCTGCTGGGGCTGGCTGGGGAGTGGAAACAGAATGGGGGCTGCTGGGGAGTGGGAACATAAAAGGCTGGGGCTGGCTGGGGAGTGGAGACGGGCGTGGTCACTTAAAAATGGGGCGTGTCAACATGACACACCCCTTTATTTTCAAACTGAACATTCCTATCCATATGCACCTTAACCCCAGTAGTACCCCCAGTATGCAGTTGTGGTCCCTCTCATGCAGGCCCATAGTAGTGCCCCTTATACAGTATCCCCAGTAGTGGTCCCTCTTATACAGCCCCCAATTAGTTCCCCTTACTCAGTATCCCCAGTAGTGGCCCCCCCAAATGCAGTGCCCCACGTAGTGTTCCCCATTATGCAGTGCCCCCAGTAGCAGTCCCCACAATGCAGTGCGCCCAGTAGCGGTATCCCCTTATGCAGTGCCCTTTTATATAGTGCCCCCAACAGTAGTCCCCCCCATGCAGTTTTCCCAGTAGTGGTCCCCTTATGCAGGCACCCTGTAGTGATCCCCCCTATCTAGTGCCCCCTGTAGTGGTCCCCGCAGTGCCCCTAGCAGTAAGCCCCTTATATAGTGCCCCCAGCAGTAGTGTCCCCCCCTCCCATGCAGTGCCCCCAGTAGTGGTCCCCCTGATGCAGGCTCCCAGTAGTGACCCCCCCCCTAGCCAGTGGTCCCTGTAGTGGCCCTTCCTATTATTGCCCCCATTAGTGGTCCCCCGAGAGCAGTGCCTCTAGTAATACTAGGCCCCTTTTAGAATGCCCCAAGTGGTAGTCCCCCCCCCAAGTAGTAGTCCCCAGTAGAGTAGTCCCCAGTAGAGTAACCCCCCCCCCAGTAGAGGTCCTCCCAATGGCACCCCCAGTAGATGTCCCCCCCAGTAGATGTCCCCCCCAGTAGTAGCCAACCCCTCCCCCGTTGTGCATATAGGTTTAAAAATAAATAAATATATATAAAAATATACTTACCTGATTCCACGCTGCTCCTGTCCGCGATGCCGATGCCGCTCCCGCCCTCCAGTCCGCCCGGGCTGGCGCGCTCAGCATTATGGGACTGACGTCATGACGTCAGTCCCATTACCCACTGCAGGAGCCGGACGGAAGTCCGGCTCTTGCAGTGGGTGCTGCAGCAGTCAATGAGAGTCTATCTGACTCTCATTGGCTGCTGTTTAACACACGCATCGCCGCCAGCGCTGGCGGCGATGCGTGTGTTATGCACAGCCTGAGCCCGCCTCCTGGCGCTATTGGGCAAGCGCTCAGGGGGAGGGAACGGGCTCAGGCGTGCAGCACAGGACCGGCGCTGGAAGCCTAGCGCCGGTCCTGTGCAAATCTGTAGCGCTGACCGCACTCATTGCGGTCGGCGCTACACTGGCTAACTAGGGCGGGCGGGCCGGTACCATGGCCGGCGGCGCCCCCCCGCGCAGCCGGTCCAACGGCGCCCAGGGCACGAACCCCGCTCGCCCTGCCCTAGTTACGCCACTGCTGGGGAGTGTTGACATAAAATGCTGGGACTGGCTGGAAAGTAGGGACACAAAAGGAGGTCTGCTGGGGCTGGCTGGGGACACAGAAAGGGGGCAAGTGGAGATGCAGAAGGATGGTTGCTGGAGCAGGGGACACAGAAGGGAGGCTGGCTGGGGACACAGATGGATGACTGCTGGCGATGGGGACACAGATGGATGACTGCTGGGGACGGAGACACAGAAGTGGGACTGCTGGAGCTGGGGACAGAGAAGAGTTGCAGAAACATGGGGGGGGGGGGGCTGCCCTGCATTTATTATTACACTTATAACACAATCGGAGCAGCCAAGCAGCTCTGCCTTTCTTAGTTCCCTTCTTCCCCAGCAGTGTCACATCAGAGCAGGCTATCGCCCATACTGCAGTGGCATCAGTTTGGGGGTAAGCAGTTTGCTGGTGCTGCCCGTGACAATGTGAGGTGAATATTGAAGGAAGGGTTAGAGTGCTGTAATGTTGTGAATAATGAAGGAAGGTGAGAGAGTGCATTGAAGTGGGAAAGTGCTGTTAGAGGAGAACATTGAAGGGATGGGGTGCTGTGGGCCTGATTCAGACCCGGACGCTATTTGCGGCTGCTCGCTGGCTAATAGGGGCCGGCTATTTAAATGATGTGCTCGCACTGCGTCTCGTAAAACCACCCACTAAGTCAGTGTTGGCTAACCTTGACACTCCAGCTGTTGTGGAACTATATATCCCAGCATGCCCTGCCACAGTTTTAGCATGCCCTAATAGCAAAACTGTAGCAGTGCATGCTGGGTTATGTAGTTCCATAACAGCTGGAGTGTCAAGGTTAGCCAACACTGCACTAAGTAATAGCGAGCGGCCGCACTATGCGCTCGCACCTGAATAAAGACGCCCCTTTGCCACTCGCAACACACGTCATCTCCGGCAGTTGTAAGATTAATCGGGAACATCGATAGCCATCGGAGCTGCTCGCAGCACTTGTGGTAGCCTTTTCCTACCACAACATTGCGAGCAGTTCAGGCTAAAATACAACCTATTCACGTGTGTAATGACGCTACTTTGCTAATTATGCACACCCATTAAACGCCGTTCTGACGGTCGGGCACGCCTGCGTTCGCACATCCACACCCCCGTTTACAAGCACCTTCCCCTGTCACCACCCACAAACGGCATTATCTGTCACTCAAAATAGCAGCCCGACTGCGGGCTATGGGCGATCGCTTTCCCATCACACTGGCTGGTTCGCGCACGCGCATTGCGAAAAATAGCTCAATGCGAGTGAGCGCAGCATAGCGTCTGGGTCTGAATCCAGACCTGCCTACTGACTCTCTCGTCCTGTCACCCACAACATCTGCCCCACATAAACTCACCCTGTCACCTACCAGACCTGTCCTTACACACTTACCCTCTCACCTACCAGACCTGCCCCTCACACTGTCGCTTACCATACCTGTCTCCGCAAACTCACCTTGTCATCTACCAGACCTGTATCCAAAGACTCTCTGACCCTGCCAAACACCAGACCTGTGCCGGCTTCTGCTACTAACAGGTTGTGCCGGGCTCTGCTACTAACAGGTTAGGTCATTCGTCTGTGAGGGGGCTGGGGTGTATTATTTTTTTCCTGTGGGGGCCAATGTTGTGTGTGTTTTAATATTAAAAATAGTAAAAGTCTTAATTATGGATACAGGTGGATGAGTGCGCTAAAAAATGTGTCACACAGGGTGCTAGTGAGTGGGGAGTGCTGTGAGGTGGACATTGGATGGGCCAAGGGGGTGCTGTGAGGTGGTTGCTAAAGGGGCTGGGGGGTGGCAGTGAAGGGGGGAGTGCTGTGTGGTGGGGTGTGCTGTGAGATGGCAGTGAAGGGGGGAGTGCTGTGTGGTGGTCAATGAAAGGAACAGTGAGTGCTCTGAGGTGGACAGTGGGTGCTGTTAGGGGGCAGTGGGGGAGTCAACGAGTGAGCTCTGAGGGGTCAGTGTTATATTGAAGGGACTGGCAGCGATTCAACTGTGGAGGGGGCAATCAGGGATATATGCAGGGAGAACTAGATGCGACAGCTATGAAGGGGCATTCATGGAGTTATGCAAGGGCACGGAGACAACAATGGAGGGAGGGGGCAATGAGGGGGCAGTAATATAGATATGGGCAGGGAGAGGGCAATGTGAGAGATCCATGCATTCTAATGCTATACGTTGGCTGGCAGATTCAGGGGGAGGGATCTAAATTATTTGACACTTTTAAATGCAGGTATTTATTCCCCATCTCTTTTCCAGACGGGTCTGAAACTTTCCAAGATTTAGACAACTACCAGCGGACCCTAGAACATCAGCTGGCAGGTAGGACATAAATTGACATGGCCTTATTGTATGCCCTCAGCGTGATGACAATGAGGACGTGGCTCGAGGGTATAGCATTCCCTGTGAGGCCATGCCCCTTTCTATGAGGACACACCCAATTTTCCAGGAACTTGCGTGCCTTTGGTGCGCCCAAAACACTGCACGCCCAACACCTTCCCCTATCATGGTGCCCCCACCCCCTGTCAGTTTGTTCTGGATCTGCCCCTGCTCCCCAGTGCCTGAACCTAACCCCCCCCCTAGTGCCTAAACCTAACCTCCCGCTCCCTGCACCCTAAACCTAACCCTTTGAACTTAGTGCCTAACCCTCCCCCTAATGTCTAACCCTTACCCTCCCCCAAACCCTGATACTTACCTTCGGGATACCGACGCTGGGATTCTGACAGGTGCCAGGATACCGGTGTCACTATTCTAAGTGCTGGTATCCCCTGTGCTGGGATACTGGAGGTATCCCCCTTATGGATATCCTCCTGGTACATCCAGCTCCCCCTGGTATGGTAGCTGGGTTTCTAATTAAAGTGCAGAGACTCTCTTGTGACAGACCTCACACCAGTCTGTCACACACTGAACCAGTCATTGGCAGCTCCAACTGCCATCACAGGCTCCTTGCTGCTCTGCTGTCTCCTTTCTGCGTACCACATCTGACCCGCCACGTCACTCTCACTCCTGGATTTGCTCTACTTGCGCAAGCCCCATTGTGCCTCTGGCCACCCTTTTCTTCTAGCTCTGGGTCGGCGCCATTTTCCCTGAGCCCTGCCACCCAGCTGTGTAAGTAAATCCTATTGGCAGCGGTGATTCCCGATTCCTTTTGGGTGGATGCTGGACCCAAGTCCTGAAGAGAAAATTTACTCTGATCTCGGCACTATGAGGGCGATTCAATTGACCGGGATGTTAATAGCGCCAGGATGTTGATCCTAGAGCTATTCAATTCTAATCCGACTATAATCACTTAAATTGGAGAATGCTGGTTCTTGTGACTAAAGCATGGTGTTTAGTCGCGAGAACCGTCATTTTCCGACTAAAGTGCTGACCGCGAGGATGTTAGTGCCGCGCCAAACCAGAAAACAGTCTTGAGTTGGCGCTTTATTCGGATTTCTCCTCGCACCTTCCTGAGAAATCCTTGAGTCGCCCTAAAAGCACGCTGAATTGACTAGCTCCGGGAGCTCCCACCCGACGCTATCAATAGCGCATTGCATTGAGTCAGTCCCTATGTCACAAAGAATGCATAGAAAACTTCATCCTGCCCGTCCCCGCTGTGACTGCTACTTGTCCCATCCCTCCACCACCGATCCGCTCTGTCTCAACCCCCCACCCTCTCTGCTCTGCTCCGTGTTGTCCCACCCCCTCACAGTGAGAACCCTTTGGGTAAGCAGCACATGTCCTGGCTCCCACTGCGCATGCAAGTTGGAGACTGGACAGACCTTGGCAAATTATGATATAGACATATGAGTAGGCTAATGTCAGTCTAGCAGCTACACACTAGGAGCTACATTTAGGAATAACAAATAGCAAAGGGGATTATAACCTCCATTCAGTATTTAGCAGCTTAGTTTGCCACTGTTTGTGACTGTACCGTTTATGCCTACCATAGATAGAATTTGAGTTACAGTCCCCATTTCTGGAAATAGGGACCCAGCTACAGCTTTTTCAGCTTCAGTGAAAACTTCCTGGCTTTGCTGTGTCCCCACTGGGTTGAAGTGCAATGTGCATAAGCATTAGATATCAACCAGTTGCTGGCGGCGGTAGGCTGCTGGGAGCTGGGCAGAGGACACTGCTGAGGAGGAGGACGCCGAAGAACCTTGCTGGACAGGTAATTAATGTTAAATACCATCGGCATATCTGTAAGTATCATTTTGATGCTAAACAAAATATTCTACCAGTATTTAGTATCGTTGCTAAATGTAGCCCTAGAGATAAGGGGAGACCCCAACCCCCTCAGAGCTTTTAGTGGCTGCTAGACTGACATGCAGTGGGGGGACAGAGATTAAATAGATAGAGGTGGTGAGAGTGGGATTGAGATGAAAATGGGGGGATGGGGACAGATGAAAGAGAAACAGACAGGGTAAGGAGGGACAGAGGTTAGAAAGTCAGGTGTGGGGGCAGAGAAGAGAAGGTGAGAAAAGACACCTGTCAAAACATGGAGCTGGTGACCACTTGCTCAACCCTCTGCACACACCCGCACACCATAATGGCCCCACCCTCAAACCCCCCACAAAGAGAGACGGAGTGGGGAAAGAGATGAAAGAGACACAGGAGCAGGAGGCTGAAGAGACACAGAGCGGGCCATGTCCACGGGGGGTGGCATGAGGCTGGAGAGACAAAGGTGGGATGAGGTTGGAGAGACACAGAGGTGGCATGAGGCTGGAGAGACTAAGGTGGGATGAGGTTGGAGAGACACAGAGGTGGCATGAGGCTGGAGAGACAAAGGGGGGATGAGATTGGAGAGACATAGGGGTGGCATGAGGCTGGAGAGACAAAGGGGGGATGAGATTGGAGAGACATAGGGGTGGCATGAGGCTGGGGAGACATGGGGGGTTGAGCCTGGAAAGACACGTGGGGGAATAAGGCTGGAGAAAACAATGAGGGATGGGGCTGGATAGACACAGATGGCAGTGGTACATGCAGGGGGTGGCTTTGCTGAGACCCAGGCCCATGCCAATAATTTTAGTTTCACCCACTCCATATACACGCGTAAATCATGGTATTATGCTCACCAGGGGGTAGGACTAATTATGCAAAGTGCCCAGACCGCCCCACAACCAACATCCTGTGGCATCTTACTCCCAATTAAGTGTGAGTTTGTATGCTGGCTATACACCTGCACGACCAGCATACGTTCCGATTCAGAATCCGACTCCCCGGAGATCCCTGGCAGTCCCGGCAGCATGTTTGTTGTTTTTCATAGCACAGGATCTGTCATGTGATCAATCCTGTGCCTCACGCGCTCATTAGGGAAACAGTCATTGAAATGACTTGAATTGCTGCACGATGGATCGCATGAACAAAATAAACGGCACGATCTGCACACGATACGATGGAACATATGACTGCACATCTGATCATAAGATCCGATTATAGGAGTTGCGGAAGCGCACATCGGATCTTATCTTTCTAAAATAATACACAATTTTCACAAGATCCATCATATGACTCATCGAAAATCGGGCAATTGGCCCAAAATAGTGCAGGTGTATGGCCAGCTTACGTGTGTGATATATATATATATATATAGAGAGAGAGAGAGAGAGAGAGAGAGAGAGAGAGAGAGAGATATAATATATATATATACACAACAAAATACTCCCATACAAATCCTGGAAGGGATGAGGATAGGTCAAAAATACTATATATAACATTTACCACACGTGGCTGGGACATTTAAAACATACACAACATTATATTACAGAAGAAAACTCTGGTGACCTATGACTGCGGAATACCTTGGCAGGAATGTTTAGCACGAGTAGGTAAAAGTTAATGTTAGTGTAACTGCTGATCACACAAAACAAGCACGTTAGTCAAGTAGGTTCAACAAAGTTTTCTTGTTTGCTGTTTGAGAGACATCAGGGAAACTAATAAAGACTTACAGGTTGAATGGTGTTACTAACAGAACCTTTCCCAAAATAATATTCTATTGTGGTCAGATGCAGGGGGAAGTAGCCTCCATTGTGCCCTTTGCTCCCCCAAATTTTCTGACAAGCCATGTGTAACATGGTGCTTTAAAATATAAGAATATAAATGGGAAATGCAATACAGTGAGATTTGTTCAAGTTTTTGAGTGTTTTTGTTGGTGGTGAGTTACCAACCGTTGGATGTGTTAGGGTTAAACTCGCTAGAAAATTGCTTGAAAATCACGATTTCCAAACACCACTTCCCGCAAATCGTCATGCGTATATCTTTCTGTGTTCTGACTACAAATCGTTGTTTGTAATAAGCTGCAAATTTACAAATCGCCAACAAACACGCCTGGGCTGGATTGCTCTATACATTACATGGTGGGAGCATGCCTGAGAAAGAGCACAGCCCTATAGTACATGGAACAAAATACTTTCAAGCAAATATGTAGTAAAGAAAGAAAAAAAAATACCATAGAATGTTTTCCACTTTCAGTTAAAAATCTACCCACCCATATCTATATTTTTATTATTATTTCTAGACTATGGGCCTGATTCAGACCCGCTCGCGAGCGCTATGCGCTTGCAAGCGGGTCGATGGTGGCCCAGTGCGCATGCGCATGACGGAGCCGGCTCCGTCGTGCGCATGCGCGAGACCCGGATAGCGAGGGGCAATCTGTCGCTCCGGGTCTCATACCAAAGGAGACGTGCTGTCGATGTTGAGTGACAGCACGCCCCCTTTGGTGGGCGCGCCGGGGGCGTGGCTGGCCAGACGGAGGCGTTCCCATGAGAACGCCTACCGTCTGGGACCGGCCCCACTGACATCACAAGTGATGTCAGTGGGAGTGCTCTTGGCTCTGTTAGAGCCGAAAGCACTCTAGGGCTTGCGGCAACGAGACCCTACCACAAGGTCTCGTCTTCCTGGCCGCTCGCTATAGCTGTGGGTGGTCACCCACAGCTATACGAGCGGCCAGGAGGCCATTTTAAAAAAACAGAAGGCCGGCCCTGATTCAGGCCCTATAATCTCTCCATAAAAGATATAGTAGAGGCCTATTTTTAAATATTATTTTTTAGGATTGCACTTTCATAAATAAGCCCTGCCCCGTAGCGGCAAAATGCAGAGAATATAGGGCCTGTGAGGAGGGGAGGGGCTAAACAGCACGAATCATGTTATTTTAGCATCGCCCCCTCCTCATGGAACCTCAATTCCCGGGTATCATCTCCCACTTGTGATAATTATGGTTTGAACACGCTGCTGTTTAGGAGGCATTCATCATGCCTCCTGCCCTAAACTATCACTTCCAAATAGCTGCTGTTTCTACAGATCAGATCAAAATTAAACTTTTCTCCAGTCCCTCTTCAGTTTTCACTGCCTGTCTTCAAGCTGCACATGCTGCAAAGAGAGACTGAGACCCCCTTCCTCCAACTAACCCTGCTGGCGCCTGTCACAAAATAACAATTTTATGAAAGTGCTTTTTTAGGAAAAACAAAAAAACAAAACAGTTTACATTTATAATCCTTCCAAACTAAGGCGCTCATTCAGAGCCGCTCGCTGCTGGCGGCTGACTCGCTCTGAACGTGGGCGTTTGTTTTTTTTGGTCTCCGGCCGCTCGCAAAGCTTAGGGTGACCACCTACAGCTTGTGTGAGCGGGCTGGAGACCGTCGTGATAATCGAGACCATCGGCCTTGCGATGAGACCCTGGGGTAGAGTCTAGCTGCCGCAAGGCCGAGTGGACTTCCTGCTCTAATAGAGCAGGAAGACCACTACTGACATCAATAGTGATGTCAGTTGGACCGCCCAACAAACCCAGGCGTTCCTAAGGGAACACCTGCGTTTGTGCAGCCACCCCCCCCTACTCGCCCACAAAACGGGGCAAGCTGTCAATCAACATCGACTGCCGCCTCGTCTTGTTGCGAGCCCGTAGCGACTGAACTTCAGTCGCTCAGCGGGGCTCGCACACACGCACGCCGGACCCGGCACATGCGCAGTGCGCAAACATCGAGCCGCTTGCGAGCGCACAGCCGATGGAGGAGGCCAATCACAGGACATCGCTGGTGACCCGCTGTAGCACGCAGTTGGGCATACACAGTGATATCACGCAGGTGTGTACCCACCCTAAGACAATTTTACATGTTTGCACTTGAAGTAATACAGCATTAGTCTTGTTTAACAGATGTGTGCCTATTTTCACCCTTTCCAAAAAAGCTTTGTGAATTGGAGACATAGGGCCTGATTCAGAGCCGGACGCTCTGAACGAGCGCCCGCTCTGAAACAGGGCGTTTTTTGTTTTTTTTTGGAGCGTCCTCCTGGACGCTCGCATAGTTGTGGGTTACCACCCACAGCTTATGCGAGCGTCCAGGATGATGGTCGCGATGGTCAAGACCATCGCGACCATCGGGCTTGCGACGAGACCCTGCGGTAGGGTCTCGGTGACCGCAAGCCCTGGAGTGATTTTGGCTCTTTCAGAGCCAAAATCACTCCCAGTGACATCACTAGTGATGTCAGTGGGGCCGGACCCAGATGGTAGGCGTTCCCATGAGAACGCCTCCGTCTGGCAGCCACGCCCCCGGACGCCCACCAAAGGGGGCGTGCTATCAATAAACATCGACAGCACGCCCCCTTTTTGTGCGAGACCCGGAGTGACAGCTTGGCTGTCTCTATCTGGGTCTCGCGAATGCGCACGACGGAGCTCCCTCCGTCGTGCGCATGCGCACTAGGGCACCATCGACCCACTTGTGAGCGCTCAGCGCTCGCGAGCAGGTCTGAATCAGGCCCATTGTTTGGTTGCATGTAGTTACTTACACTAGATGAGTAATTGTAACATATCTCATACTATGATATACCCTCATATTTTCCACCTGCACAGTAATATTTTCTCTTGGCTCAATCACAAGACTGTTTTAGTAGTTGTAGATTATTTTTTAACTGGAATTTGCAAGACTCTTTGCAAAGATTAACTTCTATCTTATATTAATTATAATATTTGAAATAAACACAAAACAAATTAGTGCTTTGAGTCCGTCAAGAATGTGATGTAAAATACAGATATATATAAGGTGAGAGTAGATCAGCATTCTGCGCTATTTCTAATGTGATGTGCTACCTAGCTGAGACTTAGGACCTGATTCAGACCCGCTCGCTAGGATGCGTTCGCTCGTAGCTGGCCGATTTTCACATTGTGCGCATGCGTATGCATCACAGTGCGCATGCGCGAATCGCAGCGAGAGATCGGGGAGCGATCGCTCGCTGCGCATAGACAGCCCAGCAGAGAGAGTGACAGGAGAAGCCATTTGTGGGTGGTGACAGGGGCTGGCCACTATACACTGGGGAGTGAAGATGCGAATGCAGGCGTGCCTGAGCGTGCCAACGCCGTTTCAGAGGCGTGCATAAATTATAGGCAGCGTCACAGTACACGTCACCTGGCTAGTTTTTACACTGAAGTGCTCGCAGTGTTTGCGGTAGAGTATGGCTGCCTCAAGCACTGCGTTCACATCCAATGGTATTCGATGTACCGATGGTTGCATACACTTCCTGGACATGACGTGCGCAAGTGGGTGTTTTAAGACAGGCTGGTGGACGTCTGCATACACACCGCGATCGCACGCCAAGACATAGTGGGCGTGCTTATGCCTTGCCGTGCGATCGCCTGCCTTCTCAAATTTGCATATGCTGGGTGCGAACGTACACATCTAGCGAGCGAGTCTGAATCGAGCCCTATGTACTACAACATAGGAAAAAGCGGGGACAGATGCACCATACAACCATTTCATAATTATACATCATATACAAAGTTTTTTACATAAATTTGGCCAAATTTATGCGCTTACCCACCAACGTCAATGCAACCTCATTCAAAGTCCCTAACATTACAAGGGTTCATGTCTGGGGCATGGGGTACACCCAAACCAGCCCAGCCAAACCAACCCGGTGCACCACACAAATGAAAAATAGCAGTGAAGTGTTGAAGTGTTAGGTAAGTGAAAGTATCTGCTTAGTGTTAGAAGTGTTAAGTGAAATATAACTTTGTGAAAATGTAAGATAAAAAAAACAAACAGAGTGATATAAAGTGTTAAAAATAAGAGTTAAGTAGTGATGCCCCAAAGAAGTCCAGCCAGAGCAGTTCTGCGCTGTCTCGTCACTTTAAAGTAGGGATGTGCAGGCTCGGTTCTACTCGGTTCCGTTCGTTTTTTTTTACCGAATCTTATTGGGTTTCAGCTGTCACGAGTTTTGGATAGCCAATAAGATTCGGTAAAAAAAAACGAACGGAACCGAGTAGAACCGAGCCTGCACATCCCTACTTTAAAGCATAGAGCCGGCGGGCACTAAGACCCGCCGTAGCTCTCTCTGGATGTCTCTCCTCCAGAATGCCCCACTGATCAAGCGCAGCCATGCCTCGCGTCTTCCGCCTCCAGCATACTGGGCGCATGGATGTGCCCCATAGGCTCGGGAACCTGCCACAGCCACAAGGGCTAAGGGCCACTCTGTACCATCACTGCTTAAGTGCCCAAGCACTCCTGGCCCTCACAGTGAGTAAGCAGCCTTATGGTGCATTCTGCAGAATGAGCACCACAATGCCCAGCAACCCCTTGCTTGCTCCAGGCTAACACTGCAACACTACTGTGTGTATACCACGGTTTAACCACTGCATTACTTGTTATCCTGCTGTTATCAATAAATCTGCAAGTCTGGTTAAGGATAAACTGTCTGGCCTAAACTCCGCTTCACAATTCTGCTGGTGCCTATTGTTCTACTCCAATATGACATATCAACAGTATATGCATAAAGTGACACTAAAATGCAGATGTACATGTATAATGAGACATAACTACAGATAAATATATATAGCATGATGACACTATAATGCAGGTCAAGATCTAAATACAATGTAAATGGACAACATAGAACATACAGCAAATATTTAATTAGTAAATGTATATAGCTCTATTGTGAAAATGTGCATCAGGAACGAGGCAGTAATAAACGAATGAAAAAGGAAAATAAAAGGTCTCACCCTAAGCTATTAGAAATTCCTCGTTTCACCAGAGTTGAGAGTTCGGCTGCCCAAATTTCTCTGTATGGACGTTCTGCTAGCGGACAGGCGTCAGTTGGTATATAATATTTGAAATGTTTAATTTTGATCTTCAGATTCCACCTTTAAATATGACACTGTGGCATCATAGGCAGCAAAATGCGTTAGTTTGACAGAACCTTGGCGGTCTAGGCTTACAAATATACTGTTATATAGATTAGCTCAACCGCATTTAGCAACATACATGTTGAGTCAAATTGCACAGAGTCATTCATGTTTTAGGACAAAGAATGGATTTCCATGTAAATTATGTACTTCTAGGCCAGGTGATGACCTCACAGCTGCCACAGATTACACCCAAATTTTTCCTTGCCGTACAATCATTCTGTCCAGATTTTAATGGTTTAGATAGAACGGTCATTTTGATGGCCAGGCATAGAACAATATGAGGCCATAACTGAAATGTCTTAAGTCTATTATGTCCTTAGGACAGCCCAGTTTTTTTCCTCTTATTTTCTTACAATACATGTGAGGCACATACGTTACCTTCGTAATACACTGTGGTGGAGAATTGATGGTTTATTCTGCATAAATTGCCTACCCAGCCATACGTTGCCTGTGGCTAAAGTAAACACATCCTGGCAGCATATAACCCATATGAGTCAAACAACCAGGTTTACACAAGATTTTGCTGAATTGCAAGTTCCATAAACCACTGACAGGTAACCCTCATCTTATAACTTGCAACAATAACTATAACCCCGGTCACTTTATACAGCAATGGCGCACGCAGGGTCTCTTTCTGAGTACACAGAACCACCCTTCCCTCACCGTACTGAGGGCCTGATTCAGAGCCGGACGCTCTGACAGAGCGCTTGCTCTGAATCAGGGCCGTCCTTCCTGATTTTAGAGAGGCCTCATGGCCGCTCGCATAGCTGTGGCTGACCACCCACAGCTATAGCGAGCGGCCAAAAAGATGGTCGCGATGGTCAAGACCATCGCGACCATCGGGCTTGCATCGAGACCCTTGTGGTAGGGTCTCGTTGCTGCAAGCCCTGGAGTGCTTTTGGCTCAAACAGAGCCGAAAGCACTCCCACTGACATCGCCCCCGGCCTGCCCACCAAAGGGGGCATGCTGTCACTCAACATCGACAGCATGCCCCCTTTGGTAGGAGACCTGGAGCGACGGTTTGCCCATCGCTATCCGGGTCTCACGCATGCGCACGACGGAGTCGGCTCCGTCGTGCGCATGCGCACTGGGCCACCATCGACCCGCTTGCGAGCGCTCAGGACTCGCGAGCGGGTCTAAATCAGGCCCTGATTCAGAGCCAGACGCTCTTTCAGAGCGCTCGCTCTGAATCAGGGCGTTTATTTTTATTATGGAGCTGGCCTCCTGGCCGCACGCTAAGCTGTGGGTGACCACCCACAGCTTTTGCGAGCGGCCAGGTGATGGTAGTGATGGTCGCGACCATTGGGCTTGCGAATAGACCCTTGTGGTAGGGTCTTGTTCCCGCAAGCCCCAGTGAGCTTCCTACTCTAATAGAGCAGGAAGCTCACTACTGACATCACTCGTGATGTCAGTAGGGCTGCCCCCAAATGACAGGCGTTCCTTCGGGAACGCCTCCGTTTGGCCAGCCACCCCCCCTCCCCACCTACAAAACGGGGCGAGCTGTCGATCAACATCGACAGCCATCCCGTCTTGTAGTGAGTCCCGCAGCTAGTGATTTCTCGCTTGCTACGGGGCTCGCGCACGCGCAGTGCGCACACCGCGCGTGCGCACTGCCCAGCCATTGACCCGCTTGCGAGCGCATAGCGCTTTCGAGCAGGTCTGAATCAGGCCCTGAATCTTTTGCTTGAGCCAGAGGCGGCTGTTTTTATTCAGAGCCATCTGTCCAGACCCTCCAACATGACCCCTTCCATCAGGTACAAAATGCTCTGCTCTTGGACTTCCCTCTTAATTTACGATTACCGTCACCTGTGTTGAACTAGATAATTTATGTGTTTTAACACAGGTGACAGCAATCATAAATAAAGAGGGAAGTCCAGTATCAAAGCATTTTGTACCTGATGGAAGGGGTCAGGATGTGGTTAATTTACAGACGGCCAGGAATGCCGACTGCCAAAATCCCGATCAGCGTGAAAAGACCGGCGACGGAATCCCGACATGGCTGGAGATGCCGACGCCGGAATCCCGACATTCGGTATTCCGACCGTAAGTATAGCGGGTCCGGGTAGGTGTTAGCCGCGGGGGGGGAGTTTTAGGTTTAGGCAGCCCAGGGGGAGTTAGGGTTAGGCTGCGGGAGGGGTGAAGTAAGGGTTAGGCTCCAGACAGGGGGGGTTAAGGTTAGGCACCACCAGGAGAGGTTAGGGTTAGGCACTAAGAGGGGAGGGTTAGGCACTAATGGGGGAGGGTTAGGTTTAGGGACTTACAGGGAAGGTTGGGATGCGGGGTTGGAAAGGTTAGTGTTAGGGTGCAGGAAACGATGGTTAGGGGGTAAATAGGACAGGGGAATACTACTAACCATTCCCCTGTCGGGATTGTAAGCATCGGGATGCTTGTGTATTGACAACCGACATTCCACTTGTCAGTATATCATACCCAACCCAAGGGGTCATGTTGGAGGGTCTGATTGTCACAGCAACAGGGCGACTCTGCATTAACATAGGCGGCTCTGGCTCCCCCACCTTCATGAAGGTTGGTCCCAAAGTTGAAGCCTCCAGGACCCAGCAGGTAGCCTCTACCTCTCCGTGCAGACAAATTGCCGCCTGCTACCCCCTTCCCCATATCCTGGTTGGTACTGCTACATAAATAAGGATCAGCAGCAGCTCTGGTGCAGGAAGGAGGGGGAGGGAGGTTGTTGTGCCACTCCCAGCAGGTGGTACCTATAGGCGTGTGCCTAGCTGGACATCTACCACTGACACTGTTCCTCTGAAACACCCAGGGGTCTGTGTATCAAGCAGTAAAAAGTGTGGAGAAGTGGACCAGTGCAGGAGTTGCCCATAGCAACCCATCAGCTCGTACCTATTATTTTATAGACAGTACTAGATAAATGCTACTTCAAAGCTGATTGGTTGCAACGGACAACTTCTCCATTGGTCCACTTCTCCACACTTTTCGCTGCTTGATACATAAACCCCTCAGTGAGGTGTGTACCAATGATTTAATGGTGGGGTAACGGGGCTTAAACAGTTAATGGTGTGCTGGATTTAAAAATGTATTATTGGGGGCTATTTATTTTAAGGGTATAGGAAGGAAGTGGGGGAGTGGCCAAGCATGTCCTAAAGCAGGGATGGGGAACCTCAGGCCCGGGGGCCGTATAAGGCCCGCGGAATCATTTGGTCTGGCCCTCTGAGCTTTTTTCTGCTAGCCTCATCTGGCTAGCAGGGTACCTAGAATGGCACACTGCAGCCAGAATCTATGCAGCAGTGTCACCTGGAGCATCCTTAGGATGCTTCATACGGTCACACTGCTGCCCTTACTGCTCCTCGGACCATTCTCAGGATGCTCCGGACATTGCTGTAATCACTAGTGATTGCTGTCCCGCCTGTGTGATGTCACACGGAGGGGGCGTAGACTGCACCGGGCCCGCAAATAATGATATATATATATATATATATATATATATATAGAAAAATGGCCCTCGGCATAAAAAAGGTTCCCCACCCCTGTCCTAAAGTCATAGCCTCGCCTCTTACATGGTCTGGTGTGATGTGAAAGCCCCCCATCAGAAGTTCTGCATTTGCCCCTGTACAGGAGACTTCCTGTAATTTTCCACATGGGAATAATCTCTGAATTGACTGGGAAAAAAAATACTGTATATATATATATATATATTTAGAGTATAGGGCGCGTGCACAAGCCCCGGAGCGAGAGAGAAATTCTCTCGCTCCGGAGCTCACTACAAAAGGGGCGACTGCCAATGGTGATCGACAGCTCGACCCGTTTTGTAGGCGTGGCGCGGGGGTGGTTTCACAAACGGAGGCGTTCCTTAAGAAACGCCTGCCGTTTTGTGGGCGGCCGCACTGAATTGATGTCAGTGGGGAGCTTCCTGCTCGATCAGAGCAGGAAGCTCCCTGGGGCTTGCGGTTGCCGAGACCCAACCTTAGGGTCTCGTCGCAAGCCCCGATGGTAGACCATCGCGACCATCAACCTGGTCGGTCGCTAAAGCTGTGGGTGGTAACCCACAGCTTAGCTAGCGACCAGGAGGCCGCACTTCAAGAACCAAGTGGCCGCCCTCATTCAGAGCGACCGCTCGCATTTTGCCTCTATCTCCCATACACTTGATGCTCCTTGATGGTTATTCTGCAACCTCTGCTCAGCTTAATATCAAGTTTCAACCTCAATATAAGAAGTCTCCATATTGTAGTTTTTTAATATACATTTACACACATTTATTTCACAGCACAATATAATCAGGAAACAACGTACAAAAGGAGGTTATTTTTGGCTTATTTGTAAATTCTGGTTGCTGGATGTAGAAAAGATGAATATTGGAGGAAACTGGTTCCCAATTGATTGTTCTCTTAGAAATAGGTAGAAGTGGATGCAGCCCAACGCGTTTCTCCAGTAATTGGCTTCCTCAGGGGTCAGCGAATTTACAGAAAAGACAAAAATAACCTCCTTTTGTACGTTGTTTCCTGTTAATATTGTGCTGTAAATTACTACAGTATTAGGCGCTTGTTCTCTACCCCACTTACCAGTGGCGTAAATTCATCCCAGATGCCCGGAGGCAAGTTATAATTTGGTGCCACCCCTCCCCCTCCATCACAGCCGCTGACACTGTAATGTAGCATGCAGACAGGCTATAGATAAACGAAGGTAGCAGCTGATGGACTGACATGGAGCTCTCCACTAGTGTATGGTGGCAGGGGCGTATCTATAATGGGTGCAGGGGGGTCCCGCACAGCACACCCTGCACCCATAGTATTACCTACCCTCCGGAGTCCCACGGCGGCGCGGGGGTCCGGCACTGTAAAAACGAACAGAAAATGGCTGCCGTGGCTATTTTCCCATTGTTTCGCATGCGCAGTACAGGGAAAATGGCCGCCACGGCCATTTTCCCGCACCTGCCATTTTCCGGGTGACCAGCTCATACTCTATAGACTCTGGGCGCACGCTAGTGCCCAGTGTTTATAACTCCAGCGCTGGCCGCACACTGCTCAGTGCGTTTCCGGCCGCCGGACAGAGAGGAGGGGGCCCATGTCGGAGACTGCACACGGCCCCCTCCTCTCTAGAAATGCCCCTGTATGGTGGCTTCTCAGGTGGAAGGAGTGCCATGTATTGGGGAGCCATGACGGTACACTCCGGGTACATAGTAATAGCCCTAAGTGTGGTAAATATGTTGTGGACAATGGAGGAGATGCCCCTTCAAAGCTGGAGCCAGGCAGCAGGCGCCCCCATTGTCTCCAATAGTTCGGTCCCTGCCACTTACTATATATATATATATATATATATATATATATATATATATATATATATATATATATATATATATATATATATATATATATTAACTTTGTTAAATTCAGAGAGTAATTTTCCATGCTCAGAAGAATAAGCACATCACAGAACACAGATCCATCAAAAGCTCTCCAGGTTCCGGCAGCCATGGGGGTTAATGAAAGAGGGCGTGGCGTGATGGGCGGAGACCGAGCCGTCACTTGGTGTGGCTGTCGTCATGTTCCAGTGGGCGTGGCCCACAGAACGCCGCATTCCTATTGGTGGAGAGGAAGTGACGGCCGACTTTGCCAGTGTTGCCCTGGACTTTCCCAGTCATATCGCTCAGGAGTCAGGACGGGTCCTTTGGGCGGATTACCACCAGTGACCGGGCCGGGGACAGTAAGACGGGGGGCGCGCAACACCGAGGGGATCACACTGAGCAGAGCACACCGAGGAGGAGACACCCGGCCAGGGGCCATCATGATGGAGATACACTTGCCCCCCGCACTTCAGTCACAGCAGGTGAGGGGGGCACCTGGGGGCGGGTCCCGGGACACAGCCCGGTGGTCACCAGAGACCCACTGTCCGGAGCTGTCACCTTGATCGGCAGCTCATGGGATCTGCTGGTGGCTGGGGTGCTCCCTAACCCTCTGTATTACATGGAGCAGGATACATGGCAGGGTGTCAGGCAGTGTGTGCCATCCCACAGCTCCCACCGTGGATGTCAGCTGGGACTTATAGCTCCACAACAGCTGAACCCCTTCCCCAAGTGGATTTACCAGGTGTGGGAGGCTGTCCTTGCTGTGGATTACTAGGTGGACTATGCAGAACCCCCTGCAGCTGGACTGTGATATGTGATCCAGCAACCCCAAAGACACCCTCTCTACTGTCAGTGGTGCTGGAAGTGGGTGCTCATGGGCTTGTTAGCTGTGTGTGTGTGTGTGTGTGTGTGTGTGTATATATATATATATATTTGTGTGTGTTAAAAAGTGCAACCAGGTAGTTACCTAACATTGGCAGCCTGGTAAACATTTGTGTTTAAGGTTTGCAGTTACTATCCCTCACTGTGGGTCTCCTGGTTCCCCTGTCCCCATACTGGAGCTGTGGACAGAGTTTTGCATGCTCTCTCTCCTTGACAACTGAATGTGCACAGTCACCCAGGGGGGCTACTTAGGGGGTTCAAAGGAGCAGGCGCTCCTCATCCACTCTGAAATGTCCAGTTTGTTTTTGCAGCCTAAAATGTATTAAGTATTTTTTTTTTTCCTTCCAAGTGACTAGCGAGCTCTTATTCTCTCCCTGCAGTGCTGCATGGTGCCTTGTGAGCTGGCGTAATGTTTATTTGGTGGCTTGTCTAGCATTGGGTTTGTGTAGGGATATGAAATGTAACTGTCTTGTGTTTTCTGTGCTATATAAAAGCGATTTTAGCCACAATATAACCACTCATTATCTGCTGCCTGTTTGTGACATTGAGCTATGTACATTAAAGTGGCATGGGAGAGGCCTGTGTTTTATCTATAAAGATAAACAGGAACTTTACAACCTGGGAACAGTACACGTTACTAATAGTATCACTCAATAATTCTTAAGGTTATTTGAAGGATATTTCTAATAAAAGGAAAATGTTATGTTTTATTAAGAGAGATTTCGTTCCAGAATAAAGAACCGTCTTATTTTTTATGGAAATGAGGGGGAGGGGCATTGGTTCTGCCTCTACAGAGGTAGATTGAATACGACTGTAAGTGCTATATACAATGGTGGCAGACATTTTGTGGTGTGAACCATTATTATTGGCGACCTGCAGCCTTTCAGCAGGTACTGTGTACCTCTGGGGAATGAAATGGCTGCCATCTTTGGGTCCAGGCTATGGCAGGCCCTCAAACATGTCTCCTTGCATCCAGTACAAAATGTCTTGCTCCCCCCAACCTCCTGCACAAATGGCTCACCGCAGTGCTGAATTAAGTATTTAATTGGAAGTGCTTTTGTATTTGTTTTTTTTATCATTCGTTAATTCA
Organism: Taudactylus pleione; assembly: GCA_031769625.1. Taxonomy (NCBI): domain Eukaryota; kingdom Metazoa; phylum Chordata; class Amphibia; order Anura; family Myobatrachidae; genus Taudactylus; species Taudactylus pleione. Next base: position 3,779,580 of record JAUIMM010001025.1, read on the forward strand.
TTTAACTGAAGCAAGTGGGAAAGTGAGATGGAGAGCATCAAGTTAGAGGGTCCGCCATCTATAGGATCCAGTGGAATGGTGCCCCCGGTGGACACTGGTAGCAAGCTTCCATCACTTTACTGAGCAGTGATCTAAAGTAAATTGAAAAAACTTCCAGAAATGGGATTACCTACTTTTGTAATTGTAGCCAAATTTTACGGCGGGGTGGAAAGTGAGAGATTCTTTGGTAGTAATTTTACAGGCAAGAAAAATACCCTACAATAAAAATAGACCTGTCCCCTCCCCATTACCCTTGACACAAAACTAACAATAGAGATACTATCTTTCTTTCTTACTGATTTCTAGTTGAGTGAGTGACGGCCCTGGGTCCAGATATGTGATCTAAGGGGCAGATTCAGTACGGATGGCAAGGCTGCGTTAGCACGCACCTACTCGCAGCAAAACTATGCTATTGAATGCAATCGCACGGCAACCGCAGCACTATAGCAAGACGCCCACCACTGTATAAAGCTGCCCACTTCCCATGACATGCATCTGCAAGTCAGCGAAAACATCGGTAACATCGGAACCATTCGCACAGTTGTGGTTGACCTGACCCTACCTCACAAACTGCTAAACTTCCTGTCGCCATCTAGACCTCTGCCAGCATATACAATCGCAGGGGCTTAATTATGCACGCCCCTGTAACTGTGTTCAAACGCAAAGGCACGCCTGCGTTTCTCTGACCACCCCCCCTCTCCAACCCCAAACAGTGCTTCCTGTCAATAATTTCTTTGTGCCGTTCCGTGTCCGCTGCGTTCGCATACCCGATCGCAGTGGCCGGCTTGCGCACTGCGATGAATACGCATGCACAGAGCACAAACATCGCCCGGTGCGTGCGAACGCAGCCTTGCGATCCAACCTGAGTAAGGCCCTGAGTGCAGCACATTTAGGTTTGACGTACTGGATGTGGTAAAGGCCTGGAGTGGAGCTGCAATAGAAATAAATGGATTCAATAAAAGGGGGGGGGGGGGCGTCTGAGCTGAAATGCGTGAAAAGTGACCCATTTGGGCGCCCCAAACGGCCCTTTTTTCGAGATCATGCCCAGCACTTTAGTCGGGTGTAGCAGTTTTACACAAATAAGCCCGACTTCTATGGGCACGATCAGCGCAACAATGGGCATTCAATGAATAGCGCCCCGTTATCTCCCGTCACTTTAGACGGGAGATCGGGTGCGCTAATACAATTGAATATTGCCCTAGGAGTTAGACATGAGGTTAAGGGTCACATTTTGCGTATTGATAATATTTTATATTTAAACTAGAGAAACAAGGCCTTCTCTTCAGGGGCTTCAATATAGGGACTGCGAAGGAGGTGTAACCATATCTCCAAGATGGCTGCCATGCCGTTCCTTTATAGGCCCCTGCTGATAGCTGATTTGACCACACCCCTTTGGCCATCCCTTCCTTTAGTACCGGTGTACAGTGATCATTTGCTGTTTATTTTTATCATTATTTAAAAAGTGTGCAGTGTTAAAGTACTGAAACCAGTAATCAAAACCATAATTTTTGTTTATGGATGGACATAATTCCACTACTATTATGTTTATTTTTCCAATATGGAAAACAAAATTGTGATGTTTAAGGCTATACCTATAATGAAACATAAAAAATAAAATCTTAATGTAAATTCTCTCATTTTAATTTTTAGGGTTCTTTTACAGTTAATAAAGATCATATGTCTCTGTAAGCAATAAAACCGTAGAAACTTTGTTTTTCATATTCAGAATTTGGAAGATATTTAACTTAGATCAGTGGTTCCATGGCAATCCGTATATTCCTAAAACCTGACTGGCACGGACATCCATTGGGTTACTGTGGAGACTAATTATACTATGGAATTGATGGATCTGTGTAGCACAATTATGAAGTGTCACTTTTGCGGCTTTAATTGGCCCCCGCAGAATTGCAAAGTCACCTGTGTGACACAAGTCACAAACATGACAAATAGATTGTAAGAGGTCTAGTTACTAATGCTGGCCATACACTCTGCAATTATCGGGACGATCCGCCCGATATCGGCGGATCGCCGCGATAATTGCAGCGTGTATGCGGGCGACCGAGGGTTAAATATTGCTCGTTCGGGCATGCTGGATTGTCCAGCATGCCCGTCCGATGCGATATTTACCCGGGAAACTGTCGGCCGCATCGGACAGTGTATGCCCAGCGTGGCCGACAGACAGACATTTCCTGTGTTCCAGGGAAATGTCTCCTCCCCCGGGGGCGGAGCGCGGATGTCGGGCTATACACTGTGAGAATTCTCTCACAGTGTATGCCGGCGACTTCTACGTCTGTCGGTCTGACAGACATTTTATCTGGCAGTGTATGCCCAGCATAAGCAGTGTTAGGAGACAGAGCGGAAAGTGATAAGGTACCAGCCAATCAGCTCCCAACTGTAATTTTTCAAACACAGCCTGTGAGATGGCAGTTGGGAGCTGATTGGCTGGTACCTTATCACTTTCCGCTCTGTCTCCTAACACTGCTTAGTAAATAGACCTCTCAGTCACAAACGACCTTGGGAAAGCTTTTTATACACGTTATAACACTTCTGTTTGTCATATAGAGATTATCGTACTGATATGCCGCGATCTAAGATGCCCATCTTTTCCTCAAGTGAAGTCTGGGCATGCTTTTTTAATTGTTCAACACGTTTGCTGCTAATTGTCTTGTAGCTTTTTATTATTTTCCTTTTCCAGTAATTTTCCACTTTTTTTTTTTTTTTTAATACGTCCTCTGTGATTCTGTAACAAGTGGTTTCCTGTGGGACTGGCTACACTTCTCATTGTCACATCCCCATATATTGCATCACTGTCCACCTCACTCAGCTGGCTGTCACACTCTGTGCTCCTCTGACTGCCAATTACACGGTTACCCAGGTTTCCGACAGAGCTGTAACCTATGAGTGCCCCAGTCATATGGAAACGTGGCCATTTCCCCAGGGGGCCGCCTGATAAATGTCCCGACACGTCACGGGCATCAAAACCAAATGGCTCTACGTCACGTGTCGCTCTCTAGCCTTCAGTATTAATATTAAACTTGGTTTGAGGGAGCAAGAAGTGCGCATTGCGCTGAGGGAATGTGGAGTACGATGATGACGTTTTTTCTGTCAAAATCTGTGATAATTTTTGGGCTCTTACATAATTTCCCTAAACATATATTTTATATGTATATATTTATGTCTTCTATACTTGGTAATTGTATATGGTTGCATCATGGTACGGTCTGATCTTTCATGTTAGATTGGCTGGTGAAATAAGATCAAGACGTTTTTTTTTTTTTTTCCTGTGACGATTTTACCGTTCTCAAACCTGCAAATTGGAAGCTGCAGGGGAAAAGTGCAATGCACATGGATTAATGTGTCGCTGCTTGTTGCACGTCTGCAGCCCCCTTGGAGGATCCCTGTTCCTTTGCGTGCGAGCTCTTGTGCTCTGTGCACAGCAGGGAGTTGTTGGGACTGCTGAGGCTCTTGCACAACCACCAGGGCTGCACTTCCCTTCCACTCCCTGTGCCAAGTGCAGCCTCCTGGCCTTTTATTTATTTATTTCTTATTTTTTTTTCCTTTCTACATCTGGTTTCAGCAGCCCATCTACACCCACATAAAGGGATGTTACTTACAGATTGCACAATCCCCCGACGGATGATTCTGAGCTGTACTTCCCTGCAACGAGCCCAAGCTCTTCTAGTTACTAGACATGTATATGAATAAGACATGGGTGAACAACATGCTAGTCTTCATAGACCCACAAACCGTCAGCGGCTTCACATTACTTGATGGTGAATACACTCCGGGGGGCTATATTTACTAAAGAGAGAGGTTTTTAGAAGTGGAGATGTTGCCCATAGCAACCTGTCAAATTCTACTTAACATTTAACTAGCACCTTCAAGAAGATAATAGCTAGAATCTGGTTGCTATGGGCAACATCTCTTCTAAAAACTCACTTTAGTAAACTTATTAAAATATTCTGGACTTTTTAATAAACATTGCTGTCTTCTTCACTGATGATGACGATAGAATATTTTGGATAAAGCGGTGTGAAATTGATTACACTGAAAGGGGCATTTTTCTTTATTTTTGATTGATGATTTTGGTGGCTGAAATAATTGTTGTTGTTGTATTATATATCTTTTGAGTTTTGTAATGTACTGTCCCACCTGTGTCCGTTCTGCAATGAAGGTATAATTCTCAGTATAGTTTCTAGGGATATGTTTAATATCCTGACAGGGGATACAGTCAGTATTCCAGCAGCAGCGATGTCTGTGCTGATATTACCGGCGCAGGAATCCTGACACCTATCACAATCCCGGTGCCAACATCCCAACCGCCGGGATACCGAAGGTAAGTACCGGTGTGGGGGGGAGGGTTAGGGTGCGGGGATAGGGTTAGGCACTAAGGGGGGAGGGTTAGGTTTAGGGTTTGAGGAGGGGGAGGTTAGGTTCAGGCACTAAGGGGGGAGATTAGGGTTAGACACCAAAGAGGGAGGGTTAGGGTAGGGAGAGGGGGAAGTTAGCATACCTAACAACAAGTGTCTGTATGCTAGCTCTGTCGGGATGCCCGGTGTCGGGATTCTGACCGCTGGGATCCTGAATGCTGGCATCCCGTATCTAACCCCAATATATACTGCCAGTCCTACGGTTTGTTTGCAGACTGTATTTTTTCTAACCTAGTTGTCATATCCTTGAGTGCTATAGCATGGGAGAGAAGGGGTGTGTCATTGTGATAAGGGGTAGGGCATACAGCTAGCAGGGACTGTAAGATTACAGAACTTTCCCTGAATCTGGTGACTGTTCATGGAGATACCATGTATAAAAGTACCCTCCTGTCTCCACCTCTCCCATGTGACTGGAAAACAAGAATTTCCAGGCCTGATACTTAGAAAAATAATCTGAATGTTATTGTACTGATAGGGGGATTCAATTGGATTTTCTTCTTAGAATTGTATAATCTGAAAATGAGGAATATGTAGGTTGATTTCTCATGGCACTCGTGAAATCCCCTCTTTACTTCTTCATCATTTCTTGACGGTACTGCTTCTGACATCATATTTTCAGTTCCCCAAGTTATAGACTGGTAAAACCACACAATCCTACATAAGTACTGTGAACGTGCATGGTCACATACCTCGATTCCATGCCTGAGCTTTATCTGCAGCAGAGTTTCACAAAAACCGCCATTACAGTCCAGGTTTTAAGGATATCCATGCTTACGTATAGATAACTTAATTAGCCTGTGGCTTACTAATGGGCACCCGGTGGAGCAATTCAATTGTTGCTCAGTTTTGGGCGTGAATTGCAGAGGGAAGACTAATTTCTGCTCACACCCTCCGGAGGTGGCGAGAAGAAATATGCGAAAAAAGGTCCTGGTCTTGGTAGCCCAAACTTGTGTTTTGGGCACGCTAACCAGGACTTTAGGCGGGTGAAGCCATTTTACGTTTCTAAAACCGGTCCATTTGGGCACCACATGGTTAGGGGGCTCCCTGGGGGAACTTAGGGTTAGGCACCCCCCAGGGAGGGTTAGGCACCCCCCCGGGAGGGGATAGGTTTGGGCCCTTAGAGGGGGGTTAGGGTTAGGCACAAGGGAGGGAGGTTAGGGTTAGGCACCCCCCCGGAGGGGATAGGTTTGGGCCCTTAGAGGGGGGTTAGGCACTAGGGAGGGAGGTTAGGGTTAGGCACCCCTAAAGGAGGGTTCTGTGGGGGGTTAGGTTAGGTAGTACTTACCTTTAGCACAGTCGGGAACTTCACTGGTGCCAGTCTTCCGGCATCTGGATTTGAACCGCCGGACATGCGTCCGACGGTAAATCATACCGATCCCAGCTGTCAGTGCGTGTTAAGCCTGCGTAACTTTTTCACACGTTTGCCTGTATTTTCCCATCACATGGGCCAATACGTCTGCAGATAAGCTGGTGTGTGCAAATATTTCTTTTCAGTCACAAAGCTCTTTTATTACTAATAATTACATCTAGATGAAAACAAAATGCATTATTTTTACTATTTAAACCAGATTGATAATGATGTAGTGCTTGGGCACAGACCTAACATTTTAGATGCCAGGGAAATGCCACTTGGGAGGTAAAAAGTACCCCTCAGTGTGATAAGCTGGCAGTTACGTTGCAGCCCCAGTGATCGGTTGCTGTGAATGACCAGATTGTGATATATGATAAACTGCAATGTGGTTCTCTTAGTTCCTCCTACACAACACTTTGCTCTTTCTGCCGATAACTGAAATTGAACTTCAGAATCCTGCAATGGGCAGCAGCTCGTCAAACAGACTTTTTTAATACAGTATTTGCTTACCATGTACATGGCATTAGAACATACTAATATTGTATTCACCAACAGTATTTTATTTTCTGCTGTTACCGTTTCAGATTTGTGTGACTCCAGGACCTCATGCTTACGATACATCTTTATATAAGTTGGGATCCTTGCCCCTGGAGCGGGGCAAGGAGCCCAACCCTAGAAAGGGCACTCTTGCGCACGGTGAAAAGGAGGCATGGCCATGAGAAGAGGGGCGTGCCCCTTTAAATCACTCTTGGGGGCGTGCCCAGCACTTAGGGACATGCTGAGCGGCCCCCAAGCTTTCCCCTCTCTGTGAATACATGTTGTGCGCATGTGCACGGCATCTATTCACCGGCAGTGAGCGCTGCACCGCAATTTTTCCCACCGGCGAAACACTGCGGCCCGTGAGGGGGGACGGCACACTGCACGTTGTTTTAGTAGCATGCTGACAAAAGGGCAGGGGCATTCTGCCCTTATGAAATCGGGCAGGGCTGTGCACCCCGCTAAAACAACCTAGCGGGAATGCTATATATGTGATAAGACTGTAATAATCTGGGTGATGCGTATAAAGGGGGGAACGCTGTGAGTGGCTGCCACAGGGCTGTATGGTTTGGTATCAGGCCTCTGTTATGTGTCTAGAAGACCAACGTGCGTTTATTTTTTAGCCACCCTGTATTAGGTCACCCTTCCTTACCACCAGCAATAGTCTTGGCACAGAAGTGTATTAATGCATTTATTCTGTGGTATGTCACCATCTTTCTACACTTCTACACTTCTTTCACTATATAGCCAGATTTTTATGTTAATGTGTTTTATGCAGGTGCTATAGAGGGAACACTATGGGGTCTAGTTACTAAGCAGTGTTAGGAGAAGTGAAAGGAGATAAGGTGCCAGCCAATCAGCTCCCAACTGTCATTTTTCAAACACAGCCTGTGAGATGACAGTTGGGAGCTGATTGGCTGGCACCTTATCACTTTTCACTCTGTCTCCTAACACTGCTTAGTAAATAGACCCCTAAATATTATCTCAGACAAATCCAGTTACACCTCCGTATTCTAATGTACATATATGTGATGTCTCTATTGTAGATGGTGCATATGTCTACAAACTGTTCTGTAATGTGAGTTTATTCATTCCAGCCTGACACTAGATATTCAGGTTACTACTCAGCTGTGCCTGCATGCCTAGATATATTACAGGATCTGCTCTCCTGCTTAATGACATGCAGGTCATTTATTATGAGACATCTGTTAGGTTCCAGCTGTTATCTTACTGCCCCATCTAAATGTTCTGTTTATGAACTTGTTCACTTAACATACCAAAGCAGTCATCCGTGGCTACCTATCATGTCATGTGCACTCTGTATATGGTACAGTCAGGGGTGACTTTGTCACAGCGTTCTTATAGCTGTATGCCTCTGTGACACTGGTAAACTTTATGGTCGGCCTACGTAATGGCTGTCAGGGCAAGGTGCCCAAACAGCGCTAGAGCTAGCCACACAATTGCGGATGACAGCTCGGTTTTGTCTGTGACCCTGTTGGCCTGAACTTAGCTTTTGTTTGGTATCACTAAACTTATCAAAATAGGATTGGGTCAGACGGGGCCTTCAATTTGTTGTTCATTTAAACCCTGCAACCAAACCATTAGATCTGTTTAGTTTGGCCTACTGTTTGCATCAGAATTGATTACAAATGAAATTGGGGTTGGCTGTTTGGATCAACACAGGTTTCTTGTTAAATGTATTCGATTGTTTTAAAAACTGAAATCTTATATAACATTGGTGGAGCACTTGTGCTTTGTATGTTAAGTCACTATATATATTAATTTGCATTTATTTTAGTGCCCATCGTGGTTACCTGGAATGAGACAAATTTGAAATATTGATATAGAGCCACAACACGGATATAGGTAGATAGAAATAATTTGGTGAAGGAAGTGGAAAACACCTTTCAAGGAGTGGCTGTAACTTCTATATTCTAGGCCAGTATAATTAGGATTTCTCAGCTTGAGTGCACGTGTTTCTATTAACCCTGCAGATTCAATTAAACTCCGAACCCCCCAGCTTCCGCGCATTAATTAACGGGCTTATTCTACTCTCATCCTATGACGGTGCAAGCAGAATCCCATACTATAAATGGCAGAGATGCACAGCGAGAGCAGCTGATGGCTGCTCGCGTTTAATTGAATCTGGCCCCTAAGTGAAGTGAAGGTGTGATAGTCTCTGTGCTTCAGACCTGAGCCTGAGACCTTGTAAACACAACTGCATTCACATGTCAGGCAAGTCCAAATAGCCACTGACAGCGGCTGGAACAGCCTACGGAGGTGCGAGCGGAAATCTGACGCCTTGATCTGCCGTTGCATGATGCACGAGCTTTGAAGTGTGCAAGGAACATGCGACCTGTGCGAAAAACATTTGCAGAATTCTCATAACTCACCTGTTACAGCTTTTTATTTTTTATTTTTTTTGTAGAATTCTATTAAAATTATTAAATTACAAATATGATTGAGTTTGAAGGAAAACTGCAGCTTCAGACCAGTTTTACACTAACCCCAGAGGTTGCCAAACTTTTTTGAACCTTGGCGCCCTAGAGTACCTGCATTGTTTCCATGGCACCCCTAAGCCAAACATTTGCTGTTGAGAAATTCAGAAAAAAGGGAGTAAAGTGAAGTAAATTGTGCTTACTTAGGTTCAGTAATGTGGTTGTGGACAGGTTTAAGCTTCTGTTTGTCCACATATCTACATTACATTGACCATAAATAATTTGATTTGGTGCTGGACCACCAACCTGAGGCACCCCTGCAAGTGTCCTGAGGCACCCCAGGGTGCCACGGCGCACAGTTTGGGAACCACTTCACTAACCCCTTCTCTCAACTAGTAGTATATCTGGAACTGCAATGGTTTGGTATCCAGTGGCCCTGGCCGCAGTTTGTCTGGTAGACTTCCGTATTACACCTCACTGTTTATATTTACACTTACCTATGTCTGTGCTGGAAAACAATGATGTTTCCTGCTTGTTCTCCATAATATTATTATTAGTTGTGGGCATAATGCAGTCAGCTGGGGACCACTCTTGCTGTCTGTGATGTGGCCTTATAGGATCCTGCTGGATCTGTATAATTTTATAACGAAAATCTACATAGTCTTTGGGGGTGATAATTGTTCTATCGGGCGGTCATAATTAATGGGCGCCCGACGGAGCCATTCAATTGTTTTGGGCTTGTCAGCCCAAAAGCATCAGGTTTTAGCAGTGCAAAGCGGCTAATCCCGTCTATACTAATGGGTGTGATGGGAAAAGGGGTGTTGTTTGAGTGACAAAATAGCCGACTTTTTGCACATTTCTGCTTGCCACGTCAGAAGGGTGCGAGCAGGAATGCTTGTGTCCGTGGTAATTGCGCGCGATAGAAGCAACAGTAGAATTGCTCTGTCAGGCTCCCATAAGAGCAGGCATGCAGAAAACCATTGTTTCCCCCCTTTGCCTTTATAATAACCATTATTTAATCTGTGCCTCATCATAACGGCAGGTCTCTGGCTCGAGTGATTTGAGCTTTTACTGTGGTTTTCTGAGGACAGTGGTTATTTTTATAATTTAAAATGGTTTTTAGTCTTCATTGTGTCTAGTTCTAATGCTGTTTAATGTGTCCCACAAGTCACCTCTGCCTGTCGTGAGATATTCTGCATTTGTGGAATCCAGTAGGGAATGCGCCCAGGCTGGTTCTGCTGAATGGAGCCCGGGCTGCAGAATGCGTTTGCTTTGTCCCTAATTACTTCAGGCCTTTTATAATGAAGTGATTGTTATGGGAGGAAACACACTCGTGCTATTAACATCAGTCACTGTATTCTCCATTAGGGACAATAGCCCTGGACTGATCGGAGCCCTGACATCTGATATGTATTGCACAACATTTATGACATGCGGTTAGTAACTAAAGGCAAAAGGCTATTGCAGTGTAAGTGATCGGTAGAATTTGCTTCTGCGGATTATTCTGATTCTCGTTCTACTTTTGCACAGGTGCATGGGTGATGGTACAGGGGGTGCAAGGGGGAGACTTGGAGGGATTAACAGTCCCTGTGTTTGTATTTGGGTGGAGCCTGACATTGTAGTCATAGGGCGGAATTCAATTGATTATTCCCCCCCTTCGCACCCGACGGAGCTATTCTATTGTTGCTCCTGTCGGATGCGATCAGCTGCTAGCGCTCAATTTCAGCTCGCAGCCCAAACAGCACTTTTCGCGATCGCGCCCAGCACTTTGGTCGGGGTTAGCCGTTTTACGCGGCTAAACCTGACCACTTTGGGTGCGATCAGCGTGAAACGCTGGCACAGTTGAATAGCGGCCCGCGATCTCCTGTCACTTTAGACGGGAGATGCGGGCCGCAAAATCAATTGATTTCCGCCCATAGTGTTCACTCTAGGTCCAGTGCCGGACCTAGAGAAAGGGCACTCCAGCACTTCCCCCGAACTCTCCTTTCTTTGTGTATAGATGGCGGGCGCATACTCTTGGCATCTATTCACTGACGGTGATTGCTACACCGCAGTTTTCCCCACCTGCGGGACACTGCGGCCAGCAGGTGGGTGGGTACGACACACGCAGGCTGTTTTAGTGGAGTGCTGCAAAAAGGGGCAGGGCACATTCTGCCCTTTTGAAATGGGGCAGGGCGCGGCGCGGTGCCCTGCTAAAACTGCCTAGCGGGAACGTTAAATCACTATGGGGGTGATCCAATTGCTAACCCTCGTGGCTACATGTGCCAGGCACCCGACTGAGCAATTCAATTGTTGCTCTGTAAAGGCACGTACAACCGCGGGAGCATACATTTCAGCTCACAGCTCCAGGGGCTGCGAGCTGAAATGTGTGATAAGTTGGCACTCTGGGCACCCAAAGTGGGACTTTAGACGGGTTTAGCCGCTTTACGCAGCTAAACCCTGTCTGTTTGGGCGCGATATGCATGGCCGCCCAAACACAATTGAGTATCGCACACTGATCTTCCGTCTCTTTAGACGGGAGATAGGGGGCAATGAAACAATTGAATCGCCCCCTATATGTGTGTGGTCATGTCTGTACCGTACATAGGGTGGGCAGATGGAGCAATGTTTGCGGCGTTTGATATGTATATTTATTTTTCATCTTTGAATTTTTTTTCTTGTTTTATACATACTGTGTGTGTAGTGTAGTGCAGTGCACATACACTGGGCTCAGTCCTATTAGGCAACAAATAATCCAGGCACCAGCAGGAGTGTATATAAAATTCACAACAAAGTGCGCTGCTGCACGTATAGAGAGGTTTTGTCTACCCTCCCACAACAATACATGTACCAAATTAACTTATTAGTCCTATAAGGTGCGAGTAAGGTCGTGCGAGCCGTTCTTACATTGCACTTGCATTGCATGATGGTCTCTGTAGTCCTAGAGCGAGGTCCAGTGCACTGTAGTGATTGGCTCCTAAGCTGGAAAAATTGTATGTACAGGGACACGCTATTGGTCGCATGTGTTCCCGGAGCTATGAAAAGGTGGGTACACACTGAGCGATGTCTACCTGGCCGATATACCGGCCCTGGGTACACATATGAACGACGGAACGATACCTCGTTCCGTCCTTTACTACCTGCAAGGAGGCCGCTTGCGATATCATCCGCTTGGCCAAGCAGCACGTGCCCGTGACTAGCCCTGAGGGTGTGCTGTACGCGGATTTCTGTTCGCACCGAACAGCACACCCTGAGGGCTAGTGTGTTATGTGCAACTTCTGGGATTTCCATGGGCAGTGATTGAATAGCTGCGGCCTTAACCTGGGAACTAAAAATCCAGCGGCTAATTGAATTGCCCCCAAGGTGCTTTTCAGAAACCATCACTGTAATATAGAGGTTAAGATTGGTAGAAAAAGAGAAACTATGACTATAAGGGGTAAATTTACTATAGTGAGAGTTCTTAGAAGTGAGTTTTAGAAGAGATGTTGTCCATAGCAACTAATCAGATTCTATTTAACATTGAACTAGCACCTTCTAGAAGATAATAGCTAGAATCTGATTAGTTGCTAAGGGCAACATCTCTTCTAAAAACTCTCACTTTAGTAAATTTACCCCTAAGGGTGCACATAATTTCTAACCTCTTACCTATGAAGTTTCCAGGCTATGCAGACATCTTGGGCGCACTTCATAAGTTACACTGAGTGGAACAGGCAAAGCCTGGAAGAGATGACAGGTAATAGGGGAAATACAGCATACTAAAGCAAAGTACATGATCCTTACAAAATCATTAGCTAAATGCATTGTTCATCTTACCCATGAGGAAGCCATCTTGGATGCACTACGTAGGTTACAGTGTGTGAGGTAAGTAATACATGGAGATGAGGCTTACAAGGGTAAAAATGAAAAGTGACTCTTCAAGGTACCCTCTGAGGCTGTGGTTCTCAAACTCTGTCCTCAGGACCCCACACAGGTCACGTTTTGCAGGTCACCCACATTTTAAAGATCCACAGGTGGAGCTAATTATTTCACTTGTGATTCTGTGAGGAGACCTGGAAAACATGCACTGTTTGGGGTCCTGAGGACCGAGTTTGAGAACCTGTGCTCTAAGGAAATCGTTCCACGTGTTCTTCATCCTGCCCATGAAATTGTCAGTACCCCTAGGAGCATCACACAGCCATCGTGGCCATCAGAGAGGTGGCGTAGTGCAAACACCCATAAGAGTCAGCTATACTTGCCATTTTACTGGGTTTAAATGTTGCTACATCTTATAGCTTATAAAGCATTAATGAGTTCTTAATTGGCTTGGATGCTAGGGTGTCACCAAACCATTATATAAGTTCTATATTGTGTACGTTTCAGAATTTTTATATCGTCTGTAATTTTTTATCTCTCCCAGGCATTCATTGGCCTAAATTCTCTTGAGACTAAAACAATGACCCTTTTAACAAGCGTCTGACATGTCATGCATATAATTGGAATGACATTGACGGTTTCTTCAATACAAAGCCTGGCATGTCTGCTGTCTGAGCCTTTCATATGCATACAGTAACACTAACCAGACGAATGTGTTGTATAATACTATATATTTTTACTTCTATTACATTATTGCTCCAGTTATGCCAAATGAGATTAAAGAACAACTTGCTCAATCAATAGAAGCACGTTTGTGACGTATAAATGAACACAAATCAATCAAATCAAATGCCATAAATTCATAAATATCTGTGTCACCGAGGCGATAAGTCTATTTATAATGTCGCACCATCTTTTATTTTTTTATTTTTTAATCCTATAGATATTCCAAGAACATAACTGGGAAAATAAATGAACACTTGTAACTAGAGCTGGTAAAATGACACCATAGGTAGCATTGTGTTGTTAACGACGACCTTTGCATTGTCTCATATGAAAGAGTTCACTAATTGGCTCCTAACAAAATTACCCCTATTGTGTGTATGTGTGTGTGCATGTGGTAGGGAATATAGATTGTAAGCTCCACTGGGGCAGGGACTGATGTGAATGGCCGAATATTCTCTGTAAAAGCGCTGCGGAATATGTGTGCGCTATATAAATAACTGGTAATAAATAAATAAATAAATGTAGCGAATAATGATTTACAGGTGGTTATATATCAGGATTTCTTTATGCTTGTTAGACTTGGATCCTGAAATGTGAGCTATTTGCAGAATCGCAACACTGTTTTTTTTTTTTTCCCCCTCTCTTTCCTGAGTTAGATTAAGCCCATTGTGCGCAATAGAATATTATTTTGACAGGAAATGAAATGAGCACCAGTTCCTCTGATAGTTCCCTATTGCTGGCTGGGATCTCATGTGACACTGCCTGTGATTGCAAAACCTATTGGGGAGGAGGGGCTGGGCCCAAGGAAAAAACAAATTACTTCCTGTACCCTAGGGCAGATAATAACCTAGATCATGGTGGGAACCCCTGATCAAAGTCATTTGTGTATAATGGATTTGGATATCTTTAGATTTAGCACAAAAGATGTACATTTATATATGAGCCGCTGAGATCTACAGCTGACATAGGCAATCCGTGGCTATCAGTAGGTCTGGATCCCAGGGTATGTTGGGAACTGTATTAGTGTCAAAATAGAGATTGCCTATCCGGTATACCCCTACAGAATAACCAAATATAGCACAGGCACCATTTGTGGTTATTAATTAGACAATAAGTAAGTCTTTATCACATGGATATTCACTCTAAAGAGAAAATAAAATTGAATTCTAGTTAAAGAGGGGTCGTCTTCTTGGATTACTTAATTTTTCGGTTTGTACGTGCCAATCTGCAACTTTCACTAAATACATTCTGTTACCTTAATGCATTCCTTCCATGCTTTTCACTAAGGTCTTTATATGGTCCAAGTTGTGTCTCTTTTTTTTTTTTTTTTTTTAACACGAAGAGCAAAAGGGGGTCGGGTGGGCAATATATAGGGCAGGGACCCTAGTAATCTGATTTTTTTTTTTTTTTACTTGTTTGACTGGATTTAGATAAATATCTTGTGTGAAGCCGTCTTTACTCCCTTCCTACCCTGCTGTGTGTAGCTGTACACAGAGGGCAGCCATGGTGGGATCTAGCATTCTACTAACCCCCATGTTTTATCAGTAGTGGATCAGAGCGCTATATACAAATCTAGTAGTGAAGATGAGGTCTGCTAAACTTGTGGCATCTGTCTAGGCTTTTCATTTTCAAATGTTTCAGTGTCTGTCCTGGTTTTCCAGGAAACATTCCCTGGCACATTTTTTTTTTTCTTAAGGGCCCCATACACTGTGCAATGTGCACCCAGCGATACGATGCACGATCTGACGGCCAACGTATCGGGCGGTCCGTCACACACTGGGCAATCCGATGCCCCTGATATGCCGCCCCCCTGCATATACCAGCATGAGATCTTCTGTCTATTCTCCAGATCTCTGCTGCAACCATGAAAAATAGGAAAGAAAACAAAAGTGGAAACACTGGATCTGTCCAACTATCACGGACACTGAAAGCACAGGTGCCACCTGTAGGCTGTAAACATTTACTGCAGTAATGTTTGTACGTATTTGTCCATAACTTTAGTGATTTTTAAATTGTATAACAAACTCTCTCGTATCTCTGTAGTGGATGGGTGTAATAATTCTCAAAATAAAAGTCGGGCTGTTTTGAATAAGTACTCTGCCACGTTGTGGGCCGGGCAGACATGTTATCAATAACTTGGGAAGGGAAGATCCTGGGTGGGTTGTTACTGGGATTATTTATCCAGGGATCTAGCATCCAGAGCATTCCAAAAAAAAACAAGATAATTGCTGATGCCTCTTGTGGTCGTGCACAGCAACATAATCACCTAGCATCTCCACATAATCACCTAGCATCTCCACATAGTCACTGTGAGGAGCACTGATACACAAGGTGTAATAGAGAGGGGAATACCAGGGGAGGGTGGGCAGAGACTGTATCATTTTTAATCTGGTTTTAAAACAAACAAAACCCTTATCCCTGAGCACAGTCCTATATGGTAGAACATATTGTTGTTGGTCCTAGCATTATATTTTTCATTGATGTAACCTTGCCCTTCTCAGGATATGGATCTCATCGACATTCTGTGGAAACAAGACATTGACCTTGGTGTTGGCCGTGAAGTTTTTGACTACAACCAAAGACAGAAGGAGTATGAACGGGAGAAGCAGAAGAAGCTTGAAAAGGAGCATCAGGAACAACTTCTGAAGGAACAGGAAAAAGCATTATACGCTCAGCTACAATTAGATGAGGAGACCGGGGAGTTCATCCCCATCCAGCAGCCAGCACCCATGGAGGCTTCCGCGGTCACACAGGCAGGCACAAGCTCCTTGCAGGTAATCAGCCTTGATCTTGTTGATGTAGCGTGTCACGGAACGTCGTGTAACAGCAACAACACAATAGTGATGAAATCCTTTCTCTTTATAGAATAAGTCCAATGTCGGGCAAGAACTCTCCTTTGATGAATGCATGAAGATTTTAGTTGATACATTCCATTATGAGGTGAATATCGGAACGGTGGACTTTTATAAACAGTGGTTCATATTCCTCTCTGTACATTTCTCCAACATATAGTATCTAGAATATTACTACTGATGTTCAGGTTTAACATTTTAATAATCTAGAGATGCCGTATTTTGGACAGACTGCTAATCTTAAAAAACAAACACTTAAAGTAGCCTGAATATCATTTTGGTTTGTGAATAATTTCATTAATTATATTGATGAATTCTAACCGCAAGGATGTGTCTTGGCCAGGGTAAGGCTAATGGCCCGTACACACGGAACGATCAGACAACGATCAGATATAGGGCCTGATTCAGAGCCACTCGCTATTTGCGGTCGTTCGTTTTCTAAAAAGGGGTGGCTATTCAAATGAACCGTTCGCACTTTGCGGTCTGTTCACGCCTCTAAGTCTGAACGAGCGAGCAAAACATGCGAACGTAAATTTGAAAAATACGCCCCCTGGCCGCTCGCACCATACGTCATGTCCGCTATTTATTAGATTAATCGAGTACATCGAACAGCGTCTGAACTGCTCGCTATTCTTGTGGTTGGTTTTTTCAACCACTATTTTGCGAGCAGTTCTAAGTTAAAAAAAACCAAGTGACGTGGTCAATGACGCTGCTGTATTAATTATGCACTCCCTTAAAACGCCCGTTTTGACCTTTAAGCACGCCTGCGATCGGATCTCCACTCTCCGTTTTCAAGCACCTTCCCCTGTTGCCACCCACATACGCCTCATTCTGTCACTCAAAATAGCAGGCATTCGCTATTTTGCGAGCACATGAATTTCGGCCGCACTGACTGGTTCGTGCATGCGTATAACGATCCGTACGCATGCGCAGTTGGGCAAACATCGCTCGGAGCGAACGAGCTGCCGCTTACGAGTGGCTCTGAATCAGGCCCATAGTTGTCTGATCGTCCTGCGTGTGCTGGATGTTCAATATCGAACATCCAGCAACACGCACCAACCTCCAAACGATGCAACGACCCGCGATCGACGATCTCGGGTCCCTATAGCAAACAGGCTAACCTGGTCGATATCCACCAGGTTGGCCTGCATACATGGGCGATGGTCGATATCTATATCGACCATCCGTGCCCGCGCATCGACCATCGTTTGGTCGTTTGAGGGGTTAAAAAAAGAACGCTATAAACGATCGTTTATATCGTTCTTTCAATCTGATCATGTGTATGCACCATTATGCTAGAAATAGTATTGTTGTATCTCATTCTCTGGACAGTATATAAACAAACATATTGGTATTTGACATATTTTCAGATTTTAGGACCTGGTTATACCCACCCTTACTGAGACTTCATACTATGCCATAGTGATGTGAAACTGGCCTCCTGCCACTAGAGCATATCTGCAGGCTTCACTATTGTGAGAGGATTGTTGCGCATCAATACAACTGAAAGGAAGACTTGGGAAACAGACAAGGGAATAATGGCATAGAGACAAAAACAATGGCACTCTGCAGAGTTTAGATTAAACGTTTCTCAGCCCCTGTAGCACTTCCCTTTCATATTTGAGACCTTAGAACAGGGTTTCCCAACCACGGTCCTCAAGGCACACTAACCGGCCATGTTTTAAGGATAGCCACACTTGAGCACATGTGTGTTAATTAGTACCTTGGTTATTTTGATTTAACCATCTGTGCTCAAGCATGGATATCACTAGAACCTGGACTGTTAGGGTGCCTTGAGGACTGAGGTTGGGAAACACTGCCTTAGAACTTCTGCATCATAGTTATGTACAGTAAAGGACCTACTCAGATGTAGGTTCACGTTAAAATCTTGCCACAATACGTTTGTGTTGCAAATAATTGAGAATGACAATACACAATGCAATAAAAGATTGTATGTCTCAATCAGCCTGCTAACTTTTCATTCAATACATTTTACAATCTGCCATGATTACTGCCAAATTCATTCATCCATATTGAACTTCTTCCCTTTATCAAGGTCTACAGTCATTCAGGGGTATTCAATATGGGAGCGAAAAGTCCATGTTGGACTTTTCGCTCCACATAGGAAGATTTTCCAGGGATAAAGTATCGGGCGCGCGCCCGCTTTATCCCTGTATTCAATATAAAAGCTACGAAAACGGGACCCGGCGAAGTTGGATCGGCGAAAAAAAAACGAAATTTTCCTGGAATAAATTGTAGGACCCACCTAAAGCTGTAAAAACATGGGGGATCACTATGGGTACCCCCGTTTTAGCCTGCAAATGAGTCGTGGTTTTAAATAGCCGCGGTAGGTGTTTTTTTCCCGACATTGAACAAGTGTTGCAGAAGAGCACTTAGGTTTTTTTTTTTTCGTTTTTTTAAGTGGTCCCATCAAATTTGGGGTACATGAAAATGGGTACTAGCATATTTTTAAGTCCCTAAAGTCTTTATTTAAAAATTCTGCAAATATACACCTGCCGCTAATAGCCTATTCTAGAATACACCTGCCGCATATATGCAGAATAGCCCTGAACCTATTTCACTATTTTTAAACACTTTTTTTTCCCATTTTTTTTTTTGTTTCACCCCAAATTTTAAATTATTTTTTTGGGGTGTCCCTATTGTTTTTTAAACTTTTTTTGACACAGTTTATTTTAAAATGACATTCCCAGGGATGCAGGCTATTTTTTTTTTAAGCCTGCACCCCTAAACCCCAATTCTGCACTTTTTTTGGCCACCTATTCAGTGGTGAAAAGTTATCCCCGTTTTTTTTTCAAAGACTTTTTGAACCTGCGAAAAGTCTTTGAAATTGAATACGGCGTAAAACCAAAACCAGCGAAAATGACGTCATCGGTGTGAAATGATTGCAAAAAATGACTTTTCGCTCCAAATTGAATTGCCCTGTTTGTGTTATAATAGTTTACTGTTTATATGTCGAAAAAAAATTCCTTTTACAGTTTTCTTTCTTTCAGCATGAGAACATTCAGTCATTATTTTCTGTCCTCGTTCAGGCACCTGCAATGACCTACCAAACTGCACCGGTAACCAATCCTCAAATAGAAGCCAGCCAGAACTTTCTACCCCCAGAACAGCTCCCTTCTCCAGACAGTCTGCAGGACTCTGCAGCTAGTGCAGGCAACATGCAAGAAGTGGAAACTGCATGGGAAGAATTACTGTCTCTCCCTGAACTGCAGGTCAGTCTTCTGCTATTGTGTCTTCTGCCTATAAACCAATCACAAGCAAGGTCAGAATTACCGAGTGCTGCCAAAAATTGGAGCTTATTTTATTTTAAGTTTTGTTTTAACGGCAGCCTGCACAAGTATTGCACAAGTAGTGCACAAGTATTGTAAGCTAAAAGATGTGTTGATCTTCAATTCATACTGTACACCAGTGGTTCCCAAACTGTGCGCTGGGGTGCCTCAGGGCACTTGCAGGGGTGCCTCAGGACACTTGCAGGGGTGCCTCAGGACACTTGCAGGGGTGCCTCAGGTTGGTTGTTGAGCACGAAAGCAAATTATTTATGGTCAATGTAATGTACAAACAGCAGCACAAACCTGTCCACCACCACCACATAACTCAGGGGTCTTCAACCTTGGCCCTCCCGCTGCTGTGGACCTACACATCCCAGCATGCACTGCCATAGTTTGAGCATGCTGTTATATCAAAAAGGTAGCAGTGCATGCTGGGACACGTAGTTCCACAGCAGCGGGAGGGCCAAGGTTTGAAGACCCCTGACATAACTGAACCTAAGGATGACAGGTAAGCACAATTTACTTCACTTTACTACTGCACTATACTACATTTTTTCTGAATTTCTCAAAAACAAACTTTTGGCCTAGAGGTGCCATGAAAACAATGCCGATACTCTAGGGCACCATGATTCAAACATGGTTTGGGAACCACTGCTGTACACAACATTTGTCAGACATATTGCTGACCTGTAATTTCATTCCTGCTATTTCTCATGGTATTTGTACAATGGCTGTACATGTTGGATTTTATTGGTCATTTTGGTACTATACAGGGAGAAAGCTCAGGGTAATTTTGCATGAAAACCTATTTCAGGTTTGGGAACCACTGCTGTACACAACATTTGTCAGACATATTGCTGACCTGTAATTTCATTCCTGCTATTTCTCATGGTATTTGTACAATGGCTGTACAATGGCTGTACATGTTGGATTTTAATAGTCATTTTGGTACTATACAGGGAGAAAGCTCAGGGTAATTTTGCATGAAAACCTATTTCACTGACCTGGTTGCTTCACTTAAAATCAACTTCTTTGTTGTATTCAGTAATAGTTTGTAGCTGTATGCCTAAAATGTACATGATAAAACAAAAGATGCCTATGCAATGCTCCACACTGCCCTTGGCGGTCGCCTGCTTCATTTTGTTGTTTAGCAGAGCTCTGCATCATAAGGGGGAGCTTCTATTACAGGCGAGTTTTCGGCTGACTTCACCCGCTGCTATCAAAATGCAGTTTATCCAGCAGAAAAACTTTGCTCGTTTTGCAATCACCCCATAGAGATGTGAGCAAGGTTTTTTCCACAATAACCTACAATGTGGGGTACATGGTTAGAGCAGCCGGCCAATCTAATGATTTGGCAAGGTTATGCACAAATGACCATGTGCGTACACATTTACCAATTGGCCACTTGATATGTCTGGCCAGAAGAACCAGCTGTGATGTCATTATCGCTGGTTCTTGTAGCCAGCATATGGATCCGTCGGTCAGCCGCGTGCACACACAAACAGATGTGAAGGATATATCAATCAAATATATTGCATCTGCCGTGCAGCATGGCCGATGCAATACACGTATCTGTGAACTACTTTTTTCACAGATATACTGTGTGTACACACTTCCAGATGGACTGAATGATTTATCGTTCGTGGCTGTATAAATAATATATTGCCTAGTGTGTACCCAGTATTAGGCTCTGTGCTATGTACTAGTCAGAGTCATTGTTTATTAAATACATTGCTGTTCTTCTCCAAAAGCAAAACAGAGCTGACCTCTCTGGCCATTTCTGGGGTGGCGATGATTTTGGTGTACTGAGGATAGGGGCAGAACATACGCTACATAGGAACGATTAAGCTTATTACCACGCACACCCCAGACCCTCCCGGTAGTGGATGGCTCCACAAATTGGCGGAGAAAGGCAATTCCGGAGGAAACAGTGGAAATAAGCCATGTTTATTTTTCATATTTTTCTTTGTACATAGAACCCTAAGTGATTATATCCTTGTATATAAATAAATGACTGAAAGACATCAATTTTCTTTTTTAAAAAAGAAAAAAAAAAATATATATATCTTTTCAGGGGTTTCCTGAGCAACACGTTTCCAGATAATGGGACAATGCGTGACTGCGCTCTACTAGGCATTCCTAAATAATTTGTGCTCCATCCGTAGCAAATATATCAATAAAAGGGTACACAAGAGTACAGTAATCAGTGATTGCATTATTGGCAACAAGTTGAAAACCAAAAGAGATAAAACAAGCCACATCAAGAACCTTATAGGGATTGTTTTCCTTTAATATCTGATTAAAACAATAACTTGGGTGTAGAAATGGTCTTCGAGTAAAGAGATTGCAATAAAATGAGTGTTTAAATTATTATACCATGTCTAGTTTTTTTATTTTATACAAATAAAAAAAAAATAAAAAAATTTCGGTGCCTAACATATTGTAAATCTTATTTTCATACAGTGTCTCAGCAGTCAGATTGAAAGTTTGGTTGATCTGAGCATGTATCCGAATCCAGAAACCATGACCGAGACATCGCCCAACTACATGTTCCACAATCCGTTACCGACCATCGTAAAACCACTTGTTGACCCTACCCCCGTTTTCTCTAGTGACTTTGTAGATTCTTTTCCTACTAATGTACCCACAGTAAACAATGCAACATTTAATGTAGAATCTTTTTGTGATGATCTATTTACCCTTATTGACCCAAAAGTGACCAATGTGCCTTTGACAGACAATCCGGGCCAGTCCCTTACTGAACTTTTAAACGAACCTGTTGACATTACGGACTTGTCATTGTGCAAAGCCTTTAACGGCAGCAATCCAGGAGAGTTCAACGATTCCGATTCGGGGATCTCCGTTAACACAAGCCCCTGTGCCACCTCACCTGGCCAGTCCACGGACTCATCCATTTATGGAGATGCTCACTTTGGAAGCAGCGACTCTGAAGTGGAAGAAATGGACAGCACCCCTGAAACCGTACAACAGAATCATGCGGAAAAGTTTATCATGCCACTTACAGAGGACGCGTTCTTTTCACTCTCCCCTTTTATACCACACGACTCCTCTTTTGAAATGGAGCTTCACAATTCCCCAGAGAGCGATCTTCCGGTTAGTCCTGGCCACAGCAAGACCCCATTTACGAAAGACAAATCTGCAAGCCGTCAGGAAGCTCGTTTCACTAGAGACGAGCAGAGGGCGAAGGCTCTCAAAGTACCGTTCTCTGTGGATAAAATCGTAAATCTGCCGGTGGACGCCTTCAATATTTTAATGTCCAAGCATCAGTTCAATGAAACTCAGCTTGCTCTCATTCGAGACATACGCAGGCGAGGCAAGAATAAAGTAGCGGCCCAGAACTGCCGGAAGAGGAAAATGGAGAACATTGTGGAGTTGGAAAGCGATCTGGACAAACTGAAGTACGAGAAAGAGCAGCTGCTTGCGGAGAAGGGAGAATACAACAGCAGCCTCCGTCTTCTGAAAAAGAAACTCGGAACTTTGTACATGGAGGTTTTCAACAGGCTACACGACGAGGACGGGAAACCGTACTCTCCCCACGAGTACTCCCTTCAGCAAACGAAAGAGGGGAATGTCTTCCTCGTTCCGAAATCCAAGAAGGTCGAGATTAAGAAAGAGACCTAGAATCTAGATTACATTATTATCCTTGAATACCCTACGCTTTTAAAGGATGGGTGGATGAGTTGTACTTTAAAGTTAGCTCTAATAGAACTAGCATTTATTTGTACCATAGCACTTCCTTCCAATGAATAACAAAATGGAAATCTTTAAAGCTAGATAGAAGTACACAGTTAAGCTTGTCAACATACTAAGATGAAGAAGTTTTGGATGACTTAGAAATGACGTCGAATGGCATGTCTATGTACAATATTAAAATTGTGTCTAATCTGTAAAGTCCATTCTATAACCAGTCGGTAACTGGAAGGACTACAGGAATGAAATTCTACAGGTTTATCCAGCAAATATGTGGTCTGGTTCATTTTAAAGCACAGATGGGCATTTTAAGTAAAAGTAATATGGCTTTGACTTTTCATCTTTCCTCTTCTGTGTGCGCTGTTGTTCTATATTTGCGACTGTGCTCCAAAATCTCTTGACTGTAGATCTGTATGGGCTTGATTTGTATAGCAATACAATGGGTAGCGTTTATGGGAGGTCAAAGTAAAGAACATTCAGTTTTGCGTATTCTGGCTGTAAAGTTTATGGCTGTGGTTCCACAGAAACCTACAAAGAAACAAGGAGGTAAACACTTCAACTATCGTAGGAGAGGTCGTCCTCTAGTTACTGAGGCAGTTGTTCTAGTTCAAATGGTAAAACCGTGAACATTTGATGTAGGTTTTCAGTGCATTTAAAACCATGCTTACCTCAGTAAATGCACCCACTTTATTTCCTATTTCTGTATCTAAAAATAACTGTAAATAGTGCAATACATCATATTTATATAAAATTTTATTTGTTAACTGATGTACCAAAAAAAAAAGTGACTACACAGAGCGTAATTACTTTCAGTTCACATTTGTAATTGCAGATTCTCTTTTGTTTTTGTTTTTTTATAGAGACTTCATTTATTTTAACTCTGCCAGTTTTAATTTGAATTTTTTTTTAAATAAATATATATGTTTCCATTAGGCAAGTCCAATGACCGTTAATAAAACATATATCAACTTATTCTATCTGTGGTCTGCTAGATTTATTATATTTAACATGGTCTTTATTGGATATTGTTTTGGTTTCATTGTGGAACATGAATTATGTCCTATACAGAAAAGGATGAGCACCAATTTGAAGCGCCCCACAATCGATTTGCAGCCCCAGATTTGAACAATATAGAATATCCCCAAATTCATAAAATCACAAACCCGACAAATGTAATTAAAATCTATAAGCGCAAATGATAAAAGTCTAAATCCTCATAAAAGTCTATTGAGACAAAGACAGTCAAAGATCCTTGAGTAAACCACCTTGGTGTCGAAATGTGTTAGAAGGGGCACCCTTTGAGCTACCTGTCTCTGGGTTTCGCGGGAGTATCCAGTTTATCTGGACCCTTGTCTATCCAAACTGTTTTAGCAGCATCTATTTCTGTTATAGTACAGAGCATTTTACTTTATGGATTGCTAAATCTGGATTTTTTTATCTATGCAAAATAAAATATTTTTACGTTAAAAGGTAAGGCACTAGATTTCTTCTTTTTAGGCATTTGCGTTTCATCTGGGACCTGCCACCCACCACAAAAAAGAAAGTGACTACTAAAATCACTGAGGAAAAAACTTTAAGTTGGTGAAAACTAAGGAATTTGTGATAGGTATACAGATGTGTCCACATACATCTATCCTCCATGTACTACAAGTTGCACCGCACAACGCGGGAGCGCCGTGTGCCTCAGTAGCGCCGAGCGTCTTTCTTGCGACTTTTTATCCTTCAAATGCGTCTTATTCACACAGTGATGCGAATAGATTGCACAAGCAGCTTCTGCTGATTAAAATGATATGCAGCATGCCTATATTCTGTGTGCATCTGCGGGTGTATCTGCATGTGAAATGCTACATTACAGTGTTAAAAGCTGCATACACACGGTATGATCTTTCAAAGATATCTTTTAGTGAAGTCATCGTGCCACATCTCTGAATAGGCAAAGTTGACGATATCGAGCAAGTTGGCCTGCATATATGGACGATCATAGATATTATCGTTCATGCGGGAACGCGCATCGTTGGTTGTTCACTGCATAAAAATGAACGATATATCATTGAACGTTATCGTTTATAAATATCGTACTGTGTGTACGCACCATAACACTGTAATGTAGCGTTTTGCATGCAGATACACCCGCAGACTCACATAGAACATAGGCATGCTGCATATCATTTTAATCAGCAGAAGCTGCTTGTGCTAGCTAATCACATCACTGTGTGAATAAGATGTATTTGAAGGTAAAAAGTCACACAAAAAGACGCTCTGCGCTACCTAGTCACGCCATGGCAGTAGAAAGACTGTTAACGCGCAAGAAGATGTATGAGGACACATCTGTACCTACCCCATTACGGAAGGTAGTTGAAATTCCCGGCTGTTGGGATGTCGATGCTCAGAATGGCGGCGCTGGAATCCCGACACCAGTCAGAATCCTGGCACCGGCATACCAACGGTAAGTAGGGGGTGGGTTAGGGGGTAAGAGTTTGGGTTAGGTACTAGGTAGGGAGGGTTAGGTTTAGGCACTGGGAAGGAGGTTAGGTTTGGGGTGCGGGGAGGAAGGGTTAGGATACTTACCGACAGGTGTCGATATCCTAACACTGTCGGGATGCCGGTATCTGGAACCCGAGAACCGGCATCCTGCACCCAACCCCTCATAACGTTAGTCACTTTTTTTTGTGTGTGCACCGTGTATTTATTTCCCATCATTGGGTAATGCACATATTTCCCTTTCTCTCTTTGTTTCGTACATTGGAGTTTCAAGAAAGAGGATCACAGTTATGGAAACAATAGCATTTTCTGAAGTTTTGGACTTTTATCATTTATGCTTATAGATTAACTACCTCTGCAGCTGTTCCTGAATTAAATCTTCCAGGGCACTCCAAAAGACCTAACAATTACAAGTCATGTCAACTGCAACTATTCTGTTAGGGCAGGGAGAAATATCATTCAGTCTTGCTATACATATACACTACTCGTCTAAAGTTTTAGAACACCCCATTTCTCCAGTTCTTATTGCAATTTAAGCCCGTTGATCATCTGAAACGGTACAAAAGTAATGGCACACATCCACTAAAAGACCTCCAAACGACTGCACAATTACAACATTGTAATCGTGAAGTCGTTTGTCAGTCTGTGATGTGCCTACACTGAACGAGTGGTGTAGGCTCATCAATCATCTGCAAACATGCTCAACCTGACGTTATTGTGAGGTTGTACAACATATTTGTTCGATTATAGATGTCTAAACAATCAGCGGGAGCACGCATCGCTTGTCGTTTAAGAACTTTTTTTGTTAACAATCTGCAAACGATTTTTGAACGATATCGTTCAATCGCTCAATTTAATCGTCTAGTGGATGTGTGCCTTAAGCGATAAACTGCCACATGTTAAAAATGAAAGAAAAAAGTTTAGATTGGCAAAAATTTTAAAAACAAAATTTCTGATTTTTATTTTTAAAAAGGGGCCTTACAGCTGTTTTGCAGCAATGACATAAAAAAGGCTTATCTGGGCCATGCAGCACCGCCAGTTGGCTATTGAAGACTGGAAGAATCAATTAAAATCTTTGGTTCATCACGCAGGGTTTTTGTAAACTGTTGAGTAGGCAAAAAGTTCCTCAGCGTTTGAAGTTTATTTACCGAGTGGCTTGTAAAAGCCATCACTTACCACAGTTAAGCCCAAAATTGAAACAAGGCAATGGCAAAACACCTAGTGGTCCACACATATATTTATAAAAAAATAATTTATAATAACATCCAACAATGTGAACATGGATCCAAGCACTAGAATAGAGCTATGTCAACAAGCAAGTTACTCCTGTAGTTGATCAATAAAATATCACAGACTTCCTCTTCTTGAAAAGCTGCCGGTGTGCGGAGAAAAGCGTTGAGCATACAGAGTTATTGGTCTAGTAGAGAATTTTCCAGCACTATTAACTCACTGCCTGCGCCGGAAATAGCAAATTATATATTGCTGCCTATCATCCTTCATATACTAGCAGCTACGTTTATACAGGAATAAGCAAGATCCAGTCAATTGCTTTCCCCCATAGAAGCTGCCTGTTCCATCCGATGGCCTGCAGTGTGGGCTTTCTTTCGTTGCAACTGAGGTGGTTCATAGGGATTCAGACTGGATGCGCTACATGCGTGCAGGGTCTGAGAAGAATCTCTGAGAGATCCTGCATACATGTAAGCAGCTATCATTCATCATCGCCTACCAACTATCCTAAAAGACACTGGGAGATATGTACGAAGACTTGGAGAGCAGTCAGCTCCTGTCACTTTACAGGCTGTGTTTGAAAAAAATGACAGGAGCTGATTGGTTGGTACTAAGCCTTGGAAAGATATAAAGGCCCTTACACAGGGAATGATGTAGGCAACAACACTATTTCCCTTGAACTCTCCCCGGCACTCCAGGACACGATGTGCAGCAAAAACTGCACAATGTGACACAAGATCTATCATGCATGATCTAACTATTTGCATATCATTAGATTTGCGCGATAGCAGACAGATGCATGCATGGATCGGGGATCCGTAATGCATGCACCCGTGTTAAAAAAAAAAAAAAAAAAAAAAAAAAGAATCACAAGTGGATGCTGCATCAGTGCGATCCGTGCTGCAAGTAGCTGTGGTTAAACAAAAAAAAAAAAGCAGATGCATGGACGGATCAGTGAGATCCATCTATGCATCAGTGTAAAAAAAAAAAAACGGCGCGCCCCCTCCCCCCCAAAAAAGCACAACCAGCCCCGGGCTTTTCACCGGCGGACCTGTTTGTGAAAATTCAGGGGACAAACGACAGGGGTACCCTGTATTTAGCACAGCCAGCACCGGGCTTTTCAGAGCCAGTCCTGGTTGACATAATACAAGGGACAAAAACATGTAGGGGTCCCCTGTATTTAGCACAACCAGCACTGGGCTCAGCCGGTCCTGGCTTTGGAAATACAGGTGACAAAAAGCATGGGGGTCCCCTGTATTATCCATAACTAGCACCAAGTGCTTTCTAGCGGGGGAGTAATGCCACAACCAGGGGAGCCTTTTCACCGGGTCCCCCGGCCAAAGCATTATCTCTGACCGCTAGTCAGCCCAGGCTGGGGATCCCTGGAGAGGTGAGGACCCCCCCAATAAAGGGGTCCCCCTCTCCAGGGCACCCCAGGCACTATACACCTGGAGCGGTGGGTGCCAGGTGTATAGTGTAGTGCACATAATAAAAGTAAGAATATTGTCTTTTGCAGTAGAACTACAGTTCCCAGCAAGCCTCCCCCGCATGCTGGTACTTGGAGAACCACAAGTACCAGCATGTGGGGCATTACGGGCCCACTGGTACCTGTAGTTCTACTGCAAAATAAATATTAAAATAAAGACATTACACACACACATCGTAACAGCAAAATTTTATTAACACATACATGACACTCACTATCTCACATACTCAACTAGTATCTCTGACGCCGTTCACGTCCCCTTCTCCAAGTATTTTAATGTCTCGATGTACTGAAAATAAACTGTCCAAATTTTAATAAAAACTGGAAAAATGGGGTGTTCTAAAACTTTTGGCTAGTAGTGTAAACTGGAAATACACCACTGGGACTATTTCATCTGCTTTGTTTATTGCACAATCATTCAGTTTCACAAGAAATATTCATAGTCAATAATACCTAGGTGCACTCAGAAAAAGCAGACATACGATATGCTAAATATCAGCCCAACTCATCTTTTGTAAGCAGCAGACATTGGGGCCTGTTTCAGCAAGGATAGCAATAGCAATTACGCACGCAGTCTCACTGCGAAGATATGCTAATGATTGCAATAGCAATGCCATACGCAGCCTTCCATAAGGACGGCCACCTTACCTTACACACATCCATAATTCTTAGCAAGACTGCGAAACCATCGGTAACATCGGAGCCTCACGCACACTGGCACAAAGTCTGACCTTACTCAATAATTGCTAAGCTTCGTATGGCATCGCAATGGATAATTTATGCATGCCCCTGCAAAAGCATTCAAGCATAGTTGCCTACCTTTGGCTTCTCCTCTCCAGGAGAAGCCTTGGTAAAAGCAGGTGGGCTGTGATGGGGGCGGGGCCTGACAGCTCACGTAATTAAGCCCCACCCCCTTTTTGGGACATTGTCACTATTGGCTTAAAGTTTAATAAGGGTGGGGCTAAGTGACGCGATTCATTAAGCCCCTCACCGTCAACACTCCCAAACGGTGCTTCCTGTCACTCTGCGATGGGTCTGCGTAGTCACTGCAATCGCAGTGTAGGGTTCATGCATGCGCAGAACGCAACAATCGCCCAATTTTGTACGTAATTGCAATAGCGATCCTTGCTGAATCAGGCCCATGGTCAGAATTTCCATGTAAAACAATCAGAAGAAAAAAATATTACTGAGCCTGAAGGCAAGTTACAAAATGTTCTTTTTATGATTCTTCTTGGACAATGTCCTAAACCCGCAGCGGGCAGTATTGTTGCGACTACTGGTCTATATAAAGGAATGTCCAAGGAGTTGTAACCAAATACAGTACACACTGTATTCATTCCATTATATTCATCACCTTTGTAATACCTTTTTGGCCTGTGCTTTAGGCTGTTATAAAGAGGGTAGACAGCACTGTTGGGGGGAAATAAAACAACCTACAGAGGAAAATTTCTCAAATGTTCTAAAGAGCGATGTTGTCCATAGCAACCAATCAGCTGCTACTTATTTTATATTGATGTAGTTGCCATTTCAACAATCTTAAAGTCTTTAATGACAACGGGGCCACTGATGGGTTGAACATTAGGCACCACCATGCTAATAAAGCGATGTAAAGCATTTTAACAGTGTTTTAGAACTTCAAACATGATGGTTTACCAGTCAGATGAATCACGTTTTCTTTCACATCATGTGAATGGCCAAGTCAGTGCGCGTCATTTACCCGGGAAGAAATGGCACCAGGATACACTATGGGAAGGCAAGCCAGTGGGGGCAGTGTGATGCTCTGGGCAATGTTCTCCTGGGAATCCTTGGGTCCTGGCATTCATGTGGATGTGACTTTGACACGTATCACCTACCGAAATATTGTTGCAGACCAAGTACACCCCTTCATGTCAACGGACTCTTTCAGCAGGATAATGCGCCCTGCCACACTGTAAAAACTGTTCAGGAATCATTTGAGGTACATGACAAAAAGGTCAAGGTGTTGACTTGTCTCCAAATTCCCAAGATCTCAGTCCGATCGAGCATTTGTGGAATGTGCTAGAAAAACGAGCCATGGAGGCCCCACCTCGCAACTTACAGAACTTAAAGTATCTGCTGACAACATCTTGGTGCCAGATACCACAGGACACCTTCAGAGGTCTTGTGGACTCCATGCCTCAATGGGTCAGAGCTGTTTCGGCGGGAGGAGGGGGACCTACACAATATTGATGATTGTTACATGTATATATGTTCCATGGCACATATCTGGTTAATGAAGGCTCCACAAAAGGTGTAGTTTACATTTAGACCCAGTAGTGCAATGTAGGAGCAGCACTATAGTTTCAATTGGGGGACAACCCCCTCTCCCCATAGTTAGTATCTCTAGACGCCAGGTATGACCTTATCACTACTGCATCATTAAGCTCTGCCTCCCCCAGACACTACACTAGACATATTTTTGAAATCGTGCAAATGGGAGACATTGCTTTTGTAGTGCTCTATGTCCACCATTCTAGCATCTCCAAACTCTGTGAAACCCTCATTTAAAAACAGAGGGGTGAGGCCATCTACTCGGTCAAATAATGTGACTCTTGGGATATTATTCTCCGGATGATATTGTGTTGTTACCAAATAATAATCTCTGTACTGCTGAAAACATCTTGAAGACCCGGGGGGCGGGGGAGGAGGAGAAGGAGGGGGGGGGGGGGGGGGGGGGGTGACGGGGTTAGGGGCGAGAGGGAGAATGAACTACTTCCAGCTGCCTCACCGACAGCGGCACATCCCTGCCTCACCGACACATCCCTGCCTCACCGACAGCGGCACATCCCTGCCTCACCGACAGCGGCACATCCCTGCCTCACTGACAGCCATACACATTGCTGTTGCATACTTACCCATAACAGAATGTCTTATCCGCAGCAAACCCCCCCCAAGATAGAATGAAGATTAGTCGCTCTGCGAGTCATTCCAACAACATTTACGATCAAGTCAAGAGGCGCAAACTATCCAGCCTGCCAACCGAAATGGAGGCACTGAAGGCAAACCTTTGTAACAGAGGACTGGGCAGTCCCAAGCTTTTATTTTTATGTTTTTGAGTTAATTAAGATGCTCAGCACTGCTAAGACACATACACTGCGACTGTCTACCTCCGCCGGGCCGCAACACTAGTAACGTCTCTGGTGATTTCGGTGGGTCACGGCAAAGCTTGCTAGCAGCGATGCTGGGGCCCGGACTGCAACCGGACGCACGGAGAGGTCAGGTAAGGCGATTTTTCGCTTACGGGGAAGCGCACGCGGCAGTCCTTGCTTCCAGAGCTGGAGATGCAACGGAAGCCGTGGAAGTTAGGGCCCGGGGCCATCCACTCAATCACTAGACCACCGGGGCCTTATCAGCAGACGCCTCTGCTGCCATGAGGCCAGCGTAGCCGGCCGGTTGATGCAGCTTAGGGGAGGTAGGCTCTCCCCCGGCAGCTCCTCCCCCGACCCATCAAAGGTTTTGCCGCGTCTGGGTCGCTCCTCCTACCCGCCTTGTGTAAATGAGAGGCTCACAGTCTACATCAGGGCCTGACACAGCACAGATAGTGGATTGTTCTCAGCTGTGGGTTCAGTAGCCGGGGGGCTATGGTGAGTTGGAGATTGGAGACGGGGAGGCAGAATATAATCATAGGCTACACGCAAATGTTGGCGAGACCTACTCCATAGCACAGAGTCTATTCACCAGTGACCCCTCCAAGTGGGATATGGGTTTCGCTGCACCAAGTAAACAGGTCGCGGCCCCAAAGTAGGTATCTGAGAGTAGCAGGAAGACAAGGACAGGACTTGGAATGTACTGGAGGAGCAAGTAGGAGAATCAGCTAGATGTGGCAGTCACGGATTAGCGATGAAGTCAACTCAGGAGATCCAGAGACTGTATGCCACAATTAGTTGTACTGGGGAACTAAGACGCTGAATGGTGAAAAGAACAGCTTCGGTGATCCAGTCGCTTAATAGTGAGGTAGCTGGGAATCCAGATGCTGAATAGGGAGGTAGCTGGGAATCTAGACGCTGAATAGCGATGGATAACAGTTCTGGTGAGTTTGCTGTGTAGCGAAGGTTTTAGGCGACTATGAATCCAGATGCTAAATAGCGATGAGAAACACAAAGGTTTGCAACTTGATAGAGAACACTAGGGAATAGTGTTGAGCCTAGGACGCAATCTCAGCAAATGAACACTAGAGAAGCGAAGTTGCACAGGCAACTTCCTGTTCCAGCAGTTGAACTAAAATACCCTTAGGTAGCTGGTCATTGGCCAAACAAGGCAGCTAACCGATTGCAGGCTACCAGTGGAGGATACTAGTCATATGACACGAACCAACATGGCAGCGCCCATGTCCATGCCTGTGGCAACCAAGACACGCACATGTGGATTCTATAAGACCCTCGGGAGAATACTCAGCCACTACCAATTCCTAGACCTGGCATCCACACGCTTTGAAGCACGAAAACGCAGGGGTAGGGGTGAGTAGCGACCGATCCCAGGCCGCATTATTACACTCTGATACTGCAGCCTAATACTGTGAAAAAAGGTGTAGAATTTGTAGAAATATGGTATCAAAAGTTATGGGCAAACTCCGCCCATGAGTGAAGATCCAGCCAATCATCCTGAGAAGAGGACAAAATAACCTTAAGAAGGTTTCCAGTTCTTGATTCACCCAGTTTGCCCATTAGATTGAGGGTGGTATGCAGAGTAGAACTTTAGTTTAACTCCACAAGAGAAACACAATGCTCGCCAAGATTTAGCCACAAACTGCACACCCCTACCGGACACAATTTCAGATGGTAGACCGTGCAGACGAAAAACTCCCGCATAAAGATTTTGGCTAGTTGAGGTGCAGAAGGTAGTCCAGCCAATGGAATAAAATTGGCCATTTTGGAGAAGTGGTCCACGACCACCCAAACAGTGACCTGCCGTCTCCAAAGGTTACAACAGTGACAAAATCCATGGAGACATGGGACCATGGTCTAGTAGGAATAGGTAGAGGACGAAGTCCCAACTTTTTTCTTCGAGGAGTCTTATGCCAGGCACATTTGACACAGGAAGCAATTAACTCCTTTACATCGTTTGCCATAGTTGGCCACCAGTAAGAACGTTGTAGAAGCTTTAGAGTCTAAGACACCGGAGTGCCCGGAGAACAAAGAAGCATGGGCCCACGTAAGAAGCAGTTTTCGGAAATCAGGAACCACAAAGATTTTGCCCAGAGGTGGAGTGACTATTTGGGTTTGAACAAACACTGTCGGAAGGAGTATGGTTTGAGACTCAGAGCAATCTTCATCTTCCCCAACAGATACGAATGACCTTGAAAGAGCATTTTCTTTAGGTTACCAGGCCGAAATAACCTTAAAGTCAAAACTGGAAAAAAAAAAAAAAGTGAGCATTTTGCTTGTCTGGGATTGAGTCTTAGGGCAGTTTTTAAGTACAGAATTATTTTGTGGTCTGAAATTACGGTAACTGGGAAGATGCCTCCATTCCTCTAAAGCTAGCTTCATTGCCAAGAGTTCCTGGTCCCCAATGGTATAATTCCTCTCCACAGGAGAGTTTTCGGGAGAAGAACCCACATGGATGATTCCGACCATCTACGGCCACTTGGGACAAAATTGCCCCTACTCCGACAGAGGACGCGTCAACCTCTACCGTGAATGGTCTTTCTACATCTGGCTGATTGAGGATAGGAGCAGACAGAGGCTTCCTTGAGTGTTTGGAAGGCTAACACCGTGGGAGGAGGCCAAAGAGCGGGGTTAGCACCCTCTTTAGTGAGAGCAGTAATGGGGGCAACTATGGTTGACAAATTATGGATAAACCTTCTATAATAATTAGAAAAAAACAAAAATCGTTGAATATCCTTGAAGGAATGGCCCCAGCCAAGTTCTTTATTTGTAAAGATTCCCCGGAGATAATGTGACCTAGGAAAGGTACAGAAGATCTTTCAAAGATGCATTTAGAAATTTTTCCATAGAATTGATGTTTTCGGAGCCGTAAAAAAAACTTTGACATGCAGACGATGAGACTTGAGATCTTTGGAAAAAATTAGAATGTCGTCTAGATACACAACAAAAAATGATAAAGAATGTCTCGAAAAAGTTTGTTAACGTACCCCTGGAAGACTTCTGGAGCGTTGCTCAACCCAAAAACACATTACCAAGTACTTGTAGTGCCCATCCATGGTGTTGAAGGCAGTCTTCCAGTCGGTCTCCATCAGGTATTCGAATAAAGTTGTATGCGCTCCGAAAGGTCGAGTTTCATAAAGGTTGTGGCTCCCCGTACCTTGTCGGACAACTCTGAAATGAGGAGAAGAGGGTACCGGTTTTTGATAGTGATATCATTGAGGCCTCTGTAGTCTATGCAGGGTCTGAGACCTCCATCTTTCTTCTCGACGAAGAAGAATCCTGCCCCAGCAGGAGAAGATGGTTTAATAAAACCTTTAGCTAGGTTTTATTCTATGTAAACAGACATGGCAGCTGTTTCAGAAACCGAAAGAGGGTAGATACGGTGACAAGGTAGCATCTTCCCAGGAATTAGCTCTATACCGCAGTCCCATTTATGGTGAAGTGGTTATTTATCCGCTGCCTTCTCACAAAAGACATCTGCAAAATCACAGTATGATTCTGGTAATAGAACAGGACTTAAATCCGGTGAAGACTTTAATTCTGGAGGTATAGCTTGGAATGGTCTGTACAGGCAGAACTTTGGAAATGCACTTGTTTTGACAATTAGCTACCTATGCTAAACACATGCATGTTGGTCCAGTCCAAAGTTGGATTATGGATTTTCAACCACGGCAGACCTAAAACTAAAAATCATGAGTATCACTGGGTAAAACCAAGAATTCTATAACTTCCTGATGAAGAGCGCCAATGCGGAGAACAATAGGTACAGATTTGAAAGATATGGATCCAGCTTGAAGAGTGTTCCCATCAACACCAGACAAAATTAATTTACACCGAAGAGGTACGACAGGAATTTGCAGTTCATGGACGATAGACTATAAAGTTCCTGGTTGCTCCTGAATCAAGTAAAAAAGCTCTAAAGGTTCTTAGAACGAGAATCCACAGAGACCGGAAACAAGGGGTTTATTAAATTAGAAGATTTGGTCGCAACCCTTAACCGTACTCCTCTATCAAAAGTTAAGGCTTCTCGTGTCCTGGCAGCAAGGAACATGATATTAGAAAATTACCTGGCCCAGTTAAGAGTTGATTACGCATCCAGCGACTCCGTTCAGCAGGGGTCAACCGGGACTTGACTTACATGGGCTCATCAAAATGGGAAGATGGACCCCGGATGGAAGGAGAAATAGCGGGACGGGCAGATGCATGTACTTCACATCCCCGACTGGCTTGTCTTTCTCGATGCCGCAGATCAATCTTGATACATAAGGAAATGAGATCATCCAAAGTTTCAGGTAGATCTCTAGAAGCAAGTTCATCCTTCATTCTTTCGGATAGACCATGTAAGGAGGCTGCTTTGTGGGCTGCATCGTTCCATTGTATTTCAGACGCCGTTGTCTGAAATAATACTACGTATTGGCCTACAGAACGCGAACCCTGTCAAAGCTGTAGAAGATCTGAAGACGCGGATATTGATCTTCCTGGCTCAATCGAATATCCACTTGAAAGCTTTAATGAATTCATCATAGTTAGACACCAAGGGATCCACTCTCTCCCAAAGGGGTGACACCCAATCCAATGCGCCACCAGTAAATAAGGAAATAGTATGTAATTCTGGACCTCCGAGTGGGAAAATTTTGCATCAAGCATTCCAAATGAATTTTGCATTGGTTGATAAAACCCCTACAATTTTTAGGGTTGCCATCAAAATGGCTAGGGTGGACCAACTGGAGACGAGATTTCGGGAGCACTTGAACTACCGGAGGATTATTAGTAAGAGACGTTTGAGTCGGAATCAAAGCAGTAAGCAAAGTTTGAATAAAAGCAAGTTGATGGGAGACGTCCTGAAGATGCTGTCCCATATGTTGCTGGTTTGTCTCTTGGGCCTCCATACGAGTTAGTAAATTCTGAAGAATTCCTTCCCCGTGACCCGGCAGCTTCCATTTTGCTGTCAGGTCCTGATGTAGATTGTTCTCAGCTGTGGGTTCAGTAGCCAGGGGGCTAGGGTGAGTTGGAGGTTAGAGACGGGGTGGCCGGGGGGCTAGGGTGAGTTGGAGGTTAGAGACGGGGAGATCCAGAGACTGTATGCCACAATTAGTTGTACTGGGGAACTAAGATGCTGAATGGTGAAAAAAAAACAGCTTTGGTGATCCAGTTGCTTAATAGCAAGATAGCTGGGAATCCAGACGCTGAATAGCGAGGTAGGTGGGAATCCAGACGCTGAATAGTGATGGATAACAGTTCTGGTGAGTTTGATGCTGTGTAGCGAAGGTTTTAGGTGACTAGGAATTCAGACGCTAAATAGCGATGAGAAACACAAAGGTTTGCAACTTGATAGAGAACACTAGGGAATAGTGTTGAGCCTAGGACGCAATCTCAGCAAATGAACACTAGAGAAGCGAAGTTGCACAGGCAACTTCCTGTTCCAGCAGTTGAACTAAAATACCCTTAGGTAGCTGGTCATTGGCCGAACGAGGCAGCTGACTGACCGCAGGCTACCAGTGGAGGATACTAGTTAGATGACACAAGCCAACATGGCGGTGCACATGTCCACGCCAATCAAGATGCGCACATGAGGATCTTAGCAGTCCCTGGGCAGCCACAACTGATTCCTAGACATGGCATCCACACGCCTCGGATCGCGAAGACGCCGTCGTAGGGGTGAGTAGCCCCGATCCCAAGCCGCATCCCGACACTCTGAAACGGTTTGGTCTCAGGAGGTTTTGGATCAGTCTCCCCGTATACCTCTCCCCAGGGTCCGGTATATAGTGCTCTATATCCTACCACACCTCGCGTTTGAGTAGTTGATACAGGGTCTTTGACAACTTAATTATATTATGCATTGTATGTAACAGTTTGCTAGCTGCTGTGTTGATACTGCCTTTTATTTTCTGTCCGTTAGAACAATCATATTTTTCTCCTCATCCCTCTGTTACAGGTGCGTGGGGGTTCTCGTTGGTACTTCACATTTACTTGTTATTTGTGAAGGCTGTCACATTACATTGCATTGTTACCTTTATAATTGATATGGCAAAAGGCAAAGTGATACACAAAACACCCACACAGACTCAGAATCTTAAAAGCTCTTCCCTATTATCTTACATTCTTGTATATTATATTTATACATTTCTCATTATATTTATTATGCAAGGGAGGTGCACCCAGGAATATAATGAATGTGCAGAAAAAAAAGATATGGGGCACTCATGGGCATCAAAATAGTATAATTTGGCAACATTCCATCAATCTAGGGATCTGACAGTTACCTAAAATATAGCTTTTAATAATTCAATTAAAATAACGCCAGCAAAATATTGAAGTGAAAGTGAAATTTAAAATCAAATGTTGCTTTCAAGAAATATGTTAGTATAGATTCTCCATAATTCCCATATATGTTTAGCAGAAATTGTTGTTGATTACAAGTACCACACTGCTTATGTTCCCCTATAGAGGGTCCTCTTATTAGGGTTCAGTCAGTCACAATAGACAGTGAATTTTTATGACCACAATGCTCAATTATTGATAAGTTTGCTTATCAAGGCTGTCAATGATGGTATCGTTTCCATTAATCCAAATAATGGTGTGAAATATCAGAAATTATATTCTTAAAATATCATCCTCACATATTAATATCATGTGTGATTATCACCATATTGTTAAACCTGACTTATTGAGGATCAATCAGAATGATCTAGAACTATCATGTTACGTATATTGCACTCTCTTATCCTATCCTGAAACTAAATTCCCTTATAGTTTGGTCTTAGGCGCCTAATATACTGTTGGGGGGCTTTTAGATATTAGTTCATACAATGACAAGTATTGCTGATTCTTATCTGTGCAAGAGAATCATTTTGTTGATAGTAACATCGGTTTGTCTAGGCTCATATACCTCCACAAAGCTGTGACAATGTGGTTTAGCTGTCTCAAAAGGTAGTGAGTTTCAGTAATTATCTGTCAGGAGTGGTTTAGCGTTATCCTGTTACATATGATAAGGTACTGTACACAGTTTCTTATCCCGATTAGAGACCAGGTCTCCTTATTATCCAAGTCCCAGCACCTAATATGAAAGAGATTGCGGTCTAGATACTTATTTAATATAGTAACAGTTGCTGTTTGTTGAAACAATTCAATTGAATTGTAACATCAGTTTTATTCTCATCCACTTGACAATCAGCCAGCGTTGTGAATGTAACTATCACGTCGTCTATTCCAGGACAGATTCATTCTCATCCATCACAATAAGTACATTTTTTTTAGATCAAAGACGATAGCTATATACATGTGATTGTTCCTACTATTAGCATCGGGTCACAGACAATCAGAAAAAGGGTTAGTACATATCAGTTTTTAGAATCTGTAACAAAATCATATTGTACACGCTGACAAGTGCCAGGTGTCTCCCTGACACGAGTTTCACTTGGTCAGCTTAATCATAGGATCCTATGCTAAACATATATAGGAATTATGGAGAATCTATACTAACATATTTCTTGAAAGCAACATTTTATGTTAAATCTCACTTTCACTATTTGTGTGTTATTTACTTGTTCCATATTTCGCTGGCATTATTTTAATTGAGTTATTAAAAGCTATATTTTAGGTAACTGTCAGATCCCTAGATTGATGGATATTGCCAAATGATACTATTTTGATGCTCACGAGTGCCCCATATAGGAATACTTTGTTCTTTTTTCTGCAAAAGGGAAACAGGAGGCGGAGGCCCCTATGCTGGTTTCATATAAATTCTGTTTGTTATAAAGTCCTGAGGGGACAAGGTCGCCAAACAGCACACAAACCATCCTTTATAAAGAACCACCTCACCAGTCCAGTATACCAGTCCCTGTAGAGAAGCCATCTTGGGTGTCCTTGTCCCAGGTGACGACGCAGCTAGTGGATAGTTTGGCTACTCCCACACTGCCTCCTTTAATGGGATACCCGCAGCATGCTATGTTTGCCCCTCTTATACATCCTTCCTGGGTGTATGTTTAATGTCCACTCAAGTCAGAGTATGGCTCAGTCGGCTGTTGCGAACAGACCGGTAGTCACGAAGGCGCCTAAGCAGAGGTTACCTTTTTATCTGTCTGCTCAGCATATAGATTCAGATGCATCATCAGAGGAATTAGATGATGCACCGGGTTCTTCTCCAGGGTCTAACTCAGAAGAGAACCGGCCTTCTACAGTGGATGTTCCTTCTTTGGTGAGGGCAGTTAGATCAATCCTAAATATACAGGATGATAGAAAGAAAGCCAAAGTATTTAAACACAAGAAGGCGGTAAAAGCGGAGTTTCCTAAATCTGAGCAGCTCACTGAACTTATGGAAGAGGTATGAAGTAACCCGCATAATTGGTTCCATTAGCATCTTTGCATCCTTTCCCAGCTACTGGATGTACCAAGTGGGAAATCCCTCCTCCTGTGGATGCTCATGTGACAATTAGTCAGGAATGCTACGTTGCCTATTCTGTTGGCATCTTCTCTTACAGATAGGAAAATTTAAAACAGGTCTTAAATCAGTGTTTCCATCATCTGGAGAAGTTACTCGACCAGCTAAGGCTGGGGCTTGAGAAGCCAAGGCTGTTGAAGAATGGACAAGGACATTGGCAGATACTCTACCAGAGAGAACAGATGACATATTTCCCACATACAGGAAGCGGCCTCCTATTTGGGAGAAGCTGCAATAGATGCTCGGCAGCAGGCTTCTAAAGCATCGGCTGTTGCTCATGGGGCCCTTTGGTTAAGGTCCTGGAAAGCAGATCCAGGGTCAAAGAAGGCTCTGAAATCCTTACCTTTTTTTTGGGAATATAAGTTTTGGAGCAGAATTAGTTAAGATAAATAGCTACTCTGGCAGCTTCAAAATCTGCTGGTCTGCCATCAACAGCTACGTGGCAGTCTTCTTTTCGGTCCTTTCGTCCTCAGGCAGTCTAGTTCTCACAGGGCAACCAAGCAGCAAACTAAAAGGTCCTAGCCAGCTAGACATCCAGCTTCTAAGCCGGACGATAAATCCTTTGCTGATGGGGTGGCTCCCAGGGTGGGAGGCCGACTTCTTCAATTTGCGGACTACTGGCATCAGACGCCTTTGTCCAAGAAGGTGTCTCTCAGGGGTATGCCCTCACTTTCCAGATGCATACCCAGAAGTTTTTTTTTGCACAACTCTACCATCAGATTCTATCAAGGCCTTGGCCCTCCAGGAGGCTATTTACTCCCTGCTGAGGGCCGGGGTGTGATGACCTGTCACTGCCCCCCATCCACGAAGACTGGCATCCGTGGTGAGAAGCACCCAATTTAGAATCCAGAATGGACGCCCTTTGTTCAGATGATCCTTTTCCCAGCCACCACAGGAGGTAGTGACAAACCTCTGGAGTAAGAAGGATCCTCTGGCACTTTATTAGATTGATTCTTTCCAAGTGGAAAGGACAGTATAATCTTTGCAGAGGCCTGGAATGGAACATACCCCATCATGTCGAAGGTGGATACCATTGATCCCAGGACCTGCATCGCTAGCAGAATGGATACCCTTTGCTTCCAAAGCAGCTTGTGTATTCACAACGGATAGGGCAACAATCTTGTCCTTTGGCAAAAACAATCTGTGCCTGAGCATACAGAAGAGCTCCCAGATGTACCATTTGCTGTGTTGGAGAAAGTGATGATTTCTTCCAATTGATGACCCAGCCGTGTTTTGTAAGCAGGTTATGGTCAGTTGAAGATTGTTTTGTAAAACAACCAACCAGTCTATGCCATATGTCATCCAGATATGGCAAAATTCTGACTCCCCGACGCCTGAGATAGGCCATCAAGACTACCATTTTTTTGGTAAATGCCCAGGGAGCCGTAGACAGGCCAAAGGGTAGAGCCTGACATTGGTAATTCTGCTGAAGGACAGCAACCCGTAAACATTGCTGGTGGGATGGAATAATAGGAACATGCAGATATACAGCCTGAACGTCCAGGCATCTACTCACAGAAAGAGGAGAGCTTTGAGTCTTAAAGACACCCCTCCCCCCTTTCCAGGCACACGGTACAGTGCCCTGCCCACGCCAGACCTAGACGGAATACTACACAAGGACAGGCTACATACTGGATCAGCCCTTAAAGCGAAACTGTCACTTTCACACAATTAATTTAACAACCTATGGAGTCAACTCATTAACACAAAAAGACACCGTTCAGCAACAAGTTGTTTACAATGTCACACAAGACCAACTTTATTTTTCCCTAAATCAATATATAGCTTTGTACTACATATAATTTGTTTTGACTTCTCTAAATGTTCACTAAAACATATGGGCAATAGTAGGGTAATGTTAATGGAAAATGTGCTCCTTATTCAGGAGTCCACATTCTGCATCAGTAGGCGCAGCAGTTCTATTTTACTGGGAAATACAGTCCTATAACACACTGCTTTCATAACACTTAGTTTATTGCTTAACTGAACATCAGAGAGTTGGTTCCATGCTGCATCCAAACATTGCCATGTACAAATGTATTTAGGAGTAAACCTATAATCACATGAAAGCCAGTGTATTCTGTAAGTGCACACATGACAGTGGTGTGATACATCATTCATCTCTATATTGCAAATAGAGAGAAAACATTTAAAAAATAGATGATACTGATGCTGCTATTGGGGCATCACAGTGGTATAGTGCTTATCAATACTGGCTCAGAGTACTGAAGCCATGAGTTCAATTCCCACTTATGGCTGTGGGGTTTGTATGTTCTCTCTGGGTTTCCTGCATGTGCTCAAATTTCCTACCACACTCCAAAAACCATACTGGTAGGTTAATTGGATTGAGACAAAATAAGCACACACTTGTATGTTAGGGAAGTTGGAGCCAGGACAGATCAGAATGTACAGCGCTGCATAAATTGGTGACACTACATAAATAAATGATCATTAAAACAGATTACAAAATCTGCATATGCATCTAGCATTATTGCAGGCATTAAAATGATGACATCTTGAATATGTTCGATAATCCAAGACTTAGTGAAAGGTATCGGTGACAGGTTGTACATTCTGCATTAGCTTGCCAGTCGCTTCTTTCTCTGAAACTTCCTTTAAACCCGTCGATTTCCTCAGTATTACCTGTAAGGAGACCACACATTAAATATTCTAATACTAACTGTATTATGTCTAGTGTGCAAAATGACTTTTTTTTTTTTTTTTTTTAATGATAAAAGCTCAAAACTATTTGGAAAATTCTAGTGTCAGACAAACATTACAGAAGTTATGTTATTACAAACTGCAATGGGCACGGCTTATCACATGAGAAGTGCTGTTCAAAGGGAGAGGGAGGGGGGGGGGGGGGTAGGGCGAGTATCCACATCAATTATATATGGCCAGATGTATGGAATGGATTAAAAGGGGGAAAAAGTGATATTTCCCCTATAACTAGCACTTGAGATTGCAAGTGACATTGTTTGAAAAATGTTCCAAGTTTCTACATTGTTATCTATTCTACACATTGTAAAAGCTACAGCAAGTTATACATTCAGAGCCAAGATATATTACTATAGTGTAACAATATCGTGTAA
This sequence comes from Taudactylus pleione, assembly GCA_031769625.1. Taxonomy (NCBI): domain Eukaryota; kingdom Metazoa; phylum Chordata; class Amphibia; order Anura; family Myobatrachidae; genus Taudactylus; species Taudactylus pleione. The sequence continues at coordinate 3,822,633 of JAUIMM010001025.1, forward strand.
CGCAATGATTGCTCATAGGTTGGACTCTGGCGAGCCCTATAAAATGGTTTCATCTCATCTTTGATTCCCAAATACCACTGTTACTAGCCCAAAATCCTCATTTATCCCAGAATGTCTGGCAGCCAGAACGATGATACAAGCGGAAGACCAAACGTCATATTCTGGATATTGCAAAGTAGCGTTGCGGACTTTGACATTTCCTTTTTGTGCCTTAGGGCTACAAAACATACCAGCACTGCATCTAGAAACCTGCTCCTACACTAGGAAAAAATAACATGGATAACGTTGATCAATAGGGCGAGTGCTGGGACAAAAATGGTAGAGGTGATAACTCAAAATGACTATAATGGTTACTAATAACCTAACTTTAGTTTCACATAAATTGAAGGAACTGGTGAAGTACAAGTCGCATCTCCACAATGTGAAATGCAAAAAGTAAAATTCCACTGGTCATAGTCGAAGGGCCATACACGGGAAGATGTGGGCCAATGTGGCACAGCAGCTTAACGCCTGTATCAGCTGTTTATGTGATCTGGCAATATTCAGTAACATGAAGTAGTGAACGTATACTTGGAATCTATAGCGCACAGCAATTAATGTGCTGTAGAATAACAGTAATATTGGTTATGTGCTAACAGCCAAATAGGCCCCCTCGCTACTTCACTATTCATGTTGCTTTGTTTTAGCACATTCAAGTAAAATTATTAAAGGTAACCTTTTAGAGCCACAGTGCGTTAAGGTCAATAGGTCCAGTAACGGCTACGCCAATTTCCATCACCACTCATCAACTTTTAGCCCAACCCGAGGGCCTATGGTGGGAAGAGATTCTTCTAGCACATCCGTTGAATCCACAGGGCCTTGCTATAAAAAAAATAAAAAAAGATAAAACACAATCTGTTATGATTGTTAAAATAAGAATTTCAAATATGACAAGATACAATCGGCAACTTAAAAATCTGAGAATTTAAAACCTAGAGATTCACATAGAGCAGTGGTGCTGTGACACCCGGGGGTGCCTCCGGCCACTTGCCATGGGTTGGTGGTCCAGGAACAAATTAAGTTATTTATGGTCAAAAAGACTGGCAGCCATCAGCTCTGGTTTACCTATCATAAAATGTGGACAGAAGCCGAACCCTGTCCACCACCACATAAATAAGGGTAAGCACAATTTACTTAATTTAATAATTTTTGCAGAATTGCTCAATAAAATCCTTTGGGCCTAGGGCTGCCATGAAGAAAGCATTGATACTCTAGGGGTGCTGTGATTCAAGTTTGAGAACCACTAAGGATATTTCTCATTAGAGGACCATCACATGCAGGCGCACGGTTACCAGTGCCTGGTACCGTAAATACATGCCCCTATGCAATAATTTGGCTGCCAAAGGCATTACTGATTAGACAGCAGGGGGATATTTGTAAATCTCAGAATACAACTTGTGATCATCAATGACAAGATCCAAATGCGCAGGGTTACATTATGTCCCTGCTCCCCTATCCATAGGTTTTCTTACTCACTTACGAGGAATATTGTCCAGTTAATTCCACGATTTCCCTTCTTTGACTGCTTTCCAAAACCCCTGTGAAAAGTGAGAGACAAGTCAGCATAACTTTACGATCAAACTTTCATTCAAAAGGGTAGAGAATGAAAGCTCACCTTACCTATTCTTATGGCCCTTGCTTTCAGGTCTCACTGCTAGACCTACTGGCTTTTTGTCACACCTGTAGTAGCTATCATTCTAGTAGGCTCCAAAAAGATGTTGCTCTCTTGCTAGTCTCTCTTCGTTATTTCAGCTGTAACTAGTCTTGGGGGGGGAAGCTCCTTACTAATCAGCATAGAAAGGCCTTTCACTTCTCGGAAGCTTGCAGCTCTTGTTCCTGCTGTAACTCCTGTAAGACTGACTGAGTCCATACTGCAAAAGCTGGAGAAGTCCTGTGCTAATGAGGTCTCCTGTAATCCTCTGGTCTATAAAGAAGTACCGCTCGCAATTTACTAGTACAATAGACAATTACTTATCTGCAAACAAACATGAACTAATTATGAATGTGAAAAAAAAAAAAGTATGAAAAATGATTGTTCCCATTTGGCTATGGTGCACGGTTCGAGCCCAGATTTGCCAAAGTGCAAATGGTTTTTCTCACCACAAGAGTCTCGTTCAAATTTATTGAATTGAAAACCAAGCTCTGGATAACCAGGATAAAATGGGTGAATGGCTTTCTATTTAAGTATACTCTATTGTACTTTATTGTAATAAAAGATTAAGGCAAAAATTACACCATTTACAAGATTGATATGAGCTAGTGAGACTGCTCAGAATTTAGTAAATTCATATTCTACAGCATGAAGCGAGAAGACGCCAAACACTTGTGTAAATCCAGGCCCCGGCCCTTTATGATGCCCTTATGGAGTAATATCACTATTTGATGATGTAGTCTACTTGTAATTTGTAGACCAGGGGTATAACAGCCTGCTAGTCGCAGGTAGTGGTGAGTTTTCAGCAATTTAGCCACAAAATGTAAAGTGCCCATTTTTTTTTTATAAGGCCAACTTATCACAAAACATGGCGGTTCGGATTTACACCAACTTATCGCAAGTTGGGATCTGGAAAGGAGGCAAAACGTCATCTTTCGTGGAAGCTTTGGATCTCCAGTAGCGGAGAGATGGAGTTTTTGTCTCGTTTTCAGATCAAAGCTAATAGAGGGGAATCCGAACCGTTCAGCTCTGCTTTAATACAGCGGGATAAAGCACGTCAGCTACTACATATACCTCCGGGAGATTTCAAAGAGATAGCTAGATACTGCAACATTAACATATGTACAGAGGGTTCCTTACACACACCTGAGGTCTATAGCTGGAATATTCCAGAAGCATGTAGCCAATATACCTGCCAAAAAATGCTAGGGTCTACTTTTTGGAAATAATTTCTTGATGGCAATGAACTCAACTTCCTTGCTCCTAGATTTTGACAACTAGTTCCTGAATTGTACATTTCATCCACCCATGCAATGTTAGAGCTCTTATCCACACCCAAGTGCCCATCTGTACCAATAATCAATTGCAGGTCACAATGGACACTTTTCTACTAGGTGACCGCAAAACCTTCTCTCCTCACCTCCATGTACAACACTGCACAATAGGTTGGGGCTTTATAAGAATAATTTGGGCCAAGCATACCTTGTATTTGTTACAGACTTATTTAGCCGAAAAACTGACAAAAACAGCTATTCGGACAAATTGGGTAAATCAAAACTGACTTAACCAATTGGTCTGGCCGACCATTTTTGTCTGTTTTCTAGTGTTGAGGAACAAATGGTCGATTAGCTAGAATGATATGGCAGCCAGATTGTTTATCTACCGATACTCTATGTAGGCTATGCCTTCCAGAAACATTCTGTAGTCTAAGTATGTTTCATTAAGAAATATTTAAGAAAAATATCCACACCCTCTCACTGAAGGAGCCTTGGGAAGCAAATGGTTGCAGTTGTTGCCTTTTTTAAAAGGAAGGCAGGTTCCATAACATTGTGGAGACTTTGGAATAGGGAAGGTCCTTTTGCACAGGTTCTACCAAAAGAAAGTCGATATGACAGTTTATAAAGGGCTTCAGATTTAAAAAGTTTATTGCAGTTGATTTAAATGCCCCATAGGAGGGGGGAAAAAAAAAAAAAAAAAAGTCTTGAATAAGGGATACGTAAAGGTAGAACCAGTGCAGCAAAAAAAAAAAAAAAAAAAAAAACAAACAAAAAAAAAAAAAAACGAACCTTGCCTAATCCAAGATTTCATTAAAGGGGAAGCAATCGGGAAGCAGACTGCCTATATACCGGCAGCCGGCTTCCCGACTGTCTTATCCTGGCATGGGTGAAATGGCGGGCGTCTAGATGTAGACGCCCGCATGAGACCGGCATCACGATCGTAGTGATGCCGGGCGCCGTGAGCGGACAGCCGCGTGGGGGGGGGGGGTTTAATGCTTAGGTGTAGGGCTCCCGGGGGGGGGGGGGGGGGGCTTAGGGTCAGGCACCCACCCGGGAGGGTTAGGCTAGGGGGAGGAGGGTTAGGCACCCCCCCAGGGGGTCTTAGGTTTAGGTAGCGGGGAAGGGGATTGTTAGGGTTAGGCACTCCTAAGGAGGGTTAGGTTGGTGGATACTTACCTATCCACGATCGGGATTTCCAGCGCTGTCGGGCTTCCGCTGCGTCGCACTCTGCTCCTGTCGGGCTGCCGCTGACGGGAATCGAACCGCCGACCATGCGGCGGCGGTATTTCATACCCATTCCCATTAAAGTAGGGTACACAGCTGGCTGACGAATCAGCAAGTATGTGGCCGTACATACACACTTAAAATCGTCCACCTTACAAGTCTGTCCGCAGAAACCAGTTGTGACATGGTCACAGATTCCTGCAGCCAGCATATCGTGGGTGACAATATATTGTTCACTGGCTGTGTACAAACGATATATTGTCCAGAGTGTAAGCAGCATTAAGAGTCACAAATCAGCAAGATACATTCAAGTACATACGTCAAGAGCTATGTGTGGAGGGACCTCTGAGTGTACGCCAGAAGTTTCAAAAATAACTCACTAACGGTATGACTTGTTACATATTGAGGATATAGAATTCGCTCAACCTGCTGCCAATCATTCAAGGCAGCCAATTTATATTCTAGCATCCAGCAAGAATCTATGGTGGTGAATCAATTCAGCACGAGGTGAATAGCCCTGTGCAGTTGGTGCCAAATAAATTCAGTGCACTGTTTAGGCCAACTATAAACTTTGTCCGAGAATGTCGGTTCTCTCGATTTAACCTTGGCGTTCAGTCTAAGAATGCCAGTTCTTGCGACTAAAGTGCAAACCGCAATGTCAGTTACTGCCGCGAATAGCTGGAAAAACAGCCTCGCTGTTGGCACTTTAGTCGGATTTCTACTCGCACCCTCAGGAGGGTGTGGGAGGATATCCTTTAGTCGGGCTAACATCGTGGTCAGTTGAATCTCTCTGGGAACCCCTTCCTGGGGCTATTCAACAATCGCAATTAATTGAATCACCCCTATGTGACCACCACATATACATCTGTGCTGGGATTTATGAAGTCGTGAAGAATACTACTGAGGATTTCATTTAGAGTTTCATCACAGTTTTCATTTATTACTAGGTCCACCGCACCATCAAAACTAGTAACATTTAATTCAATAAAAAAACACTATAGGATTCCAAGCTAGTCATCTCGTTACTGGACCTGAGCTTTCAGGGTTCAGCAAGGTGGACCAGGCACCTTCTATTGGTTCTCAGCCACTTCCAACACTATCAGGGATATTCAATATGGGAGCGATAACATCGTTTTGCGTTAATATCGCACTTTTGACGTCATTATCGCAGGTTTGACTTTTACACCGTATTCAATTTCAAAGACTTATCGCAGTTTTGAAAAGTCTGATAAAAAACGGGGATAACTTTTCACCATTGAATAGGTGTCGAAAAGAGTGCAGAATTGGGGTTTAGGGGTGCAGGCTTAAAAAAAAATAGCCTGCACTTCTGGGAATGACATTTAAAAAAGAACTGTCAAAAAAAGTTAAAAAAAATAGGGACACCCCAAAAAAAATGTAAAAATTGGGGTGAAAAAAAAATATATGGGAAAAAATTGTTTAACAATAAGGAAATAGGTTCAGGGCTATTCTGCAAGTATGCGGCAGGTGTTTTGAAGAATAGAATTATAGCGGCAGGTGCACAAATGCAGCATATTTAAAAACTTACTTTAGGGACATAAAAATGTGCTAGTACCCATTTTCATGTACCCCAAATTTGATGTTATTTTCGTTTTTTTAAGTGGACCTAAGTGCTCTTCTGCATCACTTCAATGTCGGGAAAAAAACACCTGCTGCAGCTATTTAAATCCCCGACTTTCAATTAAAGGCTAAAACGGGGGTACCCAGTGTTCCCCTATGTTTTTACTACTTTAGGGTCTTACAATTTTTTTAAGGAAAAATTCGTAACTTTACGCAAATCCAACTTCGAAGTTTCCCGTTTTCGTTAATTTTATATTGAATACGGGTATAAGCGGGAGCGCGCCCGATACTTTAACGCAGGTAAAAACTCCGATATGAAACGTTAACTTCGACAGTGAAGTTAACGTTTCATATTGAATACCCCTCAAAAAGCGCAGGGGTTTCAGTAAGGGTTCCAGAGGCTGACTGAAATGTAGGGATGGACCAAAGCCTAGGCATTAGAATATATAAATATTCTCCCTCTGGCTGTAAAAAAGTCGTCTTTATCTTCACATTAAGAGTAACAAATTACTACAACTGCATCCAGAAGGGAAGCCTAAGATCTAAGCTGGGTCGCTATGGCTAAAAGGCTGAAACATAATAGATCATGTTGTTAGGTCACAAAAGTTTAGCATTAGATCGTCAGACAGAAATGACTGCTTAGAGCACATTAGGATGCAGGGAGTGCTTGCTGCAAGCACAGCCAGATTACACACAGATAACTGGCCCCTGTACAGTAATACATCCTCAGTACATAGCAAGGGCTTGGCCACAGTGTCACGTGTCTGGTACAAGAGCCAAACGTTATTTGGCCATTCACCATTTCAAATACTCCAAAACCACAACCCACTGCAATTAATACAGAATGTGTAACCTAACGCATAGAAACTTGCACAACTAGACAATGTCATGGATAAAAACCTAACTATTGGCATTTACATTGGGAGATTTCACACAAAATAGTATTTTCATGGTAAAGCCAAGAGGTTCCATTTACATCATACAAAATCCTCTGTAGATTCATTGGCCATGGGGTAATCCCCACCAATACTCAGTACAAACCCCTTAAATAGGGTCAGTCATTTAGATGTAATCACCCGTGCAGTGGATATCCTTAAAGTTTTGGAGTTGGCAACCACTGAGCCTAATTGCAAGCGTTCAGCAGTCTACCTCAGTGGTACCTCAGGACCCCCCCCCCCCCCACAGTTCACATTTTGCAGCACAGGTGTACTCATTACTCACCGACATTTTAAAAGCTCTACAGGTGGATAGAATTATTTAACTTGTGATTCTGTGAGGAGACCTGGAAAACATGCACTGTTTGGGGTCCTGAGGACAGAGTTTGAGAGCCTGTGGTCTACCTGACTCAGCCACTATGGAAAACAGTCTAAGCACTAATTCACAATGGAGCAGGTCAACTTGTGAACAGGACTGGAAAAATGTAGTTAAAGGAATCATTGATCCCTTTAAAATATGCTCCAGGCAGTTGCCAAAACATTAGGCCAAGTTATGTTACTGTGGGTATATCCTACAGCAGTGGTCAGAGAACAGGGGTAAATTACCCCAGATGGGGTAAAAATGAAATTCCTGGGGGTAATGGACGGACAGGCGGGCATGCATATGAATCATTCTATAATATAGAATAATTCATATACATGCCCGGCTGTGCCACAGGGAGGCCCTAAGCCGGACGCCCGCTGAGATGTTATTACCAGAGGGCGCCCGGCTCCTTCCCTGCAGCACCGTGTTAGCCGGAGGCTGGAGTTCTCTTCTGAACTCCAGCTTCCGGTTCTCTCCATTGCACACTATGGGAGAGACGTCATGACTCAGAGGAGCAGCCGGGCGGACAGGACGGCGGATACAGGAGAGAGGATCAAGTGGTTTTTTTTTGTACAAGCAGCACTACAGGGGCATTATATGGGGGCACTACTACCCAGGGGCATGATATGGGGCACTACTAGAGGGGTATAACTATACAATTTCCTTCCTTTCAAATCAAGGGGATAATGTCGGCGTAACTAAATATATTTTGGGGTAAAAGGTAAAAAAAAAGTTCCCTGACCCGTCCTACAGGTTTAATTATTTGTTCCCACTACGGCCCTGTGTGGTGTTTGTATATTCGCCCTGTGCTTGCGTGGGTTTCCTCCGGGTGCTCCGATTTCATCCCACTCCCAACAAAATGAACGTGTGTGTGGGGTAGGAAATGTAGATTGTAAGCTCCACTGGGACAGGGTCTGATGTGATGGCCAAATATTCTCTGTAAGTCACTGTGGGTGCACTAAATAACTCGTAAAAAAAAAAAAAAGTTTACATAAAAAGTACTATTGTACGATTACATGTACATAGCACTTTGGATGTTCCAGTTGACTAGGCTTTCTGCATTTGCGGGACGTTACAGAGCACTCTCTAAACTAAGGCAGCCCTATAGCCTGGATTCACACAAGCTCTGATATCTTTGCGCAATATGAGGCAACTTCTGTTTACACTTCAACACAGTAATTCAAATGGCACTTCAGTATTGGGTGCCCTTTATTACACATACCATATTAGACTTTAAAAAGCAGGATGTTTAAGTAATACAGTTGGGTATAGGTTCATTTAGACACAGTCTGCCCTTTATTGAATATATACTATTAAAGTCACTACAGGCATTAAGTGCACAGTAGTCTCTTCAAATCATGTTCTAAAGTCTTTGGCTTGTTCCAAGATTCAAACGTTATTGTATATCATGTCACAAATAACAGAGCCAGGCAACATGGCAATGCAAGGGGATATTCTTATGTACCAAATAGTGTATTTATTGGACGCATGCTGGGATATACAGATAGGGTAACCACTTTCCTCATGGCTAGCATTCAAGCAAGGAAACAGGAGACAGAGGCAAAGTCACCAACACAATAGGTAGTAATGCCTACCAAGTCATCCAGTGTGAAATCTGACAATGGGATGAGGAGACAAGAAAACTGCATCTCTTTAAATTGTAGAATATACAGCCAAATGAGTTGTAAATGAGACAGGACCTACCATAGATTAAGCCCACCTAATTACCACTGTTCCATAAGGAGATGAGGCACCAAAGCCTTTTCAATATCCATCAATAGCCACCAGGAGGGAATCTGTATGGCAGAACTCCTGCATATGTGCCCCCACAAACGGTGTGAGGCACTGCCTCTTTTGAATTTTCTTGGATGTAGGTACAACGAAAGGCACAAGCCACCGTTTTGGAAGGAAACGCAAGAAACCCCTCAATGATAAATAAGGTGACCTTTGGAAGGATGCCAGCTGGAAACTCATCTAGCAAATAAAAACTACTTCAAAGAAGGAAAACACTAGGCACCAAACCGCTCAAATATCACCTGGGTGGTCCTTCAAGGCTAGGTTAAAAAGAATGGACACCGGCCATTTCAGCAGAAAAAAGGAAATTTCTATCTAGTATTAATGGGTAGAAAGTGGAGCATGACCCCAGTGTCTGGTTAAATGAGTATAGCCACTTGATATTTACTTCTAGTGCCATGGTCTTAAGAAGGGACAGCAGGCAGATCTGATCAAAGGCGGTGAGACAAATAAAACCGTCCGGTTAAGTTACTGTACTTCTGTGCCAAACACCACCCAAATCTTACTAAGAATTGGGAGGGTGGAAATACAGATAAAAAAACAAAAATTAATGTCAGCAGTGCACATGGATTCCATGCTATTGTCCCAAAGACTAGGTATAGGTAGACAATCAATACAAGATAGGAGATCTCTGGTCAACTAGTCACATATGACCCTGGAGTAGCCTCATCTTACTGTAGGTCATAGCACCAGTTAACTAGATGCCCCTCAGGTATCAGAACTCCTGCCCCTAATGTGTGTGTCTAGGCCTCTGGGTACACTAGGTTCTCTAAACTGTGGGAGGTATAGCGGTGACAAGCTGCTATGGATTTTGAGAGGAAACCAGACTGTCAATTGGTTGTTCCATAACTGACCTGAAGCTGGACTACCCTGATACTTCAAACATTTGATCTGGACCTCAAATTGCCTTTCAAGAAACTCCATGTGCCGTAGGGTACTCTGCGGCTTATAGGAGCCATCTTGTTGCCAACTGCTGAGCTTCCTGCAAGGCGGCAGTGGGTCTAGTGGTCTCAAAACTGCAACCAAAATGGTTTAGGCAGTAGGAGCAGACTCTGCTGCACACTCCAGGGACAGCAGAGGTTGTCTTATTCTGGGTAATAGGAGGAGCCAAATATGAAAAACTACAAAGCATTAGCATCATGTGCCGACCCATGCCATCGCTAAAGAGAAGTGACAGGTTAAGTTAGAATTTCCTTCCAGTGTACGTGTCCCCTAGATTATACCAAACAGGAAGTGACTTTACCGCAGCTACTTTAAAATAGTCTATTTCCAATTTCAGTTCAATGGTCATCTATAAGCTTTCCTCAGTAGGATGAAGAATTCTTCCACTTGAGCATCAGTGCATTAATAAAAAAAGGTACCACCAGAAATAAGAGCAACCTAGCCAAGAAACCTTCCCCTCCCCCCAAAAAAGAAATAAAACAGACAATGAAGGGAGGAGAAAATCTAATCAAAGAATGCACTGGATAGGATCAGTTTAAGGCAAGAGCAGTAAAGCTAGCGCATTAATAGATGAAAAATTACCTGTATCTACGATTTTAGTCATGCCCCTATGATCTTTACAAGTGCCCAACTAGGAATATATAACATGAAAGCGTCATTTAGAAGCCATGTCAAATGTGACAAGTAGAAAAAGTCAAAACCATGGAAACCAAGCAGCATAAAATTCTACTATCTGAATTAGTAAGTCCAAAAAGTCTGAAGTTATTTGATCAACTTTATGCTTAACACACCCCCCCCAAATGGTATTTTTTTTTTTTAATTATAGAAGGAATGTACTGAAACAAATCTTTATCCTGCCATGATATGCCCTTATGTGGGCTACCACAAAAGCTGCATTTAATAGCTGTTGGAAAAGGGTAATCCTACCTGCTATATTGCAAACAAAACAATATTGGGAAAACCCATCTCAGGGCAGCTGTTATTTGTGGTGGCACAAAACCAACATGGTTTTGGAAACTTGGTGTTCTAATAATGGTGGTCTTAACCACCAAAAGGACTACTCTCCATGGAAGAACGTTGTGCTAAAATAACGTGAGGCAAGCTTACAGATACAAGCCAGTTTATTAGAAAACATACAAGGAGTGGGCAGAAAAAAAAATTAAAAATAATAATTCTTACGTTGGTAGTGAATATCAATTCCTACAAACTTAAATAAGATCATGCAAGTAGTTTCTGGCTAGTTCTATATGGAAAGCTATATAAACAACTTGGCAAGTAGTGTCAAAACAAAAATCTCAGATTGTCTATAGGGGGAGAAAGAGGAAAAAAAAAAAAAAAAAAACTCAAACACTAAACCCAATTACACATACTTTTGTCAATACATCACTTCAGGTACAGCAACAAAATAGTGACTACCATGGTCTAATACATTTATACAAAATGGCACACGAGCCTACATTATGAAACATTTTAAACATGGCGATAGTAATTGATATTTTAGGCTACCAATCATCTGACCTGACTGAACCAGACAGTGATGTTCAGAATAAACAGAAGTGTACCAAGTCCTTAAGACATTTCATTAGTACACAGGTTCTCAACCTCTGTCCTCAGGATCCCAAACAGTGCATGTTTTCCAGGTATCCTCATAGATTCACAAGTGAAATAGTTAGCTCCACCAGTGGATCTTTTAAAATGTGTCAGTGAGTAATGAACACATCCGTGCACCTGCTAGGTGATCTGGAAAATGTGAACTGTGTGGGGTCCTGAAAACAGTTTGAGAACCCCTGCACTAGTATGTTCGCCTCAACTTGGAGACAATTCAGTCTAAGGCAGAGGTTCCCAAACGCAGTCCACAAGGCACCCCAACAATTCAGGTTTTGGAGATATCCATGGTTGAGCACAGGTGGTTAAATCAAATTGACTGAGGTACTAATTAAGTCACCTGTGCTCAGCCATGGATCTCTCCAAAACCTGAACTGTTGGGGAGCCTTGAGGACTGCGTTTGGGAACCTCTGGTCTAAGGGGTAACTGTACTAAAGGGTGGGTTTACAAAAGTGAAGGTACACAGCCCATAGCAACCGAATTTCAGCTACCACTGCCTAAAATGTACCAGATAAACTAGAACCAGATCTCTGGTTGCTATGGACAACTACCTAAACCCAAGCTTTAGTGAATTTACCCAAAACTTTAATAGATTTGGGAGCAGGAGAGGAAATAAAAACCCCTCAACCAGTTTTATCGCTTGAAATACCACTGCGGAAAGGGTCACTCTGGTCATTGGGAGTTGCACCCATGGATACTTCCAGGTACACATTTGTTAATAATCTGACTAACTCATGAATAAAAAAGGAGCATGTTTATTTTTGTTGAGCAATCCTTTGTGCCCTGATAAGTGAAGAATACTGAACTGCACAAAATAGTTTAAAAGTTAAAAATTCCTTAATTCTTTATTCCTGGTTTCACTAGCACAATTTACAGGGCAATATACCTGATGTAATGGGGAAATGGGAGAAAAACTACAACAGATAAAAAGATCTCAGGAATGTACATCTAATCAACACTACATTGCATTAATCATCAGCTGCACTGTTAGCAAACTGTGGCTATTACAGTCCTGAACAAGAAATGCCTCCTCTGTATAAAGCTGCGGTAACTTTTCTGACTATGGATCATCGCTGCTCCTGAAGATTTTACAGTTCCTCTAATGCACATGGACGACTGTCTCAAAGTAACCTGCAGCTTTCCTGACAACTCCTCGCTCTCTTGCTAAGAACTGTAGCCTGTTGAATGATATAGGACAAGAAGGTTATTACTCAAGTGATTCTCCAGCCAAATCCGATTAGCACAAGACAGAAAACAGCCATTAGAAGTTACCTTTTTCTGTTGTAGACTCAAAACCTTCTGTTGCCGTAGCTGCTGCCACCGCCACCTCCCCCTCCTCCACCACCACCAGATCCGTAGCCACCTATGAAAGAGTGAGTTTAGCTTTGTTAAAGAAAAAAAATAAAATAAAATGCAAAGCAGATACAAAAACCAAACGCTACACACCACCATAGGGGCCGCTGCCACTTCCAGAGCTTCTTCCGCTAAAGCTTCCTCCTCCGCCGCTTTTCATGGGACCATAACTGGATTGCTGCTGGCCACCATAGTTTCCAAAGTCATTGTAGTTACCTGCAAATTGACAGTTGCCACAAAAACCAAAATGTTTTTTTTTTTTAATGTACAAAAAAAAACCCCAACCTGAAGAATGGAAGGCCTTCAAATAAGAAAATAAAATAAATAAAAATATATATTTAAACTATGTGACTTATTTTATTTTAAGTCGTAAAATTTCAGGCCAAACTTACCACCACCAAAGTTTCCGCCTTCATTGTAACCATCATATCCAGAACTGCTGCCGCCACCACCACCATATCCACCTCCTTGGTTTCCATAGCCTGGGCTTCCTCCGTAACCTCTGCCGCCATACCCAGGGCCACCACCACCATAATTACCACCACCACCACCTAGGTACAAAGAAAAGTAGTAAAGGAAAGGCATTGAGTGAATGTACAGTATATACTGGAAGTTAAACCAGGTTACAGCTAAAATATTTGATAAACATTTTATAATTGGACAGTGTGGGGTATGTACATGTACGAGTTAAAAACAGGAGAAAAAAACAGTATGATAACGTCAACCTGAAAACTCTACTACTGGAATACTACTTTGTATTTGGAGAGAGGCCAAAGTGCGGTTTCTTCAAACACCTGCTTACTCCATGTCCTGCACACTACTTACTGGCCACCCTGCTTACTCCATGTCCTGCACACTACTTGCTGGCCACCCTGCTTACTCCATGTCCTGCACACTACTTGCTGGCCACCCTGCTTACTCCATGTCCTGCACACTACTTGCTGGCCACCGTGCTTACTCCATGTGCTGCACACTACTTGCTGGCCACCGTGCTTACTCCATGTGCTGCACACTACTTGCTGGCCACCCTGCTTACTCCATGTCCTGCACACTACTTGCTGGCCACCCTGCTTACTCCATGTCCTGCACACTACTTGCTGGCCACCCTGCTTGAACATTGCAAGGAGATAACACTTGCTTGATACACCTCTGAAAGTTTAAAATCTTACCCTTACAGCTTCTGCTCTCCCCCCTGGACACTACCCAGATGGACCTCAGTGACCTAGCCATGAATATCTGTCCATATACCTTCTCACCCTAATACCCTAGCCATCAATCCTAATACCCTCACCCTAAATCCTTATGCTAATACCCGAACACATTAACACTCACCCTTAAGATCTATTGGTGAAAACAAGAGATATGGTAAGAACTTACCTTTGTTATCTCTGTTTCTACGAAGTCCATAGGGTCCACAGGGTTGACCTTGGGGTTATAGCTGGAACAGGATCCATGGGCACCACACAGTTAAGCTTTTAGCTCCCAGGATGCACTTGGGTCCTCCTCTATAGCCCGCCCCCGAGCCACAGGCACCTCAGTTGGTAAGCAGCCTAGGCCGGAGGAGAATATGGAACAGAGAGAAGGAAGACTGGAACACACAAGAAACCATACTCACAGCAATAGGAGACGGAAAACCGGTGACCAGCCACACAGCCCATTTGAAGCCAGGTGCGTCAGGGCGGGCGCCCTGTGGACCCTATGGACTTCGTAGAAACAGAGATAACAAAGGTAAGTTCTTACCATATCTCTTGTTTTCTACTTCAGGGTCCATAGGGGGTCCACAGGGTTGACCTTGGGGATGTCCCAAAGCAGTACAACTAAGGGCGGGGACGCTCCTGTGCTGAAAGGAGTACCCGGCGCCCAAAGGATGCATCCTGAGAGGCAAAGGTGTCAAACGCATAGAACCTCAAAAACGTTTGAATTGAAGACCAAGTGGCCGCCCTACACAGCTGAACAGCAGAAGCGCCACGTCTAGCAGCCCAAGAGGGACCCACAGAACGAGTGGAATGAGCCTTAACAGAGGCTGGCACAGGTAAGCCCTCCTGTGCATAAGCCTCACAAATAACGGAACGAAGCCAACGGGCTAACGTTTGTTTGTTGGCAGGCCAACCCCTCTTGTGAAAACCAAAGAGGATAAACAAGGAATCAGACTTCCTAACCGAAGCCGTCCGGTCTACATAAATTCTAAGCGCCCGGACCACATCTAAGTCTCACCAGCTGAAAGATCAGGGGACTGAAAAGCTGGCACAACAAGTTCCTGATTAATATGGAACTTCGAGACCACTTTGGGCAAAAACTCAGGACGAGTGCGGAGCACCGCTCTGTCCTGGTGAAAAATCAGGAAAGGAGGGCGACAGGAAAGCGCCCCCAATTCAGACACCCTCCTGGCCGAAGCAATTGCCAGGAGAAAAACCGTCTTAAATGTCAGCCACTTGAGCTCCACCGCCTCAAGAGGCTCAAACGGAGGACCCTGCAGGACCCGTAGCACCACCGCCAAGTCCCAAGGAGCCACAGGAGGCACAAAGGGAGGCTGGATCCTGAGAACACCTTGGAAAAAGGTGTGAACGTCTGGTAGTATTGCAATCCGCCGTTGAAACCACACGGACAAGGCGGACACATGAACCTTCAGAGATGCAAGGCGTAAGCCGAGATCCAATCCTGACTGAAGAAATTCCAAGATCCTAGAAACTCGGAACACCTGAGGATCATAAAGTCTGGACTCACACCACTGAAAGTAAGTATGCCACACTCTGTGATAAATCCGTGCTGAAGCAGGCTTGCGTGCCCTGAGCATCGTACCAATAACCGAACTGGAGAAGCCCCGAGACCTCAAGACGGCTGTCTCAAGAGCCACGCCGTCAAAGACAGCCGACCCAGATCCGGGTAAAGGCAGGGCCCCTGAGACAACAGGTCCCGACGTTGAGGAAGAAGGTACGGAGCGTCGATGGAGAGGCTCCTCAGATCGGAGTACCAAGGACGTCTGGGCCACGCCGGAGCTACCAGCACGAGCATGCCGCCGTCCTGCTTGAATTTCCGCAGAACCCGAGGAAGCAGGGATATCGGAGGAAACAGATACGCCAGGTGAAACGTCCATGTCACCGACAGCGCGTCCACCAGACTTGCACCTGCGTCTCTTGTCCTTGACCCGTAAACGGGCAACTTGTGATTGTGATGGGAGGCCATCAAGTCCAGCTCCGGCAGTCCCCACCTGTCCACGAGTAGCTGAAACACCTCTGGGTGAAGCGACCATTCCCCGGGATGCACGTCGTGACGGCTGAGGAAGTCCGCCTCCCAATTGAGGACTCCGGGGATGAAGACCGCCGAGATCGCTGGAATGTGACCCTCCGCCCAAGACAGGATACGAGACACCTCCGACATCGCTGCCTGACTGCGAGTTCCGCCTTGGTGATTGATATACGCCACCGTGGTGGCGTTGTCGGACTGCACCTGTACCGCCCTTCCGTGAAGAGCGGGGCCGGACGACTGCAGGGCCTTGTATACTGCCCGCAGTTCCAGGATGTTGATGGGGAGAAGTGCTTCTTCCGCTGACCAACGACCCTGAAGCGACAAAGAGCCGGTCACTGCCCCCCAACTCCGGAGACTGGCATCCGTCGTGAGCAGGACCCAGTCCGGGATCCAAAATGGGCGCCCCTCGACCAGATGAGCTGTCTGAAGCCACCAAGCCAAAGATAGCCGAACGTCCGGAGACAACACCAGCACCTGAGAGCGGATCCGGTGAGGTAACCCGTTCCATTCTGATAGAATCAGCCCCTGCAGGGGCCGGGAATGGAACTGGGCAAATTCCACCATGTCGAATGTCGACACCATGGACCCCAGAACTCTCATAGCCGAATGGACCGACAGGCGGCAACGGCTCAGGCAACTGCGTATCCGCAGCTGTAGTGAGGCGACCTTCTCCGGAGTCAGGAAGATCCTTTGCTGACGCGAATCCAGCAGGGCTCCCAAATGAACCATCCGCTGTGATGGAATCAGAGAGGACTTTTTCCAATTTATCAACCACCCGTGTGCTTGCAGGCAAGCGATCGTCAGGTGGAGATGTTGAAGCAGTACCTCCGGGGAGCTCGCCAGCAACAGGAGGTCGTCCAGGTACGGCAGCAGCCGTACATTCTGGTTCCGAAGATGTGCGGCCATGACCGCCATAATCTTCGTGAACACCCTCGGTGCCGTGGAGAGACCAAAGGGTAGCGCCCGGAACTGATAGTGGTGTTGAAGGATAGCGAACCTCAGATACCGCTGGTGTGAAGATGCTATCGGAACATGGAGGTAGGCGTCCTGGATGTCCAGGGACACCATGTAATCCCCCGGTTCCATCGCCAGAATGATGGAACGTAACGTTTCCATCCTGAACTTGGGAACTCTGAGGAATTTGTTCAGAGACTTCAAGTTGAGGATAGGGCGATGAGAACCATTGGGTTTCTGCACCAGAAACAGAGACGAATAATACCCCGTCCCTCGTTGTGATAGAGGAACGGGAACAATGACCCCTGCTTTCAGCAAGGACTCTATAGCCTCCTGAACCTGTAACGCCTTGGTCTTGTTCTGAGAAGGACTTGTGCAGAAAAACTGGTGGGGTGGTCTGTGCCGAAAAGACAGGGCGTACCCCTGGGAGACCACTTCTCGAACCCAGGCATCCGTGGTGGTATTGTGCCAGCACTGGGCAAATAGAAGAAGTCGGCCTCCCACTCTGAGGTCCCCCAGAGGGAGGCCCGTCCCATCAGGCCGCAGGTTTATCTTCCTGCTTGGAAGAAGGGCGCCGAGCACTCCAGGCTTGCTTCTTGGGTTTAGAGGCCGTCTTACTCGCAGACTGTCTCGGGAAGGACTGACCTTTCGCCTTACCCTGAACCCGAAAGGAACGAAAAGCCGAACTCCGAACCTTAGCAGGCAGTGCCGCCGAAGGGAGGAAGGCCGACTTGGATTTAGCCAGGGTGTCCACTATTTTGTCCAAGTCCGGACCAAATAGTAATTCCCCATTGAAAGGTAAGGCCTCCAGACCTTTCTTTGAATCAGAGTCCGCTCTCCAGGACCGCAACCATAAGGATCGGCGGGCAGACACCGCTGCAGCCGATACCCGCGAGGTCAGCAGACTAGCATCTAAAGAAGCTTCTCCAATGTAAGAAGCGGCGTCCCTCATTTGTTCCAACAACGCCCGCTGGACATCCGGAGCGTCGTCCGGGAAGGTATCTTCCAATGCATTGGCCCACCCCTCAATGGCCTTGGCCACCCAGGAAATGGCCATGGACGGTCGGGCCACCGCCCCGGAGAGGGAGTAAATAGACTAAGCAAGTCTCAACTTTCCTGTCCGTGGGATCCTTCAGCGAGGATATCGACGGTAATGGTAAGGTGGCGCCCCGAGTTAAACGGGTGACATGGGAATCCACCGCCGGTGGAGTTTCCCATTTTTTACAATGTGCCTCAGGGAAGGGGTAATTAGAAGCCAACCGCTTCTGAGGAAGGAATCTCTTACTGGGCGCCTGCCAAGCTACCGCCATATGATCCGTCAACTGATCCGACAGGGGAAACACCGCAGAAGCCACCTTAGTTTTTTTGAAACTAGGAAACTTCGACCTAGGAACCGGTGCCTCATCCTCTATAAGAAGAATAGCTCGCACCGCCCTAACTAGTGCTCGCACATTAATGGACGACTTGGTATCCATTTCTTGGACCGAGGCGTCCGAGTCAGTGTCATCAGGGACCTCCCCATCATCTGAGGAACCCTCTGAGTCAGATACCTGAGCAGCCCGTGTCATGAGTGGGCGTTTAGAAATCCTAGAAGGCATATCAGTCTGCAACATTGACCGAAAAGCTGAGGAAGCGGACGCCAAATTTTGCACGGAGTTGGAGAGCACATCCACCCATGGTGGAGGCATCGCCATAGGGGCCTGAAAAGGTACCACAGGCTGCTGCGGCACAGGGGAAGCCTGTATATACATAGGCAACCCCGCATAGGGACCAACTGATTGAGACCCAGGAGGACTCCGCAACAACTGCGGGACACCCGGGGAATGGGGGATGGTCGGCTGGGGCACCGCCCTAGTAGGGAGAGCAGTCGGGACCGACAGACGGTCCGCAATAGACACCAGCACTTGAGAAAACATCGCCCACGGTGGTTCCTGCGCCAGAGAAGGTCTGGATGGGCCAGGAGCCACCTGGCATCGACTACACAGGCCATCCTGTGACAAATCCTCCCTATCTACTCCTGCAGAACAGCGTCCGCAGGAGGCCAACACCGGAGCCACTGAGCGCTCAACCTCCTCGTCTGACATGACAGAATATATTATATATCTGGCACCAGGGTAGAAGTAAAACGCACTCACCGGTGTGCTGAACAACAGCCCACAATATGGCACTGAGTAGCACACAACTGTATGTGACGGACCTCACAAATACGTGATCTATATAAGTGAGGTCAGTAGAAACGCCCCTCCCCCACACACCTGCAGGGCTTGTAGGAGAAGTAAAGGGATAGGTATAAGCTGACAGTAAGCGGAAAATAAGCACAGACAGGCAGCACTAGCAAAAAGTCACATACCATGCAGGAAGATATACTCACTGCACCTTTACACTACAATCAACCTGCCCAGATTCAGTGTCTGGGAGGGCTATAGTGCTGTGTACGCTGTCCTTAATCAGGGGAGAGGTACACAGGGGGACCGGTCCGCGTGCTCCCTGAGATCTGCGCTGCCACTGGGAAAATGGCCGCTGGAGACCTGAGGAGGAGTGGCCGAGGAATCTGCAGCTCAGCGACGCCAGACTGCGTGCTGAAAGGCGCGCTGAGCTGAGGGGAGGAGCCGCTGACAGGGAAGGCTTCCTCCCCTGGCTGGCCATAACCCCAGGGATGCTGGCTTCCCGCTTGCCGGTTATCCCTGGTGGTCTAGTGGTCCCACGGGTTATGGGGGGGCCCGCCGCCACTGCCAGCAGCCTCCGGTCTGTCCCCCGGACCGGAGGCTAAAGGACTGCATTTAAGGCATTCCGCGCGCCGCCGCTAGCCAGCGACGCGCGGCTTACCTGAATCCCCGGCGACTCCGGCAGCAGTCCTGGGAGGTAGACAGAGTCCGGCTAGTACGGACTCTGCCCTCCCGCCGCGATCCCCAGATCAGTACTGGCGTCGCAGCGCCAGTCGGGGAACAGAGCGGCAGCGTGGGCGTCTGTACAGACAGCCCTTCGCTGCCGTCTGTAGTAAAAAGATTAAAAATAAATAAAATTTAACTTAAAATAAAAAGCTTCTGGGGGCTGCTCCTGCAGCCCCCCTGCGCGGTGACCGACTCCGGCCGGGCACCAGCTTACACTGAGGTGCCTGTGGCTCGGGGGCGGGGTATAGAGGAGGACCCAAGTGCATCCTGGGAGCTAAAAGCTTAACTGTGTGGTGCCCATGGATCCTGTTCCAGCTATAACCCCAAGGTCAACCCTGTGGACCCCCTATGGACCCTGAAGTAGAAAGTACGCTATACAAGTGCGCTAAACCCAAACACTAATACTCTAACCCTCACCCTTAATCTTACTACCCTAACAAACTACCCCTTTCCCTTAATGTTAGAATTTTAGCGTTTAAGTTAACACCCTAACCAAACCCCTAATCCAGCTCTACCCTAACCATACCCTAAAAAGGGCAGACCATCAAAATCTATGTTTCTGAGTAAGTGGCCAAAGGGTAGGGATAGGCATCGATAGTGGAAATATCAATTTTCCACATTTGTTATCAGATTTCTTAAGTCTATCATGAGGTTTTGACGTCTCACTACCCATTATCACCAAATACACAATATTCCTTGATTGACTGCAAGTACAGCGGCCAGCAAGCCCCATTCTAACCTGGGGTCCTTCACTGCGCATCTAGGGCCTGCAGGGCACAGTTTTGTGACATATGCCACTGTAACCGGAGACTGACTATTCTAGAACTTTGAATTGTCTATTTTATTTCCACTACAAAACCACCTTGTTTCATAACAAAGTTTCACAAAGGTGAAAAAAAAATTACATAACCCATCTTATTTCCTTACTATGGGGTGGGCACCCACTTACCATCACCACCAAAGCCATTGTATCCATCTCCACCACCACCACCGTAACCCCCTCTGCCACCACCATATCCACCTGCAGGCAAAAATTAAGTTACATTTCAATTTCTTCTAGCACACAACAAGGCTATGAGTGCACACCACCTGGGTCGGTGGCCTTACCTCCTCCTCTGTTACTGAAGCCCCCACTGCCGCCGCCACCACCCCCACCTCCACCTCCTCTTCCGAAGTTTCCGCCACTGCTTCCATAATTTCCACCTCTACCCATGAAGTTGCTTCCGCCACCTCCACGCCCTAACAGACAAGAAAAGCATGGTCTCCAAACCCGCTGAATAAATGCCCTACTCAAGCGCCTGCCACATTGGTAGATAAAGCAGATTACCTCTCTGGGAGCTGGCCGTTTGCATCTCTTGCTTTGAAAGTGCCTTTTTCACTTCACAGTTGTGCCCGTTAATGGTGTGGTATTTCTGTACTGAAAGACAAATAAAAATATTTTTTACTTTTAAAGAGACTGCAGTTAAGGTACACTCAGTAACTTTCATTTATACATAATGTGTTAATTTCATATGTATATAGACATAGCTAACATGGTTTTCTTCTGTAAGAAATAAAATATCCGAGCCTGGTAAAACTGATCCTGAAGAAACCGCCTCCTAATCTAAGGCTGGGTACACACTGTACGACGTGTACCCAGCCGGACATCTTCAGCGATAGGACCAGACATCGGCAAGGGAATACACATTTGCCGATGCGGGCAGCGACTGATGGGGTCATGCCGCATTCGTAAGCATGGCCCGAGCTAACAACATCCCTAGTTAGTCCTGCATGTAGCGCTGACAGTGGATGTCGCCGACGACCGGCGGGAGCGCGCATAGTCAGCGACATGGAAGGTACACACTAGACCATGGGCCAGATATGCCGCTCCAATCCGCCGGCTCAGACGACATTTCGTCTAGTGTCTGCCCAGCAAAACTCACTACCAAAATTTCAGCCACCGAACTAGGACAATGCACCATCGCAAGGAAAGATACAGGTGTTCATCTCCAAATAAGCCATCAGGAAGACTAGGTTGCCGTGACTACTAGAGAACAGACCTAACAAACTAGTAAATATAATTTACTCACCAACAATCTTATCAACTGTGTCATGGTCGTCAAAAGTGACAAAAGCAAATCCCCTTTTCTTTCCACTCTGGCGATCTTCCATAACTTCAATGGTTTCAATCTTGCCGTAGGTTTCAAAATAGTCTCGCAAATGGTACTCTTCCGTGTCTTCCTTTATGCCACCCACAAAGATTTTCTTTACAGTGAGATGTGCACCAGGTCTGACTGAATCCTATGAACAGGGACAGTTGTTATTTTGGACCATTCAAGAGTAAATGCGGCCAGAACCAGAAATAAATAATGTATTACCTCTCTGGAAACTGCTCTTTTGGGCTCAACAACACGACCATCTACTTTGTGTGGCCGAGCAGACATGGCAGCATCAACCTCTTCTACGCATGAGTAGGTCACAAAGCCAAAACCCCTGGAGCGCTTGGTTTGTGGATCTCTCATAACCTGAAAATAAGGCTTGGTTTAGTAGAGATCACATGATGGCAAAGCATTGATAAATGATCCTTATGTTACACACCCCGCACCCTCCCCGTTAGTGCCTAAACCCAAGTCTCCCCCCAGTGGTGCCTAACCCTCCCACCCCTCCCCAGCGGTGCCCAACGCTAACCCAGATATGCTACCTAAACCCAACCTTCTCACCCCGCAACTAACACTAAGGGTGCCACGGACATACCTCATTCAGGCTAGGGTTGGAATTAAGATAGATGTCTGTATTTCGACGCCTCAAGTCCTGTGACGTACTTTCAGCATCGGGTTTGAGACCAGCAGAACCGCAGCCGCCGGTCTCATAACTACATCCCGGCGGTAGTGTCACAAAGGTGTATATTGATAGGGTTATGGTAAGGAGTGTGTAAACTTTGAATTTTTTACCTAGGCTCAAAGATCTCCAACTACACCACCACAATTCGTATTTGGGCTTGATGACATTTGATGCAGCAGAGTGGCTACACAATCAATGTATAGATTGGTGCAATGGTCTAATAACAAAAACTTAAAATACCAACATCGACAATTCAAATGCATAGAATGAAAACTTGAGAACTCACTACACAGTCTGTGAGCTTTCCCCATTGTTCGAAGTGTTCCCTTAGGCTGTCATCTGTAGTTTCAAAACTCAGGCCACCGATAAACAGCTTTCTTAACTGTTCTGGCTCCTTCGGTTCATGTCCCTGCATGGAATTAAGACATAAAATTTATATAATAATAATAATAATAGAAAAAAAAAAAAAAAAAAAAAAAAAAAACACATTGGTAGTGTAAACACAAATAAGGAAATGTATAATAATTTTCACTTTAAACCCCCAACTAGCAGAAACATGTTCGCCTATGTTGACAGCTAAATAAATTTACCTCCCATTGCCTGTCATACCACCATCAGTATGAGATCAGTCCAATTAGGTGTGAAGGGGGTGAATTGTCATTGCAACATGTCCCATGTTTCAGCCCTATATACTCAAACAAATTAGATGTGAAGGGGGCGAGACCACAGCTTGCCCCCTCCCCACTAATGCTGCCCATCCACTAGCAGACCATAAAAACGACAGCACGATTAAGACATTGTAATCGTGCTGTTTCCATGTCTGTGATAAGCCTACACTGACCAAGCAGACGTTCAGTGCAGGTTCATAAATCATCTGGCACCATGCTGAACCTGACGTTATCGTCAGGTTGACCAGCATGTTTGCCTGATGATTGATGTCGGAGACGACCAGCATGCACGCCCATCGCTGGTCGTTTTCGACTATAAAGTGCCCGATTTGCGGACGACTTGCAAGCGATTGCACGATAACAATGTCGTTATCGTGCAATCGCCTGTCACAATCGCCTAGTGGATGGGCAGCATTACACGCTTGGCGAGCAACTCACACCTAACTGGATAGTGCCTCATATGTAAGATGGAATGTGAACCATGTCGTCCGCACCCAGAGTTGAATTTCATGAATTAAAGATAGCAGGGACAGGTTTCTTTTGACCCACTGAGACTCAAGCACAAGAACCTTATGGTTTTATTGTGCTTTGATTTGTGAAAAAATATTCTCTGGAGCAGGTTATGTGGTCAGGAAAAAAAACGTGAACCATCAGGAATGGTGTCATGCTTTACTATAGTGTAAAAACCAAAGTCCTGTTCTCTTAAAAACCATTAGCAACAAAATGCCATTATGTGCACCCCACAGACAGCAAGTGCACACAGTGCTACTATGGAAATAGTATGGTTTGATAGAACTTTGGTTTTCTTTAAGGCGGTTATCCACTAACAGATATACAAACGAGAGCACGATTACGACATTGCAATCGTGCTCTCGTTTGTATATCTAGTGATGTACCTAGAATGAACACTCACTCGTTCAGTCCAGGCACATCCCTCATCCCCGCACATGCTGAACCTGACGAGATCTTCAGGTTGGCCAGCATGTACGGGCGATGTCGTATGCGACCATCGCTGGTCGCTTCCGTCCAAAACATACCCGATGCATGCGCGACTTGCAAGCGATTGCACGATAACGACGTCGTTATAGTGCAATCGCTTGGTTAAATCGCTAAGTGGATACCCCCCTTTACAAACTACATAGCACACACACTTCCATAGATAAAGTAGAATATAACTGTACTTGGCAATCTACCAAATAAATAATTACAATGATATATTCTGGTAATTTAGCCTGTTACACAAGGTATTTCTGTATTTTGGGTGAACAGACAGCAAATATTGGCTGGAAACAATGTAAACTTACCGAATCCTCCGAAGTCGTCCAGAGTTCCTTAAAAGATACAAAATATATTTTACTATGACAGAAACATGATTGCCTTACATGTACAGTACCAGCATATAACCACTGACCCTGCACAACTTCTAGCTGTGTACAGGCATGTGCAGCTAGTGCTTGGCTAGGGGAGATTTGTATAAATCCAGCCTGGCTACGTCATAGCCTTTAACAGTTTGTACATACACAAGTTATTCATGCAGGATATCAGAAGTTATGCATTATATAGCCCATTTAAGGACCCACAGAAGCCTTGAGAATAGATATTCGCTGGGACAGGTCAGACACTAGTGCTATTTACCACCAATCACTGACCCCCTGTAGTCTCCAGCTGGCTAAAGGACATGTGCTGTACTTGCTGGGATAGGGATAACTATGCATGAAATACCCCAATATGGAACCTTCCAGATGGCTATAGACATGGGAATGGATGGGGAAAACTAAGCATAATATATCCCAATCTCAGACACTCCATACCACCTAGCTGGGTATATAGAGAAATGTCCCAAAGTACTCACTAACCCAACATAACATGGGAGGAGTACCACAGCAAAATAAGGTATAATCCTCATTGATAAATCGATAAACACAAAGAAAATATTGCAGTGCATGGAATCTCACTCCTTTAATTCACAAAAATACAAGATGCATGCAAATGTAAGCCACGATTATACTCTTATGAAAATTAGCCCCTAAAAAAATCATTCATCTGATCAGAAATTGTCATGTGCAAAGAAGCACACCAGGAAGAATACTACAAGTTTACTACATAATTGTATTTTCATTATGTTTATGGCAGAAGAAATATTTGCTCTACAGACGTAGATTCGTAGTCAATTGCCAGCGAAAAGTCCCGGAGTTTTCGCCGTCATCGCTAGTTTTGCCCGACACCCCCCAAAAGATGCACTGACATGGGGGATCACTATGTATACCCCCGAATAGCCCTGCAGAAGGTATTTGGGGTGCTTAAATGCTCTCAACTGGTGCTATTTAGCATCTTTGCTCAAGTGGTGAAGAATAGCATTTAGCAGTTTTTTTTGCCCAAAATAAGTAGTCCCAGGAAATTTGGGGTACATGAAAATGGTGCAAGCATAGTTAAAAATCGCTAAAGTGTTTTTTAAAAAAACTAAAAAACGCACCTTCAGCATGCACCTGCAATCAAAAAAAACACATGGAGCATACTTGGGGGATCCCCTGGAGTCTTTCACTAGTTTTTAACTTTGTCCCCCAACTTTGAACTTTTTCGCCCCCAAAACGAAAGTACTTTTTTGGGGGTGTTAAACTATTTCTTTTTTTTTTTTTGTGGACTGTACCAAGGCTGCAGGGGTGTTCCCGCAACTTGCACCTCAAACCCTGCCTGAAATGACATCACCGGCGAGAACTTTTCACCGATCTCGGCTTTTCGCCGGCAATTGAATACGGCCCATAGAACAAATCAGCTGAACAGACCAATTGGATGTTATGGCTAAACTCCTTAATTATCATATCAAGCAATCACAAAGGTCTAATGAGACTCACAGCATTTGCAGGAATGATGAGCTCTATTAACAGTACAGCAGTGCGGGACTGATATGTCCTGAGGAGAAACAGTAAGCGTACCTATGTATCCCAGTAGGGCCCTAACTGTGTGGAGTTTATATAATATCCCTGTGCTTACGTGGGCTTACTGCAAGAATAAGGGGGCACTTAGAGAAATATGCCCCAGTCTGGCCCTCTATAACCATGTGCTGCAGGAATGAGGGGCACTACACATCCCATCATTGGCCCTCAGGGTATATAGCCATGTGCTTCAGGAATGAGAATTACTACAGAGCACTACACACCCCAATCACTGGCCCTCTATATCCATGTGCTGCAGAAATGAGGGGCACTACTGAGCTTTGCACACCCTATAGCCATGTGCTGCAGGAATGAGGGGCACTAAGCATCCCATCATTGGCCCTCTGGGTATATCACCATGTGATGCAGGAATGAGAATTACTACAGAGCACTGCACACCACAATCACTGACCCGCTATAGCCATATGCTGCAGGAATTAGAATTACTACTGAGCTCTGCACAACCCAATCACTGACCCCCTATAGCCATATGCTGCAGGAATGAGAATTACTACTGAGCACTGCACACCACAATCACTGACCCGCTATAGCCCTGTGCTGCAGGAATGAGAATTACTACTGAGCACTGCACACCACAATCACTGACCCGCTATAGCCCTGTGCTGCAGGAATGAGAATTACTACTGAGCACTGCACACCACAATCACTGACCCGCTATAGCCCTGTGCTGCAGGAATGATGGGCACTACTGAGCTCTGCACACCACAATCACTGACCCGCTATAGCCCTGTGCTGCAGGAATGATGGGCACTACTGAGCTCTGCACACCACAATCACTGACCCACTATAGCCCTGTGCTGCAGGAATGATGAGCACTACTGAGCTCTGCACACCACAATCACTGACCCACTATAGCCCTGTGCTGCAGGAATGATGAGCACTACTGAGCTCTGCACACCACAATCACTGACCCACTATAGCCCTGTGCTGCAGGAATGAGAATTACTACTGAGCACTGCACACCACAATCACTGACCCGCTATAGCCATGTGCTGCAGGAATGAGAATTACTACTGAGCTCTGCACACCACAATCACTGACCCGCTATAGCCATGTGCTGCAGGAATGAGGGGCAGTACTGAGCTCTGCACACCACAATCACTGACCCCCTATAGCCATGTGCTGCAGGAATTAGGGGCAGTACTGAGCTCTGCACACCCCAATCACTGACCCCCTATAGCCATGTGCTGCAGGAATTAGGGGCAGTACTGAGCTCTGCACACCCCAATCACTGACCCCCTATAGCCCTGTGCTGCAGGAATGATGGGCAGTACTGAGCTCTGCACACCCCAATCACTGACCTCCCTATACCCATGTGCTGCAAGAATGAGGGGCAGTACTGAGCTCTGCACACCACAATCACTGACCCCCTATAGCCATGTGCTGCAGGAATTAGGGGCAGTACTGAGCTCTGCGCACCCCAATCACTGACCCCCTATAGCCCTGTGCTGCAGGAATGATGGGCAGTACTGAGCTCTGCACACCCCTATCACTGACACCCTATAGCCCCGTGCTGCAGGAATGAGAACTACTACTGAGC
Organism: Taudactylus pleione; assembly: GCA_031769625.1. Taxonomy (NCBI): domain Eukaryota; kingdom Metazoa; phylum Chordata; class Amphibia; order Anura; family Myobatrachidae; genus Taudactylus; species Taudactylus pleione. The sequence continues at coordinate 3,850,468 of JAUIMM010001025.1, forward strand.
TCTGCACATCACAATCACTGGCCCCCTATAGCCCTGTGCTGCAGGAATGATGGGCACTACTGAGCGCTGCACACCCCAATCACTGACCTCCCTATACCCATGTGCTGCAAGAATGAGGGGCAGTACTGAGCTCTGCACACCACAATCACTGACCCCCTATAGCCATGTGCTGCAGGAATTAGGGGCAGTACTGAGCTCTGCACACCCCAATCACTGACCCCCTATAGCCATGTGCTGCAGGAATTAGGGGCAGTACTGAGCTCTGCACACCCCAATCACTGACCCCCTATAGCCCTGTGCTGCAGGAATGATGGGCAGTACTGAGCTCTGCACACCCCAATCACTGACCCCCTATAGCCATGTGCTGCAGGAATTAGGGGCAGTACTGAGCTCTGCACACCCCAATCACTGACCCCCTATAGCCCTGTGCTGCAGGAATGATGGGCAGTACTGAGCTCTGCACACCCCAATCACTGACCTCCCTATACCCATGTGCTGCAAGAATGAGGGGCAGTACTGAGCTCTGCACATCACAATCACTGGCCCCCTATAGCCCTGTGCTGCAGGAATGATGGGCACTACTGAGCGCTGCACACCCCAATCACTGACCTCCCTATACCCATGTGCTGCAAGAATGAGGGGCAGTACTGAGCTCTGCACACCACAATCACTGACCCCCTATAGCCATGTGCTGCAGGAATTAGGGGCAGTACTGAGCTCTGCACACCCCAATCACTGACCCCCTATAGACCTGTGCTGCAGGAATGATGGGCAGTACTGAGCTCTGCACACCCCTATCACTGACACCCTATAGCCCCGTGCTGCAGGAATGAGAACTACTACTGAGCTCTGCACATCACAATCACTGGCCCCCTATAGCCCTGTGCTGCAGGAATGATGGGCACTACTGAGCGCTGCACACCCCAATCACTGACCTCCCTATACCCATGTGCTGCAAGAATGAGGGGCAGTACTGAGCTCTGCACACCACAATCACTGACCCCCTATAGCCATGTGCTGCAGGAATTAGGGGCAGTACTGAGCTCTGCACACCCCAATCACTGACCCCCTATAGCCCTGTGCTGCAGGAATGATGGGCAGTACTGAGCTCTGCACACCCCTATCACTGACACCCTATAGCCCCGTGCTGCAGGAATGAGAACTACTACTGAGCTCTGCACATCACAATCACTGGCCCCCTATAGCCCTGTGCTGCAGGAATGATGGGCACTACTGAGCGCTGCACACCCAATCACTGACCCTGTGTGTATATATAGCCATGCCCCGGGAATAAAGGGACACTAACAGTCGCCCCGTGCCGCAGAAGCGCGGTCACCCCGGGTCGGCTCCATCTTGCGGCCTCCTCGCTTCCTGACCGCCGCCATTTGCTGCAGGCCGCACAGAGGAGGGGGGGGAGGGGGAGCCGGCGCCATCACGGCCGCTGCTAGGCCGCGGCGCTGGGGAAAAGCTCATCACAGTGCTAGGACCTTCCCGCTGGTCAACGGTCACTACAAGTCCCAGCATTCCTGTAAAAGTGACTCCGAGACAGGCTAAGGGCAGCTTCAGAGGTACATGCTGCCTATTCCCACCCAGCCGATTCCTTCCCTCCCTGGCAGCCAAACAATAGCCGCCCGCTACCACCGCTTCCCCAGCCTGCACTCACCTCCATTCCTGGCCGGGGCATGGCACCGAGCTCGCTCACACACACTACGACCTCCGGTGCCGCTGCAGCTGCTGAGGAGAAGAGAAGGGAGAGAACGGCTCACGTTCCACGCTCTCGTGACGGATGCTAGCTCCTCCCCCGTTCTTTCTGCCGAAGCGGCCCCGCCCACCCCAGGGTCCCGCCATTGTCCGTGGAGTCCGATGACGTCACGAACTGGCGGGCTCCTGCTACCAGTCAGTGTATAATATGCTGTATACTAGCCATGTATAACACACTGTGTATATCATGTACGTCACATCATGTGGTATACATTCACTTGTCATGCATCTGGCCTGTGCTGCAGCCTTGTCCCTGCATTCTTTCCTTGCTCCCAAACATTGCCAGGACATGCTGGAACTTTTAGTTCCACAACAGCAGCTGAGCCGCTTCTCAGAGCATCTCAGGCCATTTGCTAAATTATCAGTTTAATTCAGTACAAATAAAAAAAAAATCAAATAAATGATCGTTATCTCCAGCATGGTATATGTACAGTTTGTGGTACGTGTTAACCCTGCGTCAGGAGCACCTATGGGTCTCCCAGGTTCAGGCACAGTGCGCCTGACAGGCGCCTGTTATAAAATCGTCATTAGCACCTAATTAACTCAATTCTAACGCTCTTAAAGTGATCAGTGACCTTCTTTAGGATGTTCAAAGAGATAATATATGGAAAATGGATTCACAAAACCACATTTATTACCCTTAAAGCAAGTAAAACAAAAAATACATTTTAAGAGGCGCAGTGTGCCTAAGAGCCCGCTCTGGACAAACCTACATGTTTCCGCAAAATACCCACAACCTTTGTAATTTTCATTCATAAAATGAACAAAATACACAAAATTGTGAGAAAATAAAAAGAAATATGTACCTTCAAAAGTCGGATGAGTTCGGGCGCAGTGAGCCTGAGAGACCAGGAAGGTCACTACAGCACGCCACGCAGGCGGCGGGAAAACTGACTAGGGGGGTTTCAAACAGCACCCAGAGATAGGAAGGCACTAGGAGGGGCAGGCTGCTGCGCCCCCTTGCGGCGGAGAGGTGTGCGAGAACAGCTTTGTGGCACCTGTCAGGCCAGCTGCGCCTAATGCAGGGTTAATTATACCAGCGCCACATTGACCATCAACATACCTCCCAACTGTCCCACTTCTAGCGGGACAGTCCCGTTTTTCTGGGACTGTCGCGCTGTCGCACTGCGGGCCGCAGTGTCCCGCGGTGGGGGGAAGTTGAGGAGAGCACACCTGCTTGCAGAGCAGCGGGTGTGCAGAAGGTGAATAGATGCCGTGCGCATCGCACGGCATCTATTCACTAGCGTAGGGAGAGCCTGGGGGGCTGCCCAGCATCTCGGAGAGTGCTGGGCACGGCCCCTATAGTGACGAAAATGGGGGGAAGCCGCGAGGCTCCGTCCCCTTTTTGAAAGTCACGCCCCTTTTTCGGGCGCGCGCGCCCTGTCCCTCCTTCCCGTTTTGAAAAGTTGGGAGGTATGCATTAACGCTACCCCAAGCCAGTAACATCTTGTGATGGGCAACTCATTGGAGCAACTGGCTGCCAAAAGTCAGGTATAGGATGCATAACTTTCACTCCTCTACCAGCATCAGCCATGAGCTGTAGTGCTGGAGCTACCGCTGTCTGTCATAGATAGTAGACCGCATCTAGCACACTGACATATTGAGATATATTGATTTACAGTAATATATAGCACACATTTTCCACAGCACTTTATATAGATGCGTCTAGTTTACAACAAGTCATCATCAGTTTGTTTTTGCACCTTCCTTCACTATACTCTGTGTTCCTCAACCCGTTTTCTTGTTTACCTCTCCAGGTGCGAAAATAGGAATTAAGTTGCAGATATGCTCAAGTCAGTAGAGACACGTGTGCGTGCACCATCTTCATGGGGGTGTTATGAACAATTGTTATGCTACTTGTGTGTGTTACTGGGGTGGGGGGATCCAGGAAGGGGGTTTACATGACATTCGCACTGATCCTCCTCCTTTTCTGAATCCACCCCTGGTGCAAATAGGATGAAAGTGTCTGTGATGTATGTCTCTTCATATGGATGGAATTATGCTACTTTTCTGTGTACTTTATTTTAGTAATTTATGCTCATTTTGAGGCCATCTGTGTGTCAGCTCCACAGCCTATAAATCCCCTATTTCCCTAATACCAAAGTCTTTATCTGGACAGCCCGGCAGAGACAAACAAGAGCCTAGTGTAAAAGCCTTCGCTTTGTAAATAGGACCATAAATCAGTGGCTCCCAAACTTTTTCGAATCACGGCGCCTTAGAGTATCAGCATTTTTTCCATGGCACCCCTGGGCCAAAAGCTTCTTATTGAGAAATTCAGCAAACAGAAAAATGAATTAAATTGCGTTTATATGTGCGTCTAGGCATGTGACCTATTGGCAGTGTGACCAAGGAAGGACACTGGGGTCTGTAGCTTGATAGCTAGCATGATGTAAATAAATGTATTTAACCGCAGACAGTACACTTGGAGTACACTTGGTCCTGGGTGTGCAGGATGTTGAGTGAGATGCGCAGTAAAGGTGCTGGTGGCAGTTCGAGCACATGTGGTACAGCTTAACCAGGTCTTAGGTTCATTTAAAAAGGTAGAACAACATGGTGGCATAAAGACATAGGGATGAACATGTACATCAACAATAGTGGAGCAGCCTGGAGTGTAAGGGTATTGCTGTTGTAGTATGCCAGGCGGCAGGATGGAGTATTCCCCTGTGGTTAGTGGCACTATGCCCCTTAGTAATAGCAGTGGTTGTATAGGGTACTTGTGGTACTCTGTATGGCTCTTATGGCTGGGAGTCTCAGGGGCCAAGTCCATACACTGTGATTATTGACTATAAGTGCTGTGTTAAAGACTTCTCCTTTGTGAGAGGTTTGTTAGGTCCTTGTACTCTGAGAGAGGGAAATCATTTTGTTTAGTTAGAGCTGGATAGGCCAGTATTTGCTTTTATGTTTTGTTTATTTTTGTGCTGCTAATAAAACTAGCTGCGGATACTTGTACGAAGGCCCTGGACTGGTGTATTACTTTGTGTATGTGTGTGTAGCTTGTTTTTTATTTTTTTATATCTAAATTAGTTGATATAATGTATTTAATATTGTAACTAGATATTTGTATCCCCCATAGTAAGGTTTTATAAGGCCCCCATGTACTGCCCAAGGATGAAAAAAACACATGAGGCTTGGACAGGGTAAGGGCTTGCTGCTGCTGAATACCATCTGGAATATTGCCGTTGTTTTGGAGACAGCTCAGAGCTAGACAAGAAACATTGTGAAATTGTATATTGAACATAACACAATTGACACCAATTGTTCTTGAGTGGAATAAGATCGTCTCTTTAAAGGAACTTGATGAGGACATTCCAGACAGTGTAACACTAGCCCTGGCACAGACACCAAATCCCCCAACATTGTTACCTTAATTCACACCTTTACTGACTGCTCACTTCTGTAAGTCTTCATAATTTAACCATATATCTGGGTTTAACATAACCTCACACAGCTATTGTGGTGCAGTAGACTGATAAACCTGCCACAGGCACAGCTGTCACGATTCCTTATAGGATTATTATTATTATTCCTTGATTTATACAGTATTGCACCAACATATTACTCAGCACTGTACAATTGAAGAATGACTAATAGGTGGCCAAATTAAATTAACCTTTGTTTCTTTACGTATAAGACTTTTCTTGGTGGTGGGAGAGGATAGGCTGTTGGAATAAATATTTATAAAAAAAATGCAATTTACCCTGATTTTATAACTCTTCTCTCAGCTGCAGGACCAGTTTAACAATGTGGCTGTTGGGTCTACAGCTCCAGGCATCCACGTAACAATAGGCCCATCAAAATGAAGGCATGGTAATGAGCAGTCACCCATCTGGCCACAGGTTAGGCCATAAAGCATAAGTATTAAAATTGTATTTCTTTTTTCCTCACAAAATGATTACATTTATATATATTACACATTTTGGGAGTCATTGGGGCTGGTGGGCACTGTCCGCACCCACACAGCACTGGTCGCAACTTCTCACAATAGGCCCTTGATCATTTTCAGCTCCAGACCCACCTGGCCCTTAATCCAGCCCTACTCAGCTACTTTTACTTCATTAACACCGTGCGAAAAATATAAACAAAAATGTATACTTCAACCTCTAACGTTCACAAGCGTACCACACATGCTTACTTTATCTGAGGATTGATCTATGTTTTGGGCCATAAAATAGCTGCAGCTAAGACTACTGCTAACTGGGATTTATAGTGATGGCCTCTTAAGTTTGGGGCAGCTGTCACCATACTATGGGCTCTATTTATTATTATTATTATTATTATTATTATTATTATTATTATTATTATTATCCTTTATTTATATGGCGCCACAAGTGTTCCGCAGCGCCTTACATAGTACATAGAACATAGAACTAATAGGTGAACAAGAAACAAGTAACATACAGTACATTACAGTACAGGACAAGGACACAACTTATATACATTGCTGAAATAGTGATTAAAGCACTCACAATAAGCTGCCGGGAATTGGCGGTCCCGTGTTAGGTGCCCTAATGGGGAGTAGAGAGTAGAAGAAAATGTAAAGAGAAGCACATGAAGGAAGAGGTCCCTGCTCGTGAGAGCTTACATTCTAAGGGGAGGGGCAGACAGACAGGCGTGACACAGAAGGGGAGGGCAGACAGACAGGTGTGACACAGAAGGGGAGGGGCAGATAGACAGGCATGACACAGAAGGGGAAGATGGGAAGGAAAGAGCATGAGGTGGGTTAGGATGAGTGCTGGAAGGCCTTGATGAAGTAGTGGGTCTTGAGAGCCCGTTTGAAGATTTGTAGAGAGGTGGAGAGTCTGATGGGGAGAGGGAGAGCATTCCAAAGGTAGGGAGCAGCACGGGCAAAATCTCGGATGCGGGAGTGGGAGGAAGTAATCAGTTGGCAAGAGAGGCGGCATGCATTAGTTGAGCGAAGTGGGCGGGCGGGAGTGTGAAGGGAGAGAAGGTCAGAAATGTATGCGGGAGAGGATTTGGTGAGGGCTTTGTAGGCGAATGTAAGAACCTTGAATTGGCATCTGAAGGGGAAGGGGAGCCAGTGTAGGGCTTGAAGGAGAGGGGAAGCAGATGTAGAACGTCTGGAGAGGAAGATGAGCCGAGCAGCAGCATTAAGAACCGATTGTAGTGGAGAGAGGTGAGAGACTGGGAGGCCAGCTAGGAGAAGGTTACAGTAGTCCAATCTGGATATGACCAGTGAGTGGATGAGGGTTTTAGTGGCATCCTGGGTGGAAGGGTCTAATCCTGGAGATATTTTTTAGGTGAAAACGGCAGGACTGCGAGAGGTGCTGAATGTGCGGTTTAAACGAGAGGGAGGAGTCTAGGATAACTCCAAGACAGCGCATTTTGGGGCTAGAGGAGATAGTTGTGCCATCAATAGATAATGAAATTGTGGAAAGTGATGTAGTGGAAGAGGGTGGGAAGATGATCAGCTCAGTCTTAGACATGTTAAGTTTAAGAAAGCGCTGGGACATCCACAAAGAGACAGCAGAAAGACAGTTGGAGATACGGTTAAGGAGCTCAGGGGTGGAAAGGTAAATTTGAGTATCATCTGCATAGAGATGATATTGGAGGTCAAACGAGTTAATGAGTTCACCCAAAGAGGATGTATATAGGGAGAAAAGGAGAGGTCCAAGAACAGAACCTTGGGGAACTCCTACCTTTAGTGGAAGTGGAGGGGAAGAGGAGTCATGAGAGGACACAGTGAAGGAACGATCAGAGAGGTAGGAGGAAAGCCAGGAGAGGGCAGTGTCACGTAGACCGAGAGAGTAAAGGATTTGCAGGAGGAGAGGGTGGTCTACAGTGTCAAATGCAGCAGAGAGGTCAAGGAGAATGAGCAGAGAGTAGTGGCCCTTGGATTTGGCAGCAAGGAGGTTGTTGCTGACTTTCGTGAGGGCAGTTTCAGTGGAGTGGAGAGATCGGAAGCCAGATTGAATTGAGTCAAGGAGGGAGTGGGAAGAAAGAAAGGTGGTAAGGCGGTTGTAGACAATACGCTCAAGGAGTTTGGAAGCAAAAGGGAGAAGTGAGATGGGTCGATAGTTGGAAAGTATGTTAGGATCAAGGGTAGGTTTTTTAAGAATGGGGGAGACAAGAGCATGTTTGAATGCAGAAGGGACAGTGCCAGATGATAGGGAGAGATTAAGGAGGGGAGCCAGATGGGAACAGGCAGAAGGAGACAGGTGGGAGAGGAGACGGGAAGGGATAGGGTCAAGAGTGGAGGTGGAAGGGGGGGGAGGACCGGATGAGGGCCATGACTTCCTCTCCAGAAGCAGGGGAGAAGGATGTCAGAGTTGGTGAGACAGAAGGGGAGGGGTGGTCAGGGAAAGGAGGGGGAGGAGTGCTGAGGGTCTGATGGGATATGATGTCCTCACGTATGGAGTCAATTTTAGATGTAAAGTAGGTGGCAAAGTTGAGGGCAGAGAGCTAGGAGGGAAGGCAAGGAGGGGAAGGGCAGAGTAGGGAGTTGAAAGTGGCAAAGAGACGCCGGGGGTTTGAGGACTGGGAGGAGATGAGGTTCTTGAAATATGTTTGTTTGGAGAGAGACAAGGCAGCACTGTAGGAAGAGAGAATAAATTTGAAATGGAGGAAGTCAGCCTTAGAGCGTGACTTTCTCCACTGACGCTCTGCAATTCTTGAACACTTTTGTAGGTATCTGGTGCATTTGGAATGCCAGGGTTGTGGTGTGGATCTGCGAGGGTGAGTGGTTATTGCTGGAGCAACAGAATCAAGAGCAGAAGTAAGGGAGGAATTGTACAGGGAAGTAGCTTGTTCAGGACAGGAGAGAGAAATGATAGGGGAGAGAAGAGAGTTCAGCAGGGAGGAAAAGGCAACAGTGTCAATAGCCTCAATATTACGCTTAGTAATTGTAGCTTTAGGAGTTAGAGGAGGGGAAGGAGAGAGGGATAGGTTAAAAGAGAGAAGGTGATGGTCAGAGAGGGGGAATGGGCAATTGGAGTAATCAGAAATATCACAACGGTGCGTAAAGACCAGGTCAAGTGAGTGCCCACTCAAATGGGAGGGTGAGGAGGTCCATTGGGCGAGACCAAATGAAGAGGTGAGGGTAAGGAGTTTAGCTGCAGAGGATTCTGTGGGAATGTCAATAGGAATATTAAAATCACCTAGGATAATGGAGGGAAGGTCTGAGGAGAGAAAGTGAGGGAGCCAGGAAGCGAAGTTGTCAAGGAATTTGGAGGGAGAGCCAGGGGGACGGTAAATGACAGCTACTCTGAGGTTTACTGGTTGGAAGAGGCGTATAGCATGAACCTCAAATGTGGGGAATGTAAGGGATGGTTCAGAGGGTAGTAGCTGGTAGGAGTAACTGGTGGCTAGAAGGACCCCAACACCACCACCATGGCGACCCCCAGGCCGGGGGGTGTGGGAGAAGGCGAGGCCCCCAGAGGATAGAGCAGCAGGAGAAGTGGTGTCAGAGGGTGAGATCCAAGTTTCAGTAATGGCTAGGAGATTCAGAGAGTTGGAGATAAAAAGGTCATGGGTGGGGACCAGTTTATTACAGACTGACCTGGCATTCCAGAGGGCACAGGATAGAGAGATAGCATTTGTGGGGGAGATGTGAATAAGATTATCCGGGTTGCTGTAACGTGGAGGTAAGCTTAATTTGGAGGACCGATATGAAGCGAGTTTAGTGATGGTGCGGGCACCTGAGCTAGAAAGGGAATATGTAGGAGGTGGGTAGGGAGAGAGATGTGGATGGCAGTGGGGTGAAGTGACAGGGAGAGGAGTGTAGGAGGAGGGTTTGGTGGTGGGGTAGTAGGACAGAGAGGGGGTAGAACAGGAAGAAAGTGGAGTAAAGGGAGAGGAGTGAAGAGTAGGCAGACAGAGGAGGGGGGAGAAGGGGAGGAGTAGATAAAGGGGAGGGGAGGAGGAGGGGGGAGAGATAAGGAGGAAAGGATAAAGGTGGAAGCAGGGGGCAGAATAGAGGATTAGGTAGAGACTGAGTGAAGGAGGGAGTTGACGAAAACCTTGTCATGGTGTTTATAGGTAAACAAGAGAAATGAAATTTGGAAATGTAAATGAGGTATGAGTGCAAGAGATTTGTAGGAATGCAAGTGAAAAAAAAAAACCAGTGATGTATCAAAAAACAGTGTATAAATATGTATGCAGATTAACAAGATTGTTATAGGGAGGATTAAAAGTGGGGTTCAAAATTCAAATGTGTGCAGAATATGAAAAATAATGCAGAATGTAAGCAGATAGAGGATGTGAGGCTATGCAAGAGAGCTGAGATAAAGGACAGTGTTTCAAAGTAGATAGATGTAAACTGACATGGCAAAAAGTACGATAAGCACTGAATTGTAAGCGAGAATCAGAAGGCCAGCATTATGAATAGCAATAGAAGTGTTCTTGCCGTGATTGTACAGGGAGTCTAGTTGTAGTCTGAGTCTTTAGATTATTGAGGTTTGTTGCTTGATGGACCTTTTCTCCTTCTGTTTCTCCTCTATTTACTACAATCTGCATTTGTAATGCAGATTGTAGTGTGATGTTACCGATTGAATTCGCATTGCGAATTCAGGCAATATCACAGGGATTTACTACAAGTCCCTTGCAGGGACAGAGCTTGTGATAAAGCTCTGTCCCTGCGAATCCCGTCCGGAGCCTTATCACGGTATTTTCGCCAAAAATACCATGATTAAGTGCCCGTGCATGCGCCGACCGGTCGCCGCTGCTACCCCCCCCACCGGCGCTAAACCCCGCCCCCGGTGCTAAACACCGCCCCCCGCGACCCCCCTCTTTTTGATTGAAAAAAGCATTCTTTATTAACATAAAGATAGCAAAAAACATACATAAATCACACATACAAGTGTACTGTGTCGCAGCACAGCTTAAACCCAATACACTATCAAACATAATCAAGCATACAATATAATGCACTGCAAAACATATAGCACAAGACATCCTATACTATACATAATGCACTGCACTATTCATTCAGAACTTAAACAAAGCAACAATCAACAAAGACTATGGGTGTGGAGGGTAGAGGGGAGGGGAGGGGGAATCACAGAACTGATCCCCCTCTACCTTACTTACACTTACCTGCATTCTCCAGGCCTCTGGTGATGTTCTCCATTCCTCCGGTCAGGTGATCTCCCATACTGCACTGGGGCCCGATCACCTGATGACCGGGCAGCAGGGCACTATGGGAGACCAACTGACCGGAGGGGAGTCATCACCGGAGGCCCGATCACCGGTCCCTGGAGTCAGGTAAGTAATTTTTTTTTTACAATTTTTTTTTTTTCTTTACAGTAATCAGCTTGCGGTCTGTTTAGACCACACAGCTGATTACAGGGACTGACTCCCGGCTCTGCTCTCCCCGTTAGAGCAGGGCAGGAGGCCGGTAACCGGGGGAGACCCTGGATAACGCCACCTCTAGGTGGCGTTATTATCACAGGGCTTTCCTCGATATTTTTTTCACATTTATTTTTAGTAACTCTGGTCGGATCACATTTCCCATTACAGTTATGGGAAATGCGATCTGCTTTACTAAAAATAAGTGATACTTAGGGGTTGGAGTAGAATTTTACGAATTCTACTCCAATTGCCCTGTAATAACTATAGGTGATACTAAAATAATGTGAAAAGGGTGTGAAAACACCCTTTTTCACTGTATTTTAGTAAAAATAATGTTAATAAATAGAGCCCTATGGCACTAAATGATGTATGATGCCAGGATTATAATAAAAAGTCTCATGGTTTCTATTTCCATGTGTACTATTTTTAACATGTTGTCAATGATAAGCCTTTACCACAATGATCAATGTACCCTGGGACTGCTTTATTTTGCCTATGCCTTGATGGTGATTTGCACATGGTGAATGCATCAAGCCCACTTGTAAAGCAAAAAAGTGGCCAGACAGTTAAAGTTACATTTATTATCTGGATGTGCCGATTTTCAAAGCTGCATCACCACATAGGCAATTATTATCCTTAGGTGTCCTCTCACCTGCCTCAGAGCTCATGTAGTGTATTTTCCAAGGGATCTGGAAATTATCAAAAAATGTTACCCAACATCGTATGGCAACAATGAGCGCAATCTCTTGATAACACCTCCTTCTATGCATGCTATTGGTCACTTGTTGCGTTCTGCGCATGCATACGCATCGCAGTGCTCGTGCCCGAACTAGCAATTGTGATCCGAACTGCGATTGCAGAGGCAACGCAGACCCAGAGCAGAGGGATTGACAGGAAGTGCCGCTTGTGGGTCGTGTCGGGGTAGTCGGGCGAACGCAGGCGTGCCAGTGTGTTTCAAAGCCATTGCAGGGGCATGCGTAAATTATCCACCACTTGTAAAAGTGGTGAAGAATAGCATTATGCAGTATTTTTTGGTGAAAATAAGTAGTCCAGTCAAATTTGGGGTACTTGAAAATGGGTGCTAGCATATTTTTATGTCTCTAAAGTGAACTTTTTAAAAACGTGAAAAGTCCACCTGCTTCATGCACCTACAATCCCAAAAACACCTGACCCATCCTTGCAGCCCCCAAGAAGCCTATTTCGCTAGTTTTTATGCTTGTCCCCCTACTTTTTACATTTCACCCCAAAAATGACATGTCTTTTTTGGGTTGTTCTTAGGTTTTTGTTTTTTGCAGATTTTATTTTTTGGGGAGCTGTCCCAAGGGTTCTGAGTTGTTTCCCTATGTTTGCACCCCAAAATAAAGATTTTGCACTTCTTTTCACCTGCTATTGATTGGAGAATCTTTTTTGGTGAATTCAATGCATCGAGTTTCCTCTTAGGCGAAATTGTCCTGGAATTGAATTAGGCGAAAAGTGTTTTGACAAAATTTTCGCAAAAAAATAGTCGAAAAAGGCTTTTCGCCTCTAATTGAATATGGCCCTATTTGTCACCTTTTTTTAAGTGATTCAGCATTGCTTTTATTTATTAGTTTTCTTCTCTTTTATATTTATTTTTTATTTTTTTTACCATTCATTTGTTTATCTATTTTTTATTTACACGTATTTATTGCCATTTTCGTTTATATTCATTTACACACCTGACAAGCGCTCCTTTATTGTTCACGTAGTGAATCAGGCGCTAGATCTGAAAAACCAGCACTTACCGTTTATTTCAGGAATTTTAGATGAGCCAATAAAAAAAAATAAAAAAAACACATTTTTTGAGAGATTGTCATTTTCAAAAGAAGAGAACAATATACGGTCAAAACTGTACCAGGCTGCTTAGTTTCAATTTAAAATAATTTAGTTTTATTTGCTTGTAAGTTTTCCCACTCTATATTCAATGATGTTTATCATCTAGGTCAACCTATAATGGGTTGTGGGAAAAAAAAGATGCTGAATATTCCAAATACTTGCAGTAATACATAATAAGGTGACATGTTTGCCTTAAGGATACACATCATTTGAGGTTGCCTTATTTTTTTTACTATACAATTAATCATACCCCATACATGGTGCAAGGTCCCTGGTAATAAATTAATATACATGTTATAGCTTAGTTAAACAAAATGTATTTGACTATATTTATAGATTTAAAAAAAAATCTGACACATACTAGTAAGTAAAAACAAAACAATGTGTTTAAACATAGAGCCCTCTTTGCTTTTATTGTTAAAAAAATAATCAGATTTCCTGTTTAGTTATGGAGATCTTGAAGCAATATTGTACAGGTAGGTGTTAAACTGTCATAATTATTGAATACTGAGAGACAATAGGGCTCATGTAGAGGTGGCTGGCTTTTGACCCTAAATACCAAACGCAAAATGTGCCCATAAAAATTGTACATTTTGCTTAGATTGCAGAACAGGCAAAATCTGCCAGATACATCCAACTTAACAAGGGTAGAATATGCGGCTCCTTTACTCCTGGAGACCATGGTAGTCTTTCTGTCTGGTTTACGCAAGGAGATGAGGCATCACAGTGGTAGTTCTAAGTGTAAAATGATAGTACACATTTCATACACAATATAGTACATGTCCGGACAGTGATATCAGTAACAAATAAAGTCGCATTAACCATGTCAAAGAACGTTAGATCAAGGCGCAAAGACTAAATTAAGGATTTTAGTAACCTCAAATCAATACACACATATACGTCTCCTTCCCCTTTAAAATATGAAATAGAAACATGCTTTATAGCTGGCAGTTTAAGAATGCAAAATTCCTACTTAACACCCATGGAACATTGGAGGGCAAGTGCTTGGGCTGTAGCTTGAGACTCTGGATACTGATTCTGCTGCATCCCATGCTGTTAACCTGGAGGCGAAACAGTGATATTGGCCCTGAATAACACTGAGAACCCAACTGTCTCTGTGGTGGGGCACTTGGCAAATAATACTTCAGTACCCCCAGTTGCTGTTGAGGGTGGGGCACCAGTATATTGGTTAGATCAAGAGAGCATCAAGTCCTTCACTAAAGATTTGTGTGGATTACTTCAGAGGTCTCTTACTCATCACGAGTGGTGGGTGCAGGTCCGTAGAGAGCTGGCCTGGACCCCATTACTTTTTTGGGGTGTGGCCTAATCGCAGGAGGCGAGGGGAAAATTCAGGTGGGAGGCAATATCTGTATGATTGCTTCCCCCCTGCATAGGCAGGGGAGACTGTGAGCGGCAGCAGCCTTCCTAGCCCCACTGAGGAGAGCGTAAGACGGAAGAAGAGGGCCGTGGTGCACCCAGGCCCCTCCAACAAGTCCTGGTTACTTAGTACCCCTTTCAGCACCCCTGTTTGGGTGTTAGGGCTCTAAGAACTCACTAGAGGACAACTAATTTATAAAAATGGGTGAATGCTGCTTTTAACATTATTTATGCTGATCCTGCAGTAAAAATGCTATGCTCTGTGTAAAAAATAAATAAATATTTAAAAACCTCCCTTCAAATGCTCAACCAGTCCCAAAGCTAGACAACCTCAACAAGATCCCTCTATTACAGCGTGGTGCCCCACTGCTGTAGGGAAAACTTGTCTCATATTGGTCAGTGCAGGGGTGGTAAATCTATTGGGCCCTTCACAGAGGCTACTAGCTAAATGCTAAAGTGGGGCCTGTAATTCTCGGGCTGTGGGGCCTGTAATTATTAACAAAAGATGGACCCCTGGAATGGCATCTTTACAATTAGTTTATTAAACAGAAAAAAAAAATGAAGTATCCCTGGTAAACATGACGGAGCAACACTGTAAAATTGACACAAAATGTGGCTGGGAGTCCTCATCACTCCTGTTCCCTATCAGCCAATCATATGTGTTTTGCAATGTTGGCTGCTTATGATTGGATGCTAGTGAAGAGGCCCATTGTTGGACTGGAGTTTGAAGGGTATAGAGGTGACTTCAGTTTGACCAGTCCAGGGAGAGGGTTTAACTTGATTTTCTTCAGCCTCACAGTGTTAGCCTGGGGGAAAATGCAATAATTCTTTTACATGCTTTGTTTATTCCCAAGCCCAGGCACCGAATAATGTAAAAACTATAGCACAATGACTGTATTGGATTGTGCTGAATGCGCATACCTGAAGCTCACATGACAAAAAGGCTTCCTTTATAAAACATAGACACGTGGCATATGATGTATGCAAACTTGTATCTCTTGTTTGTGCAGTTCACCACTTTAAGTACCATTCTATGCTTTTAACCCTTGATATAGGGAAAACTTTTGATGCTTTCCGGTGGCCCATTTTGTTCCAAATCACTAACAGATCTGGTTTTTCCAGCTCTTTTATCTTCCCAGTTTGGTTTTTCGTGCTTTGACTTTGCAACGGAAAACTTGGTGGCCACACCTCACTTACTTTTACTGTGAGAATGTTCTCTTTCTCCTCAGTTATTGACCATTGGTGTTTGGGATCAACCCTGGACCGGCGCTACCATTAGGCAACTTTAGGCAGCTGCCTGAGGGTGCCACGACTTTGATCACGTTCTGGACTGAAGACCATCCATTGCCTACAGCAAAAGGTAATGAAGGATTATTTGTATGAAAGTCTATTAGTAAAGATTGCTAAATTAATCCACATAGGAAACTGGGCCTATTTATCATAGGAGAGCCCTATTGCTGAAGAGATCATCCCTACATATCAAAGAGTTTTACTGCCCACATTACATAGCACTGCAATCCCTGTTCTGGTAACGCCATCCTATTATATAGTTACCAGAGCAAAAGTATTAAAAATATTCTTTTCCTCGTGTAAAGTTTTTTGTTCAATTTAGTAGTGTTGAAATTATGTTTAATTGTTAAGATAGAGAAAATAATTTTAATAAAGTAAGTAAATAGTACCAGGGGTGCCGAGTGGGGGGGAGCGGGTACAGATTACCCGGGCCCAGGCTTCCCGACGGGCCCGGCAGGGGCCCGGGTCTGACGCCGAACCCCCCCTCCCTCACAGCAGCCCAGCACACAGCGTGTGCTGAGCTGCAGTTGGAGACTGCTGTGGCTGCTGAGCAGCAGCCACAGCAGTCTCCTATGCCTGTGGGGGGGGGAGCGATCACAGAGCGCCCCCCTCGCCAGCGCGCAATCTTTTTTTTTCCTGAAGGGGGCGTGGCCACGCCTCCCACGATTAGGCCACGCCCCCTGTTACCTGGGCCCGCCGCAGCTCTTGGCGGGCCTGTGTATCGTAACATAGTAGATATGATCCTACAAGGCCCGGCGACAGGGGGGTACTAAGAGTACCCCCATCCCGGCCACCAAGGTTTAGAGGGGCCCCGAAGTTCAGGTGCTCAAAACGGCATTACAGTGCCGCCGCTGGGCCTGGTAACCCTCCCGCCCCTCCGGTGAGTTGCCCCTTCCCCTGGCTACCCTTGTCATCAAGTGCGTGCCATATTAGGAATGACCGAGCTCATGATGCTGTGCGACCCTGCGCCGGCTGTTCTGTCCTTGCCTGCTGCCGCAGCCACCTAAGAGGAGCACAGGGAGGCTTCAGCAGCACCAGCGTACACTGTACAGACTGCAGGCATCCTCCGAGACAGTTTAATCGTAAGTGGACTTTTACGTTTTCTTCTCTCTCTCTCTTATATGAGAAAAAACACACTGTCACAGCATAAATGTCTCCAACATTTCAGTTTTAATAACCTTCTTTAAAGACCGCAACAAAGGGACACACTTATGCTGTGACAGTGTGGTGATTTTGTTCTTGTAAAAGTCCCTTGAGAGCCGTCCATCTTTTCTGCATTTGATTATTATCTTCGTAAAGGGGATGCATTCAATATCCCAGCACATGGGATACCGACGCTTAGAATACGGGCTCCAGAATCCTGACACCTGTCATAATCTTGGTGCCGGCATCCCGAAGGTAAGTAGCGGGGTTAGGGGGAGGGTTAACGTTAAGGTTAGTCACTTGGGGGATGGTTAGGGTTAGGCACTAAGGAGGGTTAGGTTGCGGGGAAGGGAGGTTAGATTAAGGCACCGGAGAGGGAGGGAGGTGTAGGGAGAGGGGGTAGGTTAGGATACCTACCGTCAGCTGTCAGTATCCTTACCTTATTGGTATGTCGGCATCAGGATTTTGACCGCCACGATCACGAGTGCTGGCATCGTACCCAACCCTCGGGAAGGCACCTGGGCATCTAAGCCACTCTTCAGAGCTGGAGTTTGTGCATCTATATCAGTATTCATATATTAGCAGACGTAGGGGAGGATATGTGGTTGTGGGGTCGAGGTTAGTGGGGTCAAAGGGGGTGGAGGGGGGGCTCTAGAGACATCAGTGTACCGGGCCTCAAGATTTCTGTTGCCGGCCCTGGATCCTATATGTCTGATAAGTGGAGCTGAGCAATCAGCAAATGCTATACATTCTCCCAGGCTGGCTTCCTCTCCACCTAGCTTTCCCCATTGTTCCTAATTATTTTACCCCTTTCACTACCATGTGTCAACTTTGTACCTCAGCTGACCACACGGGTTTTGGAGATTTGTGCTGTGCCAGTTTTATAGCCTCTTATTTTCTGTTCATGATATGAGGAAAAAGCAGAAAGACTGCTTTCTTGTGAGTCTCCTGGTACTTATACACAGTGATGTTACAGAATATCCCGTACCATGCTCCTCCTTCTTTTCATCTAATATTCCTAATACATACATACATACATATATGTATGTGCTTAAAAGTGTTTATATTCAGTGTATTTTTACTTTCAAAGAACGCCATATATAACACCTGAAAAGTAACCAGTAAAGGTGCATACACACAACGATTTTTTGAACGATAGTCGATAACGATATCGTTTATCGTTCAATTGTTGAAAAAAATCGTTCACTTTCTGAGTTAAAATGATTGACGGTTATTGTTCATACGCGTTCACGTTTGTAGTTTGTAGTTCAGTCAGACTGACCAACTGAACGATTTTCATTAAGGGAATATGCAAAAATTGTTTGTAGTTAAAAAAAAAACGTTCATTACACTTCATAAAATCTGATAGATAATCTGACAGAAAATCGTTCAGAAAATCGTTCATAAAATCGTTGGTAACAAAATCGTTGTGTGTGTATGCAGCTTGAGTCTATATTTGTCATATTACCTCTCCAGTCTTCTATATATTATGTGGTATAATTTGCAAATCGAAAACCTGCGATGGATTATGGAAAAGACACGAGAGTATCAAAAGGACGTGTACATTTGCTTCATTGACTACAGCAAAGCATTTTATTGCATTGATCACAACAAGCTATGGAAATGTTTACGGCAGATTGGCATTCCGGAACACCTGGAGAAACTGATGAGATCGCTCTACATGAGTCAAGAAGCCACAGTCAGGACAGCTTTTGGCAACACGGATTGGTTCAAGATCGGAAAAGGCGTTCGACAAGGCTGTATTCTCTCGCCAACTTTATTCAATCTTTAATCGAAATGATCATGAGACGATGCAGTTTGGACGAGTCTACAATTGGAGTAAAAATCGGAGGGAGGAACATCAACAATCTACGATATGCCGATGACACGACTCTGCTTGCTGAAAGTAGAAAAGACCTAGAATATCTGGTCAGAACAGTCAAAGAAGAAAGCGAGAACATGGGACTGTACCTCAACATCAAGAAAACAAAGATAATGACTACGGCAAGTGAAGATGCAGTCCATATTGCAATCGATAATGAGGAAGTCGAAACGGTACGAGACTTCCTCTTTCTGGGTTTTAAGATTGATCGCAGTGGAGAATCATCTACTGAAATAAAGCGACAAATTGCACTTGGCCGCAATGCTATGCTAGGAATGACGAAGATATGGAAGAGCAACGATATCAGCAGTGCAACAAAATCACGGTTGGTCAATGCAATTGTTTTTCCGATCTTTATGTATGCATGCGAAACCTGGACACTCAAGAAGGCAGATCGCAAGAGAATCTACGCTTTTGAATTGTGGTGCTGGAGGCGAGTGCTGCGCATAACATGGACAGCAATGAATACGAACAAGGCAGTCCTAGAGCGGGTCAAACCAAAAGTATCATTAGAAGGCAAGATGACCAAACAACGACTCTCGTATTTTGGACATGTCATGCGGGCTAATTCCCTAGAACATGCCCATAAATGACCTGAAGGAAGCGGTCAGAGAAAGAGAAGCGTGGCGTTCACTGATCTATAAAGTGTCCGAAAGTCGATGTCGACTAAATGGATAATCATCATAATTTGCATAAGCCACTTACACAGCAATTTCCATGCTATCGCAGGTTGGCTGTATACAGTATAGTGTCTGGGACAAAGGAAACTGGCAATGAGCTGGTTAGAGCTCATCCAACACATTCATCGGGCAAAGAGGAACCACCTTTATTAGCGGCTCTTTACCCTGCAGTTGTTACTCAGTAATGATAAAAATACACTGAGATACTTTCAGGGCTTGTTCATGTCTTGTGTTCTGCTCACAGGTGATTCCATATAAGTGATGATTAAGAATCTTATTTGAAAATGCATGTAGCCATAGGGATCATATTGCCTTATAATTATAACCAATGCAGGGAACAGCACTGATGATCCCATTTGATACCTGAAATGCATTTTTTTCTATATCTCTGTTTCAGTCATTTTCAAGTAGTCATAGGGATTGTTGCCCTTCATGGTTACCTGCTATTTCAGAGTAGATTTTACTGTATGTTCCCTTGTATAAATTCAATGAGGCCTACCAATCTAGGCTGGCCATTCTTCCTTGATTCCCAGGGACAGTACCCAGTGTAAATAGTGTGTCCTAGATATGTCCCTATGAAGACCACCCATTAAAAGCTCCCCAAAGCTGCAAGGGGTATCAGATGTCCATGGCTGTTGCTTATCTTCCCCTCTAATTGGGTACAGGCAGCAAAACAGCAAGGGCCCAGGCACAGAAGTCACCACAGATCAGGGATGGGGGAGAAAATGGAACCTTGGCAGTGTCAGCAACAGCTGAGAGCATCGGTATTGGGATTGTGGTGTTTCCATAATCCTTGGGTAAGGGAAAGAGACAAGAGAACAGACAGGGGGTCATCTGAGACAAGGGAAGGGGGTGGTCTTTCCATAATTCTGTGGTAGGGGAAAGAGACAAGAGAACAGACAGGGGGTCATCTGAGACATGGGAGGGGGACATTGACAAATGATGCATGGTTACAGAAAGTGATCAAGACATGGGGGACAATTGGAGCACAGATGAGGCAAAGGTGGAGCAGGTAACGGTGACAATGCTGGTGAGGAAAGGAGCAGACAGACAAGTGTGAGGTAAGGAATAGTAGACAAACAACACCTGAGAGAGACATGGGGCAGATATGAGACAAGGAGGCCGGGGAGCCTACTAGCTCTGTAATGTCTGTATAGTATAGTATCTCACTCTGCCGTGTCTTCTAGTTTTCTACCCCGAAATCACAGACATACTTATGGGGTTGTCATTAAGTAAATCTCTTAATAAAGACACACACATATATAATGAATTTATGTTTATTTTTAAAGGATCTCCAGGGGCCTCAATGGAGCATCTTATAAAGTGCGCGGCTCTGGGATTCGAGTACAGTATTTGTATTGCTTGTCTCCTTACACAATTCTTATATAAGTGTTTATGTTAGTGTGTGTAAGAGATGAGAAGAGGGTATTTTATTTGCCACCTCAGACAGCAAAACAGCTCTACAGGCGGCAGCCATAAGTCTGTACGTCATTGGCCCTGATTCATCAAGAAACACAATTGCAAAGCTGTATGCAGGCAGCTGTGCATTGCGATCTTTGCAATAATGCGAATGCAGCAGGAAGGGTAAATGACAACCCCTGTATACACCCCCTGTATGACACCCCCTGTATACACCCCCTGTATGACACCCCCTGTATGACACCCCCTGTATACACCCCCTGCTGCATTTGCCATCCCAGCACTGCGACGGAGGTCTGTGAAATCCAACATGTTGGACAACCTGATTCACCAATTCCAATAACTTTTTGATGGGAATCTGGGATCTGTGAACCCCATACATAGCAGATTGTTTTACACAACCCTCTGCAAAATGCAGAATTGTCCCAATTTATTGCTGATGTATGGTGTCCTTAACACCATCTTCAGATATTTCCTATATCTCCTGCTTTCTGTCTTATTACATGTTAGGGATACCTAATTCTGACCTTAAACATGCAGACTCAGCATATTTCAAGGACAGAATTGCTTGATAACTAGGGAGCTCATTCAGAGCCGCTCGCAAGCGGCCCGATGTTTGCGCACTGCGCATGCGCTGCGTCTGACGTGCACGAGCCCCGCTGAGCGACTGAAGTTCAGTCACTACGGGGCTCGCAACAAGACGGGGCGGCTGTCGATGGTGAGTGACAGCTCGCCCCGTTTTGTGGGCGGGTAGGGGGCTGGCTGTACAAAAGCAGGCGTTCCCTTAGGAATGCCTGGCGTTTGTTGGGCGGGCAAACTGACATCACTAGTGATGTCAGTAGTGGACTTCCTGCTCTATTAGAGCAGGGAGTCCACTTGGCCTTGCGGCAGCCTAGATCCTACCGCAGGGTCTTGTCGGCAGGCCAATGGTCGCAATTATCACAATGGTCTCCTGGCCACTCGCACAAGCTGTGGGTGGTCTCCCACAGCTTTACGAGCGGCTGGAGGAAAAAATAAATAAAAATAAAAAATGCCCACAGACCCAGCGAGCGGCCAGCGGCTGCGAGCGGGTCTGAATCAGGGCCAAGGTCCCTAAATGTAATATTTTACTTTTACTATATCCACTTTCTGCATACACAGCTAAAAATGTATCACATGCTTCTCTCATCTTTCTTTCCTGGACAGTTAAATCATTTGGACATTGACTTGGAGAAATAATGATGGCGGGACCCGCTATTATTCTTCTGTGCTTTACTTGTGCCTGCATTTGCTTCTGTGTTTAGTAAGTTACTACACATTATATTACATTTTGAAGTTACTTTAATCTTAAATATTTACTTTGTGACGGGAGTTCATTTTTGATGTTTATGAATAGAGGAACTGAGCAATTATGGGTAGATCGGGACATGGCATGCTAGCTAATGGCAGGTATGCATCCACTTCTGTACACAGATGTAATAACAACATTTTGTGTAACAGGACAAAATATCCCAATAAACCTCAAGGGGGGGGGGGGGGGAGTGAGCAATTTTGAAGGTTTTGAGATTTAATGAATATTTATGGAACTTTTTTAATTATCTCTTTATTAAAATGAGAAAAAAAACACTTTAACATTAAGCATTTTAAAACATTTAAAAATGCAGCACCAGGTTGATTCTGCCTTTTACATGATTGCCCCTTTCAAAACAGTGGCCAGACTTGACGGAAACTCGCAGATGCCTTGATTGCGCAGGCTATTACATTTACCCCCTATGTCTTCATCCTTTTCCCTCAGACACAACATAATTGTGATTTTATATTCTTTTTATGAAGCAAACAGAACATAGGGAAATCTGCTCAGCTGACAGTCCACATTGTCCTAGGATTGTCCTAAATTTAGTTTAGTAACGTGTGAGACAGTGAAGTGAAGGTCGCATCCCAAATGGAAGAGGTTTGGTCAGATCGAACATCCAGCAAACCACAAATCACTGGCTGCAGGAACTTGCATCTTACATACATATGCTAAGCATCTATCTCCTGACTGGGTATTATGTTTCCAGAATTGTATTTCAAATCTGTCTAGAATTTGTGCAATTATGTTGCAAATCAAAGAATCTCACAACTTCTCGGGATATTTCACTAATCTGTATATCTTTGTGAAAAAGCTAAATATATTCATCTTTTTCACTAGCTTAATTATTTGTGGAGCAAATAAATGAGGATAAATGAGTGCAGGAGTATATAGCAGATTATTAAGGGTGTTGAGATGTTATAGGGGGATAAGCAACTAATAATTTATCACAATTTCCCTGGGGAAAAGTGATTGCAGGGGACATGTAAAACACAGCAAAGCACAGCATTCCCTGGGATGGGAGTCCCCAGGTCTATAACATGGCACTGGGGGGTAGTGGAAATAGAGATCCTTATTAGATCAGATAACTAGGATTATCAAAGTGGCCAACGGTCCCTTATCTCCAAGGATAGCCCCGGGATTTATTTCTGGAAAATTGTAGGAACAAGACAAGGCAGTGTTATATGCGCTATTGACAATTTCCCGTTATGTTTACAATCCAGCTTCAAAATGCTTAAGGAAGGCCTGAGCAAATTTCAGCTGCTGACTAGATTGCAGGTACTTGAGGATTTAGATCTTGTCCATTTTGATCTACAGGCTTCCTAAACCAGGTAATAATAATTCTATTTCTCCATCCTATAGAGAGAAAGGGGGTCTCATTTATGTTGTTGCTGAATCAGACGTAACCAGTGGCGGCTCTAGAGGTGGGGCTGCATCGCAGTCCAAAATGCAAATAGAGGAGCCACACCAACTGCCACCCCAAACACTGCCAAACATCGCCAGCCGGGACTCACTGGCAGTTGGTGTGACTCAACAACTGCCAGTGACCCATATGGGAATAAAAACACCACCACATAGACACTATGCACTGCTCATGTGGAGCTCCCAATGACAAATAATTTAATCCAGTAAGCCCGACTACAATATGAGATGTAGTTATCAGACCGGCAGACGACATGCCGACGGTCTGAATCCCGACGCTGAAGTCCGAAACTGGACTTAAGATAGGCGTCAAAATACCGACCCCTATCTTAATCTCGATGCCGGAATCCAGAATGACGCCATCCTGAACAAAGTAAGTCCGGGGCACCCTTAGCTGTTAGCTGCGGTACCCCTAGGTGGAAGGGTTAGGGTTAGGCACCACTGGGGGGGTTAGGGTTAGGCACTAAGGGGGGATGGTTAGGTTTCTGCACGAAGGGGGGAGACTTTGGTTTAGGCACTATTGGGGAGGGTTAGCGTTAGGGTGCATGGTGGGGAGAGTTAGGGTTAGGCTACAAGAAGGGAGAGTTAGGGGGAGAAGGAGGCACGATAAGTATACTTACCTGACCCCTGTCGGGATACCAACCATTGGGATGCCGCTGTCTGTATTTTGACAGGAGACATCCCGACAGCTGGCATTACATACCCATTCCATTAAGCCAGATTCCTGATAATTAGTTATTAAGGGCACTACACCTGCAGAAACATTTATGGGAGAAAAATATGAGAATTAATAATAATGTTGATTTAATAATTTATTTATTATACTATGGGAGCACTAATAATTATATTTAAGACTAATGTTACACTATGATTTATTTGTAATTCTAAAAGTCCACTAATATGTATTTGTAATTCTAAAGGAGTTCTTTTGTTTCTAAACCTATGGAGTAACCCAAAATAAGTTAAATTATATCAGGTGCACACAAAAGCAATCACTGGAAGCAGCCAATCACAACACATGGTATGCTACTCTCCCTTAAAAGGAGAACATATGTAAAGACAGTGGGTAAGCTCTTGCAACCAAGAAGCAATAAGACTAAATAACGCATACGCGCCTACTCTATGGGAAATTGAGGGAGACGCCTGAATTTGCAGGCAATCCCCCGCACCTCTGGAAAAGGAGGCGGTCCTACCGAATCCTGCCCACTTCCTAAGGAAGTTGGTACTATGAGGAGGATAATGCCACAAATCGCGGGTAAGCAGGGAGGGACGGGGCCAACATGTAGTGTTTCTGTGTAAATCATGTCATATTGGCCCCGCCCCATCATGATCTTATGATTCATAGAATTCCCCATGAGAGGACTACAATATTACAATATTAGATCAGGCTGGTCAACCTCTGATGTGGGAGTCTGTTTGCTTGAGCTCTTACCTGCAGGACAGGGCCTGGTGCAAAGTAGGGGACGGAGGATTTAAATTTATCAATTTGTTATTACTGTATCTATCATTACAGTCCTGCCAGACAGATATCTCACACAGCATTCAGTACCTCCTAGTGGTCACATCTCCAGTGTGACTATTTTGCTGGATACACACCTGAAAGATTAATGTGCAGACAGCCCGTCACGCTCGATTTGGTAAGCTATACACACTTACCAATCTGTGCAAACATAACAAATGGGCTCCTGCAACCTCCTAATGGGCCGGTCGGCGGGTCGCCTGCATACACATGCAAATGAAACAATATATATCTGCTAGATATATCATCATCGGCTGTGCAACAAGGCCGGTCAGATATGCCCGTGAATGATGACGTTCACAGACATATCTTCTGTATACATACAGATGCACTATGCAATATTTCATTCATCAGCTAAACTGACGATATATTGAATAGTGTGTACCCAGCATTACACTTACATATGCACACCCTACTGCACTGAGATTATCCTGCCCACCCCTGATTCATCACTCCAGGCGCAAGGGGACCAAAGTG
Source organism: Taudactylus pleione (assembly GCA_031769625.1). Taxonomy (NCBI): domain Eukaryota; kingdom Metazoa; phylum Chordata; class Amphibia; order Anura; family Myobatrachidae; genus Taudactylus; species Taudactylus pleione. The sequence goes on from JAUIMM010001025.1 coordinate 3,875,928, forward strand.
TAAATTAAATCCAAATTTAAAGACAGTTGCATTTTCTGCACATGCACATTGTAGGCCAGCATATTCTTACACGCTGCAAATGGACTTATGTACAACTCTAACTCATATTGTTACCAAATCAGTAATATGGGGAAACATTTTTTTTAAATTTTATTTTAATTAATATTAGGCCAGCACCCTATATTAAACACAATGAAATCGCATCTGTTTTTTCCAGTTACCATTAGTAAGTTTAATGTGATATGTTTTTGCTACTCTGTACTTACATTCTGTCATGATTCCTTTCAGTGTCAAAACCCCAGGAACACCATGATGCTGAAGCTGAAGAAACCCCAGGAACACCATGATGCTGAAGCTGAAGAAACCCCAGGAACACATGATGCTGAAGCTGAAGAAACCCCAGGAACACATGATGCTGAAGCTGAAGAAACCCCAGGAACACTTAAGAAGCAGAAAACAAAGACAAATAAGCCAAAGACCAGCAAGTTCATCAAAAAAACCTAATCTAAAAAAATTAGGTACATAAATGGGAACCATAAAAAAGAAATCAAAATGAAGAAACCCAAATTTCCAAAGAAAATCCGCCAATGAGGATGATGGATCCCATTATTCTGCCTAATATGGCCTGGGAAAGGAAAGGGGCAGTGGCGGGCTGGGCCGGGGGGCAGGGTGCCATGTGCCCCCCGGGCCGCTACTATATCAGTCCTTGGGGGCCGCCATCTGCCTGCAGCCGAACGCTGATAGAATGGCTGGAGACAAGCAGAGGATGCTGCTGATCCACCCACTCCATTTGTGTTACTCACATAATGGAGCCAGAGCCGGATTAAGGAGGGGGCACAGGGGGTAGGTGATAAGTGCCCCCGTGCCCTCCCTTTCGCAGAAGCCTCCCCCCAGCCCTTGATCGCAGATAAACTAAAGACAAGCGCAGCGATCATCTGATTCTGAGTTAAACTGAAGAAATGGAGGCGGAGTCCTAGTAGGGGGCGGGGCTACACGGCACTGGAGCAGGGCCAGGAGCAGCATGATGGGAGAGAGCATGGAGGAGCTGCAGCCAGTAACGTCACAGTGGTAGAGTTTAATGTAAGTGGGAGGGAGAACACTAATGTCTATATGTATATATGTGACAAGTGTGTGATTGTATGTATTTGTGACTGTGATGCATGTATGTGACTGTGATGTCTGTATGTATGTGTGTGTGACTATGTGATGACTGTATGTATGTGTGTATGTATATATGTATATAACTATGTATGTGTATGTGACTCTGTGATGACTGTATGTATGTGTGTATGTATGTATGTATACAACTATGCAGAGCCGGCCCTAGGCATAGGCATTCTAAGCAAATGCCTCGGGCAATTGGTATGCCTTTGGGCATTCCAGGGCTCTGACGTTGCCCCTCCGCGACGCTGCCCCCCCCCCTTCACGATGCTGCTCTCTCCTCCCATTCAGTGATCACAAATAGGCGTAATAGATCACTTTTGCGGAATGGGTGGTGGGTCCGCGGGGATGCGCTCTATCGTGGCCAATCCCCTGGCTCCTGCTTGTGTGGCTTGGATGTAATAGCACCTGGCACTACAGGGACAGGCAAGGCTTCCCCAGCACCCGGCAGGAGGGCAGGTCCGGCAGGAGGACAGTGCCCGGCTGAAGGGCAGGTCCGGCGGCACCCAGCAGGAGGATAGTTCTGGCACCCGGCAATAGGACAACCCCAGCACCCGCTGGAGGGCAGGTCTGGCTCCCAGGCAGAAGGACTTCCCCGGCACCCGGCGGGATGGCAGTTCCGGCACCCAGCCGGGGGGGGCGGCGCCCGGCTGAAGGGCAGGTCCGGCAGCACCCAGCAGGAGGACGTCCCCGGCACCTGGTGGGAAGGCAGATCCGGCTGGCAAGAGGGCAGCCTTGGCGGCACTTTCAAAGCAGCAGTAAGGCATTAGCAATCACCTCCTCCTCCTCTTATGATGTTTCAATAATGCAAGGTCTGCAAGTAGTTAGTGTATATTTATACTAGTGTCTATCTGTTTACTATGAGTGCTAGTGCTGGTTTGTATACTGAAACTAGTGGATCATCTTGATTGTTATCACATGCACTATGACAGTATGAGCTGGCTGGCCAACACGAGCTGTTCGGACAAGTAGTTTAGTGCTGCACTGAAAATTGTTTTCATCTGGGCTTTTCTGTCCTTAGATTCCATAATTGTCAACTTCTGTTATTGTCCTATTTGTCTGGTTTTGTTTGACATTTAAATACCTCACAATTGTACCTCATACAGCAGTGATCACAACCACCTCATCCTATGCTGTTTCAATGAAGCAAGGTCTGCAAGTAGATTATGTGTTTGTAGGGGGTGGGATGGTCCAGCTGCTACTACTACTTTAAGCTGCCCTTCTATCTACCCTCACGTCCTATCTACCCCTAGCACTGCATGCCCCTTACCACCTCTTTGCTCCCCCAGTACTGCCCAGCTGCTATCTACCCTTGCCCCCTCCCTACCCCAGTACTGTCTGCCCCTAACCCCTCCTTGCCCCCCAGTACTGCACCAGCTGCCATCTACCCCCAACACTGCCTGCTCCCATCCTCCTTCTTGCCCCAGCTGCCATCTAAAAGATAGCGAGAGCGATGCTTGACAAACAGCGGTAATCTTTGATTACCACTGTTTGTTATATCCAGAAAAGATGGCATAATCCCCTTAGTGAGTGCTAAAGGGGTTATCCTTCGTTGATAAATGGGGGCCTTAGATTGGTGGTGGGATTATCTGCTATGAGGCACCAGTCAAAATTTCGCCTAGGGCACCAAATTGGCTAGGGCCAGCTCTGCAACTATGCATGTATATGTGATTATGTGAAGACTGTATGTATGTGTGTATATATGTATACAACTATGCATGTATATGTGACTATGTGAAGACTGTATGTATGTGTGTATATATGTATACAACTATGCATGTATATGTGACTATATGATGACTGTATGTATGTGTGTATATATGTATACAACTATGCATGTATATGTGACTATGTGATGACTGTATGTATGTATGTGTGTATGTATGTATACAACTATGCATGTATATGTGACTATGTGATGACTGTATGTATGCAAGTGTATGTGACTGTATGTGTGTGTGACTGTGATGCCAGTATGTATGCATATATGTGTATGTGACTGTATGTATATGTGTGTGACTATGTGATGACTGTATGTATGCATGTATGTGTATGTGACTATGTATGTAGGTATGTGTGACTATGTGATGCCTGTTTGTATATGTGTGTGACGGTGATGACAGTATGTATGTGTGACTATGTGATGACTATGCACGTGTGTGACTATGTGTTTGTATGTGTATATGTGTGTGATAATTTTGTATGAATAAATGTGACTGTATACATATATGTGTGTGACAGTATGCATGAGTATAAGTGTGTTACTGCATATCTGTGTGACAGTATGGGCGGAATTCAATTGATTCCAGCCCCCTTCGCGCCCGACGGAGCGATTCAATTGTTGCTCTTGTCAGCTACCAGTGCGCCATTTCAGCTCGCAGCCCCAGGGGTGTGCCAGCTGAAATGGGCAAAAAGTGTCCTATTTGGCCGTCCAAACGGCACTTTTCGTGATCACACCCAGCACTTTGATCAGGGGCAAGCTGATTTACGCGACTAAACCCGACCACTTTGGGCGCGATCAGCACGAAAAATAGTAACAATTGAATAGCGCCCCGCGATCACCCGTCACTTTAGACGGGAGAACCGGACCGCTAAAACAATTGAATACCACCCTATGTATTCATACTTGTCTACCCTCCCGATTCGGCCAGGAGCCTCCCGGAAAAATCTGGTGCCGCTCCCGGCCCCCTGGGAAGGCAGGCAAGCCTCCTGGCCCCCAGTGATGTGTTCGCACCCCCCCTCCGCAGTTGAAAGTATAAACCCCAGCAGCGGGGAGGCGGTGATGCGATTCACGCTGAATCGCATCATCGTGGCTCCGTCCCCTGCTGCACAATGCCATTAATGTCTGCAATGTGAAGAGGGGACAGAGCCGCGATGACTCGATCACGCTGTCACAGCCCCATGCTCTGCCCCAATGATGCTTCAGTTGTGGGCCCCACCTCCTTTGACAGCATCACGCCTCCCGCTGTGTAAGCCCGAAAGTACCCTCCCAGAAGGTGGGAGCTAAATGTCGGCAAGCCTGATGTATGTGTGGCTATGTGTACAACAGTACGTTTGTAAATATATGTGACTATATATGTGTGTATATATGTGTACTACAGTACATATGTAAATGTATGTGACTATGGCCCATATTCAGAGCCGGACACTCTGATAGAGCGCTCGCTCTGAATCAGGGCCGGCCTTCTTGTTTTTTTAGAGCGGCCTCCTGGCCACTCGCATAGCTGTGGGTGACCACCCACAGCTATAGCGAGCGGCCAGGAAGATGGTCGCAATGGTCAAGACCATCGCGACCATCGGGCTTGCGACGAGACCCTTGTGGTAGGGTCTCGTTGCCTCAAGCCCCAGAGAGATTTCGGCTCTCACAGAGCCGAAATCTCTCCCACTGACATCACTCATGTCACATGGGAACGCCTCTGTTTGGGCCACTCGCCCGGCCCGCCCACCAAACATCACTCAACATCGACAGCACGCCCCCTTCGGTACGAGACCCGGAGCGATGGTTTGCCCGTCGCTATCCGGCTCCGTCGTGTGCATGCGCACTGGGCCACGATCGACCCGCTTGCGAGCACGTAGCGCTCGCGAGCGGGTCTGAATCAGGCCCTATATGTGTGTGTATATGTGTACTACAGTACGTATGTAAATGTATGTGACTATATGTGTGTGTGTATATGTGTACTACAGTACGTTTGTAAATTTATATGTACGTGCCTGCGTATGTGTAAAACAGTACATATACAGTGCATGTGTGCATACCCCCAACCATCATGACTGAGGTGCGACAGTCCTGTTTTTTGGGTGCTGTCACACCTGTAGCATGGAGGAAAGGTAGAGAGTGCAGCCTAGCCTATAGGAAAGTGATGTGCATGCCCCAAGCATGAAATGGGGACGTGCTTTGTGGCCATGCAACTTTTTCATTAATGTGCCCAAAGCTGGCACACAAGGACTTGATCCCCGTGTCCTATATGTTGCCATCTAAGGCCCCCCAGCTTAAGTGCCCTGGACCCCCCCAAAACATAAAACAGCTCTGATTGGAGCAACTGATCACCATCTTCTGGCCTCAGCATGTACATGATGATTCCGTACGGCCATGCTGATAGGCTGCTGATTGGTGGAAGGCTCTTTTCATCCACCAGTCACAGTGGTGGGGATTTCCACCAATTAGAATGCATGAGGCTGCGGAGACAAACTAGGGACGGAGAAGGCTGCTGGTAGAGTGAGTACCTCTAACCTGCGTGTCACATCGCAGGTTAGAATTCAGCAATGTAGTTTCTATTGTACTGTGTATGTGTTGTTCGTAAATAAGTTATGACTGCTCCACTATAATTTTCTGTCACTTTTTCTTATTGAGAGAAAACCCGGAGCCACTCACTTGGGTTTGCCCCCCAGCCTGAAAGTTGCCAGCCAGCCCCTGGAAAGGGGGGACACATAATCTATTATTTTTTATGTTTTCATTTTATTAATTATTCTCTGTAAATTATTGATTGAATAAAGACTGATCTTTTAGTTCTAAAATTACTTTATGTAGAGTGTACATGTGTACTCTTGTGCTGACAGTACTCCTTTTGCTGCATAGAAACATGTTGAGATGGTGGGAACAGGGAAATGTCTGGTTTACCCTGAAGAGGTGAAGACCCAGTATTTCACTACTAATTCTCTCCTGAGTATGGACACATCAATAAATCATGTTACTGTTACATACATTTTCCATAGCTTGGGGTAACATTGCCTGGCAAAACATACAAAGGGCAGCAACATTTGGAAGAGGGGACACCCCTTTCTGAAATGGGTGCCCCTTAAATATTTAGCCAGGTTTGGGAAGACCTTCTCCAATGCCTTATTCTATAGTGCAAAGGATTAATGTCTATTGATCATTGTGATCAGCAAAAATTAGCTTTCATGTTAGAAAGAGGAGACTCCCCTATTTCAAACAAGGGTACTCCCATCTTTGTAGGTGGTGGGATTAGGGAGTTTGAGGTAAATAAAGTCCCTCCCCTGTCACTTTCCTATTGGACCCAGTGGCTGCAGGGGGTTCCCACCGGACGTTAGCACTAGTGGTGTACAGGTTTGTTAGTTGTTATCTTTTGTTTGCCACTCACTATGGAGGACAAGTAGCTCGTCCTTCACAGTCTTGGTATATCTCCGAAAGACAAGCCCCACTCCTCTTCCTCCTCCTCATTGAAAGGTTAAACATAAGTAACAATAACAGTTTCACAGTAGTAGACACACATAACATAGGAACACAAACAAAAAATAATTGGTAGTGGGTGGCTTTGTTCTTATTTCTGGCTTTGGTTAAAGTTTCACCCACATCTCAACCCGTATTACGTGGAGAAAAAACTGAACCGTTGTCATGGATTGTGCTTCTACCTGGGGATGTTGAGCTATAGCGGTAGGATTTACTCAGGGCATATACCGGTCCCAGTACTACCTCTACACCCCAGGATAAGGGATATGCGAGATGTACTGCATTGAGACCTAGTGACCAGACCTTCCCTACACCGCTGCTTAATTCATGTAGTGCAAATTACGCTCACATTTTGGATTGCTTAAAAAGATTTGTGTTGGTACAAATATTTTACTGGACATTTTTTTTTTTTACTTGAAAAATTGTATTAATCCTTTTGAAATTACAGTCAGAAATGACCACGATACCACAACCAAAAATCACACATATATAATGGAAAAGAGAAAAGAAAAAACGAAAAGAAAAAAAAGAAAAAATCAACATATCAAATACAGCATCAATTCAATATAAATGAAAAGGGTTACAAAGGGGAAGAAGAAAAAAAAGGACAGGGGTACAATCCTGATTCATCTGTGCACAAAAGTAAACAGAAATGGCTAGATAAAATTCTGTATACAGTATTTCTGTAAATTAAATAAAATCAAAGGTCCCACTCAACATAAAGTTGGAATGCCTAACATAGACTTTCAAAATGACTTAGAAGTAGAATAGTATTCAAGCCAAAATTGCCACTTGGTCAAAGGGGAAGTAGTAGAGGTGGAATATTTTAATCCAATGGTCTCCATGTCATAACTCCTCTGAACATATCCTACAATCTTAGAAAGGGACAGGGGATTAGGGTGTTTCAAAAGCTGGGCTATGGCTGATCTAGTGGCTATAAAAAGTGCTTATTTTATAAAGATCTCTGTGGCTGGTCTCCCAGGACAGGTATCTTGGTGTTTTGGGGTGTCAGCAGAGGTGAGTGGAGGTGAGGCAGGGGTCCCAACACGTTTCACCTTGATAAAAGCTTCCTCAGGGGTAGTCATATACAGTGGCGTAAGTTCATCCCAGACGCCCGGAGGCAAGTTATAATTTGGTGCCCCCCTAAAAAAAGGGAAAATATTATGTATTGGGCAGCGTGACAGTACACTCCAGGCAGGGGCGTTTCTACAGAGGAGGGTACCCGTGTGCAGTCTCCGACACGGACCCCTCCTCTTCCTCCGGCAGCCAGCAGCGCACTGAGCTGTGCGCGGCCAGCGCCGCACTTATAGACTCTGGGCACTAGAGTGTGCCCGAAGTCTATATCGCATTCGCAAGTCACCAGGAAAATGGCTGTGGCGGACATTTTTCCTGTACTGCGCATGCGCAAACGACGGGAAAATAGCCGCGATGCATGGGATCGTACATCGCATCCCCAGATCAAGTGAACATGCAGTAAGATCTGGAGGTGCGATGTACAACCTCACAGGAGCGCGCACTGGCCAATATCATGCCCATATCATACGTTACGATATAGCAGCTATAGCGTACCAATCCGTTGGATCGGCTGCTATATTGCACCATGTATGGCAGACCCTCCAACATGACCCGTTCCATTAGATACAAAATGCTCTGCTCCTGGACTTCCCTCTTAATTTATGATTGCATCCACCTGTGCTGAAACACCTGTCTCATCAACACAGGTGACGGCAATCATACATTAGGTGGGAAGTCCAGGAGCAGAGTGTTTTGTACCTAATGGAACGGGACATGTTGGAGGGTAGGGTATGGGCACCTTAACAGTGATGCTGCACCTGCCTAGCAGGGTAGTTTGTGCACAGGTCACATGCACACTGGCAGTTGTGGGGGCGGGGCTACTGCTCACTAGGGATGGGCAGATCGATTCATTGTACTGAGTTGAGTCACATGGCTCAACTCAGTGGTTTGTCTCAGGACAGTGTCTCGGTACTCAGCTCTTTAGAGCTTTCGGAAGCAGAGGTACCGGTGACTCTGAGTGAGTCGCTGACAGCTTCGCCCCCCCGCAGCCCAGCACTACAGCTCAAGGTTCTGCACTGACTCTCTTGAGTCAGTGCACTCCCCCGAGCCCTGGCAGTAGCAGCGCGACTCAGAGTGAGTTGCTGACAGCTCCGCCTCCTACACTGCTGATCTGACTCAGTACAGAAGTATGATCAGGTCGGCTCAGCAGTGTAGAGGGCAGAGCTGCCACTCACTCTGGCTCCCACTGATAGAGAGGCTAGAGAGGTGGGTGTCTCGACTCACCAAACACTGAGTGACTTGAATCATTTGAACATCTGAATTATTTGAGTCATTGTGTTGAGACACTCACTCACTAACCATCTCTACTGCTCACTGAATCAGATTTGTTAGCAATCCTTACAACTAGAGCACCTCATGGTTAATATTGTGTGGGAAAATGTTGAATAATAATAGTCACACTTTATATCTAATATATATATATATATATATATATATATACACGCAGGGGCGTCAGTGGAGTTGACGTTTCAGTCTTCACAGGCACCGTCATCAGGACCATAGCACACAGAAATGCTCATCACCTCATCCATAGCTTCACCTCCAGTAGCTCCACCCACAGTTCCTGAACCTATGTTTCCTGAAAAAATAGCTATATATATCTATATATATATATATATATATATATATACACCAAAAGACCCCTGTATCCCAGGGACCAGGCGGCACTCGGCGGACTTCAAAAAATCAAAATAGTTTTAAATCCATAAATCAACGTTTCAAGACCTGTGCGGTCTTTTCATCAGGATATACATTACATGAATGAAATAAAAATGAACTCACCTATATACCCAAGTGTATCAGAGAAACAGCTAACACCAGTTGCTTTCCGTGACCAGCGTCGTCTCGTGGAGCACAGAGTCCGTGACCTCATCACACTGCGACTAGACCGGCAAAGGATCCCAGCGTTGTCTGGGTAACGGTAACTAGGCAATGAAAAACAACTTGACTCCAAAACAAATTATGCGTTGACCAGGACCACGGACCACTGCTGCTCACCGAGCGGACAGCTGTGGAAAGCTCAAACATAACATTTTACTACTAAAACAGTGCTATTACATAGAAACACCCAACATGAATATATAGAGAGGCATACATAAAAGCAATACTATGGTCACATAAACAATCGGACCCCGATATATATTAGATATTAGACAAAGCCCATAAATCCGGGCAACCTTGTAAATATACTAAGGAATGAAAAATCGCATAGCCATACAGAACTAGAAATATATAACAATGAGACCTAGGTTTTGTTTTTTTGAAAAATTCAAGGTGTTCAATATTATAAAATATGAAGCGGCTGCAGTATATATAATAGACAGATCAATTATAGGCATAGGTTCCAAGGAAGTTTTTCATTAAGCCCACCAGGGGATACTGTGTTCAAGGAAAAAATCCAACGTGCCTCACTGATGGAGAGAAGTTTAGCTCTATATCCTCCTCGTTTTAATGGGGGTATGTGGTCAATGATCTTATAGTTCAAATCTTTCAATAGATGCTTTGCTTCACTGAAGTGTCGAGCCACCGGTTGTTCACTTGTTTTACCCTCGATGGCTGCTTTGATAGCCGACCGATGGAGAGCCATCCTTTCTTTAAACATTCTGATAGTCTGCCCAACATAGCGCAAGCCACATGGACAGGTTATTATATACACTACAAAGCGAGTTGAGCAAGTGACCACATGTTTGATGTTAAACACTTTTCCCGTGTGTGGATTTTTAAACGTGGAGCCTATTTCCATGAACTTGCATGTGGTGCAAGAAATGCACCCATAGCATCCAGGTTGTTTTGTAAAGGGGAATTCGTTCTTCCGTTTAATTGAAGTTATATCACTCTTCACCAAAATGTCTTTGAGACAAAATGTCTTTGAGACAACGCTGGGATCCTTTGCCGGTCTAGTCGCAGTGTGATGAGGTCACGGACTCTGTGCTCCACGCTGGTCACGGAAAGCAACTGGTGTTAGCTGTTTCTCTGATACACTTGGGTATATAGGTGAGTTCATTTTTATTTCATTCATGTAATGTATATCCTGATGAAAAGACCGCACAGGTCTTGAAACGTCGATTTATGGATTAAAATCTATTTGGTATTTTTGAAGTCCGCCGAGTGCCGCCTGGTCCCTGGGATACAGGGGTCTTTTGGTGTATACTTAAACTTCATGGATGGCACCCCGGCATTTGAATAAGATAATGCGAGTGCCCCTCTACATGTATCTATATATATATATATATATATATATATATACATATATATGTAATGGTAACAGATATTGCACTTTTGGGCGTGCGGACGTGTTTTCATATACACATGTGTGCGTTCAACCACCCAAGGTGTACATATATCAGAGTGCGACCGCACACCTAAGAGTGCTATATCTGTCTTATAAATAGGGTGAAACAGATACAGAATAGTAGAAGCATATAGTTTAGGCTGTTCAATCTGAATTCTTTTTAAAAATAAACATGTAACTGGATGACAGTGTAAGTCATACCTCCCAACATTTCAAGAATGAAAATAGGGACAGGGTGCGCGCCTAAGGCGCGGTCGTCCGAAAAGGGGCGTGGCTTCTGGGAAAAGGGGTGGAGTCAACTGAAAATGGGGTGGAGCCTCGCGGCTTCCCCCTTTTTCACCACTTTGGGGGGCATGCCCAGCACTCTCCGAGACACTGGGCAGGCCCCAGGCTCTCCCTACACGGCATCTGTTCTCCTCCTGCACCCTCGCTGCTCTGCTATGCAGAGCAGCAGTTTGTGCTCTCCCCAACTTCCCCCCCACCGCGGGACACTGCGGCCCATGGGCGGGACAGCAGGACAGTCCCAGAAAAACTGGACTAGTTGGGAGGTAAGGTGTAAGTGAATAAAACAAATGAACATTAATGACTACTGTCACTGTGGTTCATGTTTCGTTTTGGGCTGACATGTCTAGCCACTGTTTGCTGAGCAGGATTCTGAAGTGGCTGCTCAGGCAATTCCTGATCATGTTCTTTGGTGAGGACTAATGTTATGTTCATTGAGTTATGAAGTCATTTGGACATTTCTTGATTTTTTTCTGTCAGAAATGTGTGTGTCAGTGAGGCAGTGATATGTATTACGGTCAGTTAGGAAGTGATGTGTATTACACTTACCTGCCTACCCTCCCGATTCGGCCGGGAGCCACGCGAAGATCGGGTGCCATACACGGCCCGCCGAAAAGCTAGGCAAGCCTTCCGGCGGCCTACGACCCTTTTGGCCCCCCCCCGCATTAATAAGAGAAACAGGGGGGGCAGTGACGCGATTCATGCTGATCTTGGCATTGTGATGCAGTGATGTGCAGTGTTAGCCTGGGGCATGAAAGGGAGAATGTAGTAATATGGGCACATACTTAAGGGGTGTGGCCAGCCACCACAGAGGCTCGGCCAAATAGTAGAGAAGACATAGGGCTTGATTCATTACAGAACCCAACTGCGAATGCAATAGTGATTATGCACGCAGTTCAACTGCGATAGTATGCTAATCCATTGCAATGCTGCCACAGCACTAAATATGGATGCCCACTTTACCGGCTTACACACATCCGTAATGTTTAGCAAGACTGCGAAGCCATCGGTAACATTGAGTAACATCACAGCCTCATGCACACTTGCACAAGCTCTGGCCAGGGCGCAGGGCATTGCAGTGGCTAATTTATTCACGCCCCTGCAACGGCGTTCAAATGCACTGGCAAGTTTGCATTTCCCCAACCACCCCCCGTCACCACCCACAAATGGTACTTCCTGTCAATCACTTTGCGATGGATCTGTGTAGTCACTGCGATCGCAGTGGGCAGTTTGCGCATACGCACTGCGATGCATACGCATATACGTATTAGCAAGTGTGTACCTTGCTGAAACAAGCCCATAGCCTGCAGACAACATGGCTACTGCTAGTTCATGAAGTTTGTAATCCACAGGATTATGCTCTGTAGTGATTACGCCACAGTCCTGAGATGCAGTATAATGTAAAGTGTATAATAATAAAGCACACAATAATGATCATCCAGTCTATATATACCACACGAATGCACTCTACATATGAGGTAACCCCTGTACACAGCAGCCAGTGTCCACATCTCCATGGGAACTGCATTAGGTCTAGTAAAGGCCAAATCCATGCCATTGTTAAAACAAGATTCATTTTCCACTGGGATAATTTAGGCGATGGTTACTTTTTTTTAACTTAATTTTCAATATGCTGTATACTGTATTCTGTATACTTTCTCACAAGAAAAAATTAGGATCTGTTAACCCAACTGCTAATTTTGATTGGCCATAGAGCGAATCTTGGTGTAGTTTTTTTTTTCAGAAACAATCAAGCACCCATGTTCATCCATGTGCCTGCTCTGCCATGTAACCCCCTCATAGGGTAACAATGTATAATTCAAGTGCACAGTCTGGATCCTGGATTTAATAGAGCCGGAAGCTCACCACTGACATCACTCGTGATGTCAGTGGGGCCACCCCCAAACGGCAGACGTTCCTTCGGGAATGCCTCCGTTTGCACAGCCACCCCCCCTCCCCGCCTAAAAAACGGGGCGAGCTGTCAATCAATATTGACAGCCGCCCCGTCTTGTAGTGAGCCCAGGAGCGACGGAGCTGCCGTTGCTCGCTGGGGCTCGCGCATGCACACTGGGGGACCATCGACTAGCTTGCGAGCACTGTGTGCTCGCGAGCGGGTCTGAATCAGGGACAAGTGGCACAAATTCAGCATACTGGTTGCAGGGTAAGGTAATCCTGTGTATCCTGATTCACATCTTCTATTCACACTAGAGGACACTATAATGTATCACAACCTACACCTGTGCTCCTCCCCCACCTTAATTCCTAATACACTATATTGCTTTCTGTGAGTCTATGTTATAGCCAGAGCGCCTACCACATGCACCCCTATACTGACAATGGACCACATTCCCACTCTGCTTATGGCCTCTACCCTCTTTATACCCTACAATGCAACTACGTACCCACCTATCTACCCTCAATAGATGCAATATACACCTCTATGACCAGCATTCTCCCACTATACTCAGCCATGCATACACACTGCACCCAGGCCCCTATAATAGCCCAACATTAGCTTCTAAAAATGCTTCCCCTCTTCGTCTCTACTATTTTACTTATACCACCCCCGCCCAACAGTATCATTATGGCCACTCATAATGCTAGCTTAGCTCTGTACCTCCAGCTCATTAGGGCTTCCCTCCAATACTCTTACACACTTCCATCAAACACTTAATTGATGACAATCAGCATTTTAATGTGGTTTTCATTAACCTTACTGACAGTAAAATAATTGTCAGTCAGATCATTAGCCAGATGCAGCGCTACATATCCCAAATCGCCTCCATTCATATGTCCCGATTCCCTGCTACCAATACTATCCCTGCCCTAACTACCCCTGCCCTGTTCATATAAACACTGCCTGCCCCTCAACACATCAGACTACCCACCTTGCTAGATATGCCCCAGCCCCGCCTTACTACCCATCCCTATAAGAAATATGAACATGACAGTTCCATTTCCACCTGTGTTTCTCAGTGGTAATAAGGTGCCTGTTATCTTGCTGCTAATACAATCCCTACTGCATGCAAGCTACACAAGCTCAGAGGCCACATTGGCAACAGACATGTAGTTGTGCTTCCTCTTTTATTACTATTACCACACACACACACACTTTACAGTCTCTCAGTGTATTAGTTCCATAGGGGTCTATGGGCCCGATTCAGACCCGCTCGCTAAGATGCGTTTGTTCGTAGCCGGCCGATGTTTGAATTGTGCACATGCGTACGCATCGCAGTGCGCATGCGCGACCCACAGCTAGAGATCGGGAAGCATTCACTCGCTGCGGACAGACAGCCCAGCAGAGTGAGTGATAGGAGAAGCCGTTTATGGGTGGTGACAGGGGCTGGCCACTATAAACGAGGGAGTGGAGATGCGAACGCGTCTCAGTGCCATGTCAGAGGCGTGCATAAATTATAGGCTGCGTCATAGTACACGTCACCTGGCTGTTTTTTTCACTGAAGTGCTCGTAGTGCTTGCGGCAGGGTATGGCCAGCCTCAAGCGCTGTGTTCACATCCGATGTTACCCGATGTACCGATGGCTGCATACACTTCCTGGAGATGACGTGTGCAAGTGGGTGTCTTAAGACAGGCTGGTGAGCGTCTGCATACACACCGCGAACGCACGCCAAGACATAGTGGGCGTGCTTATGCCTTGCTGCGCGATGCCTGTCTTCACATATTTGCGTACACATCTAGTGAGCGGGTCTGAATCGGGCCCTATGTACCAAGCCTTGGAGAGAGACAAAGTGGATGTTAATAAAGTACCAACCAATCAACCTGTCACTTGACACCGCCAAAAGCGGGGGCTGGACTTTTTTATTTTTCAAACCAGGCCAATCCCGGGATTTAGTTATTTTCAATTCCGAATCCTTGGATTGAAAAAAAGCCCAGGGATTGGCCTTCATAATTGCAGCCCTGCTGAAGTCTACACTCAGGTGGGATACCCGCTGCACCTGAGGAACCACAGTACACTTTCACACGTCTGCTGATGGTTTATGTGAATAAAGGAGTGTTCACAAGATGTTATGGCAACATTGCCAGGATGTTATTGCTGCTGCCAGGATGTTATGGCCGCTTACCAGATGTTTTGGCCGCTTACCAGATGTTATGGGCACTTACCAGATGTTATGGCTACACTGCCAGGATGTTATTGCTGCTTCCAGGATGTCATGGCCGCTTACCAGATGTTAGGGGTGTTATACGATTGTGACTGCTGCCTTTTGATATTAGTAGAGCTCCCAATACATTGCCTGAGTGTATGGGGGGTATTGAGGCACTGACGATGTGGTCACTTTGTGGTGACTGTGTGATGAAGTTATAAGCATATATGTGTGGTCTGGAGAATGTTACTTAGTGGATACTAACCTTATCAAGGTAAATGCCTGCTAAATGGCTTTCTCCAGACCACACACCTGCTTCTCACATGGTCACAGCTGATGTTATTAAGCAAATCTACCACATCGCCAGCTCCTTATTACCCCCATTTACTCAGACAGTGTATTGGAAGCCCTACAAATGCCAAAAGGCAGCAGTCACATTAAACAGTCTACACCCCGTCTTCTAGCAGCCTATAGCAGCTCGTATGGAATATTGGTCTCGTGTCTCTTCTTGCTATAAAATGAAAAGAAATGACAATGGTCAGGGCAGCCATGGGAGCAACACTGGGTAACATGGCTACATCTAGATTTTTATCTTATAAATTAATATAATTTTTATTATATATTATATTAAATTAATATTCCAGGCGTTATTAGTATGGTAACAGAAACCTGTCTTGTCACTGTATTCAGTTTATATATACGCTGGATACAGGACCCCCGGTGAGAATGGGAAGGAGGCTGTGATTGATTTATGTTATATAGGGGGAGATGTACTAAGCCTTGGAGAGCGATAAAGTGAATGGATATAAAGTACCAACCAATCAGCTCCTAAACGGTCACTTTTCAGGCTGCGTTTGAAAATGACAGGTTGAAGCTGATTGGTTTGTACTTTATCTACAACCACTTTATCTCTCTTTCCAAGGCTTAGTAGATACACCCCACAGTCACTGGATTTAGCTTATGTATACACTGGTTACAGGCAGTGGCGGGCTGAGCAGGGTGCCATGTTCCCCCCCCCTGGGCCGCTTTATCGCCGAACTCCGCAAGCTGCCTCCTCAGATAGCAAAGAGGCCCTGGTGGTCTAGTGTGTTATGCTGCAGTAGCCGCAGCTACATTCTGACTTTGACTGTCAGCGGCAGCCACGGTCACATGATTCCCCACCAGGCTCTTACTGGGTGTCCTACAGGGCTACGGAAGCCCTGTAGGTCCACAATTAACAACAATGCAATCTGTGATATGGCCATCCTGCTGCGCATAGGCGGCCATATCACACTGGGGAATGGGGATGCCTGGACTCCTGGAGCCAGCTTGCTTGTGAACACTGGCATATCTATAATGGGTGCAGTGTGTGTGGGGCACACGGGCCCCCTGGTCCAGGGGTGCCCCGCACCGCACACCTTGCACCCATATTATTTTAAACTCACCTGTCCGTGGTCCTGCGTCAGGTGTCAGCGCTGTTCAGAACACCGGAAAATGGCCGCCGCGGCCATTTTTCCGGTGTTCTGCACATGCGCAGTAGACTCCGGGCACACTCTAGTTCCCGGAGTCTACTAATGCTCCGGTGGCTGGCCAGCCGCGTCAGTTGGCTGCCAGCCACCGGGGAGAGAGGAGGGGGCCCCGCACGGGGAGTGCACATGGGCCCCCTCCTCTCTTAAGACGCCCCTACTTGTGGATTACATCAAGGGCATACTGGACTGCAGGTACTGACTGCCCCAGCCCCAGTATACTCCCTTATCACCCTGTGTATTCCTTCTACATTTACTAAGCTGTCATCTGTGTCCTCAATACTACTACCCTCACCCAATCCCCACTACTACTTCCACCATCCCAGCTGTCATCTATGTCCCCACTATTACTACCCCCACGCAGTCCCCACTACTACTTCCATTATTCCCACTGGCCATGTGTGTTACCATTCCCACCCAGTCTCTACTACTATAACTTCCCCCACCACAACTATAATCTATATCCCTGCTACCCCCAGCATCGTCTGTGTCATTACTACTAATACTAACCCCCAGCTGTCATCTGTATATCTTCTTCTACTACCTACATCCACCTGATGTGCTCCTACCACTGCTACTCCAACCAACCCAATATTTGTTCCTATTCCAATCCTACCCCCCTGTCATGTGTCCCTATGACTACACCCACCCATCTGTCACATGTCCCCACTGCTATTATCACCACATCTCTGGACGACAATAATAATTCAAATATTTATGGCCTGATTCAGTGGTGGATGCTGCTGCGTCCGCTCGTGCGTCTGTTGCTGGAGTCGAAGGAGCAATAATATGCAAATGCCAGTATCAGCCCTTCCCCGGGTGTAGTAGCATGCCCCTGCCTGTGCGATTACTAAGATGCCCACTTTTAGTGTTTCTGCATGCTGTAACACCGCCGGTGATTCTTGACACGCCAAAATTGGCGCACTACTGACACTTGCACCAGTCCTATGTTAGGCACAGTTTTTCCATCTGAACATGACCTCTGAAGCTGCGGCTCTGCATCTGAGAATGCAGCAGCATTCACTGATGACCCCACAACACTCCCATAACACGCCCACCAGACACTCTTTTTGCGTTCACTTCAGGTCATCGCCCAGGAATGCCCATCACTCTGCCACTCCATGTTTGATACCATCTGACCCAATCGCAACAGCATCATGGTGTGTACACTCAGGGTAACACATTTGCTGTACTGGCTTTCTGAAGTTCTCGCGAATGCGCAGTAGCTAAAAATCACTCCACAGTGCCCGACATCGGCAATGCGTGCGACTCAGAACCAGGCCCTTATTGTTCAGATACAGATTTTTTTATATTTTATTTCTTTATGTTTTTAAATTATTTAATTTTCTGTTACATTTACCATACAGCTTTTTTAAAACTTTTTTTTTTTTTTTAATAAAAACGAAACAGTCACCCTAGCAATATTTTATTGATACATTTTGGTGGTAAGGGATTTTTTTATTGCCTCAATACTGTAATAGGCAATAAAAAGAACTCTTCTTATTGACAGAGAAGCCCTTGTGCTTTATATGTTAAACCACCATTGTACGGGCTGCTGCTCATGCATCAGTGCTGTGGGCTTGCCCCTGGTCTTAAATTTTCCAGCCAGCCCTGGTTACAGGGCTCCCAATGTGAGTGGGAGAGAGGCTATGATTAGTTTATGTTGTATAGTCAGTGCTGGGTGCTGGATCCTACATAGTAGAGATGGAATTTCTAATGTTTAATTAACGCTCAACAGTCACCGGGTAAATATGTTCTGTACATTGTATATTGAACTATTTTTATGCAACATCAACTTTTTTCTTCTCAAATTATTGTAAATGTCTACTAGCTTTACTTCTCCTTCCATTCCCTCAATACCTGGAAGCCCTACAAATGCCAAAAGGCAGCAGTCACATTAAACAGCCTACGCCCCGTCTTCTAGCAGCTTATAGCAGTTTATACCATTTGGGGCATCTTTTCTGAGGCCTCTTCTTGCTTTAAAATGAAAAGAAATGACAAAGGTCAGGGCAGCCATGGGCAGGCTGGATTATAGGGAGGGCCCCCCACTCTGTCCACGGCCCCAATCCCCAAGCTCAACTGTTTTTTTTTATTTATTTTATCGGAGCCGCCAGTCGAGGCCCGTGATTAAGCCACGCCCCCTAGAATTTGGCTCCGTCCCCTTATATATTATTATATAAGGGGCCTCACACGTTATATATATATAGGGGCCTCACACGTTTGTTGCCATGGGGCCCCCACAGACCTTAATCCGGCCCTGGCCATGGGAGCAACACTGGGTCTACATCTAGATTTTTATCTTATATAAATTAACATTCCAGGTGTTATTATTCTGGTAACAGAAACCTGTCATGTCACTGTATTCTGCTTATGTATACGCTGGTTACAGGACCCCCGGTGAGAGTGGGAGAGAGGCTGTGATTGGTTTATGTTATATAGGGGTCTATGTACTACGCCTTGGAGAGAGATAAAGTGAATGGAGATAACGTACCAACCAATCAGCTCCTAACTGTCACTTTACAGGCTGTGTTTCAAAAATGACAGGAGCTGATGGATTTGTACTTTGGGCCTGATTCAGAGCCGGACGCTCTGACAAGAGCGCTCGCTCTGAATCAGGGCCCTCCTACCTAATATTGGAGTGACCACCCACAGCTTATGCGAGTGGCCAAAAAGATGGTCGCGATGGTCAAGACCATTGCGACCATCAGGCTTGTGACGAGACCCTGCGGTAGGGTCTCGCTGCCGCAAGCCGATTAGTGCTTTTGGCTCTATCAGAGCCAAAATCACTCCCACTGACATCACTAGTGATGTCAGTGGGGCCGGCCATGGGAACGCTTCCGTCTGGGCAGCCATGCCCCCGGCACGCCCACCAAAGGGGGCGTGCTGTCACTCACCATCAACAGCACGCCCCCTTTGGTGCGAGACCCATTGCGACGGCTTGGCCGTCGCTATTCGGGTCTCGCGCATGCGTACAACGGAGCTCCCTCAGTCGTGCGCATGCGCACTAGGGCACCATCGACCCGCTTGCGAGCGCTCAGCGGTCGCGAGCGGGTCTGAATCAGGCCCTTTATCTCCATTCACTTTATCTCTCTCTCTCGCCAAGGCTTAGTACATAGACTATATTTGCCTACTTTTAGGCTGTCCCTTCCGGGAGGGGACAGCCTGGTCGACTCTCTGTACACAGCAGGTGGCGTTCAATCGCGTCAATGTGGCCACGCCCCCTGCTGTGCAGAGCCCCTAATACAGGCACTGCACAGTGGCGGGCGGGGCTTTGATGACGCAATTTAACTCGAATCACGTCATCTGATCCCCCGGGCTGCATAATAAGTGGCCGGCAACAGGGGATGCGGGCTGGCTGCGGCTGGTTCCGAGAGACTTGCCTAGTCTTCCGGGTGGTCGGGGAGCGCATCCTGATTTTCGGGAGGCTCCCGACCAATGTTTAGTTAATGCTCAATGGTCACTGCCTTTTAAGTTTTAGGTTTAAGGCCTTTTTTAGAGATGGTTAGTAATGCAGCTGCGCCCGCAGCCGCTTTCGCAATAGCAAATGCTAATCTTTTGCGCGGGATGGTATGATGGAGTGTACGAGTGGTTTAATTGATAAGATCTCTTGGAATTTCTATAATGTATCTTCCTTCAGCATGCCTGCTTGTGCAGGATAGATATGTTCTGTACATAACACGGGGATAATTATCTATTTTTATGCAACATCAACTTTTATTGTATATGTCTACTAGCTTTATTTCTCCTTCCATTCCCTCTGTGTGTGATTATTATACACGACAGCCCTGTGATCTATCTATTGTATTATTGCTACCTGCTTACATTTTGCACTGAATGCCTCTTTTTGCTCAACTTACACAAATATCTGTTCTATTTTGTTAACGGCAAACTGGCGCGAATGGCGGGTTCACGAGGGGGCGGGCCTAAATGATGCAGTTTTGTGTCAGTTAGCCCCGCCCCCTCCATATGGAGCCTTGATTCCCAGCAATTACCTCCCCATCCTGCCTGCTCCACTAGGAAGTGGGTGGGATGCGGGAGATCGGGACACTCTTCCGGGGGCCACCCATAAACTTCTGGGAGAGTAGGTAAGTATGCCAACATTACCGTGCATCGTTTTTGCAATCCCTCTGTTACCTCCCAGGAACGACCACTAAAGTTGAGAAAACCTGCGTCCATATCTGTACTGCATCTTTGTGCGGAGAAAAAAAAAAAGCAAGTTGCAGCGCCGCCAAGCCTGAATCCCCCTACTACATCACATAAGTGTGCGAGCAAAATGATACAAATTTACCTTTGCGGATCTTTCCTCGCTGAAGCGCAACCGCGCAGAAAAACTGATTTCACACAATGTCCGTCTACTTTATGCTAACCTCTAATATCCTGCGTCATCATCCTTCCTACCATTATCACCTAACTTCTTGAATAAACGCCGCGCAACCCTCTTGCCATTTTACATGGGCGCGCCAGGTAACGGAAAATGAGAGTAAAAATTGAAGTCAGCAAACATTTGTGAAACAATCATACTCACCAGAACCAGGTGCTCCTCAAACAGCCTCCAATAAAGGTTTCTCGCAGAGAAGCCGCAGTCTCGACCGCTGGGGCCGCCTCGACGCGCGCAGGGTCATCAGCTGCTCGAGTCCGAGTCTTTTCCCAACAATCTTCCCGCAAAAAACGCAATCTGCAATTACAGGAGACAAGTGAGGAAAAAGCAAAGGAGGGACTGCTGAGGAAGAGAGGATGTATGAAGGAGTGAGTGGCCGGAGCGGATGACGGAAGTGGAAGGACGTCCTGAGGGATGGGCCCCAGAGTGACCAAAACTGACAAGGGCACCGGGGAGGGGGGGTAATTGTGGAAGGGTAAATGAATAGTGAAGGAGGGGGTTGGGGAAAAAAAAGGGGGGGGGAACGAGGGGTGGAGGTGCCAGGGCCATGCGGAGGAGTGACATGGAATGGAGAGATGGCAGCTGTCAGAGGCTGGTGACTGTGCACAAAGCGGCATGTGGGTGATACAAGGGTGACCAGATGCTGCACATAGCTGGCGGTGCTGAGGAGCACCATTAAACAAAATGGCTGGCGGGGTGTTAAAATGGCCGCTGGGCCCGCCGGTAGAGCGGGGCGCCGGGACTACACTGGGATGGTGGGAGACCTAGCTGCACCTTCTGGGGCATGTGCCACTGGAGGAGGCAGGGGGGTGACTGCAGAGAGGGCAGCAGGAGCCGCAGCAGTGGGAGCTCCCGCCGGACAGCGGGGCCAGTGAGCTAATGGGACTGCAAAGTCAAAAGACCGCGCACCCCCGGGGAAGACAAGAGCAGGTAAGGCAGGAGGGGGGTGGCCCAGGAGGGCACAGCAGGAGCCACGGCATGGGAGCTCCCGCCGGCGCACCAGAGGAGTGGTGTGATGGGGCTGCAGAGTCAGAAGATCGCGCAGCCCCGGGGAAGATAGAGCAGTAAGGGAGAAGGGGGGTTGGCCCATGTGGAAAACTGATAACAAGATAAAGATAAACATAGAGATGGCAGGGGGGGGGGCGGGAAATGTGGATGGGTGTAGTGGGATGAAAGGGAATGCACTGAGGTTAAAATATAAAGGGGAAGAAAGGGAAGGCATAGTAAAATGTGGGAATACAAAGTGCACAACCTATCTGAAAGGCAAAGCTACTCCTACTAGCCTGATCCTGTTTCAAAGATCCATAACCAGAGAGGCTGTCATCATGCAAACGAGCCAATATATACTGATAAACCATCCACTCCCTCAAGCAATATCATTGGCTCTACCAAACATCTGACCAGCCAGCACTATAAACTGTCCAGCAACAAGGCTGTCATAAACAGCCATACAGCAAAACACCAGTAATCTTACATATTCTCACGCTTATCCAGCCTTCTCCTACTAAAAGCATTGCAGTAACTATGATATCGCTAACTCTGGTGATATAACCATATTGTGGTGGCTTGTAGAGAGAGGTGAACAGACATTTAGCAGGCCCTTCACAATTAAACATTAGTAACTATTGTACAGTAGGCCTGAAGGCAGAAATTCTCTCATGTGCACATATGTCTAGTGACACACCTATCTACTGAAGCCTTCCGTTCATCTGCATATATTTTTTGATGGTCTTATATGTAGATAAAATACAAAAATAACATGTAATCCTTCCAAATCAAATATTGTATAAGGTATTTTACTGCACACCTGGCACCTGATTTCCCCTCACATCAGCCTCTTATGGGCATGGCACAAAGGACCTTATGAGCCAGAGCTCATTCTCATCCTCCTCCTACCTCATTACCTCAGGGCTAAGGAGAGGCTTCTTATTGAGAGGCCTATTGAAATGATAAAAGGCCAGTTAACCATGCGGAAATGCTAGCTACCACTAGGTACATGTACTAGATAAGTGATAGAAGCTGATTGTTATATGATAAGTGATATGTTGCTATTGTATACTGCCATTATAAATATGTTGCTATTGTACGCTGCCATTACACATAAGTTGCTATTGTACACTGCCATTACACATATGTTGCTATTCTACACTGCCATTACTCACATGTTGTTATTGTACGCTGCCATTATACATATGTTGCTATTCTACACTGCCATTACACATAAATAAGTTGCTATTGTACACTGCCATTACACATATGTTGCTATTCTACGCTGCCATTATACATATGTTGCTATTCTACACTGCCATTACACATAAGTTGCTATTGTATGCTGCCATTACACATATGTTGCTATTGTACACTGCCATTACACATATGTTGCTATTCTACACTGCCATTACACATATGTTGCTATTGTACGCTGCCATTACACATATGTTGCTATTGTACACTGCCATTACACATACGTTGCTATTGTATGCTGCCATTACACATATATTGCTATTGTACACTGCCATTACACATACGTTGCTATTGTCACTGCCATTATACATATGTTGCTATTCTACACTGCCATTACACACATGTTGCTATTGTACGCTGCCATTATACATATGTTGCTATTCTACACTGCCATTACACATACGTTGCTATTGTACGCTGCCATTACACATATGTTGCTATTGTACTCTGCCATTATACATATGTTGCTATTCTACACTGCCATTACACATACGTTGCTATTGTATGCTGCCATTACACATATGTTGCTATTGTATGCTGCCATTACACATATGTTGCTATTCTACACTGCCATTACACATATGTTGCTGTTCTATACTGCCATTACACATATGTTGCTATTGTAGGCTGCCATTACACATATGTTGCTATTGTACGCTGTCATTACAAATATGTTGCTATTCTACTCTGCCATTACACATACGTTGCTATTGTACACTGCCATTACACTTATGTTGCTATTGTACACTGCCATTACACATACGTTGCTATTGTCGCTGCCATTACACATATGTTGCTATTCTACACTGCCATTACGCACATGTTGCTATTGTACGCTGCCATTACACATATGTTGCTATTGTACGCTGCCATTACACATACGTTGCTATTGTACATTGCTATTACAGATACGTTGCTATTGTACATTGCTATTACACATACGTTGCTATTGTACATTGCCATTACACATACGTTGCTATTGTACTCTGCCATTACACAATTTTCTAAGAACTCGAATAGATGTAATGCGATCTGCTTACTAAAAATCTGCAAATGAAAGACCTTGGAGTAGTTGTTTATGAAAATTGCTCCAAAAACCCCTAAAATATTTAAGTGAAATTAAAAATAATTTGAGACTGTCGATGTTACCGATTGTTGCATTAACTTCCGGAAGATGACGTGTGCTACGAAGGGAAAGTGGGCGTCTTATGACAGGCTGGTGGGCTTCTAAAAACATACCGCGATCACACGCCAAGACATAGTGGGTGTGGTAATGTCTTGCCGTGCGATCGCAGGATTTGCATACTTTGGCAACTGACGGCTGCGTGCGAACGCATCTAGCGGCCTGGTCTGAATCGAGCCCTAAATGCGATCTGCTTTCTAAAAATCTGCAAATTAAAGAGCTTGGAGTAGTTGTTTATAAAAACTGCTCCAAAAACCCATTAAAATATTTGAGTGAATTTAAAAATAATTTGAGACTGGTGTGAAAACACCCCTTTTCACATTGTTCTAGTAAATACAAAAGATTGATAAATAGGGCCCTATGTGAGGTTATCCTAACAAGAAAAGCACTTTGAGTCATATTAGAGAAGTGTGCATTATAAATACATTTATCATCACTATGCACAGAACAGGTGCATCCTCAGAGGAGGCTGACATAAGTATATGTGAATGAACACTTACGTTGTCATTTATTAACATTTTTATTTATGCTACTATTCACTAAGCCTCGGAGAGAGAGATAAATGGAAAAAGTCCCAGCCACTCAGCTCCTGTCAGTTTATAGGATGTGTTTGAAAAATGACAGTTAGGAGCTGATTGGCTGGGACTTTTCTTTCTCCATTTTATCTCTCTCTCTAAGGCTTAGTGAATAGACTCCTAAGGAGTTTATGTATCAAGCAGTGAAAAGCGTGGAGAAGTGGACCAGTGGAGAAGCTGCTCATAGCAACCAATCAGCTCCTTCCTACCTGTGGGCAGCACAGACGGTGTTATGGTTAGCATTTCTGCCTCACAGCACTGAGGTCATTGGTTCGATTGTATATTCTCCCCTTGCTTGCTCTGGTTTCCTTCCACACTCCAAAAATATACTGGAAGGTTAATTGGCTCCCCCCAAAAATTAAACCTAGTGTGTATGTGTCTGTATGTGAGCGTTTGGTAGGGAACATAGATTGTAATCTCCACTAGGGCAGGGACTGATGTGAATGGCCAAATATTCTCTGTA
Organism: Taudactylus pleione; assembly: GCA_031769625.1. NCBI lineage: Eukaryota > Metazoa > Chordata > Amphibia > Anura > Myobatrachidae > Taudactylus > Taudactylus pleione. The sequence goes on from JAUIMM010001025.1 coordinate 3,901,373, forward strand.
AAGTGCTGCGGAATATGTGTGCGCTATATAAATAACTGGTAATAATAAATAAATAAATATTTTATAGACTGTACTTGATAAATACTACTTCAAAGTAGGGATGTGCAGGCTCGGATTAGTTCGGATTTTCCCGACAAATTCAAATTTTTTTCCCGCCAAAAATCGGGACTCAGAAAGAGGCAAAACGTCATCTTTCATGGAGAAACATCATCTTTCATGGACTTTTGTCCAGGAATGATGATGTTTGTCCATGAAAAATGAAGTTTTGCCTCTTTCTGAGATCCGATTTTTGGCGGGAAAAAGCTGAATTTAGCGAGAAAATCCGAACGAATCCGAGCCTGCACATCCCTACTTCAAAGCTGATTGGTTGCTATGGCCAGCTTCTCCACTGGTCCACTTCCCCACACTTTTCACTGCTTGATACATCAACCCCTAAGCACTAGAACCCTATTCTTTGGTTCTAATTTATTGTAATGATTATTATTTATACTGCTAATAGTTTCTGCATAGTAATCATTTCATAGGCCCTAGAATAGATGTACTGACAGAGGCAGGTCCTGTCTACAGCTTGATAGGTGAGACACTGGCTGTAACATCCTTGCAGTAATAGTTAGCATTACTATACAGTATGACATCACTATGTGGTTGGTTTTGCCTTTAAAAAAAATTGCCACTTTTTTACTAGCGGCTAAATCGCCAAAATGTCGCTACTGCGCACAACTTGCAGGCTATTATATTTGGGCCTATATGGTAATCATTAAGGATTTGTGAGGTAAATTTTATAAACAACTATTGTAGGTTTTCATACCCCCAGACGTTGATATAACGCACCCAAAGAGAATTCAGTTTCACATCGGGGTAAATTTACTAAGAATCGTTTTAGGTCGATTTGGTGCTTTTTTTGGGAGATTTTGGTGTGATTTTTGCAAATCAGGGATTTACTAAGGCCAAAATCACACCCTAATCGCACCTCAAACGCAACTAAACATACCAAATCGACACAACGCCCCAACAGACCAAACCTCAAACTCTTAACATTGACACACGTGCAAATCGCAGATATACTAAGAATTAGCATTTGTCAAATCGCATCTAAATCGCATCTCAAATCGCAAAATCAATAGACGACCAAATCAGTAGCGTGTTTTGGATGTGGAAAGTTTTTAGAGTCATCTAGCTTCAATCATGATGCTTATAAAAGAAGACAACGGAGTCTATTCATGGAGATGAGAAAAGCCCTGTTTTGTGTTAAACAGGGCTTTTATCTGCTTTCTGTAATCATAAAGCAAGCTACCGTGGAGAAGCTTGTCTCTTCTCCAGCAGTGCACTTGCTCCATGCCCACATTGCATCATCATACTACTGTGGTGTAAGGAATGGCGTAAGGAATGGCGTAAGGATGCTGCTGAGGGGAGATAAGCAGCAAAGACTGCAGTCTCCTCACCTTCTCCCCATCCTTACGATGGCCAATCAGATGCCTCTTCACCAGTCACTCCGCTCCTTTCAGTGTCTGTGTGCTGACCAGATGCTGCCATTTAAGCAATGGGTAATAAGATCTTATAGATTTTTTTAACCCACTGCTTCACTTTGATCCGTCCTAACAGCTTGGTCACAGTCACCCTGTTGATTGCCGCTGCCCCCACCCCCGCAGCTGCTATTTGTATATCTATGTCAGGTGACACGGCAGTGGGTAACCGCACTCTGCTGAGTCCCTGCTGCAACCCCGACTTCCCGCAACCTGCACACTGTTTCTCCTGCCGGTCTGCTCGCTGTGTCAAAGATTCAGGCGAGCCGGCAGGTGCATGCACAGAACAGTAAAGGAAACATAAAAAAGAAAACACAATGAAAAAAAAAAAGGAGAAGACCGGAAGGCACCACCGGCATTAACCGCATAACAGGTAAAGGTATATGAATCGCTACTTATCTTAGTTATAGATTGCATCAAACTGATGCAATCTTTAAGGTGCATACCCACACAACGATTTTTTGAACAATAATCGATAACAATATCGTTTATCGTTCAATCGTTGAAAAAATCGTTCACTTTCTGAGTTAAAACGGTGAACGATTTTCGTTCATGCGTGTTCACGGTTGTAGTTTGTAGTTCAGTCAGACTGACCAACTCAACGATTTTCAGTAAGGGAATATGCAAAAATCGTTTGTAGTTCAAAAAAATCGTTCATTACATTTAGTAAATGAACCACTTTAGTAAACGATTTTCGTTCATTTTTCCCTTGAAAAAATTAATGAAAATCGTTTACTAAAATCGTTAATTTATTAAATTGTTGTGTGTATGCAGCTATAGTGATAAGTATCAGTTCTGTACCGCACATCTTTATGAATAGATCCCAAACACAGATGCATCACTGTCTGTGATTTATACATGGCAGAACAAGGCTATTTTGCAGTGTTTGGGCAAAGCTTTCTCTGTTTTGGATTCCATCATTTGAATGAAAGTACCCAGGAGTAATAGGAATATTCGTGAAAACGTTTTGGGATTACAATCGTATTGTTTTTTTTTTTCGCTTGAACTCGCAAATGCAACATTTCGCCTGAAACCGATTCAATTGTGAATTAAATTGGTTTTTAGAAGAATTGCTGGATTTGCAAAAAAAGACCAATAAGGTTCAACCACACACGCCACAAATCGCTGAGGATCACCTTTAAAAAAAATATTCCGGCGATGACCAGCGATTTCAAATTGAGACCAAACACAATTCTTAGTAAATTTACCCCATACAATCAAGACCGAGACTGTCTGACTCAGATATATGTGCTCTTCATTTTACATCACAACTTGTTTAGATCAAAAGCATAGACCGTAAACCAAGCTCGCAGCCGCAATCTGCCGGCTGTAATAAAGGTGTCAATCCTCTGCTGTCCTCTAACTGATCTTGGCTCTGTACAGATGAGGCCCCCCTGAAACATGGACACAGATAAAGAGAAGAATATGATCACAATCATGGTCTGGTATTTCATATACAGTATATTGATAATCACAGCTGGTTCTAGACTATGTGGAGCCCAGGGTGAAAATTTTGTGCACAAAAAAAAATAAAAAATTAACATCTCAGGACAATGCTTCCAATGGTATGCCCCGTCTACTAATATTGGCACTCCTTCAATGGGAAAGTGCATATCAATGTATACAAAGAACAATATAATTAAAACATTAAGATGCATTCAACATAAAGCAACTGATTGGTTGCTATGGTGACATCACCACTTCTCATTTTTACAAGCTTTAGAACAGAGGTGTTTTAAGAGAGGAGGGGGCCTGTGTGTAGGCTCTGATTGGGCCCCCTCCTCTCTGGCGATGCAGTAGGTATGGTGCCAGAATCTACTGCGCATGCATAGGGTCTTTGGGAACATGGCGTCCACGCCGCATTACTATTGAACTAGTTTTGAGATCACTTTTTAGCAAAGTAAGAAAAATATTACAAGTCTTCCAATACACTCTGCATTGTGTTATTATTATATGCCATGGGCCATATTAAATGAATCCATGAAGCTACGTAGTGTATGAAATCAAAATTTAAATTAGTTTGACCATAAAAGTAAGAATAAAAATTTTTCAATTAGAAATAACTCACTATCTAGGGTTCTACACCCACTGTTAGTTAGTCAAGTACAGCACAAAATAATCTATTTAGAATTTTAGTTTCCAACAGTGGCGGAATTAAGATACTGTTGCATCCAGTCACTGCTGTGACTTCCATTCATAGACAGGCTGTACATTTATATGTGATTTAAATGTTCATTGCCCTATCTATTAGTTTAAATTACAGAAATATGATTAGGAGCAAAATATTTAAGTTTGTGGGATAAGGTTAGGGTCATTCCGCATCAAATCAAAATAATTTCCAAAAAAATCTACCTTACATTCTCTAATTTCAATGAAATTTTGTATAATAAATCCTGTCATGGGTGTAAAGAAACCCCCCAAATCCTAGGCTGATAAGTACACATATTTTGAAGTTATATAGCTTTAAACCTGCCATTTTTGAAAACAAAATTGGCTTTTAACAGTTTTTATAAATTGCTTTTGCAGCTCATATGATTGATTTTTTTTATGGGCTTTCCTATAACACAGCAGTAGGTTTCAATATAAAAAAAGTTTTAAGATTTTTAAAATCAAAATTTTGATTTTCTAGAAAAGCTATATTTTTACATTTTGAAAAAAACTCTCAAAAATTATCCATACTGTTCTTAATAAATCCCCAAAGTTGTTTTTTGGGATCATGATGGGATCACTTACTATAAGAGCTTTAATTTTTGAGCGATTCGTGAAAATTGTATTTATTGAGGAACTGCACATCTGAGAGAATCAACTAAACTATTTTTTTTCCAGTTCACTTCATTAAAGGAATGCACGTTCCTCTTCAGGTGTGTTTGGGTATGAGATTCTACAGACAGCACCTGCTCCCACTTTTGTGCAGGAGCACAAACTTAAGTGGAAAGATACTCAATGTGTAAAGATACCTCAATTATGTTGAATAGGCCCGCCTTTCACATTTCCTGGAGCACTACAAGAGGTTCAGGGACAGGTGAGGTTTGGGCTTTAATTAGTGAAGAAGAGAAGTCTCAGTCACCCGGCCAAGCAGAGAAGAGAAGACACGGCCCATGGGGCTGCTGCTGATCTCCACAGGTCAGAGGAGTATGTGATGGGCTCCTGCAATCAGAGCTCAGCACATGCTCCTCTCACCCTGCAGCAGAGTCTCATGGGAATTATTTACCAGTAGTGCATTGCCCCAGTACCTGCTGGACCCCAATAACACTCCAGCCACCAGCAGCCGCTCCTGGGACAGTCAAAACAGCCATGATGACTAGGCAGCTGCACTGTACCCTGCACTCTGATTAAGCGAAAAGCGATGTCGCCATAGTCACATAGAGACCATAGAGCGTATGTAACTGCTGTCTATGGCAACAAGTGGTGACTCGCATTTATTCTGGAGAAAGATGAAAACATTGATGAAGTGTAAGTGACATTCCTCCATCCAGGTGGTCCATCACCATCATTTTCATTCCCACGGAAACCAGATGTTTTATGGATTCCTATGGTAGATGTTCTGTGTAAGGTGAATCCGTTAACTCTAAAAGGTGGAATCTACAACCTTTGTGAAATGGAAATATTAAAAAGCAAATGAAACCTTCAGCCAGTTCCAACCCATGAAGTAGCAGCAATATTCAATGTCATATTTTTATATTTCACTAGAGATTTGTATAGGGTCATTTAAGATTTGCAAAAGTGTAAAGCGGCAGCATAAGATCTTGTTTTATGTTACCTGCCTACTTTTGCACAATTGTACTCCGATGTCCGCAGGGAAGTGGCTGCGCAATAACGTACAACTAATATTCTAATTAGGGGTGTGCACCGGCCACTTTTCGTGTTTTGTGTTTTGGTTTTGGATCTGGATCTTTCTTCGTGTTTTGGATCTGGATTGGTTTTGCCAAAACCACCCTTGCGTGTTTTGGGTTCTGGGTTTTGTGTTTTGGATCTGTATTTTTTTGAAAAAAAGCATAAAAACAGCTAAAATCACAGAATTTGTAGGTTTTTCTGCTCCTATGCTATTATTAACCTCAATAACCTTAATTTCCACTCATTTCCAGTCTATTCTGAATACCTCACACCTCACAATAGTGGTTTTATGTCCAAAAGGTTGCACCGAGGTAGCTGGATGACTATGCTAAGCGACACAAGTGGGCGGCACAAACACGTGACCCATCTAGGCGTGAAACTGCAGTGGCAGACAGGATGGCATTGAAAAACTAGGCCCCAAACTGTACATAATGCAAAGAAAAAAAAGAGGTGCAAGATGGAATTGTCCTTGGGCCCTCCCACCCACCCTTATGTTGTATAAACAGGACATGCACACTTTAACAAACCAATAATTTCAGCGCCAGGGTCTGCCACACAACTGTGGCTGAAATGATTGGTTCGTTTGGGCCCCCACAAAACAAGCTGGCAATTTATCTGTCCCTGCACAAACTGGCTCTACGGAGGCAAGATGTCATCCTCATCCTCCTCATCCACCGATTCCTCACCCTCTTCAGTGTGTACATCCTCATCCTCACAGAGTATTAATTCGTCCCTGCTGGAACCACAGGTCCCTCTGTACGTTCTGGAGGCTGGTCTCCCTGGAAGAGTTGATAATTCATTTTATGAACATCATCTTCTCCACATTTTGTGGAAGCAACCTCCTACGCCTTTCGCTGACAAGGTTCCCGGCTGCACTAAACACTTTCGGAGTACACACTGGAGGGGGGGCAACTCAGGTAAAATAGAGCCAGTTTGTACAGGGACCTCCAAATTGCTTCTTTTTCCTGCCAGTACAGGTACGGACTGTCTGACATGCCTACTTGGATGCTGTCACCGATGTAATCCTTTAACAGACAGACGCACGCTTGTCGCTGCTGCTTTGAGGATTCAAGTGCGGCTACAGCCCACACAATTCACAAAGACAGAAAAAAAAAAGAATATTTTTATTGTTTGTGGAGCACACTTTGAGGGTTACACCACCCTTTAACAGACAGACGCACGCTTGTCGCTGCTGCTTTGAGGATGCAAGTGCGGCTACAGCCCACACAATTCACAAAGACAGAAAAAAGAAGAAGAATATTTTAATTGTTTGTGTAGAACTCTTTGAGGTGTCACCACCCTTTAACAGACAGACGCACGCTTGTCGCTGCTGCTTTAAGGATGCAGGTGCGGCTACAGCCCACACATTTCACAAAGACCAAAAAAAAAAGAACAATATTTTAATTGTTTGTGTAGAACACTTTGAGGTGTCACCACCCTTTAACAGACAGACGCACGCTTGTCGCTGCTGCTTTAAGGATGCAGGTGCGGCTACAGCCCACACAATTCACATAGACAGAAAAAAAAAGAACAATATTTTAATTGTTTGTGTAGCACACTTTGAGGGTGTCACCACCCTTTAACAGACAGACGCACGCTTGTCGCTGCTGCTTTGAGGATGCAAGTGTGGCTACATCGCACACAAGTCACAAACACATTAAAAAAATAGTTTTTTATTTTTTGGAACACTTTGAGAGTTACACCACCCTTTAACAGACAGACGCACGCTTGTCGCTGCTGCTTTAAGGATGCAGGTGCGGCTACAGCCCACACATTTCACAAAGACCGAAAAAAAAAGAACAATATTTTAATTGTTTGTGTAGAACACTTTGAGGGTGTCACCACCCTTTAACAGACAGACGCACGCTTGTCGCTGCTGCTTTAAGGATGCAGGTGCGGCTACAGCCCACACAATTCACATAGACAGAAAAAAGAAGAATATTTTTATTGTTTGTGTAGCACACTTTGAGGGTGTCACCACCCTTTAACAGACAGACGCACGCTTGTCGCTGCTGCTTTAAGGATGCAGGTGCGGCTACATCGCACACAAGTCACAAACACATTAAAAAAATAGTTTTTTATTTTTTGGAGCACTTTGAGAGTTACACCACCCTTTAACAGACAGACGCACGCTTGTCGCTGCTGCTTTAAGGATGCAGGTGCGGCTACAGCCCACACATTTCACAAAGACCGAAAAAAAAAGAACAATATTTTAATTGTTTGTGTAGAACACTTTGAGGGTGTCACCACCCTTTAACAGACAGACGCACGCTTGTCGCTGCTGCTTTAAGGATGCAGGTGCGGCTACAGCCCACACATTTCACAAAGACCGAAAAAAAAAGAACAATATTTTAATTGTTTGTGTAGAACACTTTGAGGGTGTCACCACCCTTTAACAGACAGACGCACGCTTGTCGCTGCTGCTTTAAGGATGCAGGTGCGGCTACAGCCCACACATTTCACAAAGACCAAAAAAAAAAGAACAATATTTTAATTGTTTGTGTAGCACACTTTGAGGGTGTCACCACCCTTTAACAGACAGACGCACGCTTGTCGCTGCTGCTTTAAGGATGCAGGTGCGGCTACAGCCCACACATTTCACAAAGACCAAAAAAAAAAGAACAATATTTTAATTGTTTGTGTAGCACACTTTGAGGGTGTCACCACCCTTTAACAGACAGACGCACGCTTGTCGCTGCTGCTTTAAGGATGCAGGTGCGGCTACAGCCCACACAATTCACAAAGACAGAAAAAAAAAGAACAATATTTTAATTGTTTGTGTAGCACACTTTGAGGGTGTCACCACCCTTTAACAGACAGACGCACGCTTGTCGCTGCTGCTTTAAGGATGCAGGTGCGGCTACAGCCCACACATTTCACAAAGACCAAAAAAAAAAGAACAATATTTTAATTGTTTGTGTAGCACACTTTGAGGGTGTCACCACCCTTTAACAGACAGACGCACGCTTGTCGCTGCTGCTTTAAGGATGCAGGTGCGGCTACAGCCCACACAATTCACAAAGACAGAAAAAAAAAGAACAATATTTTAATTGTTTGTGTAGCACACTTTGAGGGTGTCACCACCCTTTAACAGACAGACGCACGCTTGTCGCTGCTGCTTTGAGGATGCAGGTGGAATCTAGACGGGATTTGGAACCGAGGACACACTACCTCCATCAATTGTCTAAATCCCACTGCACTAATGTCGGATACCGGACGCACGTCTAACACCAACATAGCAGTCAAGGCCTCAGTTATACGTTTTGCTTCAGGATGACTGCTGTCGTACTTCATCCTCATCGCTAGGGACTGTTGGAGGGTCAATTGTTTAGTAAAAGTAGTGATGTTCCTACTTCCTCTCTGGGATGATGAACAACTCCCAGCAGCAGCAACAGCACTAGGAGGAAGTGGTTCTTGATCTTTCCCTATTTTATTTTTATCGGAGAAAGTTTGGTCCTCCATTTATGTTATATTGATATATATACGTGCGGCTAAAGCGCACACAAACACAGAAAATATTATTTTATTTTTGCTGGAGAGTAGTGCACTTTGTGGGTTACACCACCCTTTAAGAAATGAGCCAGCCGGCTCTTTACTTATGGGACACAGGCGCACGCTTGGCGCTGCTCCTTTGTTGATGCACGTGCAGCCACAGTGCACACAATTCACAAACACAGAAAATAATTTTTTTTTTGGTTTGGACTGGAGTGTACTTTCGGGGGTTACAGCACCCTTAACGGTCAAGCCAGCCGGCCCTTTACTTATGACACAGGCGCACGCTTGGCACTACTTTGTTGATGCACGTGCGGCTACTGCGCACACAATTCACAAACACAGAAAATAATTTTTTTTTTTGGTTTGGACTGGAGTGTACTTTCGGGGGTTACAGCACCCTTAACGGTCAAGCCAGCCGGCCCTTTACTTATGACACAGGCGCACGCTTGGCACTACTTTGTTGATGCACGTGCGGCTACTGCGCACACAATTCACAAACACAGAAAATAATTTTTTTTTTGGTTTGGACTGGAGTGTACTTTCGGGGGTTACAGCACCCTTAACGGTCAAGCCAGCCGGCCCTTTACTTATGACACAGGCGCACGCTTGGCACTACTTTGTTGATGCACGTGCGGCTACTGCGCACACAATTCACAAACACAGAAAATAATTTTTTTTTTGGTTTGGACTGGAGTGTACTTTCGGGGGTTACAGCACCCTTAACGGTCAAGCCAGCCGGCCCTTTACTTATGACACAGGCGCTCGCTTGGCACTACTTTGTTGATGCACGTGCGGCTACTGCGCACACAATTCACAAACACAGAAAATAATTTTTTTTTTGGTTTGGACTGGAGTGTACTTTCGGGGGTTACAGCACCCTTAACGGTCAAGCCAGCCGGCCCTTTACTTATGACACAGGCGCACGCTTGGCACTACTTTGTTGATGCACGTGCGGCTACTGCGCACACAATTCACAAACACAGAAAATAATTTTTTTTTTGGTTTGGACTGGAGTGTACTTTCGGGGGTTACAGCACCCTTAACGGTCAAGCCAGCCGGCCCTTTACTTATGACACAGGCGCACGCTTGGCACTACTTTGTTGATGCACGTGCGGCTACTGCGCACACAATTCACAAACACAGAAAATAATTTTTTTTTTGGTTTGGACTGGAGTGTACTTTTGGGGGTTACAGCACCCTTAACGGTCAAGCCAGCCGGCCCTTTACTTATGACACAGGCGCACGCTTGGCACTACTTTGTTGATGCACGTGCGGCTACTGCGCACACAATTCACAAACACAGAAAATAATTTTTTTTTTGGTTTGGACTGGAGTGTACTTTCGGGGGTTACAGCACCCTTAACGGTCAAGCCAGCCGGCCCTTTACTTATGACACAGGCGCACGCTTGGCACTACTTTGTTGATGCACGTGCGGCTACTGCGCACACAATTCACAAACACAGAAAATAATTTTTTTTTTGGTTTGGACTGGAGTGTACTTTCGGGGGTTACAGCACCCTTAACGGTCAAGCCAGCCAGCCCTTTACTTATGACACAGGCGCACGCTTGGCACTACTTTGTTGATGCACGTGCGGCTACTGCGCACACAATTCACAAACACAGAAAATAATTTTTTTTTTGGTTTGGACTGGAGTGTACTTTCGGGGGTTACAGCACCCTTAACGGTCAAGCCAGCCGGCCCTTTACTTATGACACAGGCGCACGCTTGGCACTACTTTGTTGATGCACGTGCGGCTACTGCGCACACAATTCACAAACACAGAAAATAATTTTTTTTTTGGTTTGGACTGGAGTGTACTTTCGGGGGTTACAGCACCCTTAACGGTCAAGCCAGCCGGCCCTTTACTTATGACACAGGCGCACGCTTGGCACTACTTTGTTGATGCACGTGCGGCTACTGCGCACACAATTCACAAACACAGAAAATAATTTTTTTTTTGGTTTGGACTGGAGTGTACTTTCGGGGGTTACAGCACCCTTAACGGTCAAGCCAGCCGGCCCTTTACTTATGACACAGGCGCACGCTTGGCACTACTTTGTTGATGCACGTGCGGCTACTGCGCACACAATTCACAAACACAGAAAATAATTTTTTTTTTGGTTTGGACTGGAGTGTACTTTCGGGGGTTACAGCACCCTTAACGGTCAAGCCAGCCGGCCCTTTACTTATGACACAGGCGCACGCTTGGCACTACTTTGTTGATGCACGTGCGGCTACTGCGCACACAATTCACAAACACAGAAAATAATTTTTTTTTTGGTTTGGACTGGAGTGTACTTTCGGGGGTTACAGCACCCTTAACGGTCAAGCCAGCCGGCCCTTTACTTATGACACAGGCGCACGCTTGGCACTACTTTGTTGATGCACGTGCGGCTACTGCGCACACAATTCACAAACACAGAAAATATATTATTTTTTTAGCACTTGGGGGGAGCACCCCTGATGGACAGAGCACCCCCTGGACAACACTGCAGCACTCCTTTAGGACTGGGACACTGCACAGGACTTTGGAGTGGACACAGCCCCTATGGAGAACTGACTGCACAACACAGTCCAGCCAGCCCCTATGGACTTTGAAGTAGTGGACACAGCCCCTATTAACAACAGCAGCACAGCACAACACAGCCAGCCCCTATGGACTTTGAAGTAGTGGACAACAGCAGCACTACACTACACTACACTACACAGCCCTAACTCCCACCCTCCCTCTTCACTGTCCACAGCCGAGTGAGAAAATGGCGCCGACGTGGGTACCTTATATAGGATCCAAAACCCGCGAGACTCGGAAGGCGGGATGATGACGTTTTGCCTCGATTTCAGATCCGAGTCAGGCGGGAAAAGTCGAGCCTGATTCGGATCGGACTCGGATCGGGGGGGCTCGGGGGGGTTCGGATTTCAGAAATCCGAACCCGCTCACCCCTAATTCTAATGCATCAGGAGGTGCCTGTAGTAAATAGTCACTTCCTGCAAGCATCTGCTATCTGATGGCCTGATTCAGCAAAGACCGCAAGCTAGCAGACGCACGCACCCGGCCGCTGCGAGGATATGCTAATCATTGCATACGCACGGAGACAGCAGCACAATATGCAGATGCCCAGCCCTATATTAATTCGCCCATCTCCCTTTACTCAAAGCCTGATGAGTACACAAGATAGCGTAAACATCGGTAACATCGAGAACCATCGACCACACTTGCATAATAGTGGTTGACCAAACCTCGCGCAGGATCTTTGCAACTTCCTGTGTGCACGGAGTCTCATCACTGCTGCGGCACAGCAGTGGCTTATTTATGCACGCCCCTAAAATGGCATCCCAATGCACAGGTACGCCTGCGTTCGCCAGACCTCCCCCCGTCACCACCCACAAATGGCACTTCCTGTTAATCAATATCGGAAAGGAGTCTGCGTGCACGCTGCGTGTAGCCTGCATACACTTACCCGACCGCATTGGCTAGTTCACGCAGTACAAAACCATCGGCCAAGTGTGTGTGTTCTCTCCTGTGCGTTGCTTGCTGAATCAGGCACTGAGTGTTGTGTCCGAAGGCCCAGCATCAGATCACCATTGCGACCATCGCGATCGGTCACAGCACTTGGCCAGTCTGCATAAGTCAAAGTTTATAGACCATATGTGCAATCCCAGCCCTGAGCCCCACTGGGTTTGCATACAAATCCCGAATCAGTTTTACTGACCAAAGGGTCATTTCAATTAGCACCGAACTCGCAGATTTTTGCTTGCACCCCCTATGGCTGTGTACAAAAATCTGTGAGTTCAGGGCTAGATAATGTGCCATTGGCGAATAATACACCAACATATACAAACAAGATTTCACTCTAAAGGACTAGATTATTTAAAAGAGATAAAGGGCCTGATTCAGAGCCACTCGTAAGCGGCAGCTCGTTCGCTCCGAGCGATGTTTGGCCAACTGCGCATGCGTACGGATCATTATACGCATGCGCGAACCAGTCAGTGCGGTCGAAATTCATGTGCTCGCAAAATAGCGAATGCTTGATAATTTGAGTGACAGAATGAGGCGTATGTGGGTGGTAACAGGGTAAGGTGCTTGAAAACGGGGAGTGGAGATCCGATCGCAGGCGTGCTTAAAGGTCAAAACGGGCGTTTTATGGGTGTGCATAATTAAAACAGCAGCGTCATTGACCACGTCACTGGGTTCTTTTATAGTCAGAACTGCTCGCAAAGTTGTGGTAGCAAAAACCGACCACAAGAATAGCGAGCAGTTCATACCCTGTTCGATGTACTCGATTAATCTAATAAATAGCGGACATGACGTAGGATGCGAGCGGCCAGGGGGCGTAGTTTCCCAAAAAACGACCGCAAGTTTTGTTCGCTCGTTCAGACCTAGAGGCGTGAACAGACCGCAAACAGTGAACGGTTCATTTGAATAGCCAGCCCTATTTTCAGGATGAGCGAGCGCTAATTGCGTCCGGCTCTGAATCAGGCCCAAAGAACAGACAGCTTTTCTTTTCACCACTCTGTACTTTGGACCACTTTTCTGTAAAGTGTATATCTAGGAGCCCTTAGAACAATGTGATTCAAATCAGTGGTCGAAGTGGGAATTTTGAAGTGGGGGTATGGAAAAACTAAGGTTGTACTTATGTGCGTGTTGAAAAATGGGGGATGGCCACTCATCAGTGTAGTGTACCCTATCGTAGTACCCGTTATACGCATTATGCTACACAATAGTAGTGCCCCTTATACAATGCTCATAGTAGTAGCGCCCCCTATACAATGCGCACAATAGTACTGCCCCTTATGAAATGCCCACAGTAGTATTGTACCCTATAGTGCCCCTATGCAATGCCCACAGTGCTAGTACCCCTTATAGAGTGCACACATTAGTAGTGTCCCTTATACAATGCCCAGACTGCATTGTACTAGCACCAGCAGCAGCTGCAGAGGGCAATTGTCCAGACAAAATTACAGTCACAGGTGAAGAGGTGGGCATGGAGTGGAGGCAGACAGGGAAGCGGGTGCGTAGGTAAGAAAAAACAGAAGGTGGGTGAAGATTCTGATATAGGCAAGGATGCATGGTAGTAGCTGGTAGAGGACTGTAGGTGGGCAAAGACTAGATGCAGGTGAGGAGACGAGTGTATAGAAGGGAGTGGACTGGAGGCAGGTGAAAAGGCGGGCGACTAGGCAGGAGACAACTAAAGGCAGGTGAGGAGGTGTCAGAGGAGTGGATGGGGACAGATGCAGAGGCGTACTGGTAGGCAGGAGAGGACTGGAGGTGGGTGAGTATTGGAGGCAGGCGGGTGGATAGAAGGGAGTGGACTGGAGGCAGGTAAGGAGGCGGTTGGGTAGGCAGGAGAGACTAGAGCAGGCATTAGGCAGTGAAAAGGAGATGACTGGATGGAGGCAGGGAGATGGACGAGGAAGCTTGCTAGTAGGCAGTACAGTACTGGGGGTTGGTGATAATTAGGGGCAGGTAAGGAGGAGGTGGGTATGAGGGGAGTTCAGCTTGTAAAGTGAAAAGTTTAAAAAAAAGAAAAATTTCCAGATGCTACAGTACCTGTCTGGATTATTAACAATTCGGATAGTCCGGATATCAGGTCCTCTGAGTAGTAATATTCACTCACCACAGTGTGTCAGACCTCCATTGCAGCTCCCCCCCCCCGCTCCTGGCCCTACTTTCCCCCCTCCGTGGCTGTACTCACGAGTCCCGACTCCCCCCGCGCAGCTCGCGGCAGTACTCCCGAACGCCCGACCCCCCGCTCCTGGCCCAACTCCCCCCCCCGCGGCTGTACTCATGAGTCCCGAACCCCCCCCCCCGCTCCTCCATGGCTGTGCTCCCGAGTCCTGACCTCCCCCGCTCGCGGCAGTACTCCCGATTCCCCGCTCCTGGTACTACGCCTGCCCCCCGCAGCTGTCCTCATGAGTCCCGAAAAACCACTCCCCCACCCTTTCACGGCTGTGCTCCCGAGTCCCAACACCAGTGGCAGTACACTCTTGCGGAGGCAGTATAGCACAGGCTGCCTTCCCTGTCAGGATGCAGGTAGCTGTGGTGAGAGCAGCTGGCTTTAGGGGCTGAGGCTGTACTACACTGACACTCTGACAGCCTATGAGCAGTGTCAGTGTATCGGGCGGGCGGAGGCATGTAGCCTGCTGTCCTTTGAAGTTAAAAAAAAATGGTTTAGTGCTCGAAGTGCCAGTATACCATACCGTTGTATACCGGCACACTTCGAGCACTGATTCAAGTCTACAAACAAGTGACGGATGTGTAATGCCCCTGTGGGCGGAATGTATGAAATATCACATGTACTAAGCAATACCTCCTGCTCCATATCACATGCATACAGGTGTTTAATAATGCAGTGCAGGGTCTCAAAAACAAGCCCATAGGTTTATTTACGCAAAGCTGTCTATAGATTGCGGCTGCCTAGCTAGCAGAAGCTAGTTACACTTTTTGGAGCTTGCTGAATACGGGCACATTGCAGCTCCATGGAATTCACAGTTTCACCAGCAGCGTCAGTGGTCTGCAGCGAATATTGCAGATATCTGTTACAGACAACTTTAATATATGTGGGAAACTCTATGTGTACTGAATCTCTGTCAAAGTTTCAGATGTTTTACCACATAAATTTTATTTTGATACATCCCGCCCAGTAGGGGCGTATTAACACCCGTGGAGGCCCATGTGCAGAGGTCCACCTCCTCTGAGCTGCGAACCTCCTCCATCCTCGCATCAGAAGATAGCGCACAAGAGAGCAAAGGCATTGCTTTCACTGCTCAGCTCCATCTTTCTGAGTATGTCACTGGGAAGATGGCACCACAGAGGAAGAGGGACCCGCTTCCGGAGCAAGGTTAAGTATACTTTGGGTGCATGGTGTACGATACGGAGCTCCCCGGGACCCAGGGGCACCCATTCTAAATATGCCTAGGCTGCCCAGTGTGATAGCCAGGAGTAGGTGACGTCAAAAGCAGGAGAGGAATGAGAGAGATTTACAGGTATATTTACTAAAGTGAGAGTTTTTAGAAGTGGAGATGTTGCCCATAGCAACCAATCAGTTTCTACTTAACATTTAACTAGCACAATCTAGAAGATAATAGCTAGAATCTGATTGGTTGTTATTGGCAACATACCCACTTGTAAAAACTCTCACTTTAGTAAATTTACCCCTTAGAGAGAGAGAGAAAAAGAGAGAGAGAGAGAGAGAGAGAGAGAGGGAGAAAGCGAGAGAGAGAGTGAGAGAGAGAAGAAGAAAGAGAGAGAGAGAGAGATCTTGACAATTTGAGAGAGGACTCAAGGAGTCAAAAGAGAGAGAAAAGTAAGAGTAGAGTCAACTGTTATAGCGGAACATGAGCCAACAGTGGGGCGATTCTGACGTGCGCACAAAGTGGCCGTAGATGCGGACAGCAACAGAACGCAGATTTACTACCTTATGCTAACGCGAGCTTCCATTCAGCTAATGCTGGGGATCGTGCGTGTGCAAGAGGAAAGCCATGCCGTCCATTCATTTTATACCGGCCACCGCATCTGTCATCATTAGCGTAATTTGTATCTGCGCATGCACCAGCCGCCAGGCTTCACTCCTCCATACATGCGGCTCAGAATCGCAGTGAGTGCTACATACACGCCTATGGCACACTCATCACATTCCCACAAATCAGGGTTGGAAGTGCGATAGCATTGCACGCCCTGTTTGACGGAAAGACAGATGTGGCCAAGTTCTGTCGGATTCAAATATTCAAAGTTCTAAATATTCAAGATTCGAAAATGCATATATTCGCTCCTGTGCATGCGCCATACGCAAAAATCAGCATCAGACCAAAGATGTCCATAAGAACTTTCCTTTTCTCACAAACTTTTGTAGAAGTTCAGAAAAACCTACTGCCTACATTTAAAGCTTGTTCTAAGCTTCCCCCTCCTTCTTTTCACTGTTTAATTAGGCAACTTTTATATTAGATTAGCAATAATTGATTGCACAAGTAATTAAGAAAGTTATAAACAACTCACACGGTTTAATTAAATGCCATAGCCTTAGGTTATTTTTTGCTATTCAGCAACCACTCTCTAACTTATATGTTAATATTGAAACTAGAAAAGATTGTCTATCAGAGATTCTCCCTATTTTTTAAAGCTTTAGGCACTGAAGGAGCTTTGGGCCTGATTCAGACCCACTCGCGAGCGGCTGTACGCTCGCAAGTGGGTCGATGGTCTGCACTGAGCATGCGCACGACGGAGGGAGCTCCGTCGTGCGCATGCGCCAGACACGACGAGCGAAGGACTTTCCTTCGCTCGTTGTGTCCGATCAAAGGGGGCGTGCTGTCAATGTTGATTGACAGCACGCCCCCTTTGGTGGGCGTGCCGGGGGCGTGCCTCCCTGACGGGGGCGTTCCCACGGGAACGCCTCCCGTCAGAAGCCGGCCCACTGACATCACTAGTGATGTCAGTGGGAGTGATTTTGGCTCTGATAGAGCCAAAATCACTCCGGAGCTTGCGGTTGAAAACCTCAACCGCAGGCTCCGGCTCGCAATTTCGATGGTCGCGATGGTCACGACCATCGCGGCCATCAAAATGCACGCTCGTATAGCCTGTGGGTGGTGACCCACAGCTATACGAGCGTCCAGGAGGACGCTCCATGAAAAAGGAGCCCGGCCCTCATGCAGAGCGTGCGCTCTGCTCAGAGCGTACGGCTCTGAATGAGGGCCTTTATCTACAAAGAATCATTTTAGCTGTACCTGGCAGTATCCTGGTGTGAAACCACGAAGGCTCTGTGATTAGATGACTGCACTAATCACTCTAGCACCACCGGTGATCAGACACAATTCCCCAAAACTTCTATTGCAAAGTCAAAGTTACAAGTTTGCACGCGCACTGAGCAAACAATCGCTAAACTGTACAAACATCGGCAAAACTTAATTGTTCATTATACAAGAGCTGCTGTAGCTCACCAATAATCTTACACTCAGGGATGTAGAGAGGCTGGCCGGGCCCGGGTGATGGAGATGTGACCTAATCGCAGGAACTGTGGCCACGCCCCCTTAGAATTTTTTTTTTTTTAAATAATAGATTTTTGCAGCGCCACTTAGTGGTGCTGCGTGCTGGGCTAATACATTTCCTAACACAGGGCCTGATTCAGACCCGGTCGCAAGCGCTGAGCACTCGCAACCGGGTCGATGGTGGCCCAGAGCACATGCGCGAGACCCGGATAGCGTCGGGCACTCCGACGCTCTGGGTCTCGCACCGAAGGGGGCGTGCTGTCGATGTTGAGTGACAGCACGCCCCCTTTGGTGGGCGGGCCGGAGGGGTGGCTGCCCAGATGGAGGCGTTCCCATGAGAACGCCTACCGTTTGGGGCCGGCCCCACTGACATCACAAGTGATGTCAGTGGAGAGATTTCAGCTCTGTTAGAGTGACCGGCTCTGAATCAGGCCCACATTTCCTAATATTGCACTGACCGGTCATTGCGAGTTATAGGTATTTCCAACAGGATATACATCATATTTACACACATATGAGTGTGTAGTGTATATATAATAGGAAAGTTTTTAAAATTATTGAGAAAGGTAAAGCTGAAGTCGACTATCAAACTCCTGCTAGTAAACTCCTTTTGGACAAGAATAGTCTCTTGTATATGTGGCTTGTTGTTGCATCAGTGGCCCCTATTCTGCCGCCCCCTCTTTCCCTCTGCATTCCCCAGTTCTTGTCCCCCACCCCTCTACTCCAGTGTATTATTTTTATTCCCATACACTATATACCCCCAGAATGATGTGGCAAATGCATGTTGTCTTTTGTTCTAACTCTATTACTATTCTTCATGTTCTTGACTTATCTCTGTACTATTGCACTTTCTTTGCCACTGTGATGTTAACTTCCATGGTTACACATTGTTATGCATGAAAAACGATAATGTTTAATAAAAAAAATGATAATAATAATATCTTGCACTTGGAATATTTTGTGCATTGTCTTGTACTTTGTTATCTAAAGACAGACAACGCCAGTGGCGTATCTATAATGGGGGCAGTGTGTGCGGGGCACACGGGTCCAGGGGGGCCCCGCACCGCATACACTGCACCCATATTAATTTAGATATACCTGTCCGTGGTCCCACGTCGGGTGTCAGCGCTGCTCAGACCACTGGAAAATTGCCGCCGCGGCCATTTATCCGGTGTTCTGCGCATGCGCAGTAGACTCCGGGCACACTCTAGTGCCCGGAGTCTACTAAGGCTCCGGTGGCTGGCTAGCCACATTAGTCGGCTGCCGGCCACCGGGGAGAGAGGAGGGGGCCCCACACGGGGAGTGCATACGGGCCCCCTCTTCTCTTAAGATGCCCATGGACGACGCAGCTTACAAATTTAACATTACTAACAAATAAACCAAAAGGATGTTTATTTCTACAATTTCAGAGGCATCTTGTAAGCCCCAATAAGACACATCTGAAAACATATGACATATAAGAGAAAAACTTACCCAAAAAGGTGACGGCATATTTCTTTTAAACCCATCGCTCTTAAGGTTGAAAAATGAGGTCAGCATCGTCTAACTGCTCCAAAAAAAGAAAAGAGATTGTTATTTAAATCTATTTAGTATTTTTTTACAGATGAAAATAAGACATACTTTGCTGACTTTTAAGACCCCCTCCATGAGAGTCCCGGATTGGGCAAATATAACCGAGGTGCTGGTAGCGGGGTTGCCGTGATTGCATCATCGAGACTCCACCCCCAGCTTTTCAAAGCCGCAATGCTTGTAATTTTCCTGCACGAGATCAGGCCATGATAACACAATTCAGTGCAAATCGCCTCATTAAACCCCTAGTCACCCACATGACTCGGGAAGTCAGCAGCATGCAGGAGACTGACCCACTCTTTTGAGAGCCTAGAAAAGCCCTACAAGATTCGAAAATGTTGTCACATCCTGGGTTTGTGTCCCCTGTCGCCGGGTCACTTACTGATTCTGCCAGTGTTCTCTGTCACATTCCAGATGCACAGGCTTCAGTGTTTCTCAGCCTGCTAGGCCCCCAGCAAGATCCAAGCCTGCTGCAGTGGCAAGTCCCGATTACCTGACTGCAGCAGCCAATCAATGATAGCCTGTGCCGTACCACCTGTCTCTGCTCAGCCTATCCCAGGTAATCCAGGGGTATATCTCCCAGCTGCTGACTCTACCAAATGGCCAGTACAATGTCTAACCTCAGTTCCTACTGAGCTCCTATAGCTAACCTGTATCCTGTTGTGCAGTTTTGTTCCTTCCTGCTGCATGGATCCCTGCTTATGATCTACACCTGGGGCAGCTATCCCACTGGCTGCACAGAGAATCTCAACCTGATCCTGTTATCCGAACCTGCAACTCGCCTCTGTATACCATTCTCACTGCATGGTGAGTGTTCGTGGTTCCTGCTCCATTGATGCTGTTCCTGGTATTATCACCCACTATCCATTCCGGAGTTTGGTCTGCATCCGGTCCTGCTACCATCTAAGTGCTCCTGGATCCTGGACTACAGCAACAACCCAGTGCCAGCCTGGTGAATACGTTGCCAAGATCTACCACTCCAGCATTCCGGTTTACAGTAAGAAGAGTGTTATATTATTTTCTGCAGTATCAACCCAGTGTCAGCCTGGTCAATCTACTGCCACACTCTTCTCTAATTACACATACCAACTTGTCTCCAACACCGATGTCCCTGGTCATCTAGTGGGTACGGTCCGGCATCTCTCTGTCGAGACCCTGGTTCGATTCCCGGTCAGGGAAGTGTTCTACATTTCATGCCAGGAGGTCTCCTTAGGCCTGCCAGCTTTCTCTACACACCTCCAGACACCCATACAGATGATTCTCAGACACCAGGTTCACAAACAAATACAAGTCTGACAAGTGTCTTATAACTGCAACCAAAACAAGAACTAAGGCAGCAAAGATAACCGAGCATAGCATTAGAGATAGCTCAATGTTTTTGTTACACTGGTAAGCATGACTCAAGATAAAGTATGATAATGATGGAGAAGCATGTGAAAATGGTTACAAATACAGTTATGTGACAGATTTTATAGGAGAACACCTAAAATGTCACATTTTGTTTTGATTAGAGCTATGGGAGTTCCATAAAAGCTCACATACGAATTCCCCTAATTTACTTGGTGTCTAATGGTCTGAGCCGGGGGAACTCCACAAAGTTTTTTAAAAGTTCTTCTATGAACATGTAGTGGCCAAACTGGTGCCTGCTCAGGAGAGCCTCAGAGGTGGGGACAAGCAGGCATTGCTGGGCCCACTCACCTCTGGGTTCATATTTGCCACACCGCTGCATCCCTTATAATTCTGCTCCTGCTTATAACATTCCCTACATAGGTATGGCCAGTCGTCTGGGTAAAATAATACTTTACCCAAAGGTGTGTGCACAG
The DNA here is from genome assembly GCA_031769625.1 of Taudactylus pleione. Classification (NCBI taxonomy): domain Eukaryota; kingdom Metazoa; phylum Chordata; class Amphibia; order Anura; family Myobatrachidae; genus Taudactylus; species Taudactylus pleione. The sequence continues at coordinate 3,922,597 of JAUIMM010001025.1, forward strand.
GCTGTGCAGGGTGTGCGCCCACACATCCTATAGGTGGCCCCAACTCATAATGAATGTAACTAAGTGTACCTGACTGTACAGCAGTGATATATATATACATACTGTACAAACAAGCACCGACACATCATCAGCTGGTCCCCAGGAAGAGCAACCGAAAGCAAGGAGCAGAAAGTATCTGGGGGTGAAGTAGTGTAATAAATCACCCCTTACTCAGGGCCATAGAGAGCAGAGATGGGGCAGGGTACTGGAGGGGGTGTGGCCACATTTCCACTAGTTGTTCAACCCCCTCCAGTACCCACTCCCCCCCCCCTCGGCGCCCCTGCCCTTACCAAACCCTTTGTACACCTACAACTTACTCTGTCCTACAGAAAGAGTCTATTAGTATTTTATTATCTTCATATATTTTTTATTTTATGGATTGTTTGAACCAAAATAATGAAATAAAGATGACAAATATAGACCATAATATATTTCAAATGATGTTTCATCCTGCCTTAATAGCAAATTCAGAGCACATTTGATTGAATAATATGGTAAAACACCATACTGCATTGTCAAGTACGCCTTTTTTTTCCCTTTTCATTGTGGTGCAGTAAATATATACTAAAACGAAGACGTACATCCATTCTCTGTGTTTGATCCCACTGTTCAGCAATGTAACTAGAGAATAAACTATAGAGAGAGTAAGCAATAAATTTGCAAATAAACCCATTTATTGCATAGACAGTAAACACTTTCTCACCCTCTATTAACCTGTCAGCTGTATTGTCACTTGTCAAGATCCATGATTGTTAAAAGCTGACTGAAAATGTTATAGTTATCGCATTAAACAATTTAACATCTAATTGCCAGCTTTTCTGTCCAGAGCAATCTGGGACATTTATATGGCATCATGTAACTGTCGTAGATTAGATATTATCTGAGAAGCAATTAGCGCTGTTTACTGCACCTTATTTCCTGCAGTTAATGTATGTACAGGACCTGAAATATAAACTTACTAAACAGTATATAAATATATGAGGTAACGGTTGTTTTCCAACTGGTAGCCCTCCACTGGGGTCCATGGCTGAAATTTGTGGGTAGCTGAGCCGGACAGAGCCTCCCCTTGACTGGAGGCACAGTCTCCCCTGAGTTCAATCCTGACAAACTGGTAGTTATGGCCCTGCTGGGAAGTATGATATATGCACAAATACATCCTGGCACAGCTCTTCCTATTAGAGCTATCCCTTGATAAGAGAGAACTTCTGGACTTATGACCCAGGAGACCTATTGCGCAAGCCTTCGTGGGGCGGAGAGGGATCGTTCGGATCCCTTTTTGCAAGGGGCTTCTTGCGAAAAGTAGTCCATAGGTGTCTATAGGCAATGCCATCTATAGATGACATTGCCCAGGGGCAGATAGGGAACTAAGAATGGCCCTAGAAATTTTTTGTAGAAGTGGCCTCATGTGGGCGGCATCAAATCAACTGTAGGTGGAACCAATACCAAAGTAGGCAGTATTAGTACACCACTACACCTGTGTGAAAGCTGTTGTAGTCTAGTGGCCCCAACACACAATGGACGTAGTTAAAGTACCAGCCAACCAGGTCTTAACTGTCATTTTTCAAACACAGCCTGTGACATGGCAGTTAAGAGCTGATTGGCTGGTACTTTATCTCCATTCACTTTATCTCCATTCATGGCTTAGTAAATAGACCCCTACAGACCCCACAAGCTGCTGTGACAAACCCCAAACCTCCACATTCCAAATAACTCCACCACCAACACCACTGAGAATATACATGGACTCTAAAACCTCCAACAAATAAGACACACGACTCATTACCACAGAAAGACCACACCCCAAATATCACCCCCACCCCACCCCTTACATTGTTACACTCCCAGATAACATCCACTCCTATACTTTAAACAGATTTCACAATAGTAACCAAACCAAGCAATAATCGGAATTTACAACTGTGGCACTCAGCAAAAATAAGCTCTACAGTCTGTAACACACAACAAAAATAAATGCTGTTGGTTGTCCCAGACTACAATTTTATTATTGCTGAGTGTCACTTGCGGCAGATCTGATTCTTGCTGGGTGCCACAACCCAGCAACAATCAGATCTGCCGTAAGTGACACTCAGCAATAATAAAATTGTATTCTGGGACAAGCAACAGCAATAAGCAGAGCAGACTCACACATGGCTGACAATTGGTTAGTCAGGATACTGTGGGGCCTATTCATCAACACTAAAATAACGTTTTTAAGGACATTTTCCTTAAATAACGTTATTTTGGTATTCATGTACAGACTTAACACTGGAGATATCACAGATATCTCCTTGCTAAGTTCCCCTGCGTTAATTTCCACACTCCCCATAGATTAGTATGGGGATGTGGAAATTGTGGTATTCATCAAATTCCGAAAATTTTAAATTTTCGGAATTTGATGCAGTTACTATTCACCACTGTGAGGTGGCGAATAGCAGAATCCACTTACCTGTATCCGCGTGTGCAGGTCCCCCGACGAGTCCCTCCGGCGCTCTGCTCCGTCCTCAGGCTCCGGAGGCTGGTCTGTCATGTGTGCTCCCCAGCAGAGCACAAGAAACTTTATAAAAAGAAAAAAAATATATATATTTTTTTTAATCTGTCATGTGGTCTGCTGGGAAACCACATGACAGACAGTAGGACGGAGCCGGAGGCTGCTGCGTGGACAGGTAAGTGGGGGGGGAAGGTGAGCGGAGGGGGGGGATCGGGGGGGGTACGAAACTTAACGCATCTGTAGGCAGTGCTGCGCATGCGCTGGTTTTACAGATGTAACAGCGCATGCGCAGCACTGTTTCCAGATGCGATAAGGTAGTGTAGGCAGGGAAAAGTATCTATTTCCCGAAAAGCTGTCATCGTAAAAATGACAGCTTTTCGGAATAGATACTTATGGAGAGGTGGAATGATGAATTCCACCTATAATTAGCTAGAACTCCATGAGAGTTCTAAAGCTAATTATCTCCAGAGAATTTTAATGTTTAATGAATAGGCCCCTGTATGTTGATTGTCCAGAAACAACTATAACATGTAGGGAAAATATAGGCATAGAGAGAGGGGATGGGAAAGATACAGACGGATAGAGGGAAAGAGCAGAGAGAAATGCAGGGGGAAGAGTGGCACAGAGCTTGGCATGGCACAGGCAGAGGGACTCGCAGGGTTAGACTGCTCCTGTTGATCATAAGCCAGGCAGATGGCACCAAGTACATACACAAGAGGGCTAGATACAAGAGAAGAGGCTGTCACGCAGGGCTGGGCATCAGGCCCGCCGACAGCCACGGCGGGCCCGGGTTATAGGGGGCGGCCTAATTGCAGAAGGCGTGGCCATGCCCCCTTCGCGAAAAAATAACAAAAAACAGTTTTGCAGCGCTGGGGAGGGGGGGGGGGCGCTCTGAGCCCCCTCAGCCCGATGCAATTCCAGGGGGGGCACGATCGCTCCCCCCCCACAGGCATAGGAGACTGCTGTGGCTGCTGCTCAGCAGCCACGAGCAGTCTCCAACTGCAGCTCAGCACACGCTGTGTGCTGGGCTGCTGTGAGGGGTAGGGGGCGGCGCCGGGCCCCTCAGGAAGCCCGGGCCCGGGTAATCTGTCCCCGCTCCCCCCCTTCTCAGGGTCCTTGCTGGACATATAAAGGGCTGTCACGCAGGGCTGGGGATATAAGGGGCTGTCACACAGGGCTTGCTATAGAAGAGGCGTTCACACAGGGCTTAGGTACAGGATGAAGGGGCTGTCACACAGGGCTGGGCATAGAAGAGGCTGTCACACAGGGCTTAGGTACAGGATGAAGGGCTGTCACACAGCGCTGGGCATATAAGGGGCTGTCATACCGGGCTGAGCATAGAAGGTGCGGTCACACAGGGCTGGGCATAGAAGTGGCTGTTGCACAGGGCTGGGTATAGAAGTGGATGTCACAGGGCTGGGCATAGAGGGGGCTGTCAAGCTGGGCTGAGCATAGAAGGGGCTGTCACACAGGGCTGGGCATAGAAGTTGATGTCACACAGTGCTGGGCATAGAAGGGGCTGTCACGCAGGGTTGAGCATAGAAGAGGCTGTCACGCAGGGCTGGACATAGAAGGGTCTGTCACGCAGGGCTGGGCATAGAAGGGGCTGTCACGCAGGGCTGGGCATAGAAGGGGCTGTCACACAGGGCTGGGCCCAGAAGGTGTGGTCACACAGGGCTGGGCCCAGAAGGTGTGGTCACACAGGGCTGGGCATAGAAGGGGCTGTCACACAGGGCTGGGCACAGAAGGGGCTGTCACAAAGGGCTGGACACAGAAGGGGCTGTCACACAGGGCTGGGCACAGAAGGAGCTGTCACACAGGGCTGGGTACAGAAGGTGCGGTTACACATGGCTGAGCACAAAAGGTGCGGTCACACAGGGCTGGGCATAGAAGGGGTGGTCACACAGGGCTGAGCACAGAAGGTGCGGTCACATAGGGCTGGGCATAGAAGGGGCTGTCACAAAGGGCTGGCATAGAAGGGGTTGTCACACAGGGCTGGGGTACAGGATGAAGGGGCTGGGATTCAATTAGTCCTGCTAAATGAACGGGTACTAATTGATCGCCAGCCCAAATTAAAATTAACCCTGCTTATCAGGGATGTCTTTTCGGGTCTCCTGAGACCCGAAAAAAAATCCCTGTTAAAATCCCTGTTAACTGTGCAGTTATTGGGTCCATGAACTTATCATGGATTCTGTGCGTTTACGCCCAATAACCCGTGTTAACACACTTGTTTAAAGTGCGTTAATAAGGCTTTCGGGCGAATGCGTGAGGCTAATTGGATAGCCCCGGGCATTAAAGCCCAAGGCTGCCTTCCGTAATTACCCACGATAATTTACCATGGGTATTTGAATCCCCCCCCATAGTGTATAGAAGTAATTGAGAAACTTCCTTTTCTATAATCATAGCTAAAGAGGTGCTGCAGCAGTTAGGATAAAGTAGTCTATTTAACAACTAAAGAGAACTATTGCCTATTGTTTATCTATAGGACTAGCTATGTCCCCCGTCTCCTCTGCCCGCCCTACAGCCCCACGCTACTCACCTGACCCCGGCATGCTGCTCCATCTCTCCTCACTGAAGCTGGGCCGTGGTCCAGGGATGTCATCACAGCCACGCCTCCTCCCAGCATCTCTTAGTGAGAGACGTATCGGTAGAGAGGGGCCGGCAGCACTGATGATCTGTGCAGCAAACTGCTTCCTAGTCACAGGCTGAAGTGTGCTTGTGACTAACATCAAAGCTGTTGGGTTAAGTCATGTTATGGAGCATACACATGGTCAGATTTTTCTTCAGATCTGAACGATAACGATTTAAAAAACCGTTCAATCGTTCATATCTGAAGAAAAATCTGACATATCTGACATATCTGTCAGATGAACGATTTGAACAATGCGCGTTCCCGATGGTCAGATAACGATATCTGACATCTGATGTGTTTGCAGTCAGACTTGAACGATTCCATTCATTGTAATGCAGTCAAACATCGTTCAAATCATGCATCTGACAGATCTGACAAATCTGACCATGTGTATGCTCCATTACTGTGTGTATGGGGCTAGCCTCCCTGCTACAGCCTGAGAAGAGCAAGGTTAGGGAGTCATTGCCAGGGAGAGAAAGGGTAAGATCCACTGGAGCTGCATAAATTATCCACCCCAACACCCGGGGTACCACAGATCCACAATTAGCCTGATAGAAGTTGTAATCCTTAGTAATATCCAAGCAGTAGACAGCTGCTTTTATACCGAGGCTCAAAAGAGTCTTCCCCTTGTTCTTTGGAAAGCAGGGGTCTTCAGACATTGGGATGGCCTAGCATTGCCAAGCTCCCCACACCACGTGACCCCATAGCCACTGCACCTCCTGAAACCCACTATAATTCTGCTGCTGATCATATACAACATGTACAGTGTGTATGTGTATATAGATATATATATATATATATATATATATATATAGCAGAGTCCAGATAAGGACAAATCCAGCACACCTTTTAAAAATGCATGTTTAATGAAAAAATATCACCATCAGGGTATAAGAACCAGCCCTAGCACAACAAAGATATGAGTTGCAATACTTAGCACATAGTGGCCAATAAAGGTAGCCTCCAAAGGGCTCGGGGAGCCATGCTCATAACCCGATGGGTCCCGACAGCAGCCGTTTCGTACCTTCTTCGTCAATATATATTGCATGTTACACACACTGGCAAGAGGGAATGCCAAGGAAGCTTCAGCTTTATTTTCAAGTAGCCTGGCACTCTGCTCTTGCCACTTCCCCTTACTGTAAGGAGAAACAAGCCTGTGACCAGGAGGCGTAGGGAACAGTAGGGATGATTGAAAGCCAGATGACAGATGCGACTTGACAATGAAAAGTAAAGTTGCCATTTTCTTTTTATCATTGGGAAATTCAGACCACCACCAATAAAACCACCAGTGAAGACAACAAATGATCTATCACAGTAAGTAAAAAGGACTTTTTGAGCTGGCAATGTATCACAAGTGTCTCTAAGTAACAAATAAATAAATAAAAATTGAAGAAAGCCTCTGAAAATGTAATCAAGCTCGCAAAGCAAATTGTGAGCAGTTAGAGTGGAAACGGCATCTGTGCCAAACATGCCATCTGTGCTGTCATGCTATCTGGATGTACGTGTGCTCATTCTCTGTGACCTTAGATAAACTCATACATGGTCCAGCCCACTGCCACATGTCTGCGCTCAGTCACATGCTACAGTCCTAGCATCACAATTTATAAATGACTACAGATGATGTAGCTTCATATATCAAGGCTCCCTAATAAACATAGCTAGACTGATAGGATTAGACTATTTGGACTGGAACCCTGTCACTAAGGGTGATCGCTACATAATCTTCCAGGCAAAATGTAGGGACGACCACAGGACTTTAGAGGGGATGAACGAATTTTCATAGGTGCCATTCCACCGCTAAGAAATCTACTATATAAAAGCGAAAATTTGTACTTCTGTCTTTCTATATAAATCCACAGTTCACAAGCCACGATCGTGAAATTTTACATACGAGCGTATTAAAACACGGCGGAGGCAACTAAAAAAATTTGAAATCGAAATTAATTACTGTTCATTTTTAATTAATGAAAAAACACAATTTTTGCATAGTATTCGCCCTCTACAGGTGAGGTACGGAATTACAAAAAGATTTAGCTTATCTACTATTTTTTCTTTTCTATCTTCTCTACTAAATCAAAATTAATTACTGTTAATTTTTAATTAATTAAAAAACACAATTTTTGCGTAGCATTCGCCCTCTAAAGGTCAGGTATGGAATTACAAAAGGATTTACTTTATCTACTATTTTTTCTTTTCTATCTTCTTTACTATATAAAAGCAAAAATGTGTCATTTTGTCTTTCTATACAAATCCACAGTTTACAAGCAAAGATTGTGACATTCTACATATGAGCGCAGGACATCGTGTGCTTGTCATGTGTCATTTTGGGGATGTGACTGCTCATCAGAACCCCTCTCCACGTCATACACTCGGCAGGCCCAGCGCTATCTGAGCTGCTGGGCTGCCCTCAGCCTCTCAGCACTGTTCGGATGCCGTGCTGCTTTGCAGAGCACTGGTTAGAGAGACCCAGACTTTTTCTCCCTTGGGAGAATACACAGCCCGAAAAACAAGACTGTTCCGCCAAAATTGGGAAGGTAGGGAGTTCTGTATATAGAATATACACACAAGTATGGTAGATATGAATCCTGCCCAAGTACAGCCTACAAATGACATTGTGTGGTAATTGTAAGATGCTGTTTGTTTTTGGTGGTGGTTGGGGGGGGTTGTTTTCATGGTGTTGACATCTATGGCCAATGTTTCATGGCTTTAGTGGACTCCAGTTTTCTATACCCCCATCCTAAGTAGGCAAGTGAAAATACCTGCTGGCTGATCAGGAAAGGTTCATAGATGTGTAAAGAGTTTTTCGTACTAGTCCAAAAAAATATGAATGGAATATGTGGTACAATTATAGAAAAAGGTAATAATAATAATAATTACTATCATTAATAAAAATAATAATAATAACAGTTACTATATAGTGCAATATATTCTATTGTACTTTACAATTGGGAACAAACAGTAATAAAACAATACTGGGCAATAACAGACAGACATAGAGGTAGGAGGGCCCTGCTTGCATGCTTACATTCTGCAGGAAGATTGGTATTGCATTTATACACAAGGATAGGTGCTACTATTGCATATTAGTCCAGATTGTAGGGGCTCTTGGTGGGCTGTATGATCCAGTCACACAGGAATGTTGGCCAAGGGTCAGGAGGATATAAAAGTGAAGAAAGAGAAAATATATGTATGAACAGTGTAGAGAGGATGTAATTGGGTAGACTATTTTATGGAGGATATGTGGGTGGTTCTGGAATCTGATAATCTCTGAAGAGGTGAGCGTTCAGGGAATTCTTGAAGGTTTGGAGACTAGAAGAGTCTTATTGTGAATGAGAAGGCATTCCACAGAGTGGGTGCAGCCCGAAAAAAGTCTTGGTGCTGTGTGTGGATGAGAGACGTAGATCTTGAGTGAAGAGGTCGGGTTGGGAGATATTTTGAGATAAGTGAAGAGATGTATGTTTGTGTAGTTCGTTTAATAGCCTTATGTGTAAGTAAAAGTATTTTATATTGAATAATTAACAGTATTCATAGTGTTAAGCTGGAAACACACGATAAGATAGATAAAAACATAGAATTTGACGGCAGGTAAGAACCACTTGGCCCATCTAGTCTGCCCCTTTTCATGTATCCTTTAGGCAACTTCAACCCTATTTACTCCTTACGTCTCTCAAGGATATTCTTATGCCTATCCCAAGTGTGTTTAAACTGTTCCACTGTTTTAGCTCTAACCACCTCTGATGGGAGGCTATTCCACTTATCCACTACCCTTTCTGTGAAGTAATTTTTTCTCAAATTTCCTCTGAGTCTACCTCCCTCCAGTCTCAGTGCATGTCCTCGTGTTCTTGTACATCTCTTCCTTTGAAGAATGCTTCCCTCCTGTCCCTTGTTAAAACCCTTCATGTATTTGAAAGTTTCTATCATGTCCCCCCTTTCCCTTCTCTGTTCCAAACTATACATATTAAGATCTTTTAGTCTTTCTAGGTAAGTTCTGTGATGTAGGCAATGCACCATTTTAGTTGTCCTTCTTTGTACCATCTCTAATGTGTCTATATCCTTCTGGAGATATGGCCTCCAGAACTGAACACAGTATTCTAGATGAGGCCGTACCAAGGACCTATACAGTGGCATTATCACTTCTTTTTTCCAGCTACTTATTCCTCTCCCTATGCAACCAAGCATCTGACTTGCCTTCCTCATTGCTTTGGTGCATTGCTTGCCTGCCTTCAAGTTTTCTGAAATGGTGACTCCTAAATCCCTGTCCTCCTTTGTATTTTCTATTATAGTGTCCTTGATACTATATTTAGCCTTTGGGTTATTGGGACCCAAGTGCATGATTTTGCATTTTTTTACATTAAACTGTAGTTGCCATGTTCTTGCCCATTCCTCTAGTCTACCCAGATCCTCAGTCATTTGTTTTTACCCCTACTGGTGTGTCTACCCGGTTGCATACTTTTGTGTCATCTGCAAAAAGGCATACTTTCCCTTTAATGTTATTTGCAATATCACCAACATAGATATTAAAAAGCATTGGCCCAAGTACTGATCCCTGGGGTACTCCACTGGTTACCTTTCCCTCCCATGAATACACTCCATTTACTACAACTCTCTGTTTCCTATCCTGCAACCAAAATCTTATCCATTCAACAGTCATAGAATCCAATCCCAAGCTTTCCAGTTTGTTTATCATTCTGTGATGTGGGACTGTGTCAAAAGCCTTACTAAAGTCTAGATAAGGTACATCTATGGCTCCCCTTTCATCTATTACTTTTGTCACCCAGTCAAAAAAGTCAATAAGATTTGTTTGGCATGATCTTCCCTGAGTAAATCCATGCTGTTTGGGATCCTGTAAATTGTTGGATTTGAGATATTCCACCGCTCTTTCTTTTAATAGTGTTTCCATAATTTTCCCCACTACTGATGTAAGGCTCACTGGTCTGTAGTTACTTGTTTCTTCTTTGCTGCCACTTTTGTACAGTGGTATTACATTTGCTCTTTTCCAGTCCTCTGGAATCACTCCTGATACTAGCGACTGGTTGAATAATGCTGTTAATGGTGTTACCAGGACCCCTTTAAGCTCTTTTATTATCCTTGGATGTATCCCATCCGGCCCCATTGATTTGTCCACTTTCAGTTTAGAGAGTTCTGTTAGGACCCTCTCCTCTGTAAATGATATTTTATGTACTTCATTTTTATGAATGCCTCTGCAACTTAACTGTGGCCCCTTCCCCTCTTTTTCTATAGTGAAAACTGAACAAAAATAATTATTTAGATGATCTGTTATTTCTTTAAGTCTTATTATTCCTCCATTTGACTTCCTCCTTTCACTTATATACTTAAAAAAAGTTTTGCTCCCTTTATCTACTGACTGGGCCATTTTCTCCTCAGCTTCTGCCTTTGCACGCCTTATCACCTTCTTAGCCTCCTTCCTTCTGGCAAGATACACCTCTTTGTCGTTATTATTTTGGGTCTGCTTATATTTCCTAAAAGCCATCTTTTTTAATTTCACACTAGTTGATAGTGATACCTGTTTTGTAAACCACACTTTCCTTTTCCTGGTGCTTTTCCTAACCCTTTTAATACATAGGTCTGTAGCCTTCAGTATTGCATTTTTTATTTTTACCCACCTCTCCTGCGCTCCTTCCAATCTGCCACTGACTCAGTAACACATCTTTCCATCTCTGCAAAGTCAGCCTTCCTAAAATCTAACACTTTTGTTTGTGTATGGCATGAATTGGACCCTGTCTTTATACTAAACCATACTGCTTGGTGATCACTGGATCCTAGGTTCTCACCCACATTTACATCCGAAATTCTGTCACAGTTTGTGAGTATCAAGTCCAGAATAGCATCTTTGCGAGTGGGCTCCCTCACTAATTGTTTGAGAGATGCTCCTTGCAGAGAATTTAGAAAGTGGCCACTTCTAGAAGAACTTGCAACAGACACCTCCCAGTTTACATCAGGTAAATTAAAGTCACCCATGATTATGACCTCTCCTTTTAAAGCCAATCTAGTAATGTCCTGCAATAGGTATTTATCCAGTTCCCGACCCTGTCTAGGTGGTCTATAGATCACCGCAGTGCGAATTATGGGCCTGATTCAGAGCCGGACGCTATTTGCGCTCGCTCGTCCAGAAAATAGGGGTGGCTATTCAAATCAACCGTTCACTGTTTGCGGTCTGTTCACGCCTCTAGGTCTGAACGAGCGAACAAAACTTGCGTACGTTTTTTGAGAAACTACGCCCCCTGGCCGCTCGCATCCTACGTCATGTCCGGTATTTATTAGATTATTCGAGTACATCGACCAGGGTATGAGCTGCTCGCTATTCTTGTGGTTGGTTTTTGCTACCACAATTTTGCGAGCAGTTCTGGCTCTAAAATAACCCAGTGACGTGGTCAATGACACTGCTGTTTTAAATATGCACACCCATAAAACGCCCGTTTTGACCTTTAAGCACGCCTGCGATCGGATCTCCACTCCCCGTTTTCAAGCACCTTCCCCTGTTACCACCCACATACGCCTCATCCTGTCATTCAAATTAGCAGGCATTCGCTATTTTGCGAGCACATGAATTTCGGCCGCACTGACTGGTTCGCGCATGCGTATAACGATCCGCACGCATGCGCAGTTGGGCAAACATCGCTCAGAGCGAACGAGCTGCTGCTTACGAGTGGCTCTGAATCAGGCCCTATGTCCTTGTCCCCCGTTTCTATAGTCACCCAAAGGGCCTCAGTTGTTGCTTCAACATTTTGTATTATATTAGCATTTATGCTGTTTTTCACATACATAGCTACTCCTCCTCCAATCCTCCCCATTCTGTCTTTTCTAAATAGATTATAGCCTGGTATAGCTATGTCCCAGTCATGATTTTCATTACACCATGACTCTGTAATTGCTACAATATCTAGTTCATCCCTTGTCATTATTGCAATTAGTTCAGAGATTTTATCAGCTATGCACCTGGCATTTGCACACATAGCTCTAAAGGTGTGTACACACTGGGCGATATTACTGAGCGACTGCACGATTACGACATCGTAATCGTGCAATCGCTCAGTAATCGTGCACTTTTATGTCAGAAACGACTAGCGATGCGCACTCCCGCTGGTCGTTTCCGACATTGTCCATCGCCTGAACATACAGCACAATCTGCCGATAATGACAGATTGGCATGTTCAGGAATGATGGACAGTGCCTGCACTGAATGACTGATCGTTCAGTGCAGACACTACAGGGGATCAGGAACGACGGTACGATTACGATGTCGTAATCGTACTGTCTTTCCTGATCGCCTAGTGTGTACGCACCTTAAGAGTGTTGCTGGTGTTTCTTTTTTTCTGAGACATGGTTTGTGAGTATATTACAAAATAACAATATATTGGAATGATATTGTACAGATCATATAATGTGTACGCTCTATTGCGTGTTCATGAGGTTCATTCATCACATCGTCCCGTCTGCTGTGCTGCACTGAACGACGCCATTCTGTAACATGCAACATGGAACGATACATTGTGCCATCGTACTCCAGATCTTGCAGTGTGCATGGTGTGTGCAATGTCTCGTAACATTGTGCTGTTCCATCGTTATGTACACCTATCGTATAATGTGTGCCCAGCTTTAAGCAGTATCAGTGTGGAAATCTAATATCTACAATAGGCCAGGAAAAGCAGAACATGGTGATGGTGTTTTATATTAGCGTAACGTGTGTATAAAAAAAAACCAAGCTGGCTAATTTATTAGTTATTTAAGTGCGAATCTAAATAACAAACTACAATTATGGTTTGAATTTTATTAGACACATCTATTTAGTAAAGTGTTTCACCATTATCATAATAAATATGAGATTTAATTATTTAATTAATTATTAATGATTTAATAAATATGACAATGGATTTTAAAAAAATAAATAAATTTGCAGTATTTTCTGTAATTTAGTGAATACGGCATTAGTGGTGACATGAGTAGAGGTTAATTTCTATCCAGGTCTGCTGTGGTATAAAATCTAGATGGATAAAAATGTAATCTTTTCCTCTATAGTTATATTCCCTGGTAACGCCAATAACTCTCAACGAATTATAACTGGAGATTTCTGCATACTTCTTAATTATGTACAATAGGATGTGCATAAATAATGACCGTATCCTAATTTGTATTCCACGGGCCTCTCCAACTTCCACTTCAGTAAATACTTAATGAAAGTTAGAAAGATTGCCTACCGAAGATGTTCCCATTTTCTAAATGCTTCAGGGCATGAACCTGATTCTCTGTGGTGAAAAATTACAGCTTTACTTACTGAGGTAGCCAGACCTGCATGTAATTATTTCATCATTTTCTTTGGCTAGAAAATAAAGTGGAATTCTCTGAAGAAGAACTACAAGTTTGGATACTTGCAGACAGGGAATTGAGGGCAAGATAACCACTGCGACTGCAAAGTGTTATTTTAGCGCAGGGATGGGGAACCTTTTTTCTGCCGAGGGCCATTTTGATATATATAACATTATTTGCGGGGCTGGTGCAGACCACGTCCCCTCTCTGAATGATGTCACAAGAGGCGGGGTCACAATCACCAGTGATTACAGCAATGCCTGGAGCATCCTGAGGATGCTCTGGGGAGCAGTAAGGGCAGCGGTGTGACCGTCTGAAGCATCCAGACAACACTGCTGCATAGATTCTGGCTGCAGGGTGCCATTCTAGGCACCCTGCTAGCCAGATGAGGCTAACAGAAAAAACCTCAGAGGGCCAGACCAAATTACTCTGAGGGCCTTATACAGCCCCAGGGCCTGAGGTTCCCCATCCCTGTTTAAGGGCCTGATTCTGCAGTGGGTGCAAATGCAATCGCAATTACCTATGTGAAAACATGCTAATGCTTGCCGAAGCACAGCCGACATAAAGAAGCCCACTGCTGCCTTCTACTATCCGTCCAATGTCGCTCTTCTGCGTAAACATCGATACCAGTGACACACATCGGCCACTCACGCAGCATGTACAACAAGTTTGACTAGCTGCAAACAATGCAAGTCTCCTGGCACGCAGAGATCTCTCATGCTGCGTATGCAATCGCTGTGGTTAATTTATGCAGGCCTATGAAACGGCGTTCAAATGGACACATACGGCTTGAGCATGCGGCTTTATGCTAATGTTAGTAAGAGCCCTTACCTGGTGTACGTCCGACTGTGTGTGCGTCTGACTGTGCAAGGACTGGGACGTCCATTTTGTGTGTCTTTAGTTGCACAAAATCCTACTTGCATCTCTGTCTGAGTATGGCCTCTAATATAAGTGATTAAATGTTTTAGTTTGCAACCTGTTATGTGACATGTCCTTGACACTCCAATAACACGCCCATAAGCCAGTGCTTCTCCGTGAGTCTGAAAAGCCACCTCCCAGTCACCGCCCAGGAATGCCTCATAAAATTTCTAATACAGTTTGGAAACCATGCGTCTCAATAGCTACTGCAACTCTGTGTACACACACAGCAGGATGCATGTGCTGTGCGACTTTTAAGCTACTAAGAGGTAGGCATGATTGAATGGCGTCGACCTTTTTACCTGTTGCAAAACCAATAATCTTACGCCTGTATTCAGCCATGGATCAGTGTATGGATCATGAGCATCCCAGATCCCAGTACTAGCACGAACACTAGTAGTAATATGTCACTCTCTACTACAGCCAGTCCCTTTTCTGTGTCTACAGCCAGTCTCTCTTCTGTGTCTCCAGTCTGCCCCCCTTCTGTGTTTCAAGTCAATCCCAGCCTATGTGTCTCCAGGCAGCCCCAACATCTCTCACTTATCTTATTCTGCCTACCGGCTGGCAGCTGCTCCTCTTCATCTCACGGCTCCTCTCAGCTGCGCAGCGTGACACCATGATGTCACACATGCCACACCGCATTACGAAAAACTATTGCCCTGTACATGCCCCTGTCACCAGGCCAGTAGAATCAGCCCGACACAGGAGAGACAGGGGCTGTGAGCCTGCTAAGCCACTGAGGGGAGTTCCAGGAACTGTCCCGAGCGCCTGGTGGCTCTGGGTGGTAGGAGCCAGGGGTGGGCTCCCCTTTCTGTCTGTGCCCAGGATTACAGTCCCCGCAGCTCCCTCCTGATGGCGGTCCTGCACATTCTAGAATGCATCTCCTGGAACCTCCCATGCACCACCTTCTCACTCTGAGTGAAGTGTCACATCCAAAACAGCCATATCTGTGCCTGAATAGAACAGTGAGGCAGAAGAACAAATTGAGTGGTCACAGAAGAATCTTTAGGAGATTCCAAGGGTGTCCATGCTCACTATGTGTATGTCTGACATATCGCAGTTCGAAAATGTGGTAAGTTCAGAGCAGCATCCTTGCAAAATTTCTAAATATCTGAAATTGTGAGGATGAGCAGTATTGAGGAAGATTTAGAAGTAGAGGAGGCTAATTTGGAAGTTGTTAATGTGCAACAGGATGGCGGAGATAATTGTAGATCTGAAAAGAATAGGGATGATGATCGTGTTGTAGTTGAACAAGATAATGAGGATGATTTTGTTGAATGTATCAAGTAAGGCAGCTGCCAGTGGTACCACCTCATACCCACGATAAGCGCCTTGGGCAAAAGACAGCTGAGGACTAACCAATATTTGACATTACAGGTTTTGGGAAGCTTGTTGGTCTACCTTCAGTTTCAAAGTGAGCACTCTGCACAACTATGGAGGGTGCTGTTAGTGGTAATCAAAATGAACTACAATTTGTTTGAGGTCCACCATAGTCACCCATCACCAAATTAATTTGCAACTCTAGATTGCAGTAAGGATGAACTTAGGGGTGAAGAAGATCATCATCTTGACATCAGTAATGAGGAGGATGATGACTATGATGATATCAGGGGAAGATCGTCAGGGAGGCGATAAGGGCAGCAGCAGTCTATGATCTCTCCCTGCTTGTTGTTCCACTGCACTGCTATATAGCGGCCACAGGTAGTGGGCAGATCCCCCCCCCCACTGGACCCATCACTGAACATTGTCAACAGCGATGAGAGATGACCACTGAGCCCATAGTAAAAATTTAATAATTTAGTAAATTATCTTATATTAAATCAGTTTTGCTAGTGCAACAAGTAACAACAACCAGAATGTTTTCTTTTGTGGGGGTCCAACAAACCAAGCACTTCAGCCCCACAATTGTGCATTTCTTTTTATAGATCCGACGCTTTGAATGGGAGGGCCCAACGACTAATCCATCTTGAAATATCTGAGCAGTTCAACATTAGTGATGAGGAACAGATGGCTGAAATCCTCCAAGGCAGGGTCTGATTCACATTGCCTATGTCTTCCCACATAGTATACATTGGGTGCAATCTGTAATGAAATCAGACAGGAGACTGTTGCAGTAAAGTACAATATATAAATGTAGATGGGAATATTTATCCAGCCTATGACAGCTTTACATAACTATACAACTTAATATGACCTAACCATTGGTAGTGAGATCACTCAGGGGAATATTCATCAAAGTATATTTACCCCAATACATAATATGCCACTCTACAATGCCCCCAGTACATTATATGTCACACATCAGTGCGCCCAATACCTAGTTATGCCACACATCAGTGACCCAATACTTATGCCACATATCAGAGCCCCAATACCTAGTTATGCCACACATCAGTGCCCCAATACATAAAATGCCACACAGTGTCCCCAATACATAATATGCCACACATCAGTGCTCCAATACATAATATGCCACGCAGCAGTGTCTCCAATTAATTGAGTATACAATAACACATGTAAATCCATGTGTTTGCCTCAGACCAGGTTGATGCAGAGCAGTCGGATGCTGTGCATTCAGTGGGATCTCAGAAGGAAGCATGGCTTCCAAGCCCAAGCACCCAGTCTCTTAGTACTGGAAGTGGTGCAGCACAAATGTCTTTCAATTAAAGGATGCTCATCCAACACTCAGCATGGCACTCCAAACTGGGCAGGGCACATCCTTCCACCTACTAAAGCAATCTAGTGAACACTACGCATACGGTGGTGGATCCAAAAGTTGGTGTCCTGACCATAAGTAGCAGGTAAATTTAAGTTCAGATGGCATTTATTTTTCGACATGGTCCATTTACTTCAATTCACATCTCCCATCGATGCTCCAACCTCTTGATTCTGTTCAGGAAAATGTCTGGTGATTTGTGCTCAAACTAGTCCTGTACAGCGGTCATGACATCATCGTCAGATGCAATAGTCTTGCCACAAATGTGTTCCTTGAGCCTGAGTGTGGATTTCAGTAAGTGTCATCGTCCTTCATTTGCAGGTATTTAATGATGGCTCGAATTTCAGTATTCTCCATTATTCAAATTTTTGTGATGTTGTTCCGTATATTACATGACATATAGAAAAATAAAAGAATTGTGCTGTAATTTTCCACAGTATTCTACTTTTCCAAAGACCTCTAGTATATACATACAGAAAATCAATACGGGACGACATCTACAGTACTACTACGTCAGGACACAGACTTTTGGATCCACGCTTGTACCCATTGTTGTATAACCCTTCCCTTGTCCCCTTTTGTCTTGTTCCTTCCCCCCCACCCGCTTTTTATATATATATTATATATATTTTTTTCTTGTTTTCTTCCTTTTATATACTCTACGTTCTCTCCGAGGTTGTTCACTCCAAGCCTCAATGAAAAATGGAAAATGAAGAACGTATGATGGCTCTGCCTCTTTCTTTTCCTTTTGACATTCCCTACTGTATGCTGTATAGTCCTTCTATAGGTGGCACACATTGTTCTGAACAATTTTATTTCTTTCTCCTCACAACGGTTTCTGCTTATTACCGTATTATGTGACAATGTTTGTATTGCCATTATTCGCTCAATAAATACAATTTTGAAAACAAATAAATAAATTGTTGTATAGAACACCCAATGGGGTTGATTCAATCGTTCGCAGCTCCCATCTAAACTGTATGGTTACGCTGGCCACATTCTCACATGAGTAGGCATGGGATTAGCTACGATAAGCAGCATCTCCTGCGCTAAGTGCTGGGCACTCGCAACCAGCCCCAAAACTCTACTTAATGTGGGTTTTTGCTCACACCTCTGGAGAAAATGCAGCCTCAGGGCTGGTCGCTCAAGACAACTGAATAGCTTTAGACAGGAGCTAAACTCCCATAAACAATTGAATCGCCCCAATATGTCCATTCATGCTCCGGTTTCCTCCCACATTCAAAAAATATGTTGGTAGGTTAATTGGCTCCCAACAAAAATTTTTTTTTATAGTGTGTATGTGTGTCAGCATGTGGTAGGGATTATAGATTGTAAGCTCCACTGGGGCAGGGACTGATGTGAATGGCCAAATATTCTCTGTAAAGCGCTGCGGAATGTGTGTGCTATATAAATAACTGATGATGATAATAATAATAATAATAATAATAATAATAAAAAGTTTTATCACTCGTTGTGAGTGATAACATTTGTTGATAAATCAGGTCCTTAGTGTTCAGTACACTGTAATACTGCTATTTGATCGCAGCAGCATCAGTTATACAATATTTGCATAAATGGGTGTGTCTTAGATGCATTTGATGAATCAGACACAGCCTTCATCATTATCAGTTCACAACTTGGGATTGAGTATTTG
Source organism: Taudactylus pleione (assembly GCA_031769625.1). NCBI lineage: Eukaryota > Metazoa > Chordata > Amphibia > Anura > Myobatrachidae > Taudactylus > Taudactylus pleione. Next base: position 3,941,369 of record JAUIMM010001025.1, read on the forward strand.
CATAAATGGGTGTGTCTTAGATGCATTTGATGAATCAGACGCAGCTTCATCATTATCAGTTCACAACTTGGGTTTGAGTTATCTGATTTCCAAACAGGCGCATAGGCGTCTGTTACTTGGCCATATTGGGACACGTGTTGCGACGTCCTGCCCTTACTTAGCTTTGGCTGCATCCACACACTCGTCTAAGCTCCGTCCTAGCCCCTTGGTGCTGAGAGTCGTGGTAAAGCAGCCTTTTCGCCAGTGCAAAAGAAATGTATAATGAATAACACGCATGCACACTCAATAAAATGGCAAGTTGGAGAGACACAATTTGCGTATACATCTACATAAGGCTCCAATTTAGCATTTTGCGGAATATATAATTTATGAATAGAGCTACGATGATGGTTAATTTATTCTGTATGAAATGTGGTTGCGATGGGACTTTAGTTTTGAGGCATATATTGTGCAGAAACATTTTGAAGAATGTAGCTTTTCTCTAGCACTTGCTAGAAATCAGGTCTAGACAGTGCAACAGCCAGTAGGTGGCACTGCAATCCACACATCTGTATATGCGTATATATCTGCAATTTCACCCTTATGAAACCTGACGGATATTAGTGGAAGCAAAATATAAGATAGAGACAAATGCCAGCACGCTGTCCAACGAAGACCTAAAATAAATGAAGCATGTGATTGATGTGTGCGTTCAGGATAGTATCTAACACATAACCTAGTAAATCTGAGGTTATTATGAACATCATGCGGCTATTCATTTGACAGAGGAAAGCGCAGGAAGGACTGGGGGATGGTAAAAAGGTGAAAAGGAGGTCTACTTAACCCATACAACGCCAGATGGAAATCCATGCTCTGCTCATTTTCCTCGTTAAACAACGGACATCACTGTATTTTATCGTAAATATTTTATTGTTTGTTTCTATATTTTTTTTGCCTTGTTCATGTGTGTCTTGTAACACTTGACTGAGGTAACATATAATAATAATAATAATGTATTATTATTTTTATCATCATTATTATTATAATTACTATTTTGTTTATTGCTAATATTTATTGCTAAATATTTTTTTGGTTTGTTTCTATTTTTTTGCCTTGTTCATGTTTGTCTTGTAACATTGTCTGAGGTAAATAATAATAATAATTTTTTAATTATTATTTTCGCTATTATGTTTTCTTTATTTTAGTTGGTAGTAGAAATAGGAAGTTGATTATCAGCCTAATTTTTGTATACAATATGTACACTTACTGATCTATGGGTAAATAAAAAGCAAAACAAAAACACACCTTGTTTTCATTGAGCTCAGAAATATTGAACCTGCAGATATATGACATAAGCTCTCTAAATGGAATCAGTATGATCAAATCCCGACGCCGGAAGACCAGAAGTGAAGATCCCGATGGGGTAAGTAAATTAACTAACTCTATCCCTCCCCCCCTAACCCTCCTTTAGGGGTGCCTGCCTAACCCTAACCTCCACCCTGTAAGTGCCCAAACCTAATCCCCCCCCCTCCTCGCAGCCTAAACCTAAACCTCCTGAGGGGGTGTCTAACCATAACCCTCCCGGGGGGATGCCTAACCCTAAGTCCCCCCCAGAGAACCCCTAACCCTTCCGCCCCCCTGCGACTGTCCGTGCTTGCCACCCGGCTTACCTTTGTTCGGTATGCCGGGCGTCAGGCTCCCAGTGTAGCGATAATGATAGACGTCAGGATTTCGACGCCTATCATTAGACCCCTGCCGGGATTTGAGAGGCGGTAAGCCGGCGGTCGGCATTTCGACCATCGGCTTCCTGACTACATACCCTTTAAACGGCTCTTAAGTCAACAACGTTATTTTCCTAGCAGAAAACCTACATTAAGGATCACATCAGTCTGTTATGAGCATAATTGGTTTGTACTGTATTCTGCCTGTCTCATTTTACATACTACTCAGATCAAACCCTGAGAAAGCTTCTTGTTTGGAAGCAATCACTGCTATTTTCACTTAATTGGCTTTAATAATGAACACGTTAACTGTTACTGAAACAGCAATTTGATATGAGACGTCAATTTCTCTGTTAAGGGTAAATATACCATTATGGTCACCTAACTACTTACCTCCAATGCGAGATATTTCTGAAAAATTAAACTGACTTTTGCAAAATGGCTAAATGCCTAACCTCTTATTGTTACTATTAGTGATATTTAAATACTAATTATGCTTGTATATATAATATAATGGGTTTTTGGTGCTGTGACTAGACTGAGCAAACATTAAGGAGAAAATAATGATTACTAGGTAGGGTTTCCGTCTGATATCCATAAACAGAAATCCCAAACACTCAGACAACATCAAGCTAGCTTAGTCATTAAAAGCGGAATTTGCATGCAAAGTGTCCAGGTTTTAGGCATATCCTGCTTGACCACAAGTAATTTAATTAGTGCTTCAGTCAATTTGATTTAACCACCTGTGTTCAACCATGGATATCTCTAAAACCTGGACTGTTGGTGTGCCTTGAGGACCACTTTTGGGAATCTCTGTCTTAGTAAATAAGTAAGTAAGAGCTATATATTAATAATCACTGTAGTGCCGCGATAACTATCAGTCCATGTCATGACAGACTTTTCAATTTTTAACTACACTATCCCAGCTATGTACTAATAACTCGCAGAGATAGCGGTTGCAAGAACCGTCGTCCATGGGAGTAACATCCCATGCCAATGAGAGGATTCTTAGGGGACAGACCGTAGTTTTCGTTGAGAATAATGGGGATTGCAGTCTGCAGCACTGATTAGTATTTTGCAATGAGATTTCTGTGACATCTACATTAGGCCATTAGTATATAGTGGGGATACATAAAATTACTGTAGTTTCTGCATCATCATTATATAAAAAATTTGCTTGATAAATAAAATATTCCCCTAAAACACATAGTGGATGAAAAAATGGAGCATATATGCTACGTAAGGTTTATATACCCCCCAAAATGTGATATTTTTCATGTATATTAGTGTAAAAAGTGACCACACATTTTATTTTTTTTAAATTACATTATATTATGGTGCTGAATGCCGTACTATGCAGGCTGCCATGAATGTTCTCTGTGGGTAGAGACGAACAAAATCATGACGGAAATTAACACAAAGTTTTTGCAGAGCATTGAAACTGCGGAGATCTAATGTTCCAATTTTGCTTTTGATTCACCGCTCTGCGCTGTAGTTGTATATTTTAATTTTGCGTAAATTCTAGTCTAGGGATTGAGATGGGAGACGGTTCGTTCTGCTGTGAGTAGCTTTATGTAGGACTGGGAACACATTCACTGTATCTGTGCAACTGGCACGAACACTTGTGAAAATTCTGCTCATCTCTATAATGAATGTAAAACTCTAAGGGGTCAATCCTATTAGGTGCGAATTGCGAGGTGCGAGTTGCTATTTTCACTTTGAATTTGCATAGTGAATTAATTTTGCAATCCAATTAGCAACTCGCACTGAATCAGTCAGACTGAATTCGCAACTTTCCACTCCAAAACTTTATTTTAAGGTTAAAATGTTGGGACACTGTGCTGAACCCCTTGGACAACCCCCCTAATGACCAATTAGCTAATTGGAAGTTTCCAAATAGCTTAATTAGTCCAATAATTACGTGCCATTTTTGGGGGCAAAAAAAAAATGTCCTCAAATTATAGCAAAATCAATCTTTTCGTTAGCTTAGGCACCCCAAATTTAATTACACTAATTTTTTAGTTGAAAAATAATTGTTTTTATATATTTTTTTCATTTATTCAAGGTTCCTGCAAAGTACCCCAAAATCACACTTTTTTCTACTTGTTTTTTGCATTTTTCATTTAATTCGTTTGAGATTAAATGAAAAAAGTTAGTTTTCTTTATCATTTTCTTGCATTTTTTTTTAAAATCACAAATCAGCCATTTGACACCATTTCAAAACCTACAGTAACTTCCTAATGCCCCAAAACAGCCGTCTATACGGTTCTGCTAATGAAATTATCCATTTTGGGGGATCCAGGATGGTCTCCCCACATTTTCATGCATTTCTTGCAAATCTCATATGGCAGTCAATTCGCACCCTTCCGCTGCGAGAAGTGCGAACAGGTATTTTTCATTGGATTGGAGAATTCTCAGGAGCGTGCTTCGCTGCGAAGTGTGCGAGTTTCAAGAAACAAACTCGCTATTCACAATTCGCACCTAATAGGATTGAGCCCTAATTGTCTGTAAACTGACAGTGATGTGCCTGCATAGGAAAAGAATAGCCTAATTTTAAAATCTGTATCAGATAATAATATAGGAGGGGGCACTTACTTACCTTAGTCGGGATCTTCATCTGCTGGCCTTCCGGCATCGGGATTTCATCTGCCAGGCTTAGGTCCAGCGGTAATACATACCGATTCCATGTAATAGGATGCTCAGTGAGAAAGTGCCAAAGGTATGGTATAGGTCAGGATGTTCATTGAAATAGTACTACAGCGAGACAGGGTCACAGTCATGTGATAAGATGCTCAGTTTTACAATGTCACAGTTATTTAATAAAATACTCAAGGTGAGATGCACCAAGCTTTGGAAGAGAGAAAGTGGAGAAGTTACACAAAGTAACCAATTAGCTTCTTGCTATTTATCTATCACAGTCTTTAAAATGGCAGTTAGAAACTGATTGGTTGCTATGGGCAACTTCTCCCCTTTAGCTATCTCAATGGTTTGATACATCTCCTCAGTGAGACAGTGCCACAGTCATAAGATGCTCATTAAGGCCGGGATGTACTAACCTTGCGGTGTACATCCCGCCAGGCATCGCACAGATACTAATTGCATATGTACTAATATACAATATGCAATAAGAGCTGCCCTTTGAGAAGCTGCTGCCGCCAGTTGACGGGGTCTCCGCTTGTCTCCTCCCCCTCCTATCCCCAAGTCCCGGGCTCTTCCGCCTCCTCCCTGCACCCAGAAGAAGAATAGGAGGAGATGGAGGCAGTGGACCCAGGAGGAACACAGGCTGACACACAGGAGGCTGAGGTGAGGGGGGGGGGCGGTGCTGGGCAGCGGGCGAAGCATCGGGAGCAGGATGTGGCAAGAAACCCATAGGCTTCGAAAAACCTAACGTACATATGAAAATGCAGTAAAACCCCCCAAAACTGCATTTTTACCAAATTTTTCCTTTAGTACATCCCAGCCTAAGACAATACAACACAAAGATGCACCGTTATGCAGGGGCTGGCTGGCAACTTTTAGCCTGGGGGACAAATGCATGCAGGCGGCCCTGGCAGAGGAGTAGCGTGTAGCCAGGGTGCCCGAAGAATATGCGTGCTACGACGCACCCCCCCTCAAGTGTTCCATGTAGGCGGCGGGTCCATATGGGATTAATGTAAGGTAAAAATAAAGATTAGGGCAGCCCCCTGTCGTAGTGGCCATATGCAGTGCCCCCGTGTGCCACAGGAGAGAACACCCTTATGCAGGCCTCCAGTAGTGCCCCCAGTAGTGATCCCCCTCTATGCCATGCCCCTTGTGCCCCAGTAGTAAGCCCCTTATATAGTGCCCCCAGTAGTGGTCCCCCCTGTGCAGTGCCCCTTGTGCCCCCAGTAGTAAGTCCCTTATATAGTGCCCCTAATAGTGGTACCCCCTATGCAGTGCCCCTTATATAGTGCCCCCAGTAGCAGTCCACCCCCCATGCAGTGCCCCCAATAGTGGTAACCCTTATGCAATGCCCCTTAAATAGTGGCCCCAGTTGTAGTCTCCCCCCTATGCAGTACCCCCTGTATTGCCCTTTATATAGAGCCCCTAGCAGTGGTCCCTCGATGCAGTGCCCCCAGTAGTAGTCCCCTCCCCCTATGTAGTGCCCCTAGTAATAGTCCCCTCCCCCCTATGCAGTGCCCCTAGTAGTAGTCCCCTCCCCTTGTAGTGCCCCTAGTAGTAGTCCCCTCCCCTTGTAGTGCCCCTAGTGGTAGTCCCCTCCCCTTGTAGTGCCCCTAGTAGTAGTCCCCTCCCCTTGTAGTGCCCCTAGTAGTAGTACCCCCATTGTAGTGCCCCCAGTAGTAGTAGCCCCCCTTGTAGTGCCCCCTGTAGTAGTAGTCCCCCCCTTGTAGTGCCCCCTGTAGTAGTAGTCCCCCCCTTGTAGTGCCCCCTGTAGTAGTAGTAGTCCTCCCCTTGTAGTGCCCCCAGTAGTAGTAGTCCCCCCCTTGTAGTGCCCCCAGTAGTAGTAGTAGTCCCCCCTTGTAGTGCCCCCAGTAGTAGTAGTCCTCAGTAGTAGTAGTCCCCCACCCCCCTTGTAGTGCCCCCAGTAGTAGTAGTCCCTCCCCCTTGTAGTGCCCCCAGTAGTAGTAGTGCCCCCCTGTAGTGCCCCCAGTAGTGCCAGACACCCCCCCCAGCATACACACGTAATAAAAAAAAAAAACCCAAAAAACACTTACCTGAATCCCCGCTCCCGCCGCCGCCATCTGCTCCTCCGTCTGTCTGGCCGGGCCACTCTGCATTATGGGAGAAACGTCATATGACTTCATGACACGTCACTCCCATTACCCACTGCGGGAGCCGTAAGATGTCTGGCTCTGGCAGTGGGAGCAGCAGCCGATGAGTGTCTGTCAGACTCTCATTGGCTGCTGATCTAAACAAACACACAGCTGCCGGAGCCGGCGGCTGTGTGTTTGTCACTTGTGTAGCGCTGACCGAACTCCTTTGGTCAACGCTACACACGCGGTGCAGTCTGTGTCACTGCAGTTGCGGCCGGGGGGGCACATGGCACCCTGCCCCCCGGCCCAGCCCGCCACTGCCGTTATGTGATAGAAAGCTCTTTGTCTGTTAAAACATTAAATACAGTAGTATTTTTAACTTTCTGAATAATTAGGGATATATTTAGGGGTATATTTACTAATGTAAGGGTTATTAGAAGTGGAGATGCTGCCCATAGCAACCAAACAGATTCTACTTAACATTTATCTAGCACTTTCTAGAAGATAATAGCTAGAATATAATTGGTTGCTATAGGCAACATCTCCACTTCTAAAAAACCCGCACTTTAGTAAATATACCCCTTAGTGTCTTATGGCGTTCAGTTTGACAAACAACAAGTCATACTTGCCTACTTTTGTTTTTCTCTTTCCAGGTAAGAGAAGCAGGAGGGTGGCGACGGGGGCCTGACGATTTGCGTCATTAAGCACCGCCCCCTCGTGGTAAATTGCTGTGATTGGCTCAAATTTAAGTAGGGGGTGGGGGCCAAATGACGCAATTCATGAAAAATCGCGGCATTAAGCCCCGCCCCCTACACGGAGACCCACGATCGCCGCTGAAATGATCCCCATTCTGTCCACTTCACTAGGAAGTGGGCAGGAATGCAGGAGAAATGCTTACCCTTTCGGGGGTGCGAGGGGTTACCTGAAAAATCGTGAGCCTCCCGCGAATTCTGGGAGGGTAGCAAGTTCATTCTGCTACATGAGACCAACATAGTTAATGTTTGTGCACCCCAGTGGCACAGTCTATGTCGTCTGCCCTCAGCCATCATTGCTGCAAATCTCTAAGGCTCACAATGGGCCACATTGCATGAGAGACAATACCCATAGTAACAAGATTACATTCGCTCTCCTTTACAAGACTGCATAAGAAAAACTATATTTTGGATCTAATTGGTTGCTGGGGGCAACACCAATTATTTTAGTTGTACAAGTTTTTATCAATGTGCAATGATGTGTATATTTATTATTACTAGTAATACTTCATTACGCCCCCTCCCTACTATAACTATCCCTTTGCCAGCGCAATGGTCTTCCTTTCCTCGCCTGTCCCATTTTCATCGCTGCCTCTGAAGCTTTAGGGGAGGGAGGTGGGGTGTCATGTGCCCCCTCTCACATTGTACATGACGGAGATAGGACAGATGCACATCAATTATTATATAGATTATTATTATTTCTAATGTCACATGTCTTATGGGCTCATAAATGGCATACAATGATAGCAGGTAAAGATGTCCTGCACGGATGAGCTTTACAACTTAAGAGGTGTGGATAATACGTGATATAAGGTAGTGTAATAATAATAATAATAATAATAGCTACTGGTGGGGAAAGTGCGTGTTGCTATTGTAAGACACACAGCGAGCATACAGGCGACACTGGAGAATGGCATTCCTGTGCAGTTACCAGTGAGCAGCGGTGTAAAGGTAGAGACAGGAAACTAGACTTGTCTGCTTTTCACAGGTGCAGGGCGGCGTGTTGATATGATTTGCATCAAATGGTCCCATCCCCTTAATTTGGTGCTGTGGGGAGCTGCTCATTTCAGTGGGGGGCATGACTGTATATAGTTTAAAATAAATAAATGTGCTTTACCAGTAATAACAATGATCATTGTTCATTTATTTATATATTTTACACTACCAGACATACATTAGACATAGCGATAAGTTGGAAAGTGGTAATCTGCTATGCCTAAAGTTTGCTGACCTAGGTCCACACATGTTATGTTACCATAAATCAAACATGCCTGCACGACAACAGCATCTCTATTCGGCTATTCGCGGATTGTGTGTGTGGTTTATTCATAAAAGTCGAGTTGTGCTGTGAACCAATACATTGGATTGCATTGGGCAACCTTTCTATGTCAGTTTAACAGGAAAACCATGTGTTTTCTCTATTTTTTAGTGTCTATATTTTTTTATTATATTATACTTAACTAGCTACTAAAGTAAACCTAATTACACCCACTGTGTGTGTGCGATTTAGTGGTTTGTGGTGTTTGTGGCTTTATTATTAAGCATGTATTCTGATATAGCTGAAACAGAAAGCCTGCAAATCCATGTGACAGGGAGTTGACTCAGGCCCTGATTCAGAGCCGGACGCTCTGACAGAGCGCTCGCTCTGAATCAGGTCAGTCCCTGCCCCTTTTTGGAGCGGCCTCCTGGCCGCTCGCATAGCTGTGGATGGTCACCCACAGCTATAGCGAGTGGCCAAAATGATGGTCGCGATGGTCAAGACCATCGCGACCATCGTGTTTGCGACGAGACCCTGCGGTAGGTCTCGCTGCCGCAAGCCCTGGAGTGCTTTTGGCTCTGTCAGAGCCAAAAGCACTCCCACTGACATCACTAGTGTCAATCACCATCGACAGCACGCCCCCTTTGGTGCGAGACCCATAACGACGGCTTGGCCGTCGTTATTCGGGTCTCGCGCATGCGCATGACGGAGCCTCCTCCGTCGTGCGCATGCGCACTTGGGCAACATCGACCCGCTTGCGAGCGCTCAGCGCTCGCGAGCGGGTCTGAATCAGGCCCACAGTGCATTAGCCCTTTCCTCGAACCAAATTTACACTATTCCCCTTTACTCACACCCATCAGGACTGCCTGGGAGAAATCAGGGCACATGGAAATGCCAAGAATAGTTCATGTTACGCCTTTTTGTGTCTCTGAGTTTTGTTTCAATGTCTGCTCTGTATGTATTTATCTTTACAGCCATTACTGATGGCAACATTTATTTACCCAGATATAAAACAAGTGTGCACAAAGGGCATGGAAGATAAACCTTATGTGACTGGCAGGCTACTAACCTTAAGATAACGGAGGACATTTTATATGGGCAGAGTGACATAAAACTCTAGGGCCTGGGGGTTGCTAATTCAGTGAACACATTGAAGAGGGAGGAGTTTGTGGTTGCTAGGTCATGCAGGTGACCTATAGGGTTAGGTCATGACATGAGGAGATGGGTGGTACCCTTCTCTAAATCAGCCACTACTTGTTAGGGATGGCCATCGGTGGTGTTACCATCGATGGTTACTATCAATGGCAAAATAGCAAGTAGCCATCAATGGCTACAAACTATTCAATGGATGACCATTAATGGTTTCAACAAACGATGGACATCTCTGTTTTGTGACTGACTTGCCAATCAGAACCTGGGGGCGGGGCTTCATGGGTGTCGAGGAACACCCATGTAAAAAATAAAAACATTCGGGTTATGCTTAGACATCGATGGAGGTAAACCATTTGGTTCTCCCCCATCGATGGCAAGAGCATTCGATATCGGCCATAAACCATCGATGATTATGAATCATCGATGGTCGCTGGCAAGCCCTACTGCTTGTTGTTGTCTGGCATTTATAAATCGTGCTGTGTGGTGATTTTCTCTTTCTTTTTCTTCTTTATTTTTTAACCCTATAATTTTTCATATCTGTCTTTGCTTTCTTTATTTTGTTCTGGTATTTCTATTCTTCCTTATTTACTTTCTTTTCTTTTTTTGGTCATGTCTTGCCTGAAGTCGTACATGGCTGGACCCGGCTATTTGCTCAAGGATTAGCGGTGGTAGTGTGGACATGGCGGCTTTGGGGAGCAGGGGTCTTGTTCCCACGACAGGAGTTGATGTTGTTGTTGTGCAGAGGTGCACCCCGGTTGCTGGTCCTGGTGGGTCTGGGTGCGTCTCGTGCAGGACTCGCGTGGGTCGTGGAGGTACCCACTTCCCGGGGTGAGTTACCATGACGAGGGGCAATTGCTGGGGATAACGGGCTTGTCGTGTCACCTAGGGGTCGTGGTGCTCCAGCACATAGTCAGGGTATCTAGCACCAACTACTCACAGCTCGGAATCAGGGCCTGATTCAGAGCCGCTCGTAAGCGGCCACTCGTTCGCTCTGAGCGATGTTCGCACATCTGCGCATGCGTATGGGTCGTAATGCGCATGCGCCAACCAGTCAGTGCGGTCGGAAATCAAGCGCTCGCAAAATAGCGAGTGCCTGCTAATTTGAGTGACAGGATGAGGCGTTTGTGGGTGGTAACAGGGGAAGGTGCTTGAAAATGGGGAGTGGATATCCGAACGCAGGTGTGCCAAACGGTCAAAACGGGCGTTTTAAGGGTGTGCATAATTAACAAAGCAGCGTCATCGACCACGTCACTTGGTTGTCTCTTAGCCTGAACTGTTCGCATGATTGCGGTAGGAAAATCCTACCACAAGCACTGCGAGCAGTTCAGACGCCTTTCAATGTACTCGATTAATCAAATAAATAGCGGAGCTGACGTAGGATGCGAGCGGCCAGGGGGCGTCTTTACAAAATAGCGAGTGCATGTTTCGTACGCTCGCTCAGACATAGAGGCGTCAACAGACCGCAAAGAGCGAGCGCTCAATTTAAATAGCCGGACCCTTTTTCTGAACGAGCGAGCGCAAATAGCGTCCGGCTCTGAATTAGGCCCCAAGTCCCATTGCAAAATAAGGGCAGTATTCAATTAGACGCGAAAAGCCATTTTTCGCGAAAAAGTATCGCCGATCACGTGGTCGGAACTTATCTCCAAATTCAAATCCAGACGGTGTTCGCCTATGTGGAAAGTCAGGGGGCCATTCAGACCCGCTCGCGAGCGCAGGACGCTCACAAGCGGGTCGATGTTACCCCACTGCGCATGCGCACGACGGAGGGAGCTGTCGCTCCGGGTCTCGCACCAAAGGGGGCGTGCTGTCGATGGTGACTGACAGCACGCCCCCTTTGGTGGGCGTGCCGGGGGCGTGGCTGCCAGACGGAGGCGTTCCCATGGCCTCTTTGGCTGTGGATCTGCGGCTGAGAACGCTTTCACGCTTTCACTGACACGCCCGGGACACACTCCCATAGCGCGCCCATGAGACGTTCACTTCAGGCCACCTCCCAGTCACAGCCCATGGTTGTGCGCCGCCAGCTCTATTGCAAGCGACTCCGTTTGCCGCAGCTGTTCCTGCGTACACTCAGTGGTACGCAAGCGCCATAGTGGTTTCTCTGACTTTTCGCGCATGCACCGTAGTAAATAATCACTCATCTGCGCAAACATCTGCAGATCGTCCACCTCTGAATGCTGAAGGCCAAATTTCACTGGTAAAACATGTACAATTCTGAATAAAAATGCAGAATGAGACAAATATTTCGCAGAACAGTTTTGAAAATTGTACTCGCCTTTAGGCTCACAGTTTTCTAAGAACTCTTATTTCCCTATAACTTGTAGCGAGCTCCGCCATCTTACCGCTTTCTCCTTATGGTAATACCCAGTGTCAATTTATTACTGTTTGTCTCCAAGCGCTACAGAATATGCAGACGCAATATTAGTAAATATTAATGATAATCAGCAAACAATACGTCTACTTCACTACATTTATTGGACAGCTGACCAGATATAAACAGTGTACAGTGCTTAGGAGGACTGGTATAAGGAACACAGGGCCTGATTCAGAGCCGGACGCTCTTTGAGAGTGCTCGCTCTGAATCAGGGCGTCCCTTTTTTTTTTTTTTAAAGAGGGCCTCCTGGCCGCTCACATAGCTGTGGGTGACCACCCACAGCTTATGCGAGTGGCCAGGTGATCAGGCTTGCGACGAGACCCTTGTGGTAGAGTCTCGTGGCCGCAAACCCCAGCGGACTTCCTGCTCTAATAGAGCAGGAAGTCCACCTATTGACATCACAAGTGATGTCAGTAGGGCCGCCCACAAACGGCAGGTGTTCCTAAAGGAATGCCTCCGTTTGCCCAGCCACCCCTCCTGCCCACCCCCAAAACGGGGCAAGCTGTCAATCACCATCGACAGCTGCCCCGCTTTGGTGCGAGACCCATAGCGACGGAGCGCCCGTCGCTGGCTAGGTCTCGCGCATGCGCATGCCGGACCCGGCTCCAGCGTGCGCATGCGTAGTGGGGGACCATCGACCCACTTGCGAGCGCTATGCGCTCGCGAGCGGGTCTGAATCAGGCCCACAGACAATATATGATTAAATAATAATATACAAGTCAATACAAGATAATAGGAAATAAATAATCATGAAAAAATACTTTTCAAATTATACCTACAGTTGTGATACAATACTTATGTGTATGGGATGCAGTCAGGAAGCCGACGGTCGAAATGCCGACTGCCGGCTTCCCTACTGTCTAATTCCAGCGCCTATCATTATTCCTACGCCTGGCACGCGGGGGGGGAGGGTTAGGGGCTCCCAGGGGGGACTTACGGTTAGGCACCCCCCCAGGAGGGTTAGGCTAGGGGAAGGGGGGGTTAGGGATAGGCACCCCCAGGGGAGGTTAGGGTTAGGCACCCCCAGGAGACTTAGGTTTAGGCTGGGGGACGGGGGGGGGGGTTAGGTTTAGGCACTTAGGGAGCGGTTAGGGTTAGGCACTAGGGTGGGAGGTTAGGGTTAGGCACCCCTAAGGGAGGGTTAGGGGGAAGAGGGTTGGTTTTACTTACCTAAACCCCCTGTCGGGATCTTCACTGCTGCCGGTCTTCCGGCGTCAGGATTTGACGCTATGAATCCCGACGCCGGAAGACTGGCAGCATACTGATTCCATGTGTACATTGATCACAATGTGTATATCATTTCCATGTAATGTGTAATTCTTTTATGCTACATGCAGAAAGCATTGTTACGTTCTACTTGTGTGTGGTAATGGTTACAATCTGTAAAGCGCTGGGCATTATTACCCAAGAGAGACTTTATATACCTATATGTAACATACTGTATATGTGTTAGCTCTAAACTACATACATAGGTGATTTTTATTCCCTGCATTTAGAAAACACTGTACTATTTTATTCTACTTTGTGCAATTAAACTCCTGAGATAAATCTTCATAAAATCTCATCACACAAGTTAAAGTAACATTCCCTGCCCTGAATCTTCTATAAAAATAGTATGAATAAGCTAATTATAGGCTCACCCCATTCTAGTCAATGGATGTAATTAATCGCTTGACGTTTATGCAACATAATTAGATTTGCGGCATTGTGCAGTGGAAAGCGATGGTCAAGCTACATAGTGATAAAAAAAATCACCCACTAGACACATCCCATAGGAAACTAGCTGCTGCAAAACAGGTGAGCGATATCGGCCTAGTTATTAAACATAAATGCTACTAATTTCATGTTAGTGCTGGTTGGGTGGAATAACTCTTGTTTATTAAATGTTGAGATTATTATTTTGTTAATTTTATTATTCTGGATAAAGGGAGGTAGGCTTAGGGGTATATTTACTAAAGTGCAGGTTTTTAGAAGTGGAGATGTTGCCCATAGCAACCAATCAGATTCTAGCTATTATCTTCTAGAAGGTGCTAGATACAAGATAAGTAGAATCCAATTGGTTGTTATGGGCAATAATTCCACTTCTAAAAACCTGCGATTTAGTAAATATACCCCTTATGCTACGTACACAGGGTAAGATAAACTGTCAGATTTTAATGATAACGATCCTATCGTTAAAATCTGACAGCTTCTGGCCCCTGCAAATGACCATACGATCAGGGACGGTTCTACGGCCCCGGAGCACCGGCCCCTAGAGGGCGCCGCTGAGTCCCCCTATCATTTTCTGGCTTTTATAAAAATCTCATTACAATTGCTGGCTGCCGGGAAGCTGCTGCTACTGGCAGCCGGATTTATACAGCAGCAGCATACTCCGAGGCTGAGCCCGAGAAGCTCCGCCTCCTTGAGCTCTGCTCTCAGTCAGTGTGCTCTGGGAGCGTCCCGCCCGGGCATGGCTATTTGCAACAAGTTTATGGGAGGCTTAGAGAGAGCAGTACAGTACAGTACAGTACAGTACAGACTACAGAGCCTCGGATGGAAGACCAGCATCAGGTAAGGATTTTTGTTAAACTAATGTACTGTTGACTTTAAAGTGGTACTGGGGTGTTGGTAAAGGGGGGGAATGTGCTGCTGGTGCTGTGGTGTTGGTAAGGAGTGTGCTGCTGGGGGTGTTGGTAAGGGGGAGGGAGTGTGGTGCTGGGATGTTAAGGGGGAGGGAGTGTGGTGCTGGGATGTTGGTAAGGGGGAGGGAGTGTGGTGCTGGGATGTTGGTAAGGGGGAGGGCGTGTGGTGCTGGGATGTTGGTAAGACGGGAAGCGTGTAACTGCTGCTGGTGCTGAGGTGTTGGTAAGGGGGAGGGGAGTGTGGTGCTGGGGTGTTGGTAAGGGGGTGGGGAGGGAGTGTGGTGCTGGGGTGTTGGTAAGGGGGGGGAGTGTGGTGCTAGGGTGTTGGTGAGGAAGGGGTGTGCTGCAGGTGCTGGGGTGTTGGTAAGGGGGAGAGTGTGCTGCAGGTGCTGGGGTGTTGGTAAGGGGGGGGAGTATGTAACTGCTGCTGGTGTAAAGGAGGGGGTGTTGCTGCTGGTGTAAGGAAGGGGGTGTAACTGCTGCTGGTATTAATGGGTTGGTCAAGAGGGGAGCGAGTAATGGAGGCAGGCTAAGCAACATACCCAGGCAGGTACCCCTTACCACTGAGAGCCCTTATCACTGGGGTGCAACATAACCAAGGTATACCTTACCACCGAGGCAGTAGGCTCCTCCACACACCCAGGTACCACTCACCACTAGAGAAAGGTCCTCCACACACCCAGGTACCACTCACCACTAGAGACAGGCTCCTCCACACACCCAAGTACCACTCACCACTAGAGACAGGCTCCTCCACATACCCAGGTACCACTCACCACTAGAGACAGGCTCCTCCACACACCCAAGTACCACTCACCACTAGAGACAGGATTCTCCACATACCCAGGTACCACTCACCACTAGAGACAGGCTCCTACACACACCTAGGTACCACTCCCCACTAGAGATAGGCTCCTCCACATACCCAGGTACCACTCACCACTAGAGACAGGCTCCTACACACACCTAGGTACCACTCACCACTAGAGATAGGCTCCTCCACATACCCAGGTACCACTCACCACTAAAGACAGGCTCTTACACACATCCAGGTACCATTCACCACTAGAGACAGGCTCCTACACACATCCAGGTACCATTCACCACTAGAGACAGGCTCCTACACACACCCAGGTACCATTCACCACTAGAGACAGGCTCCTACACACATCCAGGTACCACTCACCACTAGAGACTGGCTCTTACACACATCTAGGTACCACTCACCACTAGAGACAGGCTCTTACACACATCCAGGTACCATTCACCATTAGAGACAGGCTCTTACACACACCCAGGTACCACTCACCAATAGAGACAGGATCCTACACACACCCAGGTACCACTCACCACTAGAGACAGGCTCCTACACACACCTAGGTACAACTCACCACTAGAGACTGGCTCCTCCACATACCCAGGTACCACTCACCACTAGAGACAGGCTCCTACACACATGCAGGTACCACTTAACCCTAAAGACTGAAACTTACTACTGGAGGCAATCTCATTCACATATCCAGATACTACAGAAGAACAGCTCCTACAATATGTTATAAAGGGCATTACTGCATGTGGCATAATGTGTTATAAAGGGCATTACTCTGTGTGGCATAATGTGTTATAAAGGGCAATACTGTGTAAGGCGCATTACTGCACACAGCATTTATACATCGTGAGGGGAGAGCTTGGGGAAGCCCAAAAGTGTGATGAATTGGGGGTGTTCCGCAAGGACAAGCTCCCTCCCCAATCACACGCCCCCTTTCCGGAAGCGCGCGCACCTTCTGTGCGCGCAGAGGAACGCCATCTGTAAGAAATTTTCTTTTGGGGAGGGGGCGCAAATGGAAACTTTGCCCCTGAGCTCCACAATGTCTAGAGACGGGCCTGCATACGATGGTCGATGCGTGGCCACGTATGGTTGTTATCGACCAACTACCGCCGTCTGTGCAAGCAGGCAGACCTGGTCGTTATCGACCAGGTTAGCCTGCTTACTGTAGGGACCTGCGAACGTATATAGTTGTCAGGGCCGTAACCAGGGTAGTGCGACCAGTGTCATGGCACAGAACACCGCAGGGCAGGGGGCGCTGTTTGGGCCTGTCAGTTTTCCTGTTTATTATCATTCTAATTTATAGCTTCCCCAGCATCTCCTGGCCTCCTATCTCTTCCCTGGCTATTCCCCATGAAGCCATGGCCCTTTTTCAGGTGCACTATTTTATGTCTCTATTTTAAAAATGAGGGGGTGGGCACCGATGGTCTCTCTGGCACAGGGCACCAGAAAGTCTAGTTACGGTTCTGATAGTCGTTAAGGGGTTACTGCATGTGTTGGATGAACATCCAACACATGTAGGACGATCAGACAATGATCATCTCTGGTCGTTGCCATCGTACCGTGTGTACGCAGCATATGATTGTTCACTGGTTGCTCGGCTTTCCAGGAGGTGAATAATAACTACATTGCAGAGTCTGACCAAGCTGCTTTTGGGTAATTGGGCTTTAGACATCAGCAGCAGGTAATAAAAGCTGCAGGAACAGGTAGGCGAGGGCAACATGTTGTCACAACTGCCGGGACAGTCGTGAGGTATGTTTTACCACACACTTCTCTGCACAGCGCATTGCTCATGCATAGGAAGGGACTGTGGGGCAGCCAAGCGCTGTCTAAAGTACTAGACACAGTCCTACACACTAGCTACGCTGACACAATTTGCAGGTGAATCATACTTGCCCACTCTCCCAGGATGGTTGGGAGCCCAGCAACCCGGAAGATTGGGCAAGTATCCCAGCCGGCCGGCCCGCACCCCCCCCCCGCGCCGTCATTGGGACCCCGTCCCCGGCTGCCGGTAATCTCACCATTGTGTGGCGGGGGCGTGGCCGCGATGACGCGATTGCACTGCCATGCCCCCGATCCACCCCCTAATTAGTGTCATGCCCCCCCTGCTATGCCAAACTGTTGTCAGCAAGTATGAGGTGAATACTTTACTGCAAGAAGGGGGTGCCAGGTCTCCTGCTACACCTTTGTTGGTTATAACGGTGTAATGGTTAGCATTACTGCCTCACAGCACTGAGGTTCAATACCCACTATGGCCCTACCTGTGTGGAGTTTGTATATTCTCCCTGTGCTTGTGTGGGTTTCCTCCGGGTGCTCCGGTTTCCTCCCATACTGCAAAAATATACTGGTAGGTTAATTGGGTCCCAACAAAAATTACCCCTAGTGTGTATGTGTGTGAGCATGTGGTAGGGAATATAAAGTGTAAGCTCCACTGGGGCAGGGACTGATGTGAATGGCCAAATATTCTCTGTAAAGCGCTGCGGAATTTGTGTGCGCTATATAAATAACTGGTAATAATAATAATAATAAGCCATCCTCCTTAGCACCCACACTGCACACCTTGACCCATGTTTAATACTTAACTCTCCCAGAGTCCCGTGTCGGCACTGCAGCAGCAGCACATATCACCAGGAAAACATAGTGATGGTCATTTTCCCAGAGATTTGGGCATGTGCAGTAGAGAAGTCACAGAGAACATGGCACGGGCACCATTTTCCTGGAGACCTGCGGATGCTGTACGACTCTGGAACAATTCCTGTGCAGAACCCCTTTCCACTCCCTTCTTCCCCTATTTATGTACTAACCGACTCTGGAACAATGCCAGAGTCTACTGCACCACAGAGTGGAAGAGCCCCCCATTGAGTCCGCACACGGGCCCCCTCCTCTCTTAAACAGCCCCCTGCCTTCATGACTGTCTTTTCTAGACTATAAGAGTCATAGCTATAAATTGGGGAGTGAGTTGTGCCCCCCCCCAGCTGCTGTGCAGTGTGATCTCCCCTGGCCGGTACTGTCCTGTGCTGTCTCTCAATAATATAGCCTCTGATTAATTGTTAAATAATACCCTGTTCTGAATTAGTGCAATGCTAGCTGATCCTTAGCAGTTTATGTCCGACACATAGACACACAGTATATAGTACTCGGTCAGTCAGGCGTGCTACGTTTGTGTTAAAATAGTAAAAAAAAACTAAAGCCATATGGTATGTTGGTTAAACGTACAGCGGGGAACTCAGGAAACCTAAGCACAGGTAACTGCAAACGTGTTCTCGCACATAGGAAGTAATCAGAGGCTCACAGCAATGGTACAGTTTAAAAATCAATAGCAAAGATATATTTGGTTTGCTCTAGGATAAAGTGCTTTTTTGTTTTATATATATATATATATATATATATATATATATATACAAAAGGGTGGGGGAATATTTGTTGCACCAATCAATTCAGCATTACCTCTAAGACAGTCCCCTCTTAGTAGGACACAACCGTAAAGATATCCAAACACAATACTTAGAGGGTGCTGATAAATAGAATGTTTTTTTTTTTTACGATTTAATAGTTTAATACCAATAAAAATCCACAATGGCGATACCACTGAAAACTTTCAGCTGACAGACATTAGCATTGAAGAATTCTTCTGATATGGCCACCAAGGTTCTTATTGAATGTGTGAGATGTCCATGTGGTTCTGTGAACATACCCTCTCACCAAAGAAATCACCCAACAATGCAGCCAATGGCCAAATATTACTACATCAGAATAATTATTTATTCTTGATTAAATGTTAAAAATGAGCATAAAAAGCAATTGCTTACATCAAATGTATAAAAAGAGGTGTAGTTGAATATGCCAATATGAAGGTATAGAAATAGCCTAGTGATTATCCCTTTTTGGATTCCAAGGCTAAACATAAACATGGACGTTATAAGCGTTTCGTCCTTCTCACAGACTTCATCAGGGGTACAAATCTTTAATAGGGTGAATATACAGGATGGTACGATACACAAAATACATAGAATGCATACAACTAATGTTGCAATATACAATAATTTTTGGATTTTTAAACATATGTTCTATATACAATAATCGCATATGCAAAAACATATATACCCACGAAAAATGGTAGCAACACTAATAGATGGTGTAGTCAACCAAAATTGGCTGTGGGCACAGCAAATCCCACGATATTTCTGGGAAGCCTAACAAATAACATAATGTTACTATTAAGTTACTAAAAATGGCCACCAAATTAATGGTACAGTATGTCAGAAAATTAGATCAGTATAAGAATTATTTATGCTGTTTTCCTGTTATTCCACTGTTGTACTTTAGCTTTTAATTATTGTAAAACAAACTTAAGTAAATCTTCCTGCAAGAAGAGTATTTCTAAGAGTAGGCACTGATGAATGTGGCTGATGAAGGCTGTCACTGTGTACCTTTATGCATTCTATGACTATTTATACAGGATTTTTTGCGGTTTTTAGCTTAAGCAATCTCTAACACTCAGAGTGATGATCAAGCTGTTCATACAAAAGGCTGATGGCACAGACTATTAACACCATGAATGGCCGTCGGAACACGGGGGTAGCAAGGGGGTTATGCGCCCCCCCCCCCAATGATTTAAAAGGCACGGTGGCCGCGGGCGGTCAGGGGCTGTGCAAAAGGCTGCACGGTCCCTGCACCGCACGGAGGAGGAGGTGTGATGTGCGGTCTTTAAGTTAAAACATTGCACATTACATCTCCTCCTTCGCCGTGCAGTACAGGGGCTGTGCAGCCTATTGCACAGCCCTTGACCACCAGCCGCCATTGCTACAGTGCTGATCTTAAGGGCCAGGAATATTTGAATGCCTAGTAACATTTGGAAGTTAAGCTGGTTACACACTGGAGTGATGGGAGTTCGTTTGCCCGTAGACAGTGGAATGAGTAAAGGATTGACGGAACGATCGCAGTTCTGTCCTTTATTAACTTGCTACATTTCGCGAGCGATATCGCTAGGTTTGTTGTGCAGCACCATAAACCTGAACAACCGCGGCAGTGCGCAATTGCTGGTACACACTAGGGGTGAGCGGGTTCGGATTTCTGAAATCCGAACCCCCCCGAGCCCCCCCGATCCGAGTCCGATCCGAATCAGGCTCGACTTTTCCCGCCTGACTCGGATCTGAAATCGAGGCAAAACGTCATCATCCCGCCTTCCGAGTCTCGCGGGTTTTGGATCCTATATAAGGTACCCACGTCGGCGCCATTTTCTCACTCGGCTGTGGACAGTGAAGAGGGAGAGTGGGAGTTAGGGCTGTGTAGTGTAGTGTAGTGTAGTGCTGCTGTTGTCCACTACTTCAAAGTCCATAGGGGCTGGCTGTGTTGTGCTGTGCTGCTGTTGTTAATAGGGGCTGTGTCCACTACTTCAAAGTCCATAGGGGCTGGCTGGACTGTGTTGTGCAGTCAGTTCTCCATAGGGGCTGTGTCCACTCCAAAGTCCTGTGCAGTGTCCCAGTCCTAAAGGAGTGCTGCAGTGTTGTCCAGGGGGTGCTCTGTCCATCAGGGGTGCTCCCCCCAAGTGCTAAAAAAATAATATATTTTCTGTGTTTGTGAATTGTGTGCGCAGTAGCCGCACGTGCATCAACAAAGTAGTGCCAAGCGTGCGCCTGTGTCATAAGTAAAGGGCCGGCTGGCTTGACCGTTAAGGGTGCTGTAACCCCGGAAAGTACACTCCAGTCCAAACCAAAAAAAAAATTATTTTCTGTGTTTGTGAATTGTGTGCGCAGTAGCCGCACGTGCATCAACAAAGTAGTGCCAAGCGTGCGCCTGTGTCATAAGTAAAGGGCCGGCTGGCTTGACCGTTAAGGGTGCTGTAACCCCCGAAAGTACACTCCAGTCCAAACCAAAAAAAAAATTATTTTCTGTGTTTGTGAATTGTGTGCGCAGTAGCCGCACGTGCATCAACAAAGTAGTGCCAAGCGTGCGCCTGTGTCATAAGTAAAGGGCCGGCTGGCTTGACCGTTAAGGGTGCTGTAACCCCCGAAAGTACACTCCAGTCCAAACCAAAAAAAAAATTATTTTCTGTGTTTGTGAATTGTGTGCGCAGTAGCCGCACGTGCATCAACAAAGTAGTGCCAAGCGTGCGCCTGTGTCATAAGTAAAGGGCCGGCTGGCTTGACCGTTAAGGGTGCTGTAACCCCCGAAAGTACACTCCAGTCCAAACCAAAAAAAAAATTATTTTCTGTGTTTGTGAATTGTGTGCGCAGTAGCCGCACGTGCATCAACAAAGTAGTGCCAAGCGTGCGCCTGTGTCATAAGTAAAGGGCCGGCTGGCTTGACCGTTAAGGGTGCTGTAACCCCCGAAAGTACACTCCAGTCAAAACCAAAAAAAAAATTATTTTCTGTGTTTGTGAATTGTGTGCGCAGTAGCCGCACGTGCATCAACAAAGTAGTGCCAAGCGTGCGCCTGTGTCATAAGTAAAGGGCCGGCTGGCTTGACCGTTAAGGGTGCTGTAACCCCCAAAAGTACACTCCAGTCCAAACCAAAAAAAAAATTATTTTCTGTGTTTGTGAATTGTGTGCGCAGTAGCCGCACGTGCATCAACAAAGTAGTGCCAAGCGTGCGCCTGTGTCATAAGTAAAGGGCCGGCTGGCTTGACCGTTAAGGGTGCTGTAACCCCCGAAAGTACACTCCAGTCCAAACCAAAAAAAAAATTATTTTCTGTGTTTGTGAATTGTGTGCGCAGTAGCCGCACGTGCATCAACAAAGTAGTGCCAAGCGTGCGCCTGTGTCATAAGTAAAGGGCCGGCTGGCTTGACCGTTAAGGGTGCTGTAACCCCCGAAAGTACACTCCAGTCCAAACCAAAAAAAAAATTATTTTCTGTGTTTGTGAATTGTGTGCACTGTGGCTGCACGTGCATCAACAAAGGAGCAGCGCCAAGCGTGCGCCTGTGTCCCATAAGTAAAGAGCCGGCTGGCTCATTTCTTAAAGGGTGGTGTAACCCACAAAGTGCACTACTCTCCAGCAAAAATAAAATAATATTTTCTGTGTTTGTGTGCGCTTTAGCCGCACGTATATATATCAATATAACATAAATGGAGGACCAAACTTTCTCCGATAAAAATAAAATCGGGAAAGATCAAGAACCACTTCCTCCTAGTGCTGTTGCTGCTGCTGGGAGTTGTTCATCATCCCAGAGAGGAAGTAGGAACATCACTACTTTTACTAAACAATTGACCCTCCAACAGTCCCTAGCGATGAGGATGAAGTACGACAGCAGTCATCCTGAAGCAAAACGTATAACTGAGGCCTTGACTGCTATGTTGGTGTTAGACGTGCGTCCGGTATCCGACATTAGTGCAGTAGGATTTAGACAATTGATGGAGGTAGTGTGTCCTCGGTTCCAAATCCCGTCTAGATTCCACCTGCATCCTCAAAGCAGCAGCGACAAGCGTGCGTCTGTCTGTTAAAGGGTGGTGACACCCTCAAAGTGTGCTACACAAACAATTAAAATATTGTTCTTTTTTTTTCTGTCTTTGTGAATTGTGTGGGCTGTAGCCGCACCTGCATCCTTAAAGCAGCAGCGACAAGCGTGCGTCTGTCTGTTAAAGGGTGGTGACACCCTCAAAGTGTGCTACACAAACAATTAAAATATTGTTCTTTTTTTTTTGGTCTTTGTGAAATGTGTGGGCTGTAGCCGCACCTGCATCCTTAAAGCAGCAGCGACAAGCGTGCGTCTGTCTGTTAAAGGGTGGTGACACCCTCAAAGTGTTCTACACAAACAATTAAAATATTGTTCTTTTTTTTTCTGTCTTTGTGAATTGTGTGGGCTGTAGCCGCACCTGCATCCTTAAAGCAGCAGCGACAAGCGTGCGTCTGTCTGTTAAAGGGTGGTGACACCCTCAAAGTGTGCTACACAAACAATTAAAATATTGTTCTTTTTTTTTGGGTCTTTGTGAAATGTGTGGGCTGTAGCCGCACCTGCATCCTTAAAGCAGCAGCGACAAGCGTGCGTCTGTCTGTTAAAGGGTGGTGTAACTCTCAAAGTGCTCCAAAAAATAAAAAACTATTTTTTTAATGTGTTTGTGACTTGTGTGCGATGTAGCCGCACCTGCATCCTTAAAGCAGCAGCGACAAGCGTGCGTCTGTCTGTTAAAGGGTGGTGACACCCTCAAAGTGTGCTACACAAACAATAAAAATATTCTTCTTTTTTCTGTCTATGTGAATTGTGTGGGCTGTAGCCGCACCTGCATCCTTAAAGCAGCAGCGACAAGCGTGCGTCTGTCTGTTAAAGGGTGGTGACACCCTCAAAGTGTTCTACACAAACAATTAAAATATTGTTCTTTTTTTTTCGGTCTTTGTGAAATGTGTGGGCTGTAGCCGCACCTGCATCCTTAAAGCAGCAGCGACAAGCGTGCGTCTGTCTGTTAAAGGGTGGTGTAACTCTCAAAGTGTTCCAAAAAATAAAAAACTATTTTTTTAATGTGTTTGTGACTTGTGTGCGATGTAGCCACACTTGCATCCTCAAAGCAGCAGCGACAAGCGTGCGTCTGTCTGTTAAAGGGTGGTGACACCCTCTACACAAACAATTAAAATATTGTTCTTTTTTTTTCTGTCTATGTGAATTGTGTGGGCTGTAGCCGCACCTGCATCCTTAAAGCAGCAGCGACAAGCGTGCGTCTGTCTTTTAAAGGGTGGTGACACCTCAAAGTGTTCTACACAAACAATTAAAATATTGTTCTTTTTTTTTTGGTCTTTGTGAAATGTGTGGGCTGTAGCCGCACCTGCATCCTTAAAGCAGCAGCGACAAGCGTGCGTCTGTCTGTTAAAGGGTGGTGACACCTCAAAGTGTTCTACACAAACAGTTAAAATATTCTTCTTCTTTTTTCTGTCTTTGTGAATTGTGTGGGCTGTAGCCGCACTTGCATCCTCAAAGCAGCAGCGACAAGCGTGCGTCTGTCTGTTAAAGGGTGGTGTAACCCTCAAAGTGTGCTCCACAAACAATAAAAATATTCTTTTTTTTTTCTGTCTTTGTGAATTGTGTGGGCTGTAGCCGCACTTGAATCCTCAAAGCAGCAGTGACAAGCGTGCGTCTGTCTGTTAAAGGATTACATCGGTGACAGCATCCAAGTAGGCATGTCAGACAGTCCGTACCTGTACTGGCAGGAAAAAGAAGCAATTTGGAGGTCCCTGTACAAACTGGCTCTATTTTACCTGAGTTGCCCCCCCTCCAGTGTGTACTCCGAAAAGAGTGTTTAGTGCAGCCGGGAACCTTGTCAGCGAAAGGCGTAGGAGGTTGCTTCCACAAAATGTGGAGAAGATGATGTTCATAAAATGAATTATCAACTCTTCCAGGGAGACCAGCCTCCAGAACGTACAGAGGGACCTGTGGTTCCAGCAGGGACGAATTAATACTCTGTGAGGATGAGGATGTACACACTGAAGAGGGTGAGGAATCGGTGGATGAGGAGGATGAGGATGACATCTTGCCTCCGTAGAGCCAGTTTGTGCAGGGACAGATAAATTGCCAGCTTGTTTTGTGGGGGCCCAAACGAACCAATCATTTCAGCCACAGTTGTGTGGCAGACCCTGGCGCTGAAATGATTGGTTTGTTAAAGTGTGCATGTCCTGTTTATACAACATAAGGGTGGGTGGGAGGGCCCAAGGACAATTCCATCTTGCACCTCTTTTTTTTCTTTGCATTATGTACAGTTTGGGGCCTAGTTTTTCAATGCCATCCTGTCTGCCACTGCAGTTTCACGCCTAGATGGGTCACGTGTTTGTGCCGCCCACTTGTGTCGCTTAGCATAGTCATCCAGCTACCTCGGTGCAACCTTTTGGACATAAAAACACTATTGTGAGGTGTGAGGTATTCAGAATAGACTGGAAATGAGTGGAAATTAAGGTTATTGAGGTTAATAATAGCATAGGAGCAGAAAAACCTACAAATTCTGTGATTTTAGCTGTTTTTATGCTTTTTTTCAAAAAAATACAGATCCAAAACACAAAACCCAGAACCCAAAACACGCAAGGGTGGTTTTGGCAAAACCAATCCAGATCCAAAACACGAAGAAAGATCCAGATCCAAAACCAAAACACAAAACACGAAAAGTGGCCGGTGCACACCCCTAGTACACACTAAACAATGTAGGTGATTTGTTGTTGCAGAACGGCTCCAGTGTGTACCCAGTTTAAGACTCAGAAGAGTACTCGATATATGAAATTGATGAACAAAGACGTTAAGTTGCCAATTCAAGTCTCGGATTTTGTACGAGATGCTGCTTGAGGTGTGTAAATGTTTTTACTAAATGTAATGTGGAGGCACCGCAATGATCCATTTCTGCATTTCCTGCACCCCACGTCATGTGATAGAGGATTCTGCCACCCACAGAGTGGCACACAACAAGACACATGGCAATGATAAATCTCCGTACCATAACATGTTCTCTAGCTGCACAGTGACTTCTCTTCTAGGCACGCCCCCTGGTGGACAGCCATATAGATAATCAGATAGGTGACCAGTACTATAGTGTATAGACCCCATTATAACAATTTAAAAATCTACACTACAAAGATAACACTGAAACAGTACTTTGTTTTCTTTGTTTATTTTTTAATCCAGGTTACTTCTGGCTGCTCAAAGGTTCACTTTAAATAAGCTTTGTAGTTGCTTGCACATTTGAAGTATAGTTGCTGTTACCTCAAAGCCCCTCACATTATTTCCAACTATATGGATGGGGAGAAGGCAGGCAGGTATGACCTTGCAGTTCTGTATATACAACAAGGAAACCGAAAGTACTCACCTTAAATCTATGCACAACAAGGCGATGTCCTTACAAATCAAATCACAATCATCTTCACTGGTATTAATAGCATTATGCACCGATAGGGATAAAATCGGATCCCTCCCAGCTTACCCCGTGACGTGCGCGTCAGACGACGCAAGCGCAGAAAAACTCCCGGGTCATAAACCTGGAAGTCCAATCATCGCAAAGGATAGCTCTTTTCAGGAAAGCTGTCCTTTGAGATTTTAATTGCAATTCTAGGCCCATAACGCCAGTATGTACTGCATCCAAAATGCGATCCGTAGTACATCCCATCCTTAATAATGAACGTAGTTAATGCCCCTTTAAGAAGTAAAGTTATCATCATGTTCACTGTTACAATATACGTGCCAGTTACTATGGTAACCTATAAGTCATAATAACGCATATTCAGCAGGCTCATGGCATGAACCCCATAGATGTTTATATTCATCTTGAACAAAATATTATTTAGGGAAATCGATATATGAATGTCAGCTGTAAGGCAGTGGTTCAAATAGCGCATCAAGCTATTGTTATGCTGTATACGTAACATATACCAAATAACATGGAACTTTATTATTAGAATTATCCTTTTGCTGCAAACACACATAGGGGTATATTTACTAAGGTGCAGGTTTTTAGAAGTGGTTTTGTTGCCCATAGCAACCAATCAGATTCTAGCTATTACCTTCTAGAAGGTGCTAGATAAATGTTAAGTAGAATCTGATTGGTTGCTATGGGCAACAAAACCACTTCTAAAAACCCACACCTTAGTAAATATACCCCATACTCTCCATTGCAATGTCTCAATCTATTCTAATTTAAATTGGGATTCCGCATAATCGAATACAGAAATGTACACAGTTAGAGCAATGATTTAGTCAACCAATAATGGCCAATTAGATATAATAATAATAATAATAATAATAATAATAATAATAATAATAATAATAATAATAATAATAATGCTATTTATATTATATCTCCCAATAGGGCTCAGAGTGCTTTACATTTGCATTGAAATAACGTGTAGCGCATGCCTGCTGCTTGCACCATTTTTATTAAATAGGATGGCTGTCACTGCTATCCAACCTCCTCCTGTCTGACAGACTGTGCCATTAAAACCATGGTGACCTGACCATTTTCTTTTGGCCTCTAGGTGGCACTGTTGAACTGCTCTTAATGCCACCTTCTGCACCAGTTCCTGTATGCGCCGAGTAACTGTCTGCTGTTTAACCATTTTATTCAGGGACCCAGACCTTTCATCAGAACACATCCTAAAAGCAGCTGTTGGGAAATAATAATGTTATTGTTGGGATGCCTTTTTATTGTAGAGGTCATTGCTGCTGCAGCGGAGGATGTTTATGTCTGTACTTTGATTATAAAGTTAATCCCAGATGAGCAGAAATCTACTATTACCTTAAAATATTACACTGTAAGCCAGACACATATGATACAATGCAAAATATCTTAAATCAAATGTAGAACTATATACCCGTGACCTTTTCAAGACAACATGTATGGCAGTGCTATGTAACATTCATGCACTATATTACAGTTTACCTGCTTAACATTATTATATACACATCTATGTGGCCACTATTGTGTGTGTATTTGTGTTTTTTCATTTAAAGCAATGTTTGAAATTCTGCAATTTTAAAGAGAGGTTATTGTTTTCTATTGTGCAACCATAGCAACCACTAAGCAATTACCATTAATTCTCTAATGAATTGATTTGTTTTTCTTGTTGTATGAGTTCTTATTCCACAGCGGTTTGCAAGAACCTATAAAGAACATAGCACTCATATTATCTTTATTTAAGCAGCTACTGCTGTACATGTATATTGGGGAATATTGTGTTATTAATACACTGTGATTGCCCATATAGAAAGAAGACAATGAACCCTTTACACACCGTAGCAGCTTCCTGCGTATGGAATGATGAGATCTTGAAGAGAGATAAAGTGGACTTAGATAAAGTACCAACCAATTAGCTCCTAACTCATTTTTCAAACACAGCCTGAAAAAATGACAGGAGCTGATTGGTTGGTACTTTTCCTCCATCCACTTTATCTCTCTCCTAACAATGGATCCAAGGTTTAGACATAGGGCGTGAATCAGCAAGGATCGCAGATGCCATCGCGTACGCAGTCGGACAATCTTTACGCTCTGTGCATGCATCAAAGCTGTGGTGCGCGTGCGCAAACGCTCCACTGCGATTGGGATTCTGATCGCAGTGGCTACGCAGACCCATTGCAGAGTGACTGACAGGAAGTACCGTTTGGGGGTGTAGAGAGGGGGCGGTTGGAAAAACGCAGGTATGTCAGTGCGTTCGAACGCTGTTACAGGGACGTGCATAATTAAGCCCCTGCAACGGCATACGCAGCCTGAGCTCTAGATACCGACAGAAAGTTTAGCAGTTTGTGATTGAGGTCAGTTCAACCGCAATGGGTCCGATGTTACTCGATGTTACCGATGTTTTTGCAGACTTACAAAGGTATTGCGGATGTAAGTAATGGGAAGTGGGCGGCTTTATACAGTGGTGGGTGTCTTGGTATAGTGCTGCGATCGCATTCATTTGCATCATTTCGCAGCTGCTGGGTGCATGCGCAGGCTATCTTGCAATCGAAGCTGAATCAAGGCCCTTAGTTTCCCAGTTGCGGGGAACAACCTGTTATGTTAATTCGGGTAATCTGTAGCTAATACATAGAAGCTGCCACTATTTGTAGCCCATTTTTTTTGTCCTTTATCCAAATATACTATGTATCAGGACAAGTGAAGATCATCTGCATCTTATGGTGCATACACACGGTCAGATTTGTCAGATCATTGTTATCGTCGAACGATAACTATGAATGATTGAACGATTTCATCAACAATTTGAACGATTTTATGAACGATGGACGATTTCTGACAGTATTAAAATGAATGAAATAGTCCAAATTTGTCTGCAAACACAGTCGATGTCAGATACCGTTATCTGACATGTGGGAACGCGGATTGTTGGCCGATGCATGCCCTACATGTCAACGATATGAACGATTTTTACAATCGTTATCGTTCATTTCTTTAACAAAATCTGACCGTGTGTATGCGCCATTAGTCAATGAAAAATACATTTTGCCAAAGCAATATTACAATTGTTACAACAAATGGATCCAAATTCTTTGTATTATTTCTTACTTAACACTAATGGATTATTAGCATTTGTGTTGCAGAAGACATCCTGTAACTACATATTGTAGGGAATTCAGGGAACATTTGTAGCTGGAAATATACATGGTAGGGGTGTGAGGAAACAGATATTGGAAACCAGGCAGCAGTCCCGGATTATTCCAACACCCTCTGCATGTGCAAGTACAAAGGAGAACTTGGGTTTAATGTGTGACTCACATCTCCTCCCAGGAAGTGGGGACAGCAATTCCTAGCATCTGTTTCCTTAACTATCACCCAGAGGATATACACACAGCAAATCACAATGTGCAGAAATAGAGGCAGGAGATTACCTCAAAACAAATTAGGTGCATCACAGATATTTCACGTTATATACCTATTCATTATACATTATATTTCCTTTGTTTGTGATCTCAAATGCAACCATCTCACTTTAAATGGTCTAATAATTGTATTTTCAGTTATGAAGAAGCATACTGGCATATTTGTTGCACTAATCAAAGTGATGACGTCATTGTCACTATACAGATATAATTTACAGGAGTTTATACGTATACTGATATCATTTGTACAGTATATTATATGTGTGGTAATGTACGCCCCTCAGGAACGTCTTGTGAGAGGTAGGGACCTGTGTGCCGTGCCTGTGCTGTCCACGCATGTGCCCGCCCATGCGCAGTGAAATCTTTGACACTGTACTAGAGCTTATTGTGCATTTGGGAAAATGGCGCTATCTGCGCAATCTCCATTAAAGCGGCACTGGCGCCATTTTCCAGGAGATGAGGTAAGTATATTGAATGGGTGCAGATGCGGGCCTCCCTTGACTCAGGGGCTTGGGTGCACCTCACACCCTGCCCCCATTATATCATTATACATACGCCAGAGACACCCCTTATTATACATTATAAGGTTTTTGGAGGTCACTGAGAAGTTCGTTTGAAGAATGGTTAAAAGTATAAAGCGTCAGGCTTTTATATAGGTCATGCAGCAATGAGGTGACGTCTAACATTCATAATTAACTGAAATAATACGGGAATTATGTTGGAACAAAACACACACACTCACTAATACAAACTTACATTGCCACATACAAATGGGCGCAAGTACCATAGGTACAAGGGGTGCTGCTATGGGGCCCAGAGCTGAGGGGGCCCATCTTCATTGTCAAAGTTACATGTGTTATATACATTTTTCACCATTAAATGGTACATAGAGGCCCTTACAAACTATTACTATGTGACCTTCAAATACCTATTTAGGCCCCTGCACATACATAAACTGTAGGAGACACACAATTCTTCTCAAGATTTAAATATATTTTATTTTTACATTATTTATCAGTTTAATTTTTGTCAATTTATACCTTTATTCCCCACAATATACTCACCGTTAGTTATTTCAGTCCCCAGACTTGAATGGCAGTCTGTGCTACCGATCAGCCTCCTCACTGATTGAATGCGCCACGGACATGTCAACATTTGAGTTGAGCGGGTTCCGTTTTGGCTCTGATCTTCCTGCCAAGTTCGGATCTCAGAACGAGGCAAAACATCATTGTGTACGGACAAAACGTCATCTTTCTCTGACATCGGTGCCAAAATGTCCGTGAAAGATGATGTTTTGCCTTGTTCAGAATTTGGCGGGAAGATCCGAGGGAAAACCGAACCGCCCATCTCTAGTCTATATTCCACGATATTCATGAGGGAAAATTGTGCCACATGGGGAATAACACACTGGATGTGGTCTCATTGGTTTGGGGGTCTATGTAGAGGAGATGTCTTTGCGCAAAGCAGAGCCCATTAGTTGATCTTCGCTTACTGTAATAATAATAGGTAGGAATAGTACATTGCCATAGTACATACAGAGTACATTGCCTTGTGGCCTGTGCACCATACAGAGCCAGTCACTGGAGGTTTATAGTACAAAGCTCATTAGGCCCAAAATGTGTTTATTCCCTTGGTGGTCCAGTATGTCTATATATTACACAGTCTCTGTAGTGGCTATAGTGCTCCAAAACTACAGAAAATTTTAATTAAATGCAGGATACATGGCACTAAGGGCCTGATTCAGCAAGGAATGCAGTTGCTAATACGCTCGCAATCGGCCAATTGTTGCGTACTGCGCAAGCGTGAACCAGCCACTATGATCGGGACTGCAGTGACTACGCAGACCCATCGCAGAATGATTGACAGGAAGTGCCATTTGTGGGTGGTAATGGGGGGTGGTCGGCCAAACACAGGCGTGCCAGTTCGTTTGAATGCCGCTGCAGGGGCGTGCATAAATTATCCACTGCGATGTCCTTCGCAGCCTGAGGCCTGATAGCATGCGTGGTTATTAGCAATTGCTGAGTAAGGTCAGAGCTTGTGCAAGTGTGTGTGAGGCTGCGATGGTACTCGATTGTACCGATGTTTTTGCAGTCTTGCTGAACATTACGGATGTGTGTAAGGTAAAGTGGGCATCCTTATTTAGTATAGCGGCGGCATAGCGATCGCAATGGATTAACATACTATCGCAGTTGAACTGCGTACGTAATCGCTATTGTATTCACTGTTGCGTTCCTTGCTGAATCCGGTCCTAAGTCTTCTATATTCTTTGATTTCCTACTAGCCTGGCAATGTATACACATCTCTCATGCCATAAAGCTGTTATAGAAATACTCTAAGTGCTGTGCAGAATGTGGAAAACTCATATGCTACTGGCCAAAAAAATGACACCTCCTCTGAAAAGTAGGGTCATGTGACCAGAGGCAATGGCTACTGATAGTAAGGTGTACAGTTGTCGAGTTATGATATTTGAACACGCCGTTTATACAGATATTAGTGACAGAAATGTCAATGGACAAAGTACACTGACGTGTATTATTAAATAATAATCTCAGTACATAAAATGGACGTGCACATGTGGTGTTAGTGTGGCAGCTATTGATTCATTATTCAGAGCTCACAGCTTAGTATCTGGAAGTCATTGCGTTTGACGATGAAGAATAACACAAGACTTTCATCCTTAAATCAAAGTGCTGAAACACTTAGATGTTGCTAGGGTATGAGAACACTTGTTCCTAGTCCTAATAATCACCATATCTGGAGAAATCGCAGATCGTTTGCTTTGTATCAGCAGGGATTTAAATTTATGTGAGTGACTATGGCAGTGAAGCTTAAAAGTTGTAAAGTGAATTCAAAATAAAGGCAAAGACATAATTGCATCAGAATGTTAAAAGGTAATTGTGACATACAGTATTTGGG
Organism: Taudactylus pleione; assembly: GCA_031769625.1. Taxonomy (NCBI): domain Eukaryota; kingdom Metazoa; phylum Chordata; class Amphibia; order Anura; family Myobatrachidae; genus Taudactylus; species Taudactylus pleione. The sequence goes on from JAUIMM010001025.1 coordinate 3,973,972, forward strand.
TGGCATTGGCAAAAGTCTTGCTGAAACCAGTATGCTATTTCTAGGGATGTGCGCTGACCCCTGTGTTTTGGTTTTGGATCTGTATCTCCTTTGTGTTTTGGATATGGATTTGGTTTTGCCATAACCGCCCTTGCATGTTTTGGTTTTGGATCTGTATTTTTTTTCTAAATAATCATAAAATCAGCTAAAATCACATTATTTTGGCTGTTTTTGCTCCTACAGTATTATTAACCTCAATAACATATATTTCCAGTCATTTCTAGTCAATTTGTCCACCTCACAATATTGATTTCATCCAGTTTAGGCCAAAAGGTTGCATCGAGCTAGCTGGCTGACTAAGCTAAGCAAAAGCAGTGGGCGGGACTAACATGTGGCAGTTCAGCTTCCAACATGGCCCAGAGTGGCACTGCAGTGGTAGACAGGATGGCAGTTTAATAAACTATATGACCCCATAGTAAGTTTAAAAACCAAGAATGTTTTCATTAATCAAGAACTAGGTCAGAGGCCCGAGGTAGTTGAAATATGTTTATGGACTGAAGACAGGGAAAGGACTAAAGGATTGATTCATTTTTAATTTATTTATTTTAATGTTTTGATTCTTAAGAACATTTATGAAAGAAGATCAATGTGGGATCAAGTTCTTCAGTTCCTAAAAGGCATCTTTGATCTGGAAAAGGTTTTTTATACATCTAATAGAGGACCTCATTCAGAGTCGGTCGAAGCGGCCGCACGGTCGTACAGAAAAAGGGGCCGGATATGCTAATGATGCACACGCATGTTGCGTCCCTAAGGTCGGATCGTTAGCTGGCCGACCAAGGGGTGGATGCGGTCGGATCGCTAAAAATACGCCCACATCTCGTACGCATAGCACGTCATCTCCGGCTACATAAGGATTAATCGCGAGCATCATATGCCATCGGAACTGGTCGTAGAGCTAAAGGTTGACCTTACCCTCTCTTAAGCTCTACATGTCAGTGTAAAACCTCCCCTGTCACGTGTGCCATGACACTACTTTGTTAATTATGCTCTCCCATAAAACGCCGTTCGCATAAAGAGGCACGCCTGCACTCGGATCTCCACTCCCCCGTTTTCAAGCACCTTCCCCTGTTACCACCCACAAATGCCGCAATCTGTCATTCAAACTACCGACCTGGCGGTGTTCAAGGAGAGAGAAATTTCTGATCGTAGCGGCTAGTTTGCGCACGTGCATTGCGAACTGTACGCATGCGCAGTTTAGCGAACATCGGCTGCGTACGACCGTGCGGCCGCTTCGACCGACTCTTAATGAAGTCCAGAATGTGGTGGCCTTGCTTGTGGAGGTGCTGCTAAACCGTACACAATGTAAACAGACATTTAGTTTGTGCTCACGGAGGTTGTTGGGGATAATGGGACCAAGACTTATGCTGCATACACATACAGCGATGTTAGTAACCAACGATTATAGTGAATGATTTTCGTTCAGATTTTCCCTTGAAAAAGTGAACGAAAATCGTTGGTTACTAAAATAATGAACGATTTTTAAACAGATGAACGATTTTTTAATCATGCATACAGTGAATGGAAATCGTTCATCGTTTATCGTTCATTCTGCACAACATGAACGATTTTCTGGACAAAAATCATTTGTTGGACAATCAGAATGGACGATGAACTACAAACTACAAACGGGAACGCGCATGAATGATTATCGTTAATTGTTCAGCTTAAAAAGATGAATGATTTTACAAATGATTTAACGATAACGACGTCGTTATAGTTAAATTGTTAAAAAATGTGTTATGTGTGTACGCACCTTTGCTGTTTAAATCATAGGAAAGCAGCCTGTATCTCTACGGCTGAACTACAATTCCCAGCATCTATTCTGTTTGCAGAGCCTATGGGTGGCGTGCCTCAGGTTACCTCAGCCTGCTTTATGCACTGTACTTAAAATGTAAGTATGTATGTAATGTGACCAATATACACAACTAATTTTTGTATTAAACATATTTTCACTTTATTGCACACATCCTGACAGGAAGATGCTCTATGCTGCTGCTCATATTTCTGGTCTCTCTCATGACACCCACCATCTACATTATCCAGTAATTCTGCTTAGAGTCACCTACATACAAAGGGGGCAGGCGTTTATTGAGCTGAACCGTTATTTATAACAGCCTATCAATTCACCAGGGTGATGGGACAACTGGTTGGGGGCAATGAAAAAAACTGGGTAAATTTGAAAATCAACTGTACAATGTTTTGCCCCCCCCCATCAACTTGATGGTTCAGAATTTTTTTTTAAATGAAAGGGGCATACAGGGGATGCTCTCTGGCCATAAAAAATTCTGGCCATATTTGGCATTCAGCAACCACATGTAGAATATTTCAGCGAATGTGACAGTTCAACTTCCAACATGGCACATCAGGAAACAAATGTTTTTTTTATTAATCAAGACTGAGGCCTGAGGGAGTTGGAGTATGTATGTAGTTGATAGCAGGAAACTAAAGAGTTGGTTCGTAGTAATTGTAATTTAAGTTTTGGATTCTGAAGCAAATTTATGAGGGAGAGGGAAGGCATTTAAAGAACATTTACTATTTCACATCAGTGCTTGCCCCAGTTGAGCTCTTTGATGGTTCCGCATTTTTTTTTTAAAATGAAAGGGGCATGTGGGAAATGCTGTCTGTGGCCATAAAAACTAGTAGTAATGCTTACCAACAGCTCTTTGCATCTCTTCAGATCTGTGTTCGTTTGGAAGAAACACACAATGTGACTTAAACCTAGGATCCAGCACGGTCGCCAAAATGTATTGATCCGATTGTAAGATTCTGGCAAGCCTTGGATCCTGGCAAAGTGAATAAAGGACTTGAACTACAAGTCCGACATACTTAGCGGAATCACTGTGTTTCAGCTCCTTCAGTTTCTCAAGCTGCTTTTCCAACAAGCTGGCAGTGTCTGAACTCATTTCACAGGTGACTACTTCAAAGGGTTTCAGCACTTTGCTCAACACGGAAAGTATTTTTCCACTGAGCTTGAGTCAGGTACATTCCCCCTCCTCTTCCTATGTCATAGTTCGTTGTGTTCTATACCTTTGGATGGCTTTTTGCTGTTCCTCTATCCACTGACGCATATAAAGGGTGGAGTTCCACCTTGTAACTACCTCTTGCTTCAGCTGGTGACAGAGAAAATTCAACATTTTTTGCAGGTGCTGTAATCTTCTACATGCACCTGCTGAATGTCGTAAATGTCCAGAAATTTTGTGGGCAACAGAGAGCATCTCCTGCACGGCCCTGTTATTTTTAAAAAAAAATTTGCACCAGCAAGTTGATTGTATGAGCAAAACATGGGACTTGTTGAAATTCACCCAGTTGTAATGCTCTCACAATATTTGTGGTGTCAGAAATCACAAATCCTGTGGAGAATCCAAGCGGGGTAAGCCATTTTGCAATGACTTCCCTAAGTTTTTCTAAGAAGTTGTCAGCAGTATGCCTCTTAGTGAAACCAGTAATACACAGAGTAGCCTGCCGCTGAATGAGCTGCTGTTTCTTAGAT